>JAQPPZ010017091.1:10000000-10600000 GCA_028583015.1 Wollemia nobilis
ATAGGATAGATAAATATGTCCTACACAATATCATTTATAGTTACGATAATGATATTACGACCGTCAATCTAACAATACAAAATAGAAAATTCTATTTTACCATTAAACCCACTAACATCAAGAGATTGACAAGTCTTCCCCATAAGGGTTTCACTCATGTTTCACCAAAATTTGTGCTCTCTACCAATGATAAAGCTTACCTAGAGACCAGCTACCATCTTGAAATTATTGTTAGATATAATTCTCATCATTTGATTCTCTTAAAGTTCATAATTTAAAAATTTGTGAATTATCATCTAATTATTTTCTTTTGCAACTTTCACGATTAAGTCCAAAAGAGGTTTAACAAATACCTCTGTTACAAACCTAGATCTAAATGCAATTCTTGAGTTCTTCTAAGTGAGACTGTTTTTGCATGGAAGAAAAAAGATTCCATTCTGGGCATTGGCCTATATGGTTTGTTATCTTCACTACAAAAAATTTGACTGGTGTACATATCTTTTGGATCACATCAGAATAGAGCTCCATAGTGTTCAAACAAAATCAGGGACCATGGTGGCCACAGTAAATTATATTTTAAGACTTTATTATGAATATTTTAATAATTTGCAAGATACTGGTGTACCAATTGTAGTACACCCAATCCTATAGAGCATTGCCATGACACCCCAAGAGGTGAAGGTAATTATTCCATTTTTATCATCAAATAATTTCTTATATTTTAGCACGTTTTCATATTTTAACTTTTCATTTGCATCTAAATGCAGAGTAAGGCAACAAGCACAAGGAAAAAAAAATATTTTGTTGTAAGGGATCACATGCTAGAGACCACTAGTTATTCAGAAGACACAAGGCCTGAAGCATCACCATTGGTAGGGCCTCCTAAACATTTGAGGCCAACTCCTTCTCCTTCAGTTTATTGTCCATACCTACCTACACATATTGTGCAATGTGAATCTAGTGAGGCCACACCAATGATAGGTAAGTTTACTATTTCGAGCTTCTTGATTCATTACCATTACTGCTTAGTTGATATTATATATTTTTTTCTTTTTTCGTATGTTTTCAGTGTTACATCCCACCCCCTGCACCCATACCAAGATGCATTCATAGGATGGAGGGAAACAAGAGATCTCATTTTTGGGTAAGTGTTTTTTTAAATAATATGTATTAATTTTATCCACTTTTATTTTCTTTAACAAAATCTTATTATAATGTATTTAGGTGTCTCCTCACTATTTACATAAAAAAGCAAAAAATAATGTCATTGCCATCACCACCACCACCTCCTCCACCACGACAATAATTAATGAGAGGTTAGTGCAGGGGTGGAAAACAACTTTTTAGACCAAGATTGTGGGGGGAACCAAGTCAGACAATGTTTAAATTTCCATATATGTCATTTTCAATAGGTTGTTCATTGCAGGAAATTTCGAGCTCAAGATTAGATAATCCTTCATTAGAGGACGATTATCTTTTACAGGGAAACATTGACGGGTTTAAAGCAACTGATGTGCTTCAAGCACAAAAAACACAACTTTTTCCTAAATCTCAATAAACATCATCATCGTCTTCTAACACCAGTGACCTTGGTCCTCGAACTAAGGATGAAAATGTTGATTTTTCAAGAAAAAAATTGAATGATTGATAATTGTGAAGCACTAATCAAAGAAAGTTTGCTTCATAATGTAAAGAAAATGAGGGATTGAAAATTTTTTAGATAAAGACCCAGGTGTTGTAGGTGAGTTGGAGAGGAGAGGACAATCCTCCAAGGGAGGTCCCAGGTTCGAATCTCCACCCTACCAAAAAGCTGAATTGGGTACCCAAAATCCAATTGATAATGTTGGTGCGGGCAGGGCTGGGTGCGATCCTCAGGTGAATTTGACAGTGTAGAACCCCCTGTTCATGGTCTTTCAGACCAAGGCGGCCCCATAAGGGGTTTTTCGCCAAAAAAAAAAAATATTTAGATAAAGGTCCTTATAAAGGAGATAAATGCCCGATATACAAATTTTGATAAAAGGAAATATATTTTTTCTTTGGTCCACAACAAATCAGAAAAACTTGGTGGTGTATTACATCAAGCTCAATCAGGCTCAGTTAACGCTTCAATTTTATAAATAATGAAAATTTAAACATATGTTGAACAAATTGGAGAACCTAAATGCTGAAGCCCAAACATATTATAACCAATGGGCTTTTGATAAAAAGAAAGTTGTAGTCGCTAAGGCTTCAAGGGATGCAACTGAGGTGAGACTTTAGTTGTAGTAAATTTTATGGTTATCTTTTGTCATATAACTCTCAACTAACTAATGTTTTCTTTTATTTTTTGCAATCAAATTTTGATAATTTACAAAAACAAGTTATAAGCATGGATGTAAATATCTACATGGCAAATAAAATGCTCCAAAGTGCAATAACAATGAAGGAAACCTTACAAGCCAAATTCAAAGATAATAATTATTTAAGAAATATTATAAAGGAGCACAATATGGATCTACATATATTTCTTAACAAGAAACATCAAGAAAACATTTCTACAGTGCAAGAGGATCCAACCCAAGAAGAAAGAGCGTTGTTGGGGAGCATATAGAAGGCAAAGGAAGGCCTCATAAAAAATGGAGCATTGCCAGTGCAAGCGTAGGCTGTTGACACAAGAGAAAAAGGAAAAGAACCTAAAAATTTAGAAGCATCTCTAACTCCAGGTGATCCAGATATACAAGGAGCGACATAATCTATCTTTGAGCCCCCATCTCAAAATTAAGAAATTATAAAATGTTTAATAGTTGACAACAAATTTTATTGTATTTTTGTCAAAAACTTTGTACAATGTATATTATCAATGAAAATAATGAAAAATAATTTTATTAATTTTTGTCTTCCATCATTTAATGGTTGTTTCCATTTATTTTCTTGTGTTGTTTTTAAATTTAGAACGATTCAATTATATTTACTTTTATAATTTTAAATAATAAATAAGATATTACTATGATATAATTTAGTTGTGCCAATACATTAATATCAATACATTAACAATACTATAATATAAAACATAAGGTTCTATGAATGAAAATAGTTAGGACACTACGAAGGCTACGATATAAAAGATATAATTTGAAAAAAAACACTATGATATAAATCATAAAAATACAATTTAGGTAGCTGAAACAATGTTGTGATAAAAAATAAAGTAAATTTTATCGATGAAAATGATAACTAATAAATTTAAATTTATCAATAATGTGAAATCTTGGAAAAATTACAATTCAGGTAGCTGAAACAAACACTTCTCAGCTTGTCCAGAATCACTTTTAAGCATAGTGGATATTTGTGTCTCCACTATCTGATCACTGCAAGCATAATTACCCTCATTATCGTGCGTATTAGTGATACCCCTTCTATTTGCTAGGGATTTCCAGTATGCCAATGCTCTTTCATGGGGAAATTTATCTATATCACACAATAACACATAAATTCTCAAACAATTTTCCAAATTTTTATCCAGCCTGTTATGGAGCTTAGATTTAACAAAAGATAGTGCACTAAAAACTCTCTTGTCTTCCATAAATTCCAAAATCATTGTTTGTATAATTCATATAAAAATATTCACTTATTGTATATTGTAAGACACTACATGGATACAATTTTTTCCATAAATGTGTAATGGAACTAGACTCATGGAAGTTACTCAAAAGTAACGTATGATCAATCATTGTCATTCCAAAATGCGATGATTGTTGGATTAAAAGTTCTTTGTTGAGAATACCTTTGATTTCAATACCATTAACTTCCACACTTTTAGTGAAATGTTTAAAAAGTGTGCTCATATATTTAACAAACAACTCATTTGTAGATTTGTAGTCATTAGAAGGACCCAAAAACATGGGGTTAACCACACCCATGGCCTCAAACAACTCATCTCTTTGAAATCAATATCTTATTTATCTTGTCATTTATTCTACTACTTTTAACAATTTAATCTTAGTATTTTATAAAATTACTTCAAATCCATTGCATGTTATGGGAATTTGTTCAACATCGTTTGTAACTATATTTAAACACCTTTCAAAACAATAAAGAGGTATCATCTTTCCACGAACATTAATGCAGATATGATCGTTGATGTCAAACTTCAAAAAGCTTTTTGAATCATTCATGTTAGTTAATGTTTTCCAAATATCAAACAAAGGATCTGTAATATTTCCTTCAAAAATGTATAGCCTATCAATATTCATGCATATTTGTTTTCTTAACCTAATGAAATCAACAATATATATGGATCTTTCTTGTGCATGTTTAGTCAATATATTAATTTATTACAACATTGGAAGAATACCACATAGTGTTAGAAGTATTTCCAAGTCAATCAAACTATATATCAACTCTTTTGCCTTATCAACTACCCTATGATTTTCATACATAAACCCTGTTAAGGATAGATATTCTGTAAAAACTCTATATGTAGGTTGGTACATTGAATCCACCTTATATCCATCTCTCTTAACATTTTTCTTCCTTCTATAACTCCTAGTGCAAACTATTGAAACTCTAAAAATATTTTTGGACTACATGAAAAATAACAATGTATTTTGTGGAGGAGTTCCTCCACTCTCGCAACATTATCTAAAGTGCTCACAATTTTGTATGCAAGATTTATTCTATAAGCCATGCAATGAATGGGTATAAAAATATGGGGTACTTGATATATGAATATGAACACAAAGACCACTCTTGTGTACTTGCATTGTAATAGCACCATCATCTCGAACACATATTAACTTTGAGGCTATTTCTATATCATTCATTCTCACAATATCTTTTAAACTAGTTACAACAAAATTATAGAGGTTTTTCGCATTATAATTTTCCACAATATTATTTAATTCTAGAAAACTAGGATGCCTTACATGATTTTGGAATATGTACACATGCATACAAATCTAAGATGTGTTGTCAACAACCATAACCTCATCAACAGAAAGTGAAATAAATTTGGCGAGTTTTACTTTCTCCCTTAGATCCTCCTACTCAACCAATGATAGATATTTTGCAATCTCCCAACCACTTTGATCTAACCAATGGGAACTAGAAGGTTTTGCACATCAGCTAGCTAAAATAGGTGTTTATAATCAATAAAATTGAATATTGATCTACCCTTTTTAATAACACTATATACAACAAAAAATTGTAAACTTTTTGAATCTAAAGTGGTCTTATGAATTTTATGAAATTGGGCTCGAATCATTTCGCCTTTCTCAACAAGAGATTGTTGTAGCTTCATTTTTTTCATATTATTTT
This sequence comes from Wollemia nobilis, assembly GCA_028583015.1. Taxonomy (NCBI): domain Eukaryota; kingdom Viridiplantae; phylum Streptophyta; class Pinopsida; order Araucariales; family Araucariaceae; genus Wollemia; species Wollemia nobilis. Next base: position 10,005,296 of record JAQPPZ010017091.1, read on the forward strand.
GCATATCTAACATGCATGCATTTCGATGCATCCTTCCACCTAACTATTTTCTTAACGATTCCATAACTTTATTTTACAGTTGTATAAAATTTCCCACAATGTTTTTCTATTGTAGCTAACTTTAGTTGCATCTTATGATCCTTACCAAGTTTCCAACTACAAATTATGCATGTCATTTTTGTTCTTTGGATTGAATGGCTCTATAAAGGGATAAGTTGATGACTATTCAACCTTAAATGACCTGCCAATAGTCCATCTAGTTAACTTTCTACGTTTAGTTTTTTGGCTTGTAGATTCCCTCGAAGTTTGTATTGTATTTGATTTATCACTTTCTTTTTCAAGTGGCATGTCATTTTAAGGAATATCTTCAAGTGTTTGTTGGATGTCATTGTTAAAAGAATTTTCATGTGAAAGCATCTCTTCGTGAGGAATATCTTCAAGTGGAGGCATATCAGGATCAATAGTGTATTATGCACATAATAATATTCTTTATCACTATTGTATGTAAGAGACCATATTTTTACAAATAGAAAAAAAAATTCATATAAACATTCAATTTGGTCAAAGCCATATACTAGAAATTAAATTTTTGATGAAAAAAGAATAGATATAATACAAAACTAAATGCTTAGAAGGTAAAAATCATTTGTACCTTTCATTTTTACAGATTTTGATGGCTCGTTGGATATTTATAAATGGCTAAAATATTTTAGGAGACTCTTTTTAGTAGAAGATTTGCCTCCCTTCTTTCTATTGGTAGTGGGTGCCAATTTACTTGTAAAGAAAATGTTTTTCATTTTAGAAAATAATAAAATGTTGAGAAAATATTACTACTATAAGGCCTCAAAATAATATGGTAACTAGAATAAACAGAGGGATACTTGGTAGAAAATACATACATATTTCTAGTTAGGCTTTATCGTGATCTTTTTAGTGCCTGCCACTACTCTGTTTTTTGAAGTTAAACAATTATCTGAACTTGTAATATTTCAGAGGACAAACAAAATCAATATAAAAATTTAAATTAGCATACACGTATTGGAATATCTATAATTTAAGAAAAAAAACGTATATAGATACAAAATATAATTACATATTCAAATACGAAAAAAACATATTATAGTACCAGATGACATAGAAAATTACAGTCTTAATGGAATAGATAGAGGATGACAATGTCTTAAGAGACGGTCACCTAGTTGAAAAATCCTTGAAAATATTCACTAGTGGAACAAAGAAAAACAGGGAAAAAAAGAGAAAACATGGGAAATAGAGCATTTACCTATTTGTAATATTATAACAAAACTTTTCGCGATTTCGCGACATGTTGCTTTTTTGCGGCCAAGAGAGAAAAGGTGTCGCGATTTTGCGACATGTTACATTTTCGCTGCCAAAGGAGAAAAGGTGTCGCGATAACGTGACATGTTGCCTTTTCGCGGCCAAAGGAGAAAAGGTGTCGCGATTTCGCGACATGTTGCACTTTCATGCCCAAAGGAGAAAAGTGTCGCGATTTCGCGACTTGTTGAGTTTTTGTGGCCAAAGGAGGAAAATGTTGCGATATCGCGACATGTTGCTTTTTCGTGGCCAAAGGGGAAAGGTGTCATGATTTCGCGACATGCTGCTTGTTTGCGGCCTAAGGAGAAGATTTGTGTCGTGATTTCGTGACAAGTTGCTTCTTCTATTGTATGATTGTGTTCTCTCTGAGTTCGGATGGGAAGAGTCTCTTCCCTTTTTGTAATTGATCTTTGTTTTAATACAAGGTTTTTCAAATTTTTCAAAAAAAAATATTATAACAAAACAGATCTTACTAATACAACTCTTTGAACTCATTCTCAAAAAATAAAAGAAATTGAGAATCACAATGTTTTAAGAGAAACAAAGAATCACAATGTCTTAAGAGAAACAAGGAATTAGATTATTTTAACATTCAGGTGTGGAAAAGAGGAAAATGGGAGAAAATAGGGGAAACAAAGCATTTACCTATTTGTAATTTTATGACAAAAAAACAAATCTTACTACTACAACTCCTTCAACTCATATTCTCTAAAAATCAAGAGAAATAGAGAATCACAATGTCTTAAGAGACACAAAGAATCATAATGTCTTGAGAGGAGGACAACTAGCTGAAAAATATATCAAAACACTCACATGTGGAATAGAGAAAAATAGGGTAAAACATTGGAAATAGAGCACGACCTATTTGCAATAAATGACAGAAAAATAACAAAATAAAAACCTGCAATTTTATGACAAAAATAGATCTTATTACTACAACTCCTTGAACTAATATTCTCTAAAAAATAAGAGAAACATAGAATCATGATGTCTTAAGAGAACAACTAGCTGAAAAATACATCAAAACACTCATATGTGGAATAGAGGAAAACAAGGAAATAGAGGGAAACAACAAAATAAAAACCTATAATTTTATAATAGAAAATAGATGTTAATATTACAACTCTTTGAACTCATATTCTCTAAAAATAATAAAGAGAGGTAAAATTCTATACCTTTATTTTTCATGACCGGCATTAGAATTGGATTCGAGTGTAAAACTAGCTTTGGATCCTTTTCGAGTGCAAAGCAGGGTTCAATGTTGTTTGAGTGTAAATTTGGGTTCGACAATCGTTTGGGTGGAAAACTAGGCCTGGATCCAGTTCAGGTGCAAAATGGGGTTCGACAATCGTTCAGGTGGAAAACAAGGTTCAAATTTGATTCGTGTGCAAAGCTGGGTTTAGCAACCATTCGAGTGGAAAATAAGGTTTGGATCCGGTTTGGGTGCAAAGTAGGGTTTGACAGTCGTTTAGGTGGAAAATTAGGTTTGGATCCAGTCCGAGTGCAAAACAAGGTCTACCCCTGTACAAGTGCAAAGTAGAGTTCATCTCTGGTCCAAGTGGAAAAATTAGTTTGACATATATCCAAGTGAAAAATAGTTCCAGATGAGGTTCAGGTGGAAAAAGGTTTCAGATACAATCCATGTGCAAACACGGTCATTGAATTTCGATGAAATTCTGCAATAGATCGAATGTTTTAGGTCGTCTTTTCTATTGGAAGGTTTTACTTTTTGTTGTTGTTGGTCATTTTTTGAATAGTTTGAATATTTTACATGCATAAGTGTTGTTTTTGCATTAAATATATATATTGTTGGTATAAGAGGTAAATTTGGTGATATAATTAAATTATTTTATAATTTCAGGGTAAAAATAGTCCCCGATTTAGGTAGGAGTGCTGGTGATTTAAAAAATTGGTAATATTATTATCAACGTGTGGCGAATCGACTCCTAAAAATTTGTTTGACCCAAAATTTTTGGATGAATGGGCTGACGTCTAGGATCTCCAAAACTACCAATTTCCATTTTTAAAAATGCCAATATTCATGAATTAATGAAGATTCACCACTATGCATAGACTTGCTTAGCACAAATGTTACAATAAGATAATAAACTAGCTCAAGATGTCATAAATAAGTATACTATCTGACATGTAGGTATGCAATAATGAAAATAATAACCAGATAAAAAATAACATGATAGGGTGACGTGTTGTAGATAATAGCAAAATGGTTTGTCTATGGAATTAATAGAGATAATAAAGAAATGTTAGCCAAAATATAGGTAAATTAAAACCAAATGTAGCTAGATAAAGGAAAAGGGGACACAATCCAATTACACCAAGGCATTTCTCTTCCTAGTTTATTATCATCCTATCAAATACTTAAAATAGTCACTACAAATGTGTGGTTGGTCGTTTTGTCACCTTCAATGTATTAGCAAACATGAAATAAGGGTGTAATAGTGAGAACAAGGAGACGAGGTTGGAAAACTAACAAAAATTTGGGAGAAAAAGAGGAACAATTACAAAACCATTTTGCCAGAATTATAGTGCTTTTTAGACTTGAATTAGGCAGATTTTAACAATATTTTTAATCCTTCAAGACTTCAATTCCGAAGAAACATTAGCTGAATGTCCACACTTTTAGAAACTTTTGTTCAAAAAAGGATTTGGTAGAATGTTATTAATTTATGCAAAATTCCTCCCATGCCCCTCCCAAGGTTAGTATTTATATATTTTTTGGGAGTTTTCTTGGAGGGAAAACAAATTTTTGAAATAGATCATTTACGATTGAGAACGTTTAACCAACAAATGAGAGAAAAGATAATAGATATAGCCAATAAAGTTAACAAATAGGATTATGCAAAGTCAAGGATTGAGTGGTCCATCCAATGAATGAAACCATGACCAGGGTGTAGTTGGCTTGAGGCATGCCTAGGCACAACCTACATGGACAAGCAATAGGATGGTACCAGGGTAGATGTTGTTTGGTTTGATCAACTAATTAAAAATTCCAAACATTTTTTATTGAGTAAATATAATTACGCCTAGCTAGATGGATAATTTGATAAGATATAGGCAAATAAGTAAAAATAGGGACACATAACATGATAACTATGCATAGTCGAAGGTAGGTTGCACAGTTTCAAGAGAGCAGTTGTCACATAATCACAAGTTTTAAATGGGTGAACCATTAATTTATGGGTTCAATCCTCCTAGTGTTTAGTTTATTTAATTTAATATTTATTTTTTGTGACTCACAACATAAGGCACTTCTAACCACACCATAGGGTATTGTGGCCCACTGGAAGTCTTGACAACACTCAAAATTAAGCACGTTTGGGGCTTCAATCATTATAGAAGTATAGGCTATATATATATATATATATATATATATATATATATATATATTCATTGGAAAATTCTTTTTGAGGTTGTTCTAATGGAGTATTTCTATGAGGTTTTATAAATATTTCCAACAAATATTAAGTGCTAAATGAGCATTATTTAGGCTATTATGGGCATTATACATCTTGTAGCATCTAAATAATCAAATTTGAGGCATTTATTTTTATAAGAATATAGGCATATTTGTACTCGTTCAAAAGATCATTTTGAGCCCATTCCAATGAATATATTTTTTATAATTTTTATAAATATTTGTAGTTGATATTAATATTATAAAAGGTGCCATTACTTTTAGGAGCAATAAATGCTATAGAATTGGGCACAAGGAAGGTGAATTTAGAAGGTTGGTGGATAAGGGTTATGGTGGACTAAAGCACATAAAATTAGGTGTTTACATTTTTTCCAATTTTATGCATTCATTAATTGATGTAAAAGCCCCAAGTTTGCATTGATGCTTAAGGTGGATGAAGGATGTTAAGACCGTTCACTTGAAGTGTTGTTAAATGGTGCCTTGCACATGTGTGCCCCATCAAATTTTGGGAGAACCAACTTGAATCGAGGAAAGTTGATTTGGCTATGATAAGAGCAGTGATGAGATATGGGGAATAGAAAGGAAGATGAGAAAGAAGAATGAGTTATATGGGCTAAAATATTCGACTGGATAGATGTAAAATTAAATTAATTATTAATGGCTAATGTTGAATTGAAGGGGAGTTAAGACGTTTTTTTAAATATGAAGATGAAATATGAGGGAAATGAGGGGAAGGTGATTGAAAATGAGGAGATATGGGTGTTTCCAAAATTAATGAATTTTTTTTTGATGATTTATAATTAGGTGATTAAATAATGCTTAAAATGAAATTATGGAATTTATGAACGTTAAATGGAATGATTGAAATTTAATGATTTAAATGCACATAATTGTTTAATTTATGTATAGATTGGTCCATTTAAGGATGCATATTTAATTGGCCTATTTAAAGGCACGTAACTAATTCATTCTTGAGTGATGGCCTCTTAGTCTAATTATTGGACAAGCACTTAAGCAATGTGATATATGTCCAAGGGGACAATACATGTTTAAATAATATTTACCCCTAAGTAGTTGCTTCTTAGCCTAATTATTGGATAAATGCTTAAGCAAATTAAAAAATATATGATCAATATATTAAAAGGCACATAAATGATCGACCTATTTAAACACACATACACGATCGACCTATTGAAAATCACATAAATAATTGATTTATTTACAAGTTGATCCATTTAAGGACACATTTTATTGATTAGTTTATTTAAAGACATATATTTAAGTTAATTTGTCCATTCGCCATAGGATGTATCAATTTATTATGATGTTTTGATTAATCAACCCATTAACCTTAGGGTATTTAACTATAAGATGCTCATTATCCTTAGGTTGATTTGGTTTAGATTGCCTCCTTAACCCTAGGGAATTTTGATTTAGATTTTTCCCTTAACCTTAGGGTGTTTTGATTGAAAGGTACCCCATGAATTTTGACACTATACTCTATATTTACCCTTTGGTATTACGAAATTTTGATTGAGATTCTAACCTGATTTGCCTCACAGAGAAGTGTCATAGATGACTTATGTCAAATTTTTACAATAATGAATTATGTCCCCAATTTAGGAACACATTTTTTTAATGATCAGTTACCTTCCTGCACAAGATGTTGAGTGGGAAGGCATATGATGATATTGATAGGGCTATCATAAACACCTGTGGAATTCATAGTGTAGATACTAAAATCTAGTCAATCTGATTATGCTACCATTAGCAACAACTAAACGATAGACCAAGGCCCCTAGGGAAGCCCTCAACAGGTATACAGTGGTCCTAACCACTCAATGCAAGGTTTTGGAAGGTTTTAGGGCACTTATGGGACATTTTGAACAACCTGTTTCTATTCATACCACCTTGGGATGGATACAAATTCTATTCGTCTAGCAACATTCATCCCAAGGTGGGGCGAATAGCAGGTTTGACCAACAAAAAGTCAAATATGAGCTAATGGTGCCTAGTAACGATCAGATTCCTGGCTATTATTACCCATAAATTAGGGCACGCAACATATCTTATGACATGCTCAATGAATGAGGCCAATTTGGGAGATTCTCTTCTCCCTCTAATGCATGCCACCACGGTGGCCAAATGGTGCCTCTTACCCTGCTTGCCCTCGCATGCCCTTTGACCCATGAAGCCTCCTTGGGCTATAAAGTGGATTTATTTTCCACACAAAACATAGAGAGGAGTTTTAGTTTTATGCAACGGAGTGCTGCTAATATTTCACCTCACCTTTTGCACCCATTTTTACCTCAAAATATCTACCTAGCAAAGGAGGTTCGCGAGTGAACTATGAGGCGCAATTTGTCACATAATTGAACCATATGAGTGAATTACCTCATATAATTTTATGAAAAATATATACCATAGTGTTTTGCATCAATCCCTAGTGGAATTGGTGGTAAAATTTAGGTGGAAACGGTGGGCATCCCACCCCTAGGCGCCCCCCAAATTATGATAGTCCTATTAGTCCCAAACTGTTATGAATAGAAATATGTGTATAATTTTCTAACTATTTTTGATTGGTTATTTTATACATGTTATTATTATGTTGTAGTTCAAATTTTAGGTCATTTTGAGCTATATTGGCCGAGATATTACAATTTTAGTGTTTTGTAGGGTCTCATGTAGGTCTCCAGATATCACTTAATTTGTAAATATGATCAAATGGGTTTCTTTAAAATATCATTTTATATGTTATTTCCAATTTTCATGTGTTTTGAATATGTGTAGTGCCAAAAATTGTTTACTTTGTGTTTTGTAGGTTGCGCACGATCATTACAATTACGAGGTACCATCGGGATCAATATTGGCACAATTTCTAGTGATATCTTCCTAAAATATTATTTTTTACATCCCTCTATAATTTCAAGTCATTTGGAGTTGATTTGATGTTTATTCTCACTATTAGCTATTTGGCCCCTGTGGGGATTGCATGTTTCTCATCACACGCACTCGCTATTTGACATTTTTTGTTTCCTTGTGTGTAGGTGTAGGTTATACAACACATTGGAGATCATAATAGGACCTCAAATAATCAATGACATAAGTGTTAGTAGCATAGGACCATCCACTTCGATTGCGGGTATGAGGAAAGACACTAGATGTGCACCCGAGTTACTTGAAGAATTTTGATCCTTGGGCACCCGATTTGTAAAAAATTGTATCATCCATTTGAGCCCTCAAAGGGGAAATTTTGTAACCTAGATTTTATCTACCCAATTAATAAGAAGTCGGTTTATTTTACATTATTTCTTGTTACTTGCCATCTTTTCCATCTTACTTGCATGTTTCTATTTGATGCTCATAAGCAATAGGACATAGATACACATATTTTTTATTATAATTTTGTGCATTTTTTTTCCCTACTTTAGTGGCAATCATGGTGGGACCCTACCCATTTTGCTTTAGGTGTAGTTTAAAACTTATTTTTCATATTTTTATGTTGCAGGTGCTATTCATTCTGGGTTGAAACGAACCCTGACCTGCTATTCGTGCCACCTTGGGACAAATGCGAGTTCGTACCACCCTGGGATGAATACAGACCTGCTATTTGTCCCACCTTGGAGTGAATATAAACCAGAGGGTTTTCATAGCAGAATTCTAGAAATAGCAAGTTTTGGCAGTGATGAGGTAGGTCCTTGAATCTTCCATCTCTATTTTTCACTTTCAAAAACTGTTTTATTTTGGTTTTTTTCACATCTTTGCTTGTTTATAAAGGTTAGAAGTTAGTTTCTTTTTCTTAAACACAAATTAACAAAAACATATAAAAGGAGAAAAATCAAAACAAATTTAAAGTAGGAATGCATCTCTTTGGATTGCTTGCTTGTAGCCTACCCAATGGGTAGGCTAGCATTTAGGGTTCTTATGCATTTCTAGTTACACTTGTGAGTTCTTTTTATATACTAACCTTTATGAAAGTAAAATACACCTTTTGCATACATTTAGTGAATGATCATCGAATGCTTCTTTGCTTTCTTTCTTTAAATTTAAAAGGAACCTCACACATCATGTTTCATCTTAACATCAGTGGCGTTGGGCTCTCACATCCAACCCATCAATCGAGACCAACAATGGATGTAATTACCACTCGATTGGCTCATGTGAAAGAGTATCATTAGGACCCGTTCATGGCCAAGGCTGATCCAATAACTATACAAACCATGCAAAATAGCACACATCCCTCTTTGGAGAGGTGTATCACTATGTACAAGGTGTTGGGTGAGGGTTGGTAGTACCTATGCTACCTCGTTGGATATAGAATTCATCACCATATTCAACTTTTGTGAGTATATAGGTGAAATACTTTAAAAATTTGAGTACATAATCCAACAAGATTTTCAAACATGCGACACAAGGTCATTCTTTATAAACAACACATTTGAAACACACATTACAGTTTAGGGATTCACATCTAAAACTTAAAAGAGATAATCATTTGTCTTATTAAGTGTTTCATTTCTTATTTGCTATTTTAGTAAAAAATTGTAAAGAAGATAATCATCTAGGGTTTGATAGAGAGCTACGATGGTGTGCACCCACAGCCAAGCCCAATCACGGGCATAATTTGTGGAGAGTGGTCTAGGAGACATGAGTCATCTCTGCTATAGCCCCAGGGATCTGGTCATACCTCCCTGGTGAGCTTCTACTCACCTGAGCCCCAATACAGTTGGGCACAAGCCACACCTATGAGGGAGCCCTATGCGGGACACCTCTAGGATGATGGAATTTACTTGAGAGAGTGTTTTCGATACTTAGACACGTCACACACCTTCTTGAATGAAAGGCAATAGTGTGCTGAGGTGCTAGTAGATAGAGCGATGCCACACATTTGCATACCTATTAGGGTTGAAATGCCTATTCATAGGCCTGGGCATGAATTCACACACTAGGTAGAGCAGGTCAATATGACCTTGCCTACGCATTGCCTTGATAGGGTACAACAGATTAGGTAGACTGATAGGTATGATACTCATCGTTTAGGGAGAGCTAACTTCACCTTGCCTTTCATCGTCTATGATAGAAGGCATGAGAAAATCCTAGATTTCCCTTAGGAGTAGTATTTTACACATGCACGATGTGCCTCTGCGTCCACTGAGTATAATGAGCATATGCCCCGACCTGGACCTCAAGTTAACGCGGTGACCCTAGATCGAGGGAAGCATGCGATGTATATCACATATTATATTGAATGAGGTCGACCTCGGGGTGAGACTCCTAGGCCTCTTAGGTCCCACACAATAGAACAAATTAATTAAGTAATTTCAAGATACGTGAAATTCCAAGCTCAGTTCAAGTAGCTTCAGTGAGATAAAGAGCAACTAGACCACTTGCATCAGCTTGAGAAAGAGAGAATCGAATGGCAGACCAATGAGCTATTCCAGAAGACTCTACGGGAGAGGGTTCCTACCCCTAAGACACATAGGTAGGAAGTCCACCCGAGGTAACCCATGCTCATTTGAGATAGGTCTCCCAGGCCTTATCCAATGTTGCCTCTGCAACCTCCTAGGCCAGATCAAGATGTGCCTCCCAAGCCAAACATCGGCTGCCCACGGTGGGCAGATACCCCTCTTTATAGATCTTCTCGAGAGATGCCCTATGGAGCCTATGATAAGCATGAGCCAGAAGTAGAGTTCTTGAAGATACCCTACCAGGGTAGGGGGGTGACATGCCACTGCCTCGCAATAGGTTAGAGGATCCTAGACATCTATCGTAGAATATGAACAAGGATGAGGAAATAAAATCCTTAGACCCTTATAAAGAGTTTCTAGAGTGCCTAGAGTCAGTAGAGCACAAGACCTTTGGGTCAAGATCTCAAAAGCCCACTATGCACCAACTACATAATCAACCCATCCATCCTTTGATTCCTACACCTCCTTATCCAGAGCAATTTAAGTTGCCTATTTTGCTACATTTAAAGGAGAGGAAGATGTGGAGGAACATGTCACCAAATTTTTGGGCCAGTGCTTCTGCATTCATGATGATGATGCATTAATTTTGTAGATATTCATGACTACCCTCTCAAGCCCCATCTCGAAGTGGTTTTACCAACTCCCTAAGCATAGCATCCATACTTTGGACCAACTTGCAGATGCGTTCTTAGAACAGTTCACCTTTAATACCAAGAGGAAGGCGACGTTGCCCAACTTAGCTAGGTTGAAACAATATGACGATGAGTCAATAACAAACTACGACAATAGATGGTGGACCTTGCTCACCAAGATGCCTTATCTCCTCCCCATGTCGAAGTTGACTCAAATGTCCTCCAAGAGCTGCCTGAAGCCAATCTCCTTGCTATTATAGCTGCAAAAGTATTCGACTCTTGAAGATGCCCTAGCACTGAATAGGACCATCGAAGAAATCAAAATTCAAGAGGGTAAAATTGTGAAACCTCGCAAGAAGGAGTGGAACAAGAGCGCTAAAAGAACCCCAGTGCAATCTAAGCCAACAGTAGTAAATCAAGTTGTTGTTAGTGTCCCAAGGCTAGCACAAGTCGTGTCACCTCAAAAGCCTAATTATTAGGCCACACCTAGGAACTATGCCAAGGATAACCAAATTAGTCAAGGGAAAAATTAACAATGTCACCCCAAGTGACAATTCATGCTCATTGCAGAGTCCATGGACTCGTTCTTTGCCTACCTCATAGAGGCTAATATGATTCACCTTCCTGAGAGTCAACCTATCGATCTGAATGCACTAAATCCCAAAGGATACAGAGAAGACCTATATTGCAAGTTTCATAGGTAAAACAGGCATGATGTGCAAATGTGCTACAAGTTCAAGCACTTGGTGCAAGACATGATCAATAGGAATGCCCTTCAGGTGGACTACCCTATTGCACCAAACAACCAATAAATGGAGGTCTTCAAAGACCCCTTGCCTGCCCATGCAGAGCAAGCTAAGCCAATGCCTTAGGTAAATGAGGTTAATCATGCCCCTCCTAAGCAAGGGTATGTCGGTATGGTCAGCATTATAATGAGGAATAAGTGATACCCAAATCTAGCCGCACCACCTATGTCTCAAAATGATGTCCCTTCAACGTAGCAGCCTCTGTCACCTCCTATGCTGAACCTCCCACCTAGGCCTATTGTCACCATCAAAAGCAAGCTCATTCAAAGCTTAAGAAAAATGTCTACTTGATTCTCCATCTATGAGCTCATTTAGCAATCAACACCTCATAGAGAGGCCTTGATGGAGATCCTTAAAGCAATCAAGATTCAACCCTGGGAGTTTGACTCCTTTAATAACTTCATGGGGCATGTGTGATAATGCATGAAATTGTAATTACCTTTTGAGAAGACGGGCTTAAATCAATTCCAAATGATATGGTAGATCCCCCTTTGCACATTGTCGCATGTGTGAATGGGATGCCATACAAGAGAGTGTTGATAGACACTGGGTCCTCTAGTAATATCATCATGACAACATCTCTCAAGCATTTAAAGCTCCTAACATCCCACATTATCGCATCTACCTAAATCCTATGAGCCTTCAATGATGCCATATGCTCAACGGTTGGTACGATCATCCTACCTATTCAGGTAGGGAAAAGATCATCCCCACGCTGTGCCACATCTTGGAGGGTGAGATGGCGTACAATATTTTATTAGGTAGACCATGGATTAGGGACATGAAGTGTGTCCCTTCCATCACTCACCAATGCCTTAAGTACACTCATGAAGGGCAAGTTCATGTTGTCCCCACGTACCTAGAGCCCTTCAAGTATTGCAATATGGTGCAGCAGCTCCCCGAGTCAACCTTACCATCAAACCATCTGTATTTTTAACCGAATAAATCTAGCCAAGGTTTAACTATGCCGCCATCATGGGCCATACCATCCACATCGTCGATACCTCCATAGGTGTCTAGTGCACCTGGTGATCCTTTGCCTAAGAATCTGAGGAAGCGGCCTATTGAGGAGGCCCAACTGACCATATCCACCATCTCCATAGAGGAGGTTCCTATCTCGGTATTTGAGGAACTACCGCATGAAAAAAATAATGAATCATATCAGGTCTCACTCTCATCCCTCTTCTATCTGCAACCTCAGGTCATTGTACACCTAGCTTCCACTAGATTGGGGGAGTACATGGTTAGGAATGTTACAACCACCCCTGCTATAGAGTCGGTGCAAGACATGGGTTGACCCCGTCTTCCCATAGGCACCATCGTGCCTCTTGGATTCCCCCCTAATCAAATGAATTTCATCTATATGGGCCTTGACTATGGCATCAAGCCTTATAAATAGCAAGAATAAGATGAAGAGCCCTTTAGAGAAGACATTAACTACTTGTCCAACCCTAACTTTGCTTTGAAGTACCTTGACCTATGCAATTGGCACAATTATGGGTTGGGCCTATATGAGCAAGGCACTCAAGTTCCCTACCAGCCATAATATCAAATGTCGTATGACAAGTTTGGATTGGGACTCAACAGGCCTGTGTCCTTGGACATCCTCATAGATAGCTTAGAATGCATGAATCTAGATTGTAGAGATGAACTCACACGAGATCCTTTTGCCAATCCCAACCTTGGGTACTACTTCCCTATGCCCTTGGGAGATTATGAACCACCTTGTGATGATATTCACTCTTATGAGAGAGGTGAAGTTTCATGTAATCTTCCCCATGATAGTGAAAAATAGGACCTAGGGTCCCCTTATGAGTGGATTTCAAATGATGAGTTGGATTATGGGGTTACGCCCATCGATTCTGGTAGCTCAGATGGAGAAGGCCCTCGGGTCATCCCCATAGATGATGATGATGAGTTTTATTTGTTCATGTTCCCATTGCATCATCCCATCTGGTGACAAATTCTACCTTTAGAGAAGCAAACTTGCTTGCAGCCACACTGACCACTGTCGGTCATTCCACCGCCTCCACAACCACCTCCTCAAATATTGTGACATCTGAAGATCCATGGGCACCATCAGCCACATAGAGAAAATCATCCATACATAAATATGAGTTTCATAGACTGATTTGTGCCCCTATGAGATCTAAATAACCCATTTGAGCCATTGCACCTCGACATGGGGGCAATCAACTTTGATCAGGGAGATTTACCGCCCTCGCCCTATGAGTATTGGCCTTGTGATGAGATGTTATAGCCATTTTATTTCTCTCTAGGTCCAACTCATGGTGTATTCCATGTTGAGGAGGAACCCAAAGTTCCCATTAATGATCTAAATCCAGTTGATGACATCCGTTTGATCCCTATCCTCCACCAGTTGGAGGAGGGGTCGTGTATGTCAATCGAGCCCATGATTGACAAAGATATTAGGTCAGACCCAGAGAACCCACAATGCATCAAGCTGGGGGAAAGTCTATCCCCCGTAGAGCAAGCTGATTACATAGCCCTTCTTACAGATAAGGAGGTAACTTTTGCATGGTCTTACAAAGACATGATGGGACTGGAACCAAATCTAGTCACCCATAATATGACGCTTGACCCCAAGGCCAAGCCTGTCAATCAAAAGTTGAGAAAGATGCATCCCACAGTGGCCTTAATTGTTAAAGACAAGCTATAGAAGCTATTGGATGCCCAATTCATTATTTTTATAGACTATCTACCATGGTTTTCCAACATGGTTCCCATTAAGAAGCCGGATGGGCAGATTCACATTTGCATCGATTTTTGAGACCTAAATAAAGAGAGTCCTAAGGATGATTTTCCTTTGCCAGGCATCGACGCCCTGGTAGATGCCGTAACAGGCCATGAAATATTATCCCTTATGGATAGCTTCTATGGGTACAATCAGATTCCTATCAACCTAGAGCACCTGCTCAAAACAACGCTCACAACACCTTGGGGAACATTTTGCTACAAGGTCGTGCCCTTTGGCCTTAAAAATTTTGGTGCCACCTACCAGCATGCCATGACATATATCTTCCATGACTACATGCATAAGATTTTGGAAGATTACATGGATGACTTATTGGCTAAATCTTTGTTACGCCATGAGCATTTTGATGTTTTGTGTAAAGTCCTTGATTGCCTTATCGAGCATAATGTGAGACTAAACCCCAAGTGTGTCTTCGGTGTCACATTTGGAAAGCTCTTGGGATTCATATTTTCTAACTTAGGCATTGAAGTAGACCCTACCAAGGTTAAGGCCATCCTCGAGATGCCTCCCCCAACTATTATCAAGAAACTTCAAAGTCTACAAGGCAAGATAGCATCCATCAAATGCTTCATAGCGCAACTGTCGGACAAGTGTCAACCCATGAACAAGTTGTTGCATAAGGGATCGCATTCCATTGGGATGATGAGTTCCAGGAGGCCTTTGATGCCATAAAATAGTACCTGGCTTCACCGCTAGTGTTGTATTTGCCTCAACCAAGAGTGTCATTTCGCTTATACATCTCAGCCACTGAAATTGCATTGGGTGCCATGTTAGCCCAAAATAATGAATTGCATAAGGAGCAGGCTACTTACTATCTCAGTCACACCCTAGTCGGTTATGAGATCAAGTATGCATACATTGAGAAATTGTGCCTAGCGATGGTTTTTGCCACCAAGAAGCTACGACTTTACATGCTTAGCCATACCACATATGTTGTGTCTAAAGAGAATCCATTGTGATACATGATGAGTCACACTTATCATAATAGTCACACGACAAAATGGATCATGTTTTAGATGGAGTTTGACCTAGAATTCATTGGAAAAAAATCAATCAAGGTTCAGGTCACCACCGATCAACTCGCAGAGGCTCCCCTCCAGGATTATCAGCCTTTGAGCATGGAGCTTCCCGATGATGGAGTCTTCCAAATCTCAAAATCTCCTAATTCTAATGGGCCTGATTCACAGGTAGATATGACTCTATTCTTCAATGGCTCCAAATGTGAACAAGGATGTGGTACAGGGATCATGTTTTTCACACCGCATGGGGCTCCCATACCCCTGTCATTTAAACTCAATTTTCCATGCACCAACAATAATGTCGAGTACGAAGCCTTGCTCATAGGTCTTCAAACAACTATCACCATGAAAATCACCAAGCTTAACATCTTTGGTGACTCCTTGCTCATTGTTAACTAGGTCAAAGGGATCTACCAATGCAAGTGCCCATTTTTGCAAGCCTAGAAAGCCCTTATGGATAAATTCCTAGAAAATTTTAAATGGTATGACATCGAGGTGCTCCCTTGATCATCTAATCATTTTGCAGATACGATGGCCTCCTTATGGTCCTTGATCCCATAGAACCCTGCTGATGAGATGACAAAAATTTAGGTCAAGATGCTCTTGCAGTCTACGGTTGAGCGTGAGGATACTCAGGCCACGTCGAAAGTCCCCTTGATTCAAATTGATCCTCATCAAGAGAGATTCTCGCACCTTCATGAGTGCTTGAATCATACCAATTGGGGGACTCTATTCCCTCAAGCCCCTTTTTATAGCAGTACAATGCTATTCTTACAAGTTCTTTCCTACTCAACATTTGCTTGGGATGAATTTCAAGAGGGATAAGAAATTCATGCAATCGAGGCTTCTTATCAACAGGACCGGTCCACACAAATCAAGGAATATCTAAATCTGGGTAATCTCCTTCCTGGATTGTCACAGATAAAAGGACGTTTAAAATAAAGGTGACAAAATATGTCTTGCTAGGAGACATTATGTATCGACGAAGCTACAAAGGGATCCTCCTTCGCTGCTTAGAGCATTAGGAGTCGGCTTGGGAAATTTCCCAAGCACACGATGGTACATGCGATGGCCATTTCAGTGATATGGCCATCACAAAGTGTATTCTTTGCATGGGCTATTATTGGCCAATGTTAGAGCGAGATTGTTGCTTGCATATGTGAGGAAGTGTGTGAAGTATCAACACCATGCTAACTTGACACATGTACCTTCCCATGCCTTACAACATATCCAATCATCTTGGCCATTTTTGCAATGGGGGTTGGATTTAATTGGCAAAATATCCCTCGCATCCTTGGGCCATCACACGTTTATCATTGCATCCATCGAGTATTTTACAAAGTGGGTGGAAGCAATTCGCCTTACCACTACGATAGGACCCTGCATCATAGATTTCATTTTGCATAATATCATTTGTTATTTTGGTATTCCATCCAAGATTATCTCGGATAATGGGATGTCATTTAAGAATAAATATGTGCATGCTTTAACATCCAAGTATAATATCCAGCACAACTTTTCTATGCCCTACTATCCACAAGCAAATGGGCAAGCAAAGGCTTCCAAATAGACATTTATTGCCATTCTCAAGAAAATTGTTAAAGAGAATCATGCCAATTGGCACACACAAATACCCCTTGCTATATGGGCCTACCGCACTGGCATTTGAATGCCCATTGAAGCTACCCTATTTTCACTAGTGTATGGTGCCAAAGTATTCATGCCTTTAGAGATGGAAATCCCATCGTTTTGCATATCCATGCAGGAGTTCATCAACGATGACACCGTACGACAAGCTCACCGAGATCAACTTACATTGCTTTATGAACATCGTGTTAATGCTCTCGAGCACCTACACGTTTATCAAGAGAAACATAAAAGATCCTACAATATGAATGTCCATATTAGAGACTTTTAGGTTGGTGACCTTGTTATGAAAGAGAACCAACATAATTCTAATTTTTTACCCCATCTAAGGGACAAGTTTGCGGCAAACTGGTTAGGTCCTTATGTCATTACCAATCATATCGGACCCAGAACTTATCACCTAGCCTCCCTTGAAGGCGTCGAGGACCCTGAACCCTTGAATGTCCTTCACTTGTGGCCTTTCCATGCCTAGAGTACTATGGCTCAACCTAAAATGTTCCTAGGTGGTCTAGGACCGTCTAGGTCACCCTAAAATGCTCCAAGGGTGCCTTTAACCCGCTTGGTCAACCTAAAATGCTCCTAGGTGATCTACGAACATCTAGGTCACCCAAAAATGCTCCAAGGGTGCCTTTAACCCACTTGGTCAATCTAAAATGCTCCTAGGCGGTCTATGACCATCTAGGTCACCCCAAAATGCTCCAAGGGTGCATTTAACCCGCTTGGTCAACCTAAAATGCTCCTAGGTGGTCTACGATCGTCTAGGTCACCCCAAAATGATCCAAGGGTGCCTTTAACCCACTTGGTCAACCTAAAATGCTCCTAGGTAGTCTACGACCGTCTAGGTCACCCCAAAATTCTCCAAGGGTGCTTTAACCCGCTTGGTCAACCTAAAATGCTCCTAGGCGATATATGACCGTCTAGGTCACCCCAAAATTCTCCAAGGGTGCCTTTAACCCACTTGGTCAACCTAAAATGCTCCTAGGTGGTCTACGACCATCTAGGTCACCCCAAAATGCTCCAAGGGTGCCTTTAACCCGCTTGGTCAACCTAAAATGCTCCAAGGGTGCCTTAAACCCGCCTAGTCAACCCAAAATTCTCCTAGGCGGTCTATGAACCTTTAGGTCACCTCAAAAGTCCCAAAGGCATCCATAAGCCCTTTGGTCACCCTAAATGACCCAATGACCCAAAATAAGCCCGTTGGTCACATGTACATATATATCAGTAAAAAATCAAAAACATCATATATATCAATCAAAAATACAAAATATTGCATCACACTACATCTTCAAACATCATAAAAAACAACAAAAATACCAAAAATATCATATTGCATTTCATCACATCGCATCTCGTCGCATTAGCAAATTCATCTACACTAGGCATACTCATCATTGTATTTTTAATCTTAGGGTTTCTCACACGTGTCTAGCACTAAGACTGTACATTGTGCATTATTCGAAAAAAATCGTGTCAAATTCATTATCCGCATCATTCTATTATCACCTAGCATATCCACTTACATTTCACAATGGTCATAGTAGTGTTTGTTACCATCACATAGTCATTTTTTCTAGAATGTCTTTACAATTTTTAGCCACTCAGCCATCTCTAGTTTTCTTTTCAGATTTTGTAGAAAGCTATCATGATTTTTAGGAGGTAGAGTTTTTCTTAGATTACACCTTGTATACAACAAATCCCAACACATTTTCACACTAATAAATCCAAGTTTTGTGCAAGGAAAGATGAAATTACGAAGTGGTCTAGGTTACCTTAAGCGAAAAGGTCATCCTGCTCATATCCCTATGCGAATGGTTCAAGAATGATGAGAATTGGCAAAAGGACAAGCTCTTCCCTACCCAATTTTGTTGAGCAAGGTGCAGCAACGGTATTGTCATTGTTGTCAACACAGTCAGATAGATCTGTTGATGCAGTGGACAAGAAGTTCAAAAGCTATTCAGATGTAGAAGACAGGAGCTCAAAGGTTACTCAGAGTATGTACAATGATTTTCCAAGAAGACCGAAGTGGCCCATTTGCAAAAGATCAAAGAAAAAGACAAGTAAGAAAAGTGTCACGAT
Source organism: Wollemia nobilis (assembly GCA_028583015.1). Classification (NCBI taxonomy): domain Eukaryota; kingdom Viridiplantae; phylum Streptophyta; class Pinopsida; order Araucariales; family Araucariaceae; genus Wollemia; species Wollemia nobilis. Next base: position 10,024,491 of record JAQPPZ010017091.1, read on the forward strand.
ATCGCGACATATACAACAAAGCAAGAAAAACTGTCATGATTTCACGACATGTTGGAAGAGAGAGAAAAAGTGGAAAAACTGTCATGATTTCGTGACATGTTGGAAGAGAGAGAAGAAGCAAGAAAAACTGTCACGATTTCGTGACATGTTGGAAGAGAAAGAGAAAGTGGAAAAACTATCACGATTTCATGACATGTTGGAAGAGAAAAAGACAAGTGGAAAAACTATCACGATTTCGTGACATGTTGGAAGAGAAAGAGAAAGCAGGAAAAACTGTCACGATTTCGTGACATGTTGGAAGAGAAAAAGACAAGTGGAAAAACTATCATGATTTCGTGACATGTTGGAAGAGAAAGAGAAAGCAGGAAAAACTATCACGATTTCGTGACATGTTGGAAGAGAAAAAGGCAAGTTGAAAAACTATCATGATTTCGTGACATGTTGGAAGAAAAAGAGAAAGCAGGAAGAAGTGTCGCGATTTCATGACAAGTTCGAAGAAAAGAGAATAAGTTGGAAAAGTGTCACGATTTCGTGACATGTCGCATTTTCGCGACTAAAATAGGAGAGAGAAAGTAAGTTGGAAAAGTGTCACGATTTCGTGACATGTCGCATTTTCGCGACTAAAATAGGAGAGAGAAAGTAAGTTGGAAAAGTGTCACGATTTCGCGACATGTCACATTTTCACGACTAAAATAGGAGAGAGAAAGTAAGTTGGAAAAGTGTCACGATTTCGTGACATGTAGCAGACTAAAATAGGAGAGAAAAGTGTCATGAAAAAAAAAGAGAGGAAGGACGAAGAAATTACGATTTCATGACAAACAAAGAAGAAAATGCAAAAGGAAAGCAGAAATGTCCACGATTTCATGACAAGAAAGAAGACTTGAAAAAAGTGTCATGATTTCATGACATGTCACATTTTCGTGACTCAAAAAGGATAGGAAGGTAGAGAAGCAAAAGTGTCACGATATCACGACATGTCGTAGTTTCGTGACTCAAGAAGGGTAGGCAGGCAGAATAACAAAAGTGTAGTGATATCGCGCAATGTCGCATTTTCACGACAAAGGAATAGAGAAAGCGTACGGAGGTGAAAGTGTCACGATATCACGACATGTTGTATTTTTACGGGCCAAAGCTAAGAGAAAGAGGAAGGAGAAAAAGTGTCACGATATCGTGACATGTATTTTTGTGGTTAAGTTGAAGCCGACGAAGACCGATGAACAACCGACTAAAATTAGGGTTTACAATTGTCATGAAAGCCGACTAAGATTAGGATTTACAATCGACTAAGATTAGGGTTTTCATCTCAAACATTCTATTATAAAAGGAGGGTTGTTTGGAGATTTGAGATGTTGTTGAAGTGTGCGAAGTTTCGTTCGAGTGCGTAGAGAGCAAGTCATGTCGAATCGAGCTAAGTGCAAAATTTGCAAAGAGAGCAGAGTGTGCAAAAGGGAGAAGATGATCGTGAAGGTCGATTGTAGTGAAGCAGAGTGTGCGAAGTGATTGCACAGAGAAAGTAGAAGGCGCAGTGCGGCTGTAGATCATAGAAGAAGTGTCTATTCTATGAACAGTGAGAGAGATTGGGTAAGCAATAGACCAATCAAGGTCTTGTAAAAGCGAAGGTATTTTTTTTGGTAAACTTCTAGATTCAAAATTGAAGTCCAGGTTATAGCTTGGCATCAGGGGTTGGTGCTCCTTCCAGTTGGTGCTAGTAAAATAGGGGTTGGTGCTCCTTTCTATTGGTGCAGATAAATAAGGGGTTGGTGCTCCTTCTAGTGGGTGCTAGTAAATTGATTGTAAAGTTGGTGCTTTGCAAAGGCTGGATTTGGATGGTAGTCCAAGCAGTCATTTTTGAGGAGTAGCCACATTGGTGAACCTCATTAAATCTTGTGTTGTGTGATGTTCTCTTGTGATACTTGCTTTATCTAGTTTTAAGGTTTCATTATTTCTATTTTAAGAGCTATGAATTTAAGTTTAAAGAGCTACACTGATTCACCCCCCCTCTCAGTGTCATTGTGAGACTAACAATTGGTATCAGAGCCAAGTTCCTATACAAGCTTAACCGGCTAGGGTGATCTTGGAAGTAACACAATGGCAGGTGGTGAAGGCTTCTCATCAAACAAAGCACCATTGTTTGATGGATCTAATTACGCATTCTGGAGAATCAGGATGCAGACATATCTCTATGCTTTGGGTTACGACATCTAGGATTCAGTAGTTAGTGGATACACAATACCCATCACTCCTCCAAAAGAGGTTGATGAAAAGAAACTATTTGAAAACAACTCAAAAGCAAAAAATGCTCTCATGTGCGGATTAGCAGATAGTGAACTAGTAAAGATCATGAGCTGTAATACGACAAAAGAGATATGGGACAAACTGAGGAGTATTCATGAAGGAGATGATAAGATCAAGGAGGCCAAGTTACGGACACATCGAGCTCAGTTCGAAGCATTGAAAATGAATGATGATGAAAACATTGAGGCATATATGCTGAGAGTTAATGGAATCATTAATGCGATCAGAGGACTCGACGAGGATATTGGAGACTCTACCATCGTGAAAAAGGTACTAAGATCTCTTCCTCAAAGGTTTGATTCCAAAGTCTCAATGATAGAAGAAGCTAAAAATCTAAATTATTTTAGTATAGATGAGATGTATGGTTCTTTGACTCCATATGAGATGAGGATAGGAAGATCTAAACCCACGAATAGAGAAGCGGCTTTTAAAGCCCTTAAAAATAAAAACACAAAACAAGAGTCCGAGGAAGAAGAGACATCGGATGAAATGGAAGCAAACTTTGTTAGAAAACTAAAAAAGGGAAAAGGAAAATACAGAGGGAAGCTACCATTTAAATGTTTCAACTATGGAGGCATTGGGCATTTTGCGACTAAATGTCCACTTAAAGAGAAGAACAAAAATGATGAAGGATCGCACCATGAAAGAAGTGACTGGAAGAAGAAAATGAATTTCAGAAAAGGCAACTTCAAGAAGAAAAGTTTCATCTCCAAGAATGTCAGTTCATCAGAAGACAGCTCCGATGAAGAGTCTGAAGAGGAAAAAGGTGAAGCTCTTTTCATGGCATTTGAAGAAGTAAAATCAGAAAAGGAAGAAGGAGTGAACTCTGAAGTATGTGGTGAAAACCCTGAGGCTGAAGTAGATCTAGAAGGTGAGTTGATCTCTGCACTTGAAGAGTGGAAGATAGAAAAGAAAAAGAATAAGAAACTTTCAAGAAAGCTTGAGGATGCAAATGAAATCATAACCAGTTTGAAAGTACAGATAGAAGAATCCAAGAAAATCTTCGAAGATCTCGAAGTGCAAATAACCATGAAAATAGATTATTGCAGCAAGCTAGAAGAAGAGATTGTTGGTTTAAGAATGCAACTAGAAGAGATGAATAAGAAAATTAGTTGTTATCACAAACGTGAAGAAAGTTCTATGAAGCTGGATAAGATCATAAATGACCAAAGGCCTGCAGGCATCAAATTTGGTCTGGGTTTCATCGAAGGAGAATCATCAAGTGGATCAAAGGCCAGAAATGTAGAATCCATAAAGAATGAAGATAAGAAACAGGTTGATCAAGGAAAAATGTCTCATGCAAAAGAAAGCAATAATGCCAGGCACGAAAGGAGAATTGACAATGATGGATTCACCAATGTCACACATCAAAGAAGAAGAAGACCTATGGCTCCTACGACAACATGGCAAAGACCATCACCCAGGTTCAATTATCCCTTTTCTGGTTTCTGTTTTAAATGCAATGGCTATGGACATAAAATCTCAGACTGCAAATATAATGTAAGACCAAGGAATTTCACCAGTAGAAATGTTTTTTCTCCTCTGATGAATTATACAGTAGAATGTTATAACTGTCATAATTTTGGGCACATTGCAAGAAACTGTAGAAGTACATTTACATCAAATCAGTTTCAGGGAAGAAAATTTCAACCAAATAGGATGAGACAAAATAGAAAGCTTCCCAGAAAACATGCACAAACTACTGATAAGGGAAAGGCAAAACAAGAGCCCAAAACTACTATCAAAACGGAGTGGAAAGGAAAAGAGTGACTTAAGGAAGAAAAGGAATCCTTAATCGTACAAACAACATTCAAAGCACAGAATAAATATGTACCATGGATACTTGATAGTGGATGCTCCAAGTCATATGACAGGTGACAAACAAAAATTTGAGAAGTTACAAAAATATGAAGGTGGTTCAGTGAAAGTTTGGAAATAATGATGGAGCTAAGATAGTTGGCAAAGGTTCGAGTTACAATTAGTGATGAAAAAATTAAGTCGGAAGAAGTCTTGTTTGTGGATGGTTTGAAACATAACTTGTTGAGCGTAAGTCAGATTTGTGATAAAGGTCATGAAGTAGTTTTTATGAAGCAGGGTTGTGAAGTCAGAAAAACAAATAGTGGAAAATTGATAGCAACTGGATCAAGGACATCTGGTAACCTGTACACGCTCTCAGAGACTTCAAAAGGAGCTTGTTTTATTGGACAGGAAGAAGAAAACTGGTTGTGGCACAAGAGACTCGGGCATATCAGTTTTGATAATCTAGTAAAAATCACCTCAAAAAGAGCAGTGAGAGATATTCCCACCATCAGCAAACCTGCAAACAACATTTGTGCTTCATGCCAAAAGGGGAAACAAACTAGAGTCACATTCAAAACAAAAGAATACTACACAAGCAAACCTTTGGAACTAATACACACTGATTTATGTGGACCCATGAGAACACAAAGCATAAATGGTGACAAATATTTTATGTTGTGCATTGATGACTATTCCAGAATGACATGGATATTTTTCTTGAAGCATAAATCAGAAGCTTTTGATATGTTCAAGATTTTCAAAAACCAAGTTGAGAATGAAACAGGAAAGAGGATCAAATGTTTAAGATCAGATAGAGGAGGAGAATTCATTTCAGAGGAGTTTGCAGAGTACTATGAAAAATACGGTATTAGGAGACAGTTCTCAGTAGCCAGGACACCTCAAAAAAATGGAGTGGTAGAAAGAAAGAACAGGACAGTGCAGGAAATGGCACGGACTATGTTGGCTGAAAGTAGAGTAGCAGACAGATTTTGGAAAGAAGCAGTCCATACTATGGTGTATATCCAAAATAGGTACATGCTGAGAACACATGAAAGCAAAACTCCTTATGAATTGTGGTTCGGTAAAAGGGCAACAACAAAATACCTCAAAGTTTTTGGCGAGCAAGTGCTATATCAAAAGAACTGAAGATAATCTTGGTAAGTTTGAAGATAGAGCGAGATGAAGGTATTTTTGTTGGTTATTCATCAAAAAGCAAAGCTTACAAATGCTACAACAAGAGGCTAAAGAAAATTGTGGACAAGTGTCGATGTTAAATTTGATGAAGGTAGAGAACGAGTAATTAGCTATGAAATGAACTACCCAATTTATGAAGAGGTTATTGAAGGAGATGAGGAAAACGAAATGGAAAAGATACAAAAAATTGACTCAGATGATTTAAGTTGTGATTCAGAAGTGGAAGAAAATAAGAAATTCAAAACAGGTAGCTGGCAGAAAAATCATCCTAGAGAGCAAATAATTGGAGACCCCAAAGTTGGTGTTCAGACAAGAAGAAGAGTAGTAAGTAACTACTCTCTATTATCTAGCATTGAGCCCAAAAATATTACTGACGCAAGCAAAGATGAAAGTTGGATGAAGGCAATAAATGAAGAATTAGATCAGATCGAGAAAAATGAAACTTGGGAGTTAGTACCTAGACCTGCAAATAAAAATATAATCGGAACTAAATGGATTTTTTGAAACAAATTGAATGAAGACGGACAGGTAGTTAGAAATAAAGCAAGATTGGTATGTAAGGGTTATGCACAAGTTGAAGGCATTGAATTTGAGGAAACTTTTGCACCAGTAGCTAGACTAGAGGCAATTAGAATGTTTCTAGCTTTAGCAGTCTACAAGAATTTCAAAGTTTATCAAATGGATGTGAAATCAGCGTTTTTGAATGGGAAACTTGAAGAAGAGGTTTATATTGAGCAACCAGATGGTTTCCAACTTGGTGATGATCCAAACTTGGTTTGCAAGTTGAAGAAAGCATTATATGGCTTAAAACAGGCACCCCGAGCATGGTATGCAAGGCTAGACAACTATCTCACTCAACAAAGGTTTAAGAAAGGTATGGTGGATAGTAATTTGTATGTCAAAATAGAAAATGGGCATCTTATTGTTCTTGTTGTATACGTAGATGATATCATATTTGGCAATAGCAAAGATGAGTCATGTAAAGATTTAGCAAATAAGATGCAGAAAGAATTTGAAATGTCAATGATTGGTGAACTGTCGTATTTCCTCGGGTTGCAAGTTAATCAAAGTAAGAAGGGCATATTTATTTCTCAAGTTAAATATGTAAAAGAGATGTTAAAAAAGTTCACAATGGAGGATTGTAAGCCAGTTAGCACTCCCATGATGACAGGCTGCAAGTTGAGCAAGGATGACAAATCTCCACCTGTTGATCAAACCATGTACAGATCTATGATTGGAAGCCTATCATGCACTGAAAGCTACCAGACCAGATATTTTGTAGGCAGTATGCATGGTAGCACGATTTCAGGCTAATCCCAAGGAGACTCATGTGACAGCAGTGAAGAGGATTCTTCGGTACCTCAAGGGTACTATGGAGTATGGGTTATGGTATCCAAAAGGTAAAGACTTCACCCTTATTTCGTATTCAGATGCAGATTGGGCAGGATGTGTAGATGATAGAAAGAGTACCAATGGAGGTGCATTCTATCTTGGAGACAGATTGGTCGCATGGCACAGTAAGAAACAAGAGTCAATTTCTTTATCGACAGTAGAGGTAGAATATATTGCAGCGACAACATGTTGTACGCAGGTATTATGGATGAAACAAACCCTGAAAGATCTTGGTATTTGCTTCAGTGAGCCAATATCAGTTAAGTGTGATAACACCAGTGCCATTAACATCTCCAAGAATCCAGTTATGCATTCACGCACAAAACACATCGCTATCAAGTATCACTTTTTGAAGGAGAAAGTTGCAGAAGGTGAGGTTAAGTTGGATTTTGTTCCAACTACAGAGCAAGTAGCAGATATCTTCACAAAACCATTGCCCAAGGAAGTTTTTGAGTACCTTCGCAATAAATTGGGAGTGGTCACACTTCCCAAGAATTGACTAGCTACAGGGATCACATTCTCAGGGGAGCATTTAAGTATTTGATTATCTGTTTGCTCATGTTCATGATTTTTGCTAAGTGTAATAAATTGTGCCTGAGAATGTTGTGCATGGACTCAGGGGGAGTCTGTAGTAGCCCTTTGGTATTATTGTCAAAGGGGGAGAAGAGTTACAGGAAATTGCACATGTGTTGCCAACAATTCCAAAGGGGGAGATTGTTGAGCAAGGTGCAACAACAATATTGTCATTGTTGTCAACACAATCAGATAGATCTGTTGATGCAGTGGACAGGAAGTTCAAAAGCTATTCAGATGCAGAAGACAGGAGTTCAAAGGTTACTCAGAGTATGTACAGTGATTTTCCAAGAAGACCGAAGGGGCCCATATGCAAAAGATCAAAGAAAAAGACAAGTAAGAAAAGTGTCGTGATATCGTGACATATACAAGAAAGCAAGAAAAACTGTCATGATTTCGTGACATGTTGGAAGAGAGAGAAAAGTAAGAAAAACTGTCATGATTTCATGACATGTTGGAAGAGAGAGAAGAAGCAGGAAAAACTATCACGATTTCATGACATGTTGGAAGAGAAAGAAAAGAGGAAAAACTATCATGATTTCGTGACATGTTGGAAGAGAAAAAGGCAAGTGGAAAAACTATCACGATTTCGTGACATGTTGGAAGAGAAAGAGAAAGCAGAAAAAACTGTCATGATTTCATGACATGTTGGAAGAGAAAAAGACAAGTGGAAAAATTGTCACGATTTCGTGACATGTTGGAAGAGAAAGAGAAAGCAGGAAAAACTATCACGATTTCGTGACATGTTGGAAGAGAAAAAGGCAAGTTGAAAAACTGTCACGATTTCGTGACATGTTGGAAGAAAAAGAGAAAGTAGGAAGAAGTGTCACGATTTCACGACAAGTTTGAAGAAAAGAGAATAAGTTGGAAAAGTGTCATGATTTCGTGACATGTCATTTTCACGACTAAAATAGGAGAGAGAAAGTAAGTTGGAAAAGTGTCACAATTTTGTGACTAAAATAGGAGAGAGAAAGTAAGTTGGAAAAGTGTCACGATTTCATGACATGTCGCATTTTCATGACTAAAATAGAGAGAGAAAGTAAGTTGGAAAAGTGTCACGATTTCATGACATGTTTTCACTAAAATAGGAGAGAGAAAGTAATTGAAAAGTGTCACGATTTCATGACATGTCGCATTTTCTGACTAAAAGGGAGGAAGGAAGAGAAAAAAAAGTGTCACGATATCGCGACATGTCACATTTTATGACAAAAGAAAGAGAGGAAGAATACGAAAGCAGAACTGTCATGATTTCATGACAAAGGAGAAAGCAAGACTAAAGGAATGTCAGTAGAAAAAAAAAAATTTCATGACAAAAGGAGGAAGAAGACTAAAGCGAAGTGTCACGATTTCATGACAAAAGAAAAATGAAGACAAGGAAGTGTCGACATTTTCGTGACAAAAGTGTCACGATTTCACGACAAAAGCAGAAAGCAAGACTTCGGAAGCAGAAGTGTCACGATTTCGTGACATGTCACATTTTCATGACTCAAAAAGGACAGGAAGGCAGAGAAGCAAAAGTGTCACGATATCGCGACATGTCGTAGTTTTGTGACTCAAGAAGGGCAGGCAGGAAGAATAACAAAAGTGTAGCGATATCGTGCAATGTCGCATTTTCATGACAAAGGAATAGAGAAAGCGTACGGAGGTGAAAGTGTCACGATATCGTGACATGTTGTATTTTTGTGGGCCAAAGCTAAGAGAAAGAGCAAGGAGAAAAAGTGTCGCGATATCGCGACATGTATTTTCGTGGTTAAGTTGAAGCCGACGAAGACCGATGAACAGTCGACTAAAATTAGGGTTTACAGTTGTCATGAAAGCCGACTAAGATTAGGATTTACAGCCGACTAAGATTAGGGTTTTCATCTCAAACATTTTGTTATAAAAGGAGGGTTGTTTGGAGATTTGAGATGTTGTTGAAGTGTGCGAAGTTCGGTCGGAGTGCGTAGAGAGCAAGTCATGTCGAATCGAGCTAAGTGCAAAATTTGCAAAGAGAGCAGAGTGCACGAAAGGGAGAAGACGATCGTGAAGGTCGACTGTAGCGAAGCAGAGTGTGCGAAGTGATTGCGCAGAGAAAGCAGAAGGTGCAGTGCGGTTGTAGATCGCAGAAGTGTGTGAAGTGTCTATTCTGTGAATAGTGAGAGAGATTGGGTAAGCAATAGACCAGTCAGGGTCTTGTAAAAGCGAAGGTATTTTTTTTGGTAAACTTCTAGATTCAAAATTGAAGTCCAGGTTGCAGCTTGGCATCAGGGGTTGGTGCTCCTTCCAGTTGGTGTTGGTAAAATAGGGGTTGGTGCTCCTTTCTATTGGTGCAGATAAATAAGGGGTTGGTGCTCCTTCCAGTGGGTCTTGGTAAATTGATTGTAAAGTTGGTGCTTTGCAAAGGCTGGATTTGGATGGTAGTCCAAGCAGTCATTTTTGAGGAGTAGCCACATTGGTGAACCTCGTTAAATCTTGTGTTGTGTGATGTTCTCTTGTGATACTTGCTTTATCTGGTTTTAAGGTTTCATTATTTCTATTTTAAGAGCTGTGAATTTAAGTTTAAAGAGCTACACTGATTCACCCCCCCTCTCAGTGTCATTGTGAGACTAACAAATTCCTCAAAATAAACAATGGTTTTCACCACTATCAAAAATCCCAATTCCCAAAATCCCAAAAGTTCAAAAAAATCAAATTCCCCAACAGTCAAAAGAAAAATCCCACAAAAAGCAAAAATCAAAATCAAAGTTAACAGTGGTCATCACCACTTCCCAAATCCCTTGCTCAAAGAAAAAAATATACAAAATAAATAGTGATTATCATCACTACACATGAGCAAGTATCCCAATAAAATTGAAGAAAAGAAGGGAGTTGAACTTGAATCCCTAGAATTCTTAGCATTTGGGAAACCATCAGGTGATCGTCATTATAGTTTTGATGGATAGCCTACTTGTCAATGACATTAGCCTCCCGCATGATGATATGTTTATCACATCAGCCTTTGGCGTGTGTGCAGATCAATATTTACATGTGGATGAGCTAGTTTTTGGTAGCCTATACTACCTAGTGGTCTAATCCTACCAAGTACATAACTTAGGATCGTGACATTCATAGGGTGATCCTCATTCCAAGTTTGGTGGATAGCCTATATGGTAATGGTGGTGTTGAGTGGTATTTTCACACACTTGTGAAATTACACTCTTTCTTAGGATTTGGGTTCCAAATCCCCTCTTGCAAAGAAGTTAAACAAACAACTTCTCCAAGGTCTCCGCTATATTAGTATTTGCATGTGTATTAGTAATCTCAAATAAAGATATTCAATTTAAATGCTTGAAACACCTTAGTGATTGCAAGTAACTGTAAACAAGGGGCAATGTTGGTTTATTTTGCCATGAAACTTTAGTGATTGTTCATTGAACCAAGATAAATCAAATGTGAGTTGGCCCTCATATGACCACGATGTAATGTTTTAATTCCTTTTATCTTGATGGTTTTAAGATAGATTTTATCTTGCATTAAATCCTCAATGATGAATAGGGTCTTCAAATGTAGCTTCAAAATGTCACTTTAACTTATCCCTCTTAAATGAAATCAAATTTTCATCAAGATGAACAATTAAGTGCTTTAAGGAAAAGACCTTCAATGTAATACTCAAATTACCCCTCTTTCGTAAAATTGGAATTTTTATGAAGAAAGGGTAATTTTAGGCCCAAAATGGAAATTTGTGAAAATGCCATAAAACATAACCCCTTCAATGAAATTGGAATTTCCATGAAGGGAATGTCATCATAGGCTCATGAATGCAAAACAAAACTGGAAAAATGAAATTTGACCTTAAAATGGAAAATTTCTATTTTCGGATTTTAAAATCTGTAACAAAACAGCAACTTCGATGAATTTTTAAAATATACTAAACAACTCCAAAAATGAAATTTCAAAGTGCGTATTGGAAGTATGAATTATAACCTATGCAATGGTGAAATCATTTTTAGATTTTGAAATTTTTTTAATGTTTATTTTAATGCCTAAAATAAGAAAAAAAAATTCTGAAATTAAAATTTTTGAAAACAGAAAATTAAAATTTGCATCAAAATAATAGCTGAAAATGCAGCAATGCAAAAGCTCCTTCAGTTTGATAGCACCCCATCCTGCAAAACCGAATACGTGAGAGTTTCGTACATGCAACCTAGCCTATTTGACTTGCAAAACAAACACAATCAAAGTAAACTAGGTGCTAGCTCCTAGGGTTTAAAATAGTTTCTAGATTGCAGACATTCACATGAAATGACCCAAAACAATGGCATAAATTTCACATACAAGTCTGAAATTTGGAAGGAGAAACATAAAACAATTAAAATAGAGCATGCAGAAAATTTCTCATTCTTTCTTGCTAACAAGGCCTGAAATTTCTGAATAGAAGCTTTGACATTCAAATTAAATTCCAAGTTTTACAAATGCGGCCATGCCCAAAAGTTCCATTTGGCCATGCCAAAATTTCCTTTTTTTTCCTCTTTCAATGACAGATTTAAAACCCTCATTTGTCTCTTAGTTTTCCCTTTTCTTGTTTGAGCTTTGAAGAGTCTTCATAGCTTTACGTTTCCACCTTTCATTGATTTTTCGTTTTCCTTCTCGCTGTTCTAAAACTCTTCGATTGCCTCTCCTAGAAACAATGCTTCCTTTAGCTTATTTTGTCAACGATCCATAATAAAATTTCATAACCGCCGAATATAATGATAATAACCCAATAACCCAATGCTCCACTTAGCGCACATGCACCTTTGGCGTTATGAATTTAAATCATGCTCCTTTAATTCTTTCCTTTTATTCCTTTCAAAGTCAGTTCCTTTAAAATTTGAAATATAACTTTAAAACCATGTCCATTTTCGTTATAATATTTTAAATATTACGCCTCCCGACGAGACCCAATTCACTCCATATAACACAAAGGTGACGTGGCCTATTTTATCCAATGACATTTTTTTATGTTTGGCCCTTCATCATTTATGCTTATTGGCCTTTTATGTGTCATCCACTGCATATCTTCGACACCCGCTGTACATTTAACCCATCCATGTCGTCGCTGATGCTGTCCTCAGGCTGCCAAAAATTCCTATCTCCATCGAGCTCATTGCTTATCCACGGCTAGGTCACGAGATCTGATGACGCGTTCGAGGATGGCCTTGTTGCCATCAATTTGTCCACATAGGCTTCACCAAGTCGTCGTTAGGGTGGGGTTTATCTGCAAATGCCTGTCTCGGCATCTATGTCATGCGACTTCATCCGACGTACCAACACTGCTCGCCGTCTAGGGTTTCTACTATTTTGCAAGCCCACTACCCATATTGGAGTTTGGTCCGGCAATCAAGCCTCGGGTCCGCCACGCTGGATAACGTCCACTGTCGGGGTCTTCATCGAAGCATCCTATGGCACTGCTAACCTTGACAATGCTGAGTAACGCCAATTTGGCTCTCGAGCAACCACCACGTCGGTGCCGCTGCTGTTGTGCTATGAATCCGTCGGTGGTTTCACCATTAAAACTCTCTGCCCTCACTGTCGATGCGCTCCGTAAAACGAGGTTCCACCCTCCGTTGTGATTCGAAACTTCATAAAATCGCTACAAAAGCAGCGTGAGTAGTCTCCTTCTGCTGAGCCGACGTCGTCTACTTTCTTCGGCACCCTTTCCCGTGGTTACGCCCGGTCTGTCCAATAATTTACTCGACCACTGCGCCTCGCGATGGATTCCCACTCAGTCTCTGTTATGGTATTCTATCCATATCCATCTGAGAAAATGACCCATTATGTAATCTGTCGGATACCTGGAGATATGTGCTTGGTAGTGTTAGCTCACCGCCATCATGCCTGCGTTTCTTTCCTTGCACCGAAGGTTTTCCTCTTGCCAAACTCGAGACCATGTCATTCGTAGCCCCCCCTGTCTAGGCGTCATCGTGTCATTCAAAATCTCGTCGAATACCTGGTAATCTTCCGCCAGGTCGCTCACTACTACCATGTAACATCGCATGCCCTATGTTGTGTTGTTCGATCAATACCATCGTCGTGACCATGCTGTTTCCATCTTGCCTGCACAAAAGGTGAATTAACTTCTTTTTTTTTTTAAACAAACTTTAAAACAAAATAAATTCTACTAAAAATATAAAGTTAAACTATTAAAAAAAACAACTTTAAATTTAAACTATTTTAAAACTAAAACGTGGTGAATGAAGCACCATGGCTTCATTCACCACTTTTTATTTTTATTTATATTTTATTGTTTTTACTTTTTTTTCTTTACTGAGTAAATGCTTCTTATATACATACATGATAGAAAACAACAACACAATGTTAGCAATAACATTGCTAACACAACATTGACGATAACAAAAAAAACGTCAACAACAATTTGACAAAAAAATCGTCGACAAGAAATTGACCAAAAAGTTGTCGACAAGAAAATATTGTCGACAAGAAAAAGTTGTCGACAAGAAAATATCGTCGACAAGAAAATGTCGTCGACAAGAAAATATTGTCGACAAGAAAAAATTGTCGACAATAAAATATCATCGACGATAAAATGTTGTCAACAAGAACCGACAACAATTGCAAAACCTACGACAAAACGAAGGATTAGACACTCAAAATGAAATGCCAACACCCGGATATCAACACGAAAAGGTGGGTCCCCAATTTTGGGGTGTGTTGTGGATCAGCCACAACAGGTGGTATCTTTATGCATCTCACAAGAATGAACTCACTTGCACACACAGGGATATGGAGTATCTTGGTCATCCTAGAATATTCATACCTTGTCAAAAATTCTTGCATAGCTAGTAAACAACTTTGATCAAGTTAATTAGAGTGTTTGAGTCTCAAGAAAACCTCATCTACATTCTTTAACATCTCATTTTACTTATTCCATTACATCACATTGCAATAACACATTTCCATATATCCATTACACAAAAATAGTACAAAAAGAAACAAAAGGAACTGATGTAGTTTATATAGTCTATGGTGCTAACATAGTGAGACAAATCATTACTTACAGTTCAATATATCAAAGCATGCAAGTCATCCATTTCACTATGCATCCACGCATATACATAAGCAACAAATACTATCACAAAAGCATCCATATGCATACATAATAAACATCCACCACATCTACATTACATAATAAAATCATACATGTGCATACGTGCTACAACATCCATTAGTAATACAACATATCAGATAACAATATCCATCTACAACAATCATTAACATTTAACATACCATCATACATCACATACATACATTGCATCCATCTCATACAACAATAAACAAGACATATGATGACCATAACAAAAAAACTCATATATATATGGGGCAAAAATATACATCATAGTTTTCAAAAATGCCTGTGGGCTACAATAATGTGGATCATCAAATTTTCTTAGTATCAAAAAAATAATAGCCAATCAAAAAGAGCCTCAACAGTACCCATCACCATGGTCACGTAGGACCGCTGCTACGACCCGCACTACCTCCTGTGGTTCTGGTCCGCTGTGATCCCCCAGGCCTACTGCCACCAACTCTGTCAGTCCTCCACCTAGACTATGATTGCATTGTCTCACTCTATCAAGTATGATGTGAGCCACTGGTCTTCCCATCATCAGGAAGATGCCCTCCAAGTCACACCACCTCCATCTCCAATCTATCCACATAAGCCTGTCTTCACTGCCCTCGTGACTGGTAGGTGTCCACTACTGATTGTATCTAGAGAACCTCTGCCCGTAGCCTCTCTACCTCCCCAATGCTAGACCTCTTCTACCCAAGATGTTGTGCTCTCACCTATGCCTATAGGGATGATATCTCGGTTTGATCCTCCTACACTTGTACCCGTAGGAGATCCCTCTCCTCCCTGACCCTGACCAGCTTGGCCTATAGCTCCAAGTACCTATCACCCTGGGTACCCTAGATACCCTACTATCCCTGTGACCCCTAACCCTCAGTCTCCCCCTCATCACCCTGATTTGCCATGTCTAACAGGTCCACCTACTCATCTACCTATTAGTGCTACCTTTATGGCTTATCCATGTTTGCTTGGTCCACCTATGCAACATCCTCCATCACTTCATTTGTGGCCCCAACTACCTCACCTCTGAGAGCCCCTATGCATTGCCACTTGTGCATCACCCACCATGATTCATACTCCAATGTAGTCCCGGTGTCATCCACATCAAGAATATTCACTGCCTCCTCTTCCACCTCTTTGACCACTGGCCAGCCTAGTGTCCTCTCATCCCCATGGTGCCGATATACTACTGGCTCCTCGGGAAACCCCTATCATGGTCCAAACTATCATGTAACCCTAGAAAATGAGAAGTACTCCCACTCGGTACCATGTCGAGAAATCAGCCATCTACCTCTCCTCACCCATCAGAGCTACTCTCCAGCATTCACCCAGTTCGAACAATCTCTGTACGGTCACCATACCACCTGCCCTAGTGACAGTCATGAGAATGCATCAACATAAAGGTCCATATTGCCTGCATGGCATCAACTCTACCCTACATCCTTTGCCCTCTTCCATAGGATAGCATATCCTATCTCCCTGTCAACTAGCTATGCTTGAGTCATCCATGGTAGTCCATGTGGCCGCTCCACAGCTATGTGCTGCCATCCCCAGCACTGCAACAATAAGCTGCAACCCAAGGCATTACATCGATGAAAATGGATCTTGTACAAGTTGTCATACAACTGTGCCAGTAGGGTCATCCCCAAAACTATCACTAGAGGCTCCTCCTTGGTGCACCTCGCCAAGGCATACACCAGCTCTAGTAGGTTCTAAGGGAACCTGGATCTTGAAGAGTCTAGGAGAAGCATATTGGAGATGCAGGTCAACAATAACACATGCCTCACCTCCAATACCTTCTCCTCACACTAAAACCCCACCAATATCCATCTATTATGGCATTCTAGCTTTATCACATCCATATCCTCCCCAAAGTACCTCATCAACACTGCACCTCTCTGGTCTCGGTGCATCCAACGAATAGGTCACCCCTCTATCGAGATCTTTAAGAATATGATAGATGTCCTCTAGCATCACCATCATATCCCCCATGGGTAGGTGGAATGTTTTGGTGCGTGAATTCCACAGGTGAATAAGAGTATTCAAGTAGGCATGGTCGCCTATCACGGGCTCCAACCGAGTAACCTGCTTGAGCCCCATGGCATCAAGCTACTCCTAGTCAGCCTCATTCAAGGCATCTCAAGTGGTCTGGAAGAGCTTCGGTGTGCAATACAGACTCTTCACCACTTGGTACAACAATAAACTTAATAATAATAATAATAAAACAACATTCATTATGTCTCACAAAGGCCTCCACAAGGCCCAAAAACAAATGCACAAATAATTTATCATAGAAATTTAATTTCACAAAACAAAATGCAAAAAAAAATTCAAAAATTTACATGTTACATCTACCCTAGGGTTTCATTCCCTATCCCGTGATGTGATATGTTTAACAAAACAAAATACCAAAAAAAATTAAAAATTTTACATGTTACATCTACCCTAGGGTTTCATTCCCTATCCCGTGATGTGATATGTTTAACAAAACAAAATACAAAAAAAATCAAAATTTTACATGTTACATCTACCCTAGGTTTTCATTCCCTATCCTGTGATGTGATGTGTTTAAAAAAACTGGTAAACTCAAAAAAAATTGGTATCTTTTATCTACATTAGGTTTAATTGCCAAAGGTCCAATGAGGTCAAAATCTGGGACATTCTGGTTAAATTTAGGTTTAATTACTTAGTTTAACCAAAGTCAATAAAAAGTACAACAACATTGCAATTTTAAAGCAAAATAATGAGGAAGGTGAGTAACCGCATACCCATTTTGCATCGGCTCCTCTATTAGACACATTAGTTTGATGATTCATGATGGTCGTAGGGTGATTTTGATAGCGCTTCACTTCAGAAAAATACCCTCTTCTTTCTCACCTCTCAAATCGTAAGAGAAAACATGACATAATGAACCCAAAACTTGCATTTGAGGTTTATATAGGCTTACAATATTTCTATTCATCCTAGGGTGGGATGAACGCACTTTTTTTTGTTTGTCCCACCCTAGGACGAATACAAAAATTGTATTCATTCCACCTTGGGACGAATACATAATCTATAAAATAAAACAACTTAAAAAGCACCAAAACAGCTTAAAAAGCACCAAAACAACTCTATTTTGGTCAGAATTTTTGTCTCAGCCATAAGACAAATATTAGCACTCTTGGATGCTTGTAAATAACCTTACTTCACTCCCTAATAAGGCCAGTATGGCCGCACCGCCCCCCGAGAACAAAGTTTTTCATTCCTTTCCTCTCATAAGTAGAAAATAAAAGGGTCCAAAACCCACCAAAAACAAGTCAAACCTGATGGAATTCATTCAAGGTCAATATGGAATCCAAAATTTTCATGGATGCATAGGTAAGTTACTATTTCACTCCTCAAGAAGACCATTGTGGCCAGACCACCCCACAGGAATGAAGTTTTCAAATTTTTGCTTCCAGGAAACCCCCCTAGCATCATTAAAATCCTTTCAAAACTATGCCATTTTTCAATGGATACAACTGAAGGAAACCTCAACAAAAGTCATTTGGGTTAAGCAAATCATCTCTTTTCTCATGAGTCATTCCTTCATCGACTCTTCACTTGAGGGGGTAGTCATACTCGGTATCATAATCAACAAGCACACACTCAATCAGGAAAATTGCATTCATTCATTGAATCATTGATAAAGACAATCACGCTCCTGCTTGGGATAGAAAACAAGCACAAATTAAACAAATGCTTGGCATTTTAGAAGCATGAAGGATTCATAGGCCTCGCCTCTTCATAACAAAATAATTTCCAAGCTTAAGAAAGTTCCTTAGCTCACCAGAAGCAAGGATTCAAGAACACATGATCTTTCCAGGATTGAGGCATCTAAAGTTGGTTAGGTTATTTGAGTAACCCTAATCATTGAATATTTTAGTCATCTATTTTTTCTTGGTGTTGTGCTTGCACACAACACATTCCAAAAAGGGGCATCTGTAGACACTAAAATATGGTCAATACGATTATGCTACCATAAGCAATGGCTAAATGACAGACCAAGGCCCCTAGGGCAGACCTCAGCAGGTATACAGTGGTCCTAACCTCTCAGTGCAAGGTTTTGGAAGGTTTTAGGCTACTTTTGGGACCTTTTGAATACCCTGTTTCTATTCGTCCCACCCTGGGATGAATACAAATTCTATTTGTCCCACCTTGGAGTGAATAGCAACATTCATATCAAGGTGGGGTGAATAGTAGGTTTGACCAACAAAAAATTAAATTTGGGCCAATGGTGTCTAGTAACGGTCATATTCATGGCTATTATTGCCCACAAGTCATGGCACGTAGCAGATGTTATGACATGCTCAATGAATGAGGCCAATTTGGGAGATCTCTTCTCCCTCCAATGCATGTCGCCCCGGTGACCAAATGGTGCCTCTTACCATGCATGCCCTCGCATTCCCTTTGACCCATGAAGCCTCCTTGGGCTATAAAGTGGATGCATTTTCCACACAAAACATATATGGGAGTTATAGTTTTATACAACGGAGTGCTGCTAAGATTTCACCTCACCTTTTGAGCCCATTTTTCCCTTGAAATATCTACCTAGCAAAGGAGATTTGCGAGTGAACTAGGAGGCACAATTTATCACATAATCGAACCATCTGAGTGAATTCCATCACCAAATTTTATTACAATACATCCCATAGTGTTTTGCATCAATCCCTAGTGGAATTTGTGGTAAAATTTAGGTGGAAACAGTGGACGTCCCGCCCCCGAGCGCCCCCCAAATTGTGACAGTCCTATTCGTCCCACCCTATGATGAATAGAAATATGTGTACAATTTTCTATTTTTTTTTATTGGTTATTTTCTACATGTTATTATTATACTGTAGTTCAAATTTTAGATCATTTTGAGCTATATTGGCCGAGATATTGCAATTTTAGTGTTTTGCAGGGTCTCATGCAGGTCTTTGACGGTCATCTGGATAAACACCTAAACTGTCACTGACTTTGTAAATTTGATCAAATGGGGTTTTTTTTAAATAGCATTTTATGTGTTCTATCCAATTTTCATATGTTTTGGATATGTTTAGGGCCAAAAATTGTTTGCTTTGTGTTTTGCAGGTTGCACACAGTCATTGCAATTACGAGGCACCATCAGGCTCAATATTGGCACAATTTCTAGTGATATCTTCCCATAATATTTTTTTTTTACATCCCTCTATAATTTAAAGTCATTTGGAGTTGATTTGATGCTTATTCTCACTATTAGCTATTTGGCCCCTATGGGGATTACATGTTTCTCATCACACGCACTCGCTATTTGATATTTTATGTTTCCTTGTGTGTAGGTGTAGGTTATACATCATATTGGGGATCAGCATAGGACCTCAAATAATCAATGACACAAGTGGCAGTAGCATAGGCCCACCCACTTTGATTGTGGGTACGAGGAAAGACATTGGATGTGCACCCGAGTTACTTGAAGGATTTTGATCCTTGGGCACCCGATTTGTAAACATTTGTATCATCCATTTGAGACCTCAACGGGGACATTTTTTAACCTAGATTTGATCTACCCAATTAATAATAATTTGGTTTATTTTGGATCATTTCTTGTTATTTGCTATCTTTTCCATCTTACTTGCATGTTTTCGTCTAATGCTCATAAGAAATAGGACATAGACATGCATATTGTTTATTATCATTTGGTGCACCATTTTTCCCTACTTCAGTTAGTATTCACCATATAATAAAAAGAGTGTTATGATTTGGAAGAATTGATAGATATGATTTGAACCAAATTCGAGTTGAGCTAGAGAGATATAAAGTTGATTGAAAAGTTATTATTTAGATTAATAGTGCCATATGATTGATTTTATAGAGAAAAATAATGAGATTGAAGAGCTGAACCAATAGAGATAGATAAATGAGATAGGTTACATCAATGGATATAGAAAGATTTAGATGATATAAGCATATCATAGATAAATGATTAAATTATGGATATAAATGCTAGAGACTGATAGAGATAGATAATTGAATTGCTAGAGAGATGATTAAAATGATAGGGGTTGATTCACATTGATAATAATAGGGTGAGGAAGATAAATTTATAAGTATGGAGTGATTGCACAAACCTTGTTTAGATTTGCAAAGGTGATACTAGGAGGATCCACTTGCATTAGTCACCTAGTGCAAGTGCAATGCAAGAAATGAACTATCCTAACTAGGATCATCATTTGCGTCATTGTAGATCTCCTAAATTAATTATGCAATAGGCAATCAAAATAAAAATTAGAATTTGCATACAAGAAAATATGAAATACAAGCATAATGCAAGTAGGCAACATGCACACAAGTAATTGGATGAATATGCAATAGATGTAGATCCATGTGTAGATTAGAACGTGATATATATTAAGAGATATTATATTTGGAGAAAGTTGAGCTTAGGAGTTCCACACTTTATAAAGTGTGTGAATCAAAAGGAGTTAGGAACTAGGAGTGAGAGCTCCTCATTCACCTCATCCCAATCCAATCCATTTATAGAAATGTTATCTTCATGGGACTCTCAAAAGAAAATATTAGTTTCATTGTCAATTTCAAATAATAAGTAAGAACATGCTGACCATAGCCAAGGATATATCCTATCCCATAGCAACCTTGCTAGGATTTGGTCTCTGAAGGTTCTTTGATATCTTGTTCATGAATATCTAGTCCTTTGCCTTGATATCTCGTGTTTGAGAGCATATGCTTTGGGATGGGTATAATTCATACTATCTTTCAACCATGTAGGGATTACTGTATTGGTGCAAACAAAGGAGTAGCTTCATATTTATGCCATTCTACACTTAGAAGGTAAGCCTATGGTTTGAGGAGATGGAGGGAGTTTGGCTAGGTCCAATAAAAAATATTTTTATCTTGATCATTACTTTTAAGGTGGACTGGATTAGCGATCCTAGATTGATTTTTATGTTTATTTGGTCGAGAGTTTGATTTTTAAATTTATTATTAGGCAGATTAGATTGATCATTTAGAGTTAAAATCCTTAATTCATCATTAATTTGAGAAGAAAAATAAGTGGTTGATGAAGATGGATTAAGGGAAGGAAAAATACTAGCTTTAGGATTCCCTACTTCAATCACCTTACAATAAACAAATAGCTTAGGGTGATTATAAGAACATATAATTCCCACTGTGTTTTGATTTGGAGGTGGGACATCCCAAGATATTGGTTTGAGGAATGTTGAGAATTGAATCCACTAAAAACAACTTGACCATTGTCTATCAAGTCTTTGATTAGGTTCCTAAGATGCTTATATCATTGGCTAGATGGTTATTAATAGAATGGAAAGCAAAATGCTTCACGAGGAAGAACTAATGAGGTTTCTCCATTTTAGGATCTATAGATTTAATTGGTGGGAGCTCGACCATATTAGCTTCAAGGATTTATTTTAATATGGTCGAAGGGGGTTGGCCTAACTTAGTGAATTATCACTTGAGTTTTCTATCTCTAACTACAACAAGTTTTTGAAGGGTTTCTACAACATTCACATGGCTAGCCTAAAATGAGCTAGTTACTCAATTGCCTATAAGGTGCTTATTATTGTTCCACCCCTTTGGGTGTGAGGAAGGTTCCTCCTCAAGATTTTTACTTTTCAATTGCTCACTCTAGCAAGGGTGATTTTTACTCTCTTGGCCATTTCTATGGCATCTTCAAAAAAAGATACATTGACCATATCTAGGTAGAAAACTATTTGTTCATTAATGTTTTATATAAATATGTATAAAAGATATTTTTATGGGGAGATGTATTGGAGTCTCCCCACCAAGGCTTGCCACCTTTCCATGAAGTCAACAAAATTCTGCTTGTTTAAGCTTACAAAGGTCATTAATTGTGGTCTTTTCTTCAATGTATATGGATAACTATTTAATGAACATCTTGACAATGTCTTTGAAGCTTTTGATTGAATGCCTTGGTATTTGGTAATACCACTCTAGGTTAGGACTTCTAATGCTTTTGGGAATTGTCTTGAGTAGCAACATTTCATCCAAGGCAATGTCACTACATATTATTCTAAAGAGTCTAAGGCAATTGATAAGATCTTATTTTCATTTATACATATGAAACTTAGGGGTTTAATAGTTAGGGGAAATGGGTAATTAACTATGACAACATCTAGGGGTTTATTACACAAGTCCTCATAGGAGTACTTCTGTTTGGAAGAGGATCTTTGTATAGAGGCTATTTGTTGCTTCGCTTGCTTGAACTACGAGGTTAAAGTTAAAGTTTAGAAGAAATGGGATTAGATGGTACATTAGGTATGTGTTATGGGATAAGAAGACCTTGATAAAAATAATATCAAGATGTTGGGGCATATGATGTTGATGATGTCATCATATGGATCATCCCCAAGCTATTTAAAATAAAAGGATTAATAGAGATTGTAGGAAAACTCATGTTCATGTTGATGAGGTTAGAAGAAGTGTTGATAAAGGGATTTGAGATTGAGGTGCTAGGAGGTACATTCAGGTTAGGGATGTAACTCATGCTTGGTTGTTGTGATGTAGGTCAACTTACGTTGACCCTTAACAATTCCTCAAGAGGAGGAATGTATAGATGGTTTCCTAAGGATGATGGGATATCTTGCATCCCAAAATTCTTAGATATGGTGATCATAGAAGTGAAATTAGTCGTTGATGCATTAAAGTATATGTTTGAGGGACTAGGTTAGATTAGAAGGGATGATCCATGAGGGAGTCCTTACCTAAATAAGTTTTTTGCTTATTTTTATTTTCCCTAGGGATGATAGGGACAAAATACTTATGCTCTTACAAAGTGGATACCACATGATCAAAGGAATTAAGGATTCTCTCTTTTGACCCTCATGCAATGGGATTAGAGAACCCAAGGGTGTAGCACCCTCGTCTTCTTTCTCAAAGTTAGGGATATGAAGGGTGGAAGACTCTTCATGATCTTTTGCTAGAGGTTTAGGACAAGTGGCTAACTGAAAAACTACCTTATGAGTCATGTAGCATCTATCGACAACTAAGAAGATTTTTAAGGGGAAGAGAATTAATTTCATTAATTTTGTAAAGTTTAGAAAGTTTATTAAAGAGAAAATATAATAATATTTTTGAATAATTTGGGTAAAGGATAAGGAGATTCAATTAATTAGGTTTTATTTTGAGAGTTTATTAAGAAGAAGAATAAACTATTTTTATCCTTATATCACCTTCTCTCAATATACCGATCTAAATGATATACCTTAGGGGTCTCCTGATATTCCAAATCTTTCTATATACTAGCCCTTCCTGTATATGCTTTGGTACATAGAAGAATCTAGTTCTCTCAATATACAAGCTGATATATGAGAAAGACTTTATAGCACATGAAAGGGAGTGATATGTAGAAGTGACCTCCTAAGTACATGACTCAATATGGTACATGAGAGGTAATAGAAACCCTTCTTATGACTCCCACTAATCCAACATGTTATACTCCTCAATAGTCTTAAAGTATGCATAAGATCCTATGTGGGAGGTTGGCATCTCGAGCTCACTATACCCAATTTAGCTTGAGGATTTGTAGTGTGGTTGCTCAAATGGTTGCATACAACCCTTAGTAGGACTAGCAATTGGTTATGTCCTTGTTAATTTTATTTAAATGTTTGCTAACTAAATAAACAATTAAGATGGCCTTGCTTAAGGTGTAATAAATTTTATCATTATTAGGTCAAGGCTAGGTTAAGGAATCTTTGGGACCCATGGAGGTGTTCACATCAAGTTCACCAATATGTAAGACGGTGATTAATATTCCCCTTCAAATGTGGAGAAGCTTAATACCAACGTACTCAAATATGTACAAGTATATGAATCCTAAAACTATGTTTAATGTGTAAATTTCAAATCACCTAAGTTTGTCACCTAGGACTCTTGATCCAAACCTTATATGCTTAATCTTGATAAAAAATACAAAAAATAAGATATGCAAAAAGACAAAAGATGCAGGAATATATGTTTGATGTGTAAAATTATATTTTGACTTGGATGATACAAAACAAAATATTTTATTTTTTAAAAGTCAAGGGTTCAAGAAATAAATGCATACATACAAGTTAGCCAACTATATCTATAGGCATTTCCACTTCCTTGCCTAAAATAAGATGACAAATTTATTCCTTTATAATAATACTCAAATAATTGTTTTTTTGTTAAGTTAAAAATCACAATAGAAAGCAAAATGTTATAATTTGTCTATAGAATCAATAGAGAATAAAGAAATGTTAGTTAAAATAGAGGTAAAATGAAACTAAATGTAGCTAGATAAAGGAAAAGGGGACATAACCCAATTATGCCAAGTCGTTACTCTTCCTGGTTTATTGGTGTCTTGTTGAATACTTAAAATAGTCACTAAAAATGTGTGGTTGTTGATTTTGTCACCTCCAATGCTTTGGTGAACAAGCAATCAGGGTGTAATCACAAGAACAAGGGGACATGGTTGGAGTGTATGACTAGAAAAAAATTGGGAGGAAAAGAACTGTTATAGAGCCATTTTTCTAGAATTACAATGTTTTTCAGACTCAAATCAGACAAATTTTTATAAGCATTTTCAACACTCTCAAGACTTTGATTCTAGAGAAACCCCAAATTTTTTTAGTCAATTTCACCTGGTTAGATGGACAAATTGATAGGATCTGGGTAACCAAGTAAAGATAGGGACACATGACACAAAAACTGCTCATAGTTGGGAGGCAAGTCACATGATTTTGGGAGGGCAATTGCCACACGATCACAAGTTTTAAATAGGAGAGTCATTAATTTATAAGGTCAATGCTCTTAGTGTTTAAAATACCACATCAATGGTTTTTTTTCAATGAGTGGTGGTTTGTTTTCTTTAATTTAATTTAATTTGAAATTTATTTTTTCATGACCCACAACATAGGGTGGTGCTACTCGTAGCATAAGGTGCTAATAATCATAGCATAGGATGCTGCAACTCATTGAAATTTTGAACAACACTTGAAATTAAGCATATTTGGGTTGTTAATTGTTATAGGAGTATAAGCATATTTATACTCATTGAAAAAAAAATTCAATCCCATTCTGAGCTATTTTTAGGAGGTTTTATGAAGATTTATAATATATACTAAGTGCTAAATGAGCATTGTTAAGGTTTCTATGGGGGTTATAAATCTTGTAGTGTCCAATTATAAGCAAACTTGGGGCATTGATTTTTATACGAATATAGGAATATTTATACTCATTAGAAATATCTTTTCAAATCCATTCCAATGGAAGCACTTGTTTGAAAATTTATGAATATTTACAGTAGATAATGATGCTACACACAATGCCATTATTTTTAGGAGCAATGAACACTCTAGAATTGGGCATGAAGAAGGTGGATTTAGGAGGTTGGTGGATAGGGGTTATGGTGGATTGAAACATAAAAATGGATTTCTATAATTAAATTATTTTATGACTCATTTCTTGTGACTTAAACTTTGAAAATATCACAAATATTGGTGTTATTTCAAAAAAGAATGAAGTGCATCCTCAAGGGTCATAGTGATCTTGCTTTAGATGTTTGGTTATTTCAATATTTTGGTGAATCTCTTACACTTATTTATTTTTCCAAATACCCTTTTTTTCTCTAGATTGAATATTTATAAACATAAAGACAAAAGATAAAATGTTATTGTAAGTTATAGCTAAGTTAGCACACCTTGCTTTCACTGACTATTGAATATATGTTGTGTGGCTAATATAATATATTGGTTTTTTATGACAACATAAGTTTATGATATTGAGATCAATCTTCAAGGTAGTATATTTAAAGAGTCCAAGATCATATTTCTATGGTTGAATATGTTTTATATAAGCTATTTTCATCTTTATTATCTATATTATATTTTTTAAACAATTAAAAAGTTAATGATATTAATTTCAATAAATATGAATATTATAATTTGGTTGTACTTAACATAAATATGAAAATCTCAATTATCTAAAATTATGTTTTTTTAATAAAATATAATAGGTAGAGGCCTTTATAAATGTCCCATTTATAGAATAATATGATCTTGAATTATCCCATGGAATATTTGGGAGGCCTTGACTTGATAGTTTTCTAAAAAAGTTACGTATGGCTTCTATTAGCATCACTCCCATAAAAATATCTATATATTAAGTTTGTTGTTGGTTCAATTAGACAATATCTAAGCAAAATTCCTATGAATAATTTTTGGCTTGCCTTTATACCAAAATATCTTTCGGTTATCTCCATTAAATTATTGTTCTTTATCAAATCCTTGATATCATTTCATTAAGAGATAAAATCTCCCTCAACCAATTGCCTTTTAAAGTATGAATTTATACAAGATGAAGATCAATACCACTATTGGCTAAATTATCTACCACACTATCTATCTCTATAGATATGTTGATATTTTCAATATATTACGTTCATTAAAAATCTATTTTAAATTGGTTATGTGGGATTGAAATAAGTCCCACTCATATTAGGTCATAACAACATAATGGTTAATAAAAAAATGTTGACAAATAAGTTTAGTTGAAGTTGACAATAAAATATTGACTACCCAAATCAAATAATGATTAAGATTTACATTAATATTTTCCATTGGTAACATTTGTATTTTATAACATTAATGCATTTTCATATAAACTATTTATTAGAATTCTTATGGTTGCACTTATGCTTCAAGAAGGAAACTAGAAATATAGATTTGGTAAAGTGGACTATGAGAGCATGAAGTTTTGAAAATATTACTGTACTAAGATGCAATGCACAGACAATAGAGGTGGAGTTTTGGTATTGTGAAAGTTGCTATAGAATTTTTTTAAGAAAATGATGCTAAATTTAGAATATTTGTATTCACACATAAAATTTAAGATCCAAAAAATAAAAATAAAGAACTCAGACTTTTTATGAAAATTATGTAGGTATATAGCTATAGCAACTCAATTGATATGAGAATCAAATTTGTTTGTAAAATATCAAGTTCAAAAGAAGAGAGTTGTGATTTTTCAAGGGTGGGGGAGCTGAGTACAACCCTCTCCAACAAAAAATAACAACATAATGATATTACAACTTGGGAATTATTCATAAATCAATTGGCAAGATTTGAACTTGGGTCTCCTCCTTGAAAGTTAAGGTTGATCTCATGCAATTTTATTGCATCCATTAATACATTTTTTTAACTGGTTACTATAACGAATCCAATATAGCCACATTAGATATATTTATTTTTATTTAGCTCAAGCCCTAGGTTTAGATAGTTGGCCTCTAAGAATTAGGGTTAAAGTAATGATTGATTTATTCTATAAATAAGAATAAATCAATCATTACTTTAACCCTAATTCTTAATCATCTTTTGTATTTGATTCTTAATCTCATCTACTACACATATGAGACTTCATCCTATCTAAGTGGTTGACTTTGTCCTCTCCAAGTGGCTAGGGAATTTTCATTAATTTGAATCTGAATTTGATATTTCCATATAATATTATTATTGGATTACTACTATTATTGTAATTGTTTAAGTTTCATAACAAGTGGTATCAAAGCTTTGATCTCGACTACCTTATGAGGTGTAAATTTGTAGTAGAATGGTATGCAAACCATTCTAAAGACTATATCAAACATCACTACTACCTGTGTCCTAGTAATTTTTCATATTTGTTTTCAGTCCTTCTTCTAGTGCAATTATTTTCTCAAATATTACAAGTTTGCTGCTATTACTTTCTTTTCCCAAACCCAATAAAAAATAGCATCGCAAAACCCTTGTGAGAGACCTATACCATTGTGATTGTCTCTTGGAGATGGTCAAAAAAAGGGGTCTCTCCAGCAATACTTTTTTTGGAAGGCAAGTATCTTGAGAACCTTGTAGGAGACCTATCCCATTACGATCATCTCTTCAAGCTAATAAACGTAAGGGGTATTTTTTACAACTCTTTTATAGTAACATTCCAAGTATTTTTTTGGGTTTTATCAAGTGACACTAGTGTATGAATTAACCTATTGTCACTACTAGTTGGTCATGAGTCAATGGTCAATTATAATGCACTATTTATTTGAAGGATGTGTATAAGTAGAAAGAAGTGCCAATCCAAAAATCCTAGTAAGCATCATAACACTCCCCTAAATATCAATAGTTTTGACTGTCTTATTTCTTCCTTAACCATGGCTTTGCTTCCTTCTAACACTTCGATTTATTCCTCTCCTCCTCCAAATAACCCTTACCTAGTCACTCCTACTAATAATCCTCCCCTCGTAACTCCTAATAACCTAGTCACTCCTCATACTACCCCTCCAATTGTTATTACACTTCCGAGTACTATTAACCCTACTCTACTTTCTTATCTATTGCATCAAGAACAAATGATTTCTTCCATTGCCAAGTCCTTGGATAGTCAAATCATAGATGATTTCTTACATTACCAAGACCTTGGATATAATCCAAAAGGGCTAATAAATACCTACCACTACCCTACCCTTGTACAAGGGTCACAACAAACTATAGGTTAACAACTTCTAATCACTCATCTAACACCAAATACAACAACTATCCTTCCACAACCTCCACCTAGTCAGTCCTCCAAATTTATATGGAAGTGCATACAATCTAGGATTTCTTTTGATCTATATTCCTCGACAAGAGGTGCTTCTAGTTTTCTTGAATGACCTTATGATATTTTTGTTCCTTGCATTCACATACCCATATTTAAAGGTGTTGATCCTCAAG
The DNA here is from genome assembly GCA_028583015.1 of Wollemia nobilis. Taxonomy (NCBI): domain Eukaryota; kingdom Viridiplantae; phylum Streptophyta; class Pinopsida; order Araucariales; family Araucariaceae; genus Wollemia; species Wollemia nobilis. The sequence continues at coordinate 10,053,576 of JAQPPZ010017091.1, forward strand.
GATGACTAGCCAAAATAGAAAGTTTTTCATTTGTACCATATTACTAAAGCATGTCACGTTACACTTGTAGCTTCTAAATTGGGAACCCTCCCTTCAAAGAAAAATTTCTCTAAAGATTTGACAAAGAATCTTCTGCATAATATATGGTCTATCTTATGCAAACAATAATAGTGGAGTATTACTCCAAGTTTACAAGTCTTCTCACATATACCCACTAATCAAATCTAACAGTGGTGGTATCAACCTTTTGTTATGATCTTAAGAATAAAGTCCAAAAGGAAGTTTTGGACCAAAATCTTCCATACCTATGGATAGGCGATGCACCCTGGACTTTAGCCAAAGTATAGAATTGGATGAAATGAGATTTCTCTCTGTTTCAACCTTCATAGAAGGTCGAATCCTTGAAATGATTATATTTTTAAGAGAAAAAGGGTTAGAAAGGAGTAAGGGTTAGAAAGAGATATTAAAAAGTGGACAAGATATAGTGTAACAACATTGGATCTCACTAAATAACATGCTAACCAAATCCAATTACATGATACTTAATAGACCAACCATTATCAGATTCAATTACAAATTTATTCAACTTAAAACAAATGCTTTAATCATTCCAAGGACTTGAACAATTAGCAATCCAATAGCGATCCAAAAAGCATAATTTACTTTAACAAAATAGACTAAGTGTTAAGTGTAACAGAAATGACTTAAAACAAAGAATGCATGCATAAAAACCTACAATTGGATAATAATGGAGGTCAAACAACTATCACTTCATTAATCTATAATAATATTACATAGCAATACCAAGCAAGGACTATAGATTTGACCCTTGTATTGAGGTCTCTCGGCCTATTTATAGGCTACATTTTGAATTTACAATGGGAATTTTACAGTTGTAAGACTATTAAGAAAACAACCTGGCAAGAAACCAGAATGCTAAGGTGGCTGCTCTAGGCTTCATCTTGCATCTAAATTTGAATTTGTGTTGATCTTGGTCCATTGATCTGCAATTGTCTTCTACAAGTAGTTGCATTATTGTAACTAATCTATTGGAGCTATCATTTTCATGCTTTGGTGTTATTAATTTGAATCAACTGGTGGAGACCATGGTAGTTATAGGTTTGAGAGTGATGTTTCTTAGGTGCTTATTATAAAATTGGGCTCTTCATTTTTCTTGTAGAGATCTTTGGTATGAAACTATGATTTTGTCTTGATGTTGTCATTCTTGGATGCATCTTGTCTTTGTTCACTTCATTTTAGATATTGATATCTTCATTTGCATGATCTCGAGCTTTATTTTGAAGTTGTTGACATCATCGACTCAGAAGATCCAAATTTGTGCACTCTTGCTTCGTTTTCCCATATCCCAAATTTATGCATCTTAATCTTCTTTACACTATCCCAAGGTTTATTTTGAGAATGGTTATGTCATTGCCAAGGGCCACCCAATTTTGTGCATCATGACTTTGTGCACTTGGTATTAGAAGTTTGACTTGCATGGTTTCGGGTCCCTTTTCCCTTTGGTTGACGTCCTCAATTCAAGAGGCCTAGCTTTATGCAATTCAGGTTCATTCACTCTAGGATCTAACTTAAACTTGTTGATTTCATGGTCGAGGTGAGCCCAGTTTTGAGAATTAAGGCTTCATGCACTTAACTTTGCACATTCCTAGATGAACGAAGCTTGTGCTAACATTGTTTCTATTATAATACCGATCTTATGTATCCTATTTTTGTACAAGTCTTTAGCCTTCAACACACTTGGCCAATTATTTGATAAAAATGGACATCCCCTCTTGCTATGCAAATGAGATCATGAAATTGACCTACATTCTTGGTGCATCCTCTATAATTTCCACTTATAGGAATTAAGAACTCAAAAGGCCTATTTCTATTGAGTGTAGAGTCAAAGCGGTAATGATATGGAGTGTGAGTGGAGATTGTTATAATGGAAAAATATTTTTGTTAATGTGAGATGTGATGAGTGAGAGATTTATGTAAAAGTAAAAAATATGAATGATTTGTGATATTTGTAATGAAATAGTTGGTGAAATGGAAATGAATGTTATAATAGAAATATAATATATTTTACCTTTTTAGACCTTCCAGGTAGCTTATTCTCCTTTTGGCACCTTGCATTTTGTCTTTTTTTCTGTTGAAGGTGTCACATCATTGGTTTCTACTTGCTATGGTGCTTCTTCTTGTGTGTCAGGTGTCTCTTGACTGTCTTGTGCCCCAATAGTAACTCTTGGAGGAATTTCTGCCTCAGGGGTCTCTTCTTCTTCTTCATCTTCTTGATCCTCTTCATCACCAAAAATTTCTTCTACTTTCTCAAGGACTAGACAAACTCCCATCCATATATTTTGTGGAGGATTTTTGAGTTCCCAGACTCTTTCATGTATCCTTTTTAGCTGATATACTTTTTTGTAATAAGGATATTGATATCTTCTGGCAATATCTTGAACTTTGGCTTGCATCAAAGCCATTTTATTAAAAAATTCAAGCACCTGGGCTTCTTCAATGGGCTCTTGTCACTGATATATCTTTGATTCATCATTGGAAGTTGATTCTATCTAATCCTAAAGATTCTCTTTGGTCTAAAGCTAGGTATCTTCATCCCAAAAGCCTAGAAATCCCAATTCTTTAGCTTCCTTCATAGGATCCATTATTTTGTATGCCCTGTTTTATAGTCTATCTATCATCTCCCATCCTTATTGGATTTTTTTGTGTCTTTTGATTACGACCTAGGAGATATTTCTTGCTACATTCCATTTGTCTATAGGGATGACTCTCATAGTAGGTTCAAACCTTCTTCTTGATATTCTCATTAAGGATTTAGCTTGTGCGATTATGCTTCCTACTTCAACTTTAGCTTGTTAAAATACTATTATTGCTTCTTCTATGGATTTTGTATTGAAGTCTAGGTAGCCTACTATGCGGTAAGCTTTGAAAGATTATTTGAGGACCTTACCATAATTATATTTCCTTATTTTCTTGAGAGAAAAAGCTCTAGCTCTTTATTTTTTTACTTGCAATTGTTGTTGCAAGTCATGGATTTGTTCTTTTAGCACCTTATTCATCTCTTGAGTCTCTTGTGCTTGCTTGTGAACTTGTGCAAGTTTCATTATCTTCTTTTTTCATTTTTTATTTTCATTCTATAAGCCCTTCTTTACATTCTGCTCTTCCTTGGCCATTGCCTCCATCTCTTTGAATTTTCCTTCCAACTATTGACATATGTCCCTCAACCTATTACCTTGTAGATAGATGGTGTTGATGTAGGCCTGTGCATTGATCAAAGAGTCTTCTAATGATATTTGGGAAATATCCATCATTTGTGTGCTCACATGGTAATCATCAAGTGTCATCTCAACCTCTAGCTTGTTTACCTTTGGTGTAGCTATGACCCTCATCTATTGATAAGTAGTTGGGTCCACTATAATCATTTTCCTAGGAGGAGAAAACTCCTCTACTTGCCTGGGTGTCTTGTTCTTCCACCACTCTTGGGCATTATGGCTCATCTCCTTGAGCTTATTGATAGTAGCTAAAGTTGGATGATCAGGTGGTGGTAGTGTGGTGAAGATGGATTGTAATATGGGAAAGGGGTATGAAGGGATTTTCTAAATAGTGGTAATGGTAGTGATTGTAGGGGTTTGAATTGATGGAATGGATGTGGTGGTTGGGAGGGCTTTAGATGTGGGGTTATTTTGAATAGTTAACCCCTATGGAGAGTTTTATGGTGGTAAATAAAGAGAGGGAATATGAATAGGGATAGAAGAAGTAGGAGGATCAATAGTAGGGTTTGAAGAGATCATACATGTTTCTACTACTAAAGGTCTCTCTAACATTAGCTCAGTTGTCATCCCAGTTGTTGGAGGTGGTCCCTAGGTCATGCACTTTTTATTGGTCCTTTCTTATGACTCTATAGAAGGATTGACCTTTCTTTTTCTAGTTACTTTCAGAGGAGTCGTATGATTGGAAGAAGTCATCCTTGGTAGTTTTTGTATATATGATTGTATACTTATTTCAAAATTCTCATTGGCAAGTCAATTTTGCATTTGCAAGCTCTTGACTAACACTTCTTTCTCTTGAGGGTTCTAGTGTTCTATAGGCCCTACACTAAACTTAGGCATTGGTCTAAGAGGGATTTTCAAAGTGTACCTTTGACTTCTTATTTTCTTTGTTTCTAGAGCATGGGAACTAGTGAAGGGTGCTCCTAGGACCAAATTTTGAGGGTGTTTATGCACTTGTATGATCTCTTGAGGGCTAATAGTTTTCTTTCCCAAACCTCCTCCAATGTATACCATATTACTTATGATTTGGGATCCTTTTGGATAGATCTCTTGCTACAATTCTATTGAGACAAATGTTGTGGTTTGTTGCCTTGGTCAATAGGTTTATGTTGTGGCTACTTAATTCTTTGGGAGAGTTGCAGTGTTGTTGGTAGCTAGCCCTTCTTCTGCTATTTACACATTATCGATAGTGGGACCATTCTTGTAGATTACTTGCTCTAATTTAGCTTCTTCCCTTACTTGTGGTTCATATTCTTGTACTTCTCTACCTTGGATATAAATAATCATGGATTTGACTTGTTCATTTTGAGGCTTCCATGTTTTTACCTTCTAATCATATCTTTGTAATAATTCTTTGTCCATTGAAAATTTTGGATTTATGAGATTTTTGTTCACACTCGAACATCCACCATTCTAGATTGTGGCTTCATCCAAGTTGGTCTTGTGTGCCATTATGATTATGTTATCTTGGATCAGTCTATGCTTAGGATTTACTTCTAGGTTATATTCATTTTCTTGCTCATAGTAGTCCCTCCATGGGGTCAATTCTTGCATTTTGTTAATCTTTTAGTCAAGTTCATTGTCTTCAAATTTATTCTATAGTTGTTCTATCTTCAGTTTGTTGCTATTCTTGAAGACAAGTAGCTTACCTCTGTTTAGAGCATGTAGCTTCTTGCTAAATTTATCATTAGAATTGTACCTCCATCAAAGAGGAATAGCCCATAATCCTAGCTTCTTGAGCTTGCGATACAGTTTTTTTTGCCTCCTCATAGTTACTATAATTGTGATGGGGTACTCACATGTAGCCTTTTTTCTAATTCCAATACCGAATGACACATTGATGATATGTCTTCTTGCAATATTCCATGGTAAAGACTCTTTATGTGACATAGTCAAACAATAGAAAAGGTTTTCCCATGAGGCCATACAACCTTATCATGGTTCCTTCCATAAGAAAGTACATATATCCCTCGATTTTAGGGCTTTGTAATATAGGGCTTTGTAATATAGCTTTTACATTTTCAGACAATTAAGGAAGTTCCCCGTAGATAGTCTTTAATACAGGGGCCAAAAATTCTCTATTGAAATGATAGTATGACTCAAAATTCTGAAGTAAGTTAATCCAGTCGACAATAGCCAAATCTTGTCCTTGGTTTTTCACTTTTTTTGTGCCTATCTAGGACATGTCATCGATAATGTTGAACCAAAAAATTTATACCAAATACAAACAGGATTGAAATGTGATGTATGGTGATATTTGGAGTTGTGTGAGCTGATCGTGCATCTTCTTACACAAATAATGAGCCCAATTGAAGAAGAGGGGATAATAAGATTGGTCTAAATGAAACTGATCATAATAGTAAGGGTTGGAAATAGCATATGCCATAGCAATTTGGTAATCATAAATCTCTTTGTTAGTTGGTAAGCCAAAGATTATGGTAAGTATTGAGAACATTTTTGGGTACTTTATTTATGCAATTTTAATTAGGGTCTCATGGAGCTCATTTCCCATGGGAGGGTTATGCAATTGTGAATTGAGCCATGCTCTAAATTTTTTTTCCATTTTGCATGTTTCTTTAAGTCATAGTATTTGCTTCGAGTTTCAAAATCAAAGAATTTGTAGAAAACTCTAGGTTTGGCCCCTATGGCAAATGCATATATGAAAAGGTCTGAGGTAAGCTAAAAAAAAAAATACCCTCTACAATTCTAAACCATTCTCATTTGGGGATTATAGAACTTGGTGACCACAATCACTATTTTTGGACAAGGGTGTGTGGGCTTGTAAATATGTGAAGACAAGAAAGAGTGCCACATGAACGTACTTGGGTCTTCTTGTGCTTATTGTTCAATGCCCTCTCATATATGTTTCTACTTGGCTTTTGGGATTATTTGTCTCCCCAATTCAACATGTTTGGTCTTAAAGCGCTTTTCTTTTTGTGCTTTCTGGGCACTATTGGATTCTCTTGCATTGCTAGCCATTGCTAGTGAGTTTGTATTTGTATACATTTATGTATTACACTTCTATAAGTGTTTAGAGCACTAGTTTTACAACTTTTAGCTCAGAATGACTTGTATGCACAATTGTTTTCTCTTTAATTTTACAAAGCAAAAAATTGTCTAAGTGTTGCTCTCATGAATTACTGTACAAGCTATTATGCAGTTATTAAGATAGTTGAACTCCAAGTTTATTTTTTGAAGCTAGATTTTCTTGTCATATTAGATCATGCAAAAGATATTTGCATTTCAGTTAAGATTCTTGGCTATCATAGATTTTGGTCAATGATTGTGTGACACACAAAATTAGAGTCAATTAGCTTCAATTTTGACCAATCAACTTGGAAAATTTAAAATTGCCATGGCTTGTCTTATTATTATTATTTTTGTTTTTATATGTAAATATAATACAAGGAGTTGGCATCACTTTATATGAAGCATTTCAGATGGTGTTATTTATAAGAATTGGTAAAATTTAACTGCTATCATCGAACAACCCATACATGTTGTGCTCCTATTTAGCAACAATTTGATATGGCCCCAACAAGAATGAATCAAATTTTTTATGGTTCCTAGGTTTTGATTTATCTTATTCCCATCTGAGAATGAGGTTGTCGATTTTACTATCTTGAGGTATTATATTTTTGTCAAACCATAACTTTGTTGTGGCTAAGTGGCTTTGTAAATTGTATTAAGCCTTTTCCCTCTGCTCCTCTAATAACAACAATTATGATATTCATGCCTCGACCACTTCCATATCAAGGAGTTCTACCTGAGATATTAGCTTCATAGCTAATAATTCAATATGAAATGGGAGGATGACTTCTTTTCCATCTATCAATGAATAGGGCAAAGCTTTTAATGACTTATTCATTGTAATTTGATCCTCCCATAATGCTTGATCTAGCAACAAGTGCCAAATATTATTATTTTCTCCAATTCCTCTTAATGATATTTAAATTATTCTTATTGGTTGATTCGACCAACCTATTCTCTTGTGGGTAATAATTGGATGACGTCTTCATATTTTTACCATATTTTCTGGTAAAGTTGATGAATTTTGTTACTATGAAATTTGATCCAATATTGCTTACCAATGCATCGAGGATTCCAAATATTGTTATTAGCTTTTCAACAAACTCAATCACTCTATCCTAATTGGTCATTTTCATGGCCATCGCCTTAGTCTACCGAGTAAAATAATTAGTCATCATTAAAATATATTTGTGGTCTACTAATTAATTTGGGTTTATGACTCCAATGAAGTCTAATATTCATTGTTGAAAAGGCTCCTCAGTTATAATTGGTTGTAGTGGGAGTGATGCATTCCTATTCCTTACAATGAATTGTTGACTTTTTTTCATAAGACCAAGCCACTTTGAATGAGTCTGTGAAAATGGTCCTACCAAATTCTCCCTGAAGAATAAAGTTTATAATATTTGAATGCACTATGTAAACTAAATTCTTGCTTTGTGATAAGTAATGCATGAACTTCTTCAAAGATTTCATGATAGCAAACACTTGTTTCTCTATGAAATTGTAATTATTTTGATAATCATGGAATTTATGACTTAAGAAAAACACTAGATGTTCATCTTCCTTATCATATTTCTAAGTCAATATCGTATCATAACTATCTTCAAATCCATATGCATAAAAAATAAAATCCCTATTGAAATCTGGATTGATCAAAATCAAGGCTCTTGTAATGGATTGTTTGATCTATTCAAATACATTCCTTCATTTTAGAGTCCATTCAAATACAACATCCTTCTTTAGGAGTTATATAATAGATTTGACGATCTGTGCAAAATTAGACACAAATTTTTGAATAAAATGAAACTACCCAAAAAATTACTGTAGAGCTTTCTTATTTAGAGGGAGTGGGGGATCTAATATAGATTGGATTCTTTTTGGATCAATGGCCATTCCTTGAAATTGATAAAAAAAAATTACTTTTGAAGAGAGAATGTAATATAATTGAAGCATGTTAAAATACAATAAAAGGTTTTTAATGTTTAATCAGATTGTGCGAGGGTTTCATATGTGTTGACTGCAAGTGGATCTAGATGTTGTTTTTTTGGGCCTTTGGGCCCTAACATCCAATATTTTTGTGGTTTATGCTCATGCTTTTTGTCGGATATGTTGCAAGGGATCCAAGATGGAGTAGAAATACATATTTCAATAGATCTTCATGCGATGAACTTGATTGACAATAATTTCCAAAAAAAAAATGAAAATCATGCCTTTTCTTGATGTCCAAGGCATGGATTAAAGAGATATCAAAATAAGTTTCAAGCAGCTGATAAAAAAATGGTTTAGATCTCAAGTGAATCTGATGCTAAGGAGCACCCCCAAAATAAATCCACTATGGAAACCCCTTTCAAGGGAAGGAATTTCAAAGACTCGACACCAAAAATGAATTTTAGGGATTCCCTCCATGATGGACAGCCTCAACCTAATGCTAACATTAATCTTAGGGTTTCTCATAAACCTTTGAGAATGCCTAAGATTGATCCTAGGAAAACTGAGTCAGGATGTCTTAGGGTATTTTATGGAACTCCGATTGTTAAGCTAGATATGGGCACCATTTAGACTAATATAGAAGATCTATAAAAAGAGGATTAATTTGTTGTTTCTTAGGTTTTCATCCAAGCCTATCTGCTTTCAAAGTTTGAGCTGCAAACAACTAGAAAACTAAAGGTGAGTTACAAATCTCACCTTTCTAAAAATATCTCATTACAATTCAGGGAGGACACTTGGGAGCAAGTGGTGGACTATGATAACATTTCTTTTCGTTGTCGAATTTTCCATGAATATTGTCATTTAGCTAGTGTCTATCCAAATAAAATTCTAGATCAAAAGGAAGAAGATACAAACTTAGCAGGTTTCCAAATGCCTAAGAAGAAGAACACTAAGAAAAAACTAGTTATGAAGGATCAAATAAATTTATCAGCTAATATGTTTGAAGTTATTTCCACAAATGATATCCCAAGTGAGGAAGAGGAAAAAATGGAGACACAAATATTAGAAACACAATTTTTAGATGTAGGGAAGACTCAGAGACAAACCAACAAATTAAAGGTTTTCAACAAGAACAAAAAGGAGGAACCATACACAAGAAAAACAATCTTTTAAATGTTGAGACTTCAAATAATACAGGTCCTAAGATCGACTATGTTTAACCTTCCAGTAACACTTTGGCTTTATACATGCAATATTCAAGGTTAGAAATCATCTCAGATTCAATTGGGGTAAGTCAAGAAATAGGGGAAAAAAACTAAAAATGGATTCCAACCAAAAGGTAGGTCGCAAGACCAATCAACATCGTATGGTCTAAGGTGTGTAGAGGAAGGTAAGATTACTGCCCTTACCAGTTTTTTAGCCCTGGTATTAATAAATATCATCACTTGGAATATTAGAGGACTCAAAGGGAGTCTTTCAAAACAAAATTAAATTAGAATAATGATTCAAACAAACCATCCACATCTTATTTTCCTTCAGGAAACAAATATTTCAATAAAGGAAATGGATTCAATTGCTAGTAAAATTTGGCCAGCTGGAAAATTTACTTTCAATAGTTCCCAGGGGACTTCTAGGGGCATTGCTTGCCTTTGGGACCCAAAATAGGTTGTTATTCACCATATGGTTGGAAATTGGGGTCTTTTGGCTATAGCTATTCAAAGTAGACATTCTAACCAAATTATTCTTTGTATAATTGTTTATGCTCCAACTACTTTGGAGGAAAAGAGAAGATAGTGGAAGGATATAACTTATATTATCTCTCATTTTTCTAAATCTTGGATCTTGATTGGAGGAAATTTCAATACCATCCTCTCTTTGGATGAGAAAATGGGAAAAATAGAAATTTGGACAAAAGCGTTGACCTCATGAGTGAATATATTGCAAATATTCATCTTGTGGACATCCAACCAGATAATGGCCCCATCACTTGGCTTAACATAAGGAAAGGCTTAGCTTTTATTATGGAGATATTGGATAGGTTCTTGTTCTCTGATAATTTTTGAATACATGGTCACATTCCTAAGGTGAATACTCTTAACAATGCTAGTTCGTATCACTGGCCAAACATGGTGGAAATTTAGAAAACCAATGTGAGTTTCTTGCCTTTTAAATTTCAATTAATGTGGCTTAGAGATAGTTCCTTCAGACCCTAAGTGCAACAATGGTGAAAGGAAGGTAAACCAAGGTATGGCACTAAGATGTTTTTTTTTACCAAAAGGTTGCAATACATTAAATCCAAAATCAAGATTTGGAATCGAAAGAAGATTAGATATGTCTGGTAAAAAAAACATGAAGTTATTGCTCAAATTGAAAATTTGAATAAGAAAATTTGTTTAGATGGCCTCACAGAGAGTATAAGTATAGATGAAATTAGACTCATTGCTCAGTTAGAGGAATGGGAAAAAAGAGAAGAACTCTTATGGAAGCAAAAATCTAGAATCCAATGGCTTAAATAAGGAGATTAAAACATATATTTCTTCCATATATATCTTCTAGCTCGAAGATCTCACAACTTTATTTCTTCCCTAAAATCTAATTTTTGAGATGTTGTCTACACTTGGGATGGCATGAACTCGGTTGTTATCAATTACTTTTCCAATTGTTTGTTGCTGCTCCTCTTGACTCAGCTTCTCAACATAATATTCTTCAAGTCATCCCTACTCTTATCACTTCTAAGGAGAACTCTATTTTGACTACTCCAATTACTATTAATGAGCTTCAACATGTGGTTTTTAAAATATAAAAGGAAAAACCCTAGGTCTTAATGGTTTTTCTATTGAGTTCTTTCAAGAGTTTTGGGATATCCTTCATGCTGATTTATTAGATGTGGTGGAAGAAGCCAGTAAAGCCAAAGATATTTTGAAGGTTATCAATAAAAATTATTAGAGGTATAGATCATATCTCGTCTTTTAGACCTATAGCTTTATGTAATGTTCTTCTCAAATTGATTACAAAGATCATGGCAGAAAGGTTGAAGCCTCTTTTGCATAAGATTATTTTCCCTGAACAAGGGGGTTATGTGGAAGGGCATCAAATAGTGGATGATGTAATTCTTGCTTAGGAAGCCATCCATTCCATGGAAATACAAAAATATTCATCTATTTTCATTCATTTAGACTTATTTAAAGCTTATGACAGAGTGGATTGACACTTCCTTGTCAAAGTTTTAAGGCAATTTGGCTTCTCTCAGGATTAGATGGACTAGATTATGGGATGTATCTCTTTGGTGTCCTAGTATATTTTTATCAATGTCAAGCCTTCTCAATTTTTCCCTACAGCCAGAGGTATTAGGCAACATGACCTCTTCTCCTCTTATTTATTCATCATTCTTATTGAATGATTGGGCAGGACTATAACCAAAAATATAAAAAATAGAACCCTTGAGGAAGTTACCATTGCTTGTGGAGTTGGGCCTATTTCTCATCTTCAATTTTTTGATGACTCTACTCTGTTAGGTAAAGCTACAGTTAAGGAAGCTTCTAAAATTAAGCAAATCATCAACTATTTTTCTAATGCTACTGGGTAGTTGATCAATGAAGACAAATATAAAGTCATTTTCTTTCACTGGTCTCCTAGATAGGAATCCATGGTCTTGGATAAATTAAGATATATAAAAACCTCTCTTCCAATCACTTATTTAGGCATTCCTCTCAATATTCAAAGACAAAAAATTAAATACTAGAATTGGTTGTTGGATAGAGTTAAGAATAAAATTGGAAAGTGAACCAATAGGTGGCTTTCATTTGGGGGTAAAATTACCTTGGTAAAATCAGTCCTTCAAGCTATACCTATTTATATTTCTATTGTGTTGAATATCCCAAAGGTTGTTCTTCAATAATTATATCAAATCAATCATCATATTCCTTTGGAGTGGTACTAAGGAGAAAAGAAAATGGAACTTGGTAAAATGGGATACTTTATGCCTTTCCAAGAATAAAGGGGGGTTAGGTTTTTGATCTACTATTAATAACAATAAATATTTAGCTGATAAACTATATTGGAGGATTTTGCATAACCCCAATGCTCTTTGGACCAAGAATACTTATGTTATATATGTCGAGAACAAAAATCCTGAAGACCTTGTTCGCTATCAATTGCCTACCAAAGATTCTCCCATTTTAGTGGTTCTTAAAATTGGTGAGGATTTGATTAAGAAAAAATTATTTTGGATCATTCATAATGGTCAATAGATAAATTTTTGGATAAATTATTGGGATGGTCACCAGCCTTTGATAACTTAGTTTCCTGATTGGAGGCCTTGGATGGAGGAGCTTCATCGAGCTAATTGGATAAAGGTTGCTAATTAATATCGATACCATATTGATAATTCAAATGTTGGTAGATATGGGATCCCTGTTGAGGAGTGGCCTATTGAAATGCCATAAAGGTAAATAAAAGATATCCAAAGCATCCTTCATATCAGATCTCTCTCTTGGTCCCATGATAAAGGCTATTTTGGATGGAACAACACTACTAAGGGAGTATTCAGTTGCTCAAGTTTATTTGACCTTATACCATAATAATCCCAACCAATCATATGACATATTTACTCAGATGTGGTATCAAAATCTCTGGCCTAAGGTGAGGTTCTTTACATGGATTTTATTGCATCGTAGGATGTTGACTGGTGAGGAACTTATAAAACGTGGTTTTCATGGCCCGTTTAGATATGAAATGTATGGAGATAATGTAGAAACTCTCAGCCATATTTTTATTAAGTGTACCTTAGCCTCTGAGCTATGGAGGAGAATGGCCATCTTACTTGGCTTACTATGGTCCAATTTTTTTACTTTTGAACAACTTTGGAGGGATTGGCCTAATTAGGAGGGTGTTGATCACTTTATTAGGCAACTAGTTTTGATGGGTTCTACTCGTAGAACCCTGAAGGTTATAGCTAATATTTAATAAATGAATAAATAAAATAACATTAAAAAGAATCACTTTTAGGGTTAAATCACTGTTGCACTAGAATGGGAAATCCCTCCAATGGGTTTAAACAAATATATATTCTTCTTCTTGGATGATTTGTGTGAATGGCCAACCTAATATATATATCTACCCTAAAGCTACGTTGGTGAAGAGACGTGATGGTTCACGTTAGGAAGAGACGTGATGGTTCATGTTATGAAGAGACGTGATGGTTCACGTTATGAAGAGATGTGATGGTTCACTTTATGAGTTAATAATATAATAATTAAATTATTAATAATACTAACTAATAATGTTAGGATGGAGGATCCTAACATGCTATCCTCCTTAAAAATATATTTATCCTCAAATCTCAAAGTGAGGATATTTATCCTTTGTTTTCAAAGTATATTTTTTGCAAGTTCTTGTACTATTTTAATGTCACTTTTTTGAAGGTAGGGATATATTGAAGATCGAAGTGTTAATGGGAGGTTGCCAAGAACAATAGTAGAATCTTCCTTAGGATAATTATGATGACGATGGGAGGGCAACCCTTGGGGTTCCTCAAAACTTTAGAATGATGCTTAAAAAGAAGTGGTAAAACTTCTACATCCTTTTGTTGTTCCCTGGGAGAGGGAATGGGAGAGTGTGCAATCACCTTTCTACCTTGTTTTTGAATAGGTTTGACCCTACGATGATAACTCACTATTGGAGAGGAAATTGAGTGTAGTTCTTGTAGAGTGCATGTTTGACCATAATGGGTCACTTCAAGAATGTCTACCTCATCCTTGCCTAATGCATCGATCACTTCTGGAATATCGACTGTATTGCCTTCCTCGTTGTGATCAGGTGCTTGGGGTATTTCTTGCTCATTGTTCTTGTTTTCTACATATTCTTCCTCTTTATTATCTTTCTTGGCTTCCTCATATTCCTTACCTTCCTCATCATCCCCATATTTAGTGTCATCTTCAAGTGTATCCGTCACTATGGCTACCTCAATCACATTTTCATTGTTGGGAGAACTACAAGGAATAGTTGCATTTGAAATATATAGTGCAGGTGTAATACATTGATGATTGTGAATAAATTTCTCATCGCAATGAAAACAAATGCCCTTTTCATGTTGTGCCTTCATTTTCATGGGGTTGATACGTTTAATGGGTAAGAGTCGGGTAATTTTTGGGGTGGTGTACGTATTTTGTGATTCCCATACAGGTGGTTTTGTAATTGGCTCCTTCCACTAGTAAAAATCCTCCTTTTTAATAATTTTATTTGCAAGGTCATTCTTTTTAGGGTTAACTCTGCTATTTTTGTTTCAAAATCATCTTGCCATTTATTCATTACTTGCAATATTTCTTTTGAGATGTCTTTAAACAAAATTCTCCACTTGTATCTAGAATCGATGCTCTGATACCAAATGGTAGAACCCTGAAGGTTCTAGCTAATATTTAATAAATGAATAAATAAAATAACATCCAATGGAATGGGAAATCCCTCCAATGGGTTTAAACAAATATATTCTTCTTCTTGGATTATTTGTGTGAATGGCCAACCTAATATATATATCTACCCTAAAGCTACGTTGGTGAAGAGATGTGATGGTTCACGTTATGAAGAGATGTGATGGTTCACATTATGAAGAGATGTGATGGTTCACTTTATGAGTTAATAATATAATAATTAAATTATTAATAATACTAACTAATAATGTTAGGATGGAGGATCCTAACATCTACCATCCTACCTTGGAATATCTGAAAAGAAAGAAATAACCAAATTTTCAATAAGGAAAGAAAGTACATTTACTATATCTAGAAAAATACCATTGCCAACTTAGTTGAATTAGTACAACAACTCCTTAAACACCCACAAGAACTCCCACCAAATATGGTATCAAGTGATGCAAATATTGAAGCTTAACTCTTTTAAGGGCAACCAACTTAAATGGAATGTGAGTAATCAAAATATGGATAGAACAAGGAATTGGCAGCCTCCTCCTAAGGATTTTGGAAAATTCAATACTAATGGAGCCTCTAGGGGGGACCTTGGAAAAGCTAGTGTGGAAGGAATTGGTAGACTTTCATATGGTTTTGTGGTTTTCACTTTTGCTGAGAATTTGGGTATCCTTTTCAATAACCTTGCTGAGGGGTATGGTATCCTTATAGGCCTTCGAGAGGCTACTAAGGTTGGATGTAAAAAGGTGTTGGTTGAATCTGACTCTCAAGTCATGATTATTTTTTTGAATACTCCTAATAATTATAAGGTTGATTGGAGAATAAAAAGAATTATTAAGAAAAATCAATTAATCTAGACGAGCTTTTTGAAATTTAAATGCAATAATTTGGTTAGAGAAAAAAATAGGAGGTCTGATTCTTTAGCAAATTGGGCATTGGACAAAGGTGATATTACTTACTATGACCACCCTCCCAAATTGTGGGATTCATAAATAAGGGAATCTCTTCTTTCTATCACATCTCTGGATGGCTCCAGTACTGGAGGTACCTAGTTCCTTTTTTATTTGTTTTTATTTTTCTTTGGTTCGGTTAGGGTATTTTAGTTCCCTTGCTCAAACCGATCATTCTTATGTTTCCTTTGTTGATTCTTGCATGAATAACCTTTTGGTCTAGAAAGGCTAATTTTTTTTTTTTACATTTTTTCTCCTTTTTTATTTTTCGGTGTGTGTGTTGTTTTGTATTGTTTTTGTTCTATTTTATTTCTATGTTTTTTGTGTTGTTTTTGGTGTTTTTGAATTTTTTGTGTTTTGTGTTTTTGTTCTTTTTGTGTGTGTGTTTTTGTTGTGTTTGTGTGTTTTTTTGTTGTTTTTATAGTTTTTTGTGTGTTTTTTGTTTTGTTGTTGTTTGTTGTTTTTTATGTTTTTGTGTTTGTTTTGTGTTTTTGTTTTCTTTTATTGTTTTTGTGTTTTTATTTATTTATTTATTATTATTTTTGGTTGTTTTTTTTATTTTTTGTGTTTTTTTTGTGTTTTGTGTTTTTGTTGTTTTAGGCATGCTCTTTGAGTTTGCTAAAGGGGGCAGGCCAGGTGCGAGCCCTGGGTATTTTTGGTGGAATAAATACCCCTGCCTCCTTAGGACTTACCCAAAAGTGGCATCCCATTTGGGGTATTTTCCAAAAAAAAAATGATCATTCCTTTAATAGAGAATACATGTCCCAAAATCTTTCCTTCATGAACAACAAAGATAGATTTATTCGGATTTAATGATATCCTAAATTCTTGACACTTTTGAAAAAAAGTCTAGGTGCTCTAGATGTAGCTACTTATCATGTGAGAAGACTATTATGTCATCTAAGTAAATGAGAAATATCTTATTGATCAAGTCTCTAAAAGTGAAATCCATTATGTACTGAAAGGTAGCCCCAACATTGGATAGTCCAAAAGGTATTCTTTGATACGCAAAGGTCCCCTACTTGGTAGTAAATGTTATTTTGTGTTGGTCTTCATATTTGACCCGTATGTGATTAAACCTTAAAAATCCATCTATGAGATAGAATATTTCTTACCCTACTACTATTTGTAGGATCTGATCAATTTGCATTAGGGGGTACTAATTCTTTAGTGATGCCTTGTTCAATTTTTGAACATCAACACAAAGGCTAATGTCTCCACTCTTTTTCTTGATTGGTACTAGGTTGTCAACCCATGTATAATGTTTAATGGGGTATATAATCTTAGCATTCAACAATTTTATGAGCTCTTATTTCATTGCCACTTCTATCTTAGGATTAACCAACCTCTACTTCTTAAATGACTTAGCCTTAGGAGCTAGCTCAACAGTATGCTTAATCACTTCTTTATCATAGACTTAAATATCATCATAACTCCAAGCTATTATGTCTTGATACTACACACACAGTGATTTGAATTGATCCACTTCTTCTCTAGTACAATGAATTCCAACCTTCAAACTTTTACCTGACTCAAATTCAATTTCTCTATAGGCCTATTCTTCTATTTTCATTCTTCAACCTATATTTCTATCATTGTTATCAAACAAGCTTTCTAGAGTAATCAACCCTTTGGGGATATGATTATTCTTCAATTGAATAATATCCTCCTATTCAACTTCTTAGGATATCTCTTCTTGTTGAGCTAAGTAGATTGCCTCTCTTGTCAAGAAGTCAATGATTTGCTAATCATCTTCAAATAATTACCAAAATATTTCTTTATTTGGGATAATTGGTCTGAAAACCATTTTTGTTCTAGTTTTATTTCTTAGAAAATACTTTGCAATGGGCATGTAATTTACTCCTTGAGTGGCAAGTGCATTATCTAACTCATTATGCTCTTGAGGAATAAATTTTATATGCTTCAAAACTTTTCATCAAATCCCATGCCTTGTTTTGGTATGCCTTCAGATAATGATGTCTACTATTGCATTTATTTGTCACTTGGTTGACTATGAGCTCTGAGTCACCATAGATTATGAGTAAATTAATACCCATCCTTTTTTATTGTGTTAAAACAATGTATAATGCCTCATATTCAACAATGTTATTAGTGCAACTCCATGTTAACCTGTAGGAAAAGCTTTTGATTCCTTATGAAGGAGACACTAGCACAATCTTGGCTCCAACTTCATTTTTGCATCTAACCCTGTCAAAATAAATATTCCAAAGCTCTAACTTCTACAGTTCTTGATTTGTAATTGTTGGAACATTTTTGTGTTTTGAGCCTAAGATGCAATATGTACCAATTTTGATCTCAACTAGGGCATTGTAGTTTTTTAGAGAGAATTCATCTTTGGCCTATAATTCTTCCAAAATATCTTCTAAAGGATCTACTTTCTCAAAGATTTTATTGATATATTCATCTTCTTCTATCTTCTCAATATGATAAGTCATGGTCTTCTTGGGAATAATTTTGACCTTCTTACCTTTATCATATGAGAATAATCTAAGTACATATAGCCTCCTAACTTTGCTATGAATTCCTAGGAGAGGTAGAGACTAAAATATGGCTCTAGATCAATGACTACTATTTCTAAAATTACAATGATCTCTGGCACCCTATGGAGTGTTATGGGGATGTCTTTGATTACCCCCACTATTTTTATGGGATTTCCATCTAAGTTGAGAACTCTAGGATATGAGCGGGTGTAATTCGTACCCATAGCTTCACATACTACTTTAGGCATCATAGTTGTTATAGCTCTAGAATTGATCAACCCACCCCTCCTTTATAAAAGATATGTAAAAGGGAGGTGTTCTATTATTTACGACTCCTAAAGTTATCAAATATTGAGTGAGATTATATTCTAAGCTTGATTTGTCTCCTAGAGTGGTCCTCTTTAATGAAGCTCTGAGTAAATCTATCTAACTAGGAATCATGGGCATCATACATACTTGCTTTAGGAATCCTTTTAAGCTCTTCAACTATGTTGAAGCTAGATGCTTCTACTGGATTATTTTCATTTTTATTTTTTGGTTCATTAAACCTTCTTCTATACTCTTGAGTAGCTTCTATCCTATATTTTTTTGTCACATAAGGGTATATGAGCTTATCTCATGCTTGTTCCCTTGGCTCAGGTAAAATCTTCTTAGCCTTCTCTTCTTACTTCGAGGTTGATTGTTCTTTTTGTGGTTTTGACATAGAAGGAAATCTCTCTGGTTCAAGCTAAGCTATAGCCTTCCCAGTATCATGTAGGACTTGCTCTTTAGGCTTCTAAGATTTATCTAGAACTCAGAAACTCTAGCTTTTATGAATCTACTTGAATTGGCTTTTTCTTGGATCTAGTTAACACTTATATGCATTCTTCTTCTAAAGCATCTTGAGTGATCATTACCTACTTTGGCTTCCACAATATGTTAACTTGACCTTTTTGAGCTCTTGCAACCTTTTTGGTAGCCAATTGGGCCTAATATTGATACATTACACAGGTGTTTATATTGTGATGGTTGTTGTATACTAGGCACTATGGGCAACTTTTAGGTTCTAGAACCATTGGTTATTGATATTGATAGCTATTGTTAACATTATTTATGGTATTACTACTAGAAGATCTTTGATATTTAACAACATACAAAAATATTCTAGGCTAAAATCTCACAGGCTCTCTTTTCTCAATAACTATCACCTTATTATTAAGCATTTTCAATGTAGACAATAATTATATCATTATTGGTGATTAATTAGGCTTAGGTGCTAGCAATACTAGCAGAGTTGGTACTAGAGGTAATGCTTTGGATGTAGGAATAAGAACAATTGAAGGAAAAAGTGTGGTCATAACAAAAGTTATCAAGGATTCATTTTGTTGAGGATTTTGGGCTATTTCTAGGAAATATGGCATCACAACTCTAGGAGGTAACCTCCCTACAGATATCAATGTATTTTCAATAGTAATAACAACTTGGTAAACTTGGGAAAAAATGATTACATTGACTATTGTGTTTGTAGACCTAGGTTAGGATCTAATGTTCTAATGTAATA
This sequence comes from Wollemia nobilis, assembly GCA_028583015.1. Lineage (NCBI taxonomy): Eukaryota > Viridiplantae > Streptophyta > Pinopsida > Araucariales > Araucariaceae > Wollemia > Wollemia nobilis. The sequence continues at coordinate 10,073,235 of JAQPPZ010017091.1, forward strand.
GATATATGCCAAAGGGCCTAGGGGTTTGATATCTTGTGGAATCGTCTTCTAGGTTCTATTGACTCTAATATTGAAATCCATGAAGAGTTCTTGAGGATGTCATTGAATGACCATGAATTGAGTGAGCAGTGAAAAGGGGATTTCTAGCTCATTAAATTCTTCAACAAAGGTTCTAACTAAATCAACCCATAAATGAATACTTCCATCTTTTAAGGTTCAATACTAGTACAACATTTTCTCCTTGAAAGACATGGCAATAAGCCCAACCATAATGCATTCATCTCTTATATTATGAATAGCTGCTAATAACACTAAATCTTGGTAGTGTTCATAGGTATTTTTTCCTATACCATCATAAGTAGGAAAGGCTTTAAGCGTTGCTTAAGGAATATCATTCACATGTGTTAGACCTAGGGGTTCAAAAGTATACCAATTAGGGAAATTTGGAGGTATTTTTTGTTGATTGTGAGGCATGATTTCAAAATTGGGTGTTTCTAATGGTTCAAGAAAACTAGAAAATAAAAAATCTATGCTTTCATAACAAGACTCAAGGGGTAAATACTTACTACATCTAAGTTTATGAGAAGGTAATTCTAAAAATGGTGGTGGATTCTCTAAGTTCATACATGTAGATCTTGTAATAATATAAATATGAAACAAAAATACATAGAATATGAGGTAACAACAAATAGAACTGATAGTCTTGTTATAGTCTAATCTTGGGTTCTATCTTCAATGGAGTCACCAGATGAACATACATTCTCTGTAAATGAGGTCAAGACTATTCATAAAATCTTGAACTCTCAAAGAAGTTAAGATGAAGCAAAATGATTCATCCCACTAGGCATGCCAAAAACTACTATATTGTTGGACCAAAATCTATCATACCTATAGATAGGTGATGCACCCTAGATTCTAGCCAAAGTATAGAATTGGATGATATGAGATTTCTCTTTGGTTCAACCTTCAAAGAAGGTTCACTCCTTGAAATGATTATATTTTTAAAATGAAAAGGGTTAGAAAGATGTAAGGGTTATAAATAGATATTAAAAAGTGAATGGGATATAGTGTAAAAATATTGGATATCACTCAATAACATGCTAACCAAATCAAATTATATGATACTTAATAGACTATCCATTATCAAATACATTTGTAGATTTATTTAACTTAAAACAAATGCTTTAATAATTCCAAGGATTTGAACAATTAGAAATCCAAAAATTGGACTTTTCTTTAACAAAATAGACCAAGTGTTAAGTGTAACAAAAATGACTTAAAATAAGGAATACATGCATAAAAACCTATAATTGGATAGTAATGGAGGCCAAACAACTATCACTTCAATAATTTACAACAATATTACATGGCAATACCAGACAAGGACTATAGAGCTAACCCTTGTATTGAGGTCTATCAGCTTATTTATAGGGTACATTTTGAATTTATAGTGAGAGTTTTACAACTCTAAGATTGTTAATAAAATAACCTGGAAAGAAACTAGAATGTTGAGGTGGTTACTCTAGGTTCCATCGTACATCTAGTTTTGACTTTGCATTGATCTTGGTATGTTGATATGTAATTGTATTTTGCAAGTAGTTGCATTATTGCAACTAATCTATTGGAGCTATAATTTTTATGATTTAGTGTTGTTAACTAGAAATATCTAGTGGGCACCATGGCAATTACAGTTCTAAGAGCGATGTTTCTTAGGTACCTATTTTGAAATCGGTCTCTTTATTTTATCTGTAGAGCTCTTTGGAATGAAACTATGATTTTGTATTGATGATGTAATTATTGGATGTGTCTTGGATTTTTTCACTTCATTTTATATATTTATATCTTCATTTTCATGATCTCAAGCTTTAGTTTGAAGGTGTTGATGTCATTGGCTTTGATGACCCGACTTCATACACTCTTGCTTTGTTTACTCATATCTCGATTTTGTGCATCTTAATCTTCTTTATGCAATATCAAGATTTATTTTGAGAATGATTACATCATTGCTAAATGCCACTTAGTTTTTTGAATCATGAATTTATGCACTTGGTATTAGAAGTTTGACTTGCACAATTTTGGGCCCCTTTTCCCTTTGACTGATGTTATCAATTCGAGCAACCTAGTTTTGTGAATTCTAGGTTCATTCACTCCTCTTATTTGCATAATCCTAGGTGTTGACTTAGGCTTAAAGACATCATGGCTAAGGTGAGATTGGTTTTGAGCATTGTGACTTCATGCACTTGAATTTGCATATTCTTGGATGAAGGAAGCTTTTCACTGACATTTTTGTTGACATAATCCTAGTTTTGAGTATCTCGATTTTGTGCAAGTCTTTAGCCTTCAACACACTTAGCCAATTTTTTGGCCAAAAAGGGACATCCACTCTTTATATGCAAAGGATGTATTGAAATTGACCTACAAGAAGTCGACATGCTTGATCCCTATACTCTTAATGATGCTCAATATGTAGCTTTGGTAGCAGAACAAAAAATTTAAAATTCTAGTCCCCCACATAGACGTGATTTCAAATCTCATTATACTTATCAAAATAATGAGAATTTATTAGTATTATTCTATTTCAAATGTTTTTCTCACCGTCCCTATAATCAGGCCAATGAGGAATGTCATAAATTTCAAGTGGAAGATGAAGATACAACATTATATGAAGATGAAGATTCATTATAGCAGGAGCATTAGATAGAAGAAGATGAGGCAACAACATAAATATGATACCATGGATCTCTTGACTCATGCTCTTATGGGGATCCAAGCTCATCAGACCATCAAGGTACAAATATTTATTAAACAACATGTCAATGTGTTGATTGATTCAGGTAGCACACATAACTTTATAGATAGTAAGATAACTAAGTCCTTGGGCTTGTATATTAATACTTCAAGTGAGGATAAGTTTCAAGTATTAATTGATAATAGTGGTATTTATTAGTGTGTGGGTTGAATATCTAAAGTTAACATCTTAATGAGTAATTATACTTGGTCAAGAAATTTCTTTTGCCATGAACCTAGGTAGTTCAGCTTTCATTTTGGGAGCACAATGGCTATCTCACCTTGGGGATGTTACTATTAATCTAAAAAATATATAATCTAATGAATATAGAATGGAAAATTCATTTGTATCTAAGTAATCCAACCCCATCCTTCTAATGTTATTAGTTCACATATCATAGAAAATATATTGAAGAATGGTGGTTGTGAATTCTGCGCTCAAGTCAATTGCATGGAGGTTTAGTATTTGAAGCCACTTCTTCTAGATATTCCTTTAGACTTATGGAACATAAGAAATTTATATGAGGCCTTTAATAAGCCCATGGTATTCCTCATAAGCACACACATGATCATGCTATCCACCTTGTTCCCATAATTCAACCTCCTGGTGTGCATCCTTACCACTATCCCCAACCCCAAAAGTTAAAATTATGAAGCTAGTTCAAGAAATGTTGGAGTAATAAATAATTCATCCAAGCATCAGTCCAAAAACCTCTTCTATGGCAATGGTATAATGTAAGGATAACTCATGGTTCATGCATCCTAATTTTTGTCCTCTCAGCAAGATCACTATTAAAGATAAGTTTCTTATCCCTGTTATAGATGATTTTTTGTATGAATTGCATGGTGCTAGATAATTTATAAAACTAGACTTGCATTCTAGGTTTTACAAGTTAGGGTTAGAGAAGAGGATATCCCTAATATTACTTTTCTATTACGTATCCCATGAATGTAATCCATGTTGGCCTATGTTATTTTACCATATGGAGTATATGAAGAGGACCACATGTCAATTTAGGTAGGTAGGTAGGAAACTCAGGGAATAATACTAATTTTAGATCATAGGAATATGCTTGTAAGCCTTATAAAAAGGCAAGGATGTAACCTTCACGAATGAGGGAGAAGACTATAATATATTGTAAAGGAGGTTGCCCCCTCGAAGAGGCAAGCGATATTAATAGATTTGCTCTTGTTAAATCAATTCTGAGTTTCCATGTTTCACTTATTTAATGTTTCTATTATTGGAAATGCGATATTAATCCTACTTTTGTCGTTAGTCCTTGTATTTGCAGTTAGAATTATCCTTGGTGCAGAATTTATTGTCTCAATACAGCTCTAAACTAGGAACTTTCAGGTGAAATACTCACATCAGTGGAAGAGGTTCATTGCAAGTGGTATCAGAGCCCTTTCCAGGGCATGGTAAGCTTCTTTTGTGAGTAATTATTTTCTTTTAAGCCTAGGTCTATAGGTTAAAAATGATGTGTTCTAATCATTTTAAAATAATCAAGAGGATTTGTCATTAGGGCAAAGCACATTAGCCTTTTACGACGATGTGTGAAGGTGCGGACACTGAAGGCCCTAAAACCAAGCCATTAGACAGGACCCTACAACATGGAATTGAGCTCCCACGTACCTTGCGTATATTGGGAGACCATTATTAGAAACCCTGAGCCAAACCTTAAAATATAGGAAATCGATCGAGTCAATCGTGTAATTATCCATAGTGCACCGAGAACAACACTTAGGAAGATTACCCTCATGTACTGATTAGAGAGGCAGGTAGTGCGCCCAAGGGTATGGTCTAAATCCTCCTTGGGTAGTGGCTTGAAATATTGGTCCGAGCACTATCGATCATTGTTGTAGTATATTAGAGGGCTATGGGAAGTACACACACCTCAGCCTAGACTACCTCCCTTCCCTAATTTTTGCTTGTGGTAGTTTCATAATTGCGCTAGCCTTATTGTTAGTAGGATAAGAAACATAGATAAATAGTGGGCTAAAGATCTCAATCCAGCTAGGGACAATGTGATCACAATCGAGTTACAATTGCATATTTTCTTTTAAAATAATTTAGAGCATTTTGAAGGAGATACACAACACCAAAACCACTATCCATTAAAAAGTGTTGGTGATTGAAAAATACTTATCCAATATATATGTCATTTCAATCACCTTGACGAGACAATCGTTTTGGTATAAGTCACCACAATAGGGTTCCGGACCAGGACCCTTACTAAAAATAGTAACCTACTAAAAATAACAATTCTATTTTTAGTAAATGCCACTAGAGACCAGAACTCAAGCAATGGAGGCCAAAATGCACAAGATGGAGGAACAACTCACTAAGTTGGATGCCATAAATGAACTTACTGCTCAAATGTCTACCCTCACTAGCATGGTCGCAGATTTCAAGCATATACAGGACTCAATGATCCAGGACATCGAATTGCTTAAGCTTAAAGATCCAAATTTTGATGGACACATTGAAAATAGTCCCTATAAAAAGTCATAAGGGGAAAGCTCTTGATAGGTCAAACTTTTCCAGGGCCATTATTGAGGATAACTATCAACAGTCAGGAAACCATAGAGGCATGGCCCCTAGACTCCCTAAGATAGATTTTCCAAGGTTCGATGGGACAGATCCACAAAGTTGGTTAATTAAGGCCAAACAATGGTATGAGCTGCATGAGACACCCATCAACCAACGGATTTTTGTGGTTGCCTTCCATTTTGACCTTGAAGCACTCCATTGGTATCAATGGTTGCGAAAACAAGTACCAAACATTGGTTGGACATAGTTCAAGAATGAACTCCTTGGCCATTTTGGTCCTTTTGAGTTTGAAGACTTTACTAGAGCCCTCACCAAGCTTCGATAGACAGGTATAGTACCTGAGTACATTACAACTTTCGAGAAGTTAGCCAATAGAATAGAAGGCCTTCCCAACATATTTTTTAAGAGTTGTTTCATTAGTGGCCTTAAGGAGGAAATCAGAACTGAGGTGCAAATGCTCAAACCAGCCACATACATGACTGCAACGAGGTTAGCCAAACTTGTAGAAATTAAATGGAATGCCCAATGAAAGGTCTCCAAACCCATAACATTCCAAAATAAAACCTTTGCACCCATAAACAATAATGCTCCAAAGACTCCAACAGTAAAGAGGCTAACATCGGAGGAGATGGTGACCCATAGAGCCAAGGGACTTTGTTACAACTGTGATGAAAAATGGGCCATTGGGCATAAATGTAAAACACAATGCCTCTACCTTCTAGACATGAGTGGTGCTTCATCCTCTTTGGTAGACATAGAGGAAGAATTTGTGGACTCAGTTGAAGAACACCTTGATTCAGTGGATGATGAAGCTTTACCCAAAGGACCCATGGAGGAAGCACCTACACTTTCCTTGAATGCCATAGCAGGAATCTCGGCACCCCAATGCATGATAGTCCAAGGTTTCCTCAAGGGGCACAAGGTGTTGATATTATTGGACTCCGACAACATAGATAACTTCATAGATCCTAGTGTAGCAAAAAGGGCAAATTGCTTCATATATGGCCAAGACCAAATTAATGTCAAGATTGCTAATGGAGACATCATGACCTGTAATGGGCGGTGTTGGAATGCTCGCCTATCCATAGGTGATTACCAATTTCAAATTGATCTCTATGCAATTCCCTTGGGAGGCGTGGACATCGTGTTGGGATGCCCCTGGTTGAGGACTCTAGGGCCGATGCTATGGGATTTCTCGAAACTTTGGATGAGGTTCACCATCAACAATAGGACACACACCCTCTAGGGAATAAACGATGGGAAACCCAAGGTCATAACATCCCATCAAATGCAACGACTGATAAAAAAGGGTCACAGGGCAGTAGTTGGAAGATTTTGTCGAATGTAGTTGTGTGCTATGCAGATTGAAAAGGTACCCCTCGATTTGTCAGCCATCCTCACCAAAAATCAAAAAGTCTTCAATGAGCCAACTTAGCTACCTCCCAATTGACCAGAGGACCATAGGATCAGTTTGGTACTAGGGAGTCGGCCCCCAAACATATGGCCATACAGGTACCCCTACCATCAAAAGAATGAGATCGAGAAGATGGTGAAGGAATTATTGGATGCAGGACTTATTTGCCCAAGCACGAGTCCCTTTTCAGCCCTAGTATTGTTAGTTCGGAAGAAAGATGGATCATGGAGGATGTGTGTGGATTTTTGTGAACTTAACAATATCACTATCAAGGATAAGTTCCCAATACCAGTGATCGATGACTTACTAGACGAACTACATGGGGCCCAATATTTTACCAAGTTGGACCTTCGGTCAGGGTACCATCAAATCCGCGTCCATGAGGAGGATATAGCCAAAACGACCTTTAGGACTCATGAGGGGCACTATGAGTTCTTGGTTATGCCTTTTGGCCTCACAAATGCACCTTCAACTTTCCAAGGTATGATGAACAAGGTTCTCAAGCCATATCTATGAAAGTTTGCCTTGGTCTTCTTCGATGACATCTTGGTATATAGTAAGACATGGGATGAACACCTCCAACACGTCGACCAGGTTTTGAAGCTACTACAAGAAAAATCAACTTTATGTCAAACAATCCAAGTGTACTTTTGGGGTGATGAAAGTGGAATATTTGGGACACATTGTGGCCAAGGATGGTGTGCATGTGGACCCTACAAAAATTGAGGCCATGAAGGAATGGCCCAAACCCAAAACTTTGAAGAGCCTCTGGGGATTCCTCGGACTCACAAGGTACTACTACAAATTTGTCAAGGATTATGGTAAGATTGCAATGCCCCTGACAACTATGCTCCACAAGGACACATTTGTGTGGACTAATGAAGTAGAACATGCCTTACTATACTGCTAGGAAATGCTAACATAATATTTCTCCAAGACTTTCGTGATAGAGAGTGATGCCTTAGGGGTTGGATTGGGGGTCATACTCATGCAAGAAGGTAGACCCCTTGCATTCATCAGCAAGGCATTATCAGGATGAAATCTGGCCAAATCAACCTATGAAAAAGAGATGATGGCCATCGTCTTTGCAATTCTCCATTGGTGACCATATCTGATAGGGCGACATTTCATCATCAAGATGGATCATCACAGCCTAAAATATCTTTTGGAACAACGGGTTTCTTCCCTAAAAATAAAAATGGGTAACTAAGCTCTTAGGGTTTGACTATGAGATAGTCTACCACAAGGGTAAGGAGAATGTGGCAGCAAATTCCCTTTCTAGACTTCCAAAAACATAGGACATTCTCTATGCGGTGTCCATTCTCTAGGCTGATTGGCTAGAGGAGCTCAAGTCAGAGTGGCAAGGTGACCCCACACTCACCATAATCATTCAGGACCTCCAGACAAAAACAGGGGATCATCCTAACTACACATGGAAGGAGGGGATACTCTGCTACAAGTAGAGGATTGTTATTCCATCCACCTTAGGACTCAGGTCTCGAATTTTAATGGAGCTCCATTCTTCACCAATAGGAGGACACATTGACTTCTTACGTACCCATGAATGGGTCAAACGCAACTTTTATTGGCCTGGTTTGAAGACCGATGTGAAGCAATTTGTGGACACCTGTGGTACATGCCAACATCAAAAAGGGGAAACAATTAAAACACTAGGCCTACTTCAACCCTTACCCATTCCTGATTCACCATGGATAGATATTTCCATGGACTTCATTGAAGGGCTCCCTCCATTAGGTGAAAAAATGGTTATCATGGTGGTAGTAGACAGGTTGACCAAGTATGCTCACTTCTACCCCTTGGGTCATCCTTATACTATGAAGATAGTGGCACAAATTTTTATGGACCAGATCTTTCGGCTCCACGGGATCCCTCACTCCATAGTTAGTGACCGTGACAAGGTGTTCACTAGTAAGTTTTGGGAGGAACTCCATCACATTCAAGGGATAAAGCTAAAAAGAAGCACGTCTTATCATCCACAGACTGATGGTCAGACTAAGGTGGTCAACAAATGTCTGGAGACATACCTTAGATGCTTTATCTTTGACCAACAATCCAAGTGGAGCCAATGGCTTCCCCTAGTGGAATGGTGGTACAACACCACTTTCCATACAACCACTAAGATGACTCCATATGAGGTAGTATACGACCAATCACCTCCGACACTTACCTCTTACCTTCTAGGTAGTTCAAAGGTCGAGGCAATTGATACAATCCTCACTCATCAATAGGAGATCCTAGCTACCCTGAAACAAAACTTAGCAACCGCCCAAAATCGCATGAAACAATAGGCGGATCAACACAAGACCGAGAGGGAGTTTGCAGAAGGTGACATGGTTTTCCTTTGTCTTCAACCCTACAAGTAGATGTCCTTGAAACAAAAGGGTCGACACAAGTTGGCGCCCAAGTTCTATGGACCTTATAAGGTACTCCAGTGGGTAGGGAAGGTTGCTTACAAATTGGAGCTACCTATGTCATCCAAGATCCACCCAATTTTTCCACGTGTCTTGCTTGAAGAAGTGGTGGGGAAACATACCCCAATACAAATGGTCCTCCCAAAACTAGATGAAGAAGGATTGAATAAACACACACTTTTACTAAGAGGGGGGGTGAATAGTATAAGATAAACTTTTTCTTCCAAATGATAACAACAATAATATGAATGCAATAATGAATCAATGCATAATTTACATACATATAAGGGACAATGCTTTTACGTGGAACCACCCTCTCGGAAGAAAAACATGACAAAATATTGCTTATATTTTTCTTTAATAAATTTTGTGGGCACCAACCCACAGGAGACACCAATCCCCTATACAAGTTTGTGGGCACCAACCCACTAGAGACACCAATACCCTAGTACAATTTTGTGGGCACCAACCCATAGGAGACACCAATTTCCTATACAAGTTCATGGACACCAATCCATAGGAGACTCCAATCCCCTTATACAAGTTCGTGGGAACCAACCCACAGGAGACACCAATCTCCTTATACAAGTTCATGGACACAATCCACAGGAGACACCAATCCCCTTATGCAAGTTTGTGGGCACCAACCCACATGAGACACCAATCCCCTTATGCAACTTTGTGGGCACCAACCCATAGGAGACACCAATCCCCTTATGCAATTTTGAATACACCAACCCATAAGAGACACCAATACCCTATACAAGTTCATGGGTACCAATACACACTCAGTTTTCATCCAAAAATTGATCACAAATACTGCTCAAATATGCTCCAAAATTTACTCATAATCATTGCTCAAATCTACTCCCAAATTTGCTCACAAACACTACTCAAATATGCTTCCAAATTTATGTGTAGAATTGGAGACGTTAATACCTTGTTTCACTATTTTATACTTCCTACTGTACCTTTTCTCTTCTCGTAGATTGTTGGATTTTATTTCTTTTTCAATTAGATGCTTGGGTGAAGATTTGCACTAATCCTCTCACTCTATCCTTGCACTATGAGATACCTTGGATATATGCACTAACGTTTGAACTCTGAAATGTAACTTTTAGAAATCTCATGTATGTGCTACCAAAGAACTCTACCACTTTTCTCTCACAAGCTCTTCCACTCTTTTACTTGGCTTGTAAACCTTCATTGCAATAGTTATTCATAATGTACTCCAATTCACGAAACAAAATATTGTAAGCCAACAAAATCCACTTTTCTTTTGCAATTAAAAACTAATGAATCCATGCCAAATAATTCACTAGCATACCTTTCACACAATGATATCCCTTCAATATTGTCGACCACTCACAACATGGCTTCTATCCAAGGAGACTTAGGCAATCACATCCACTACTGTAACATGTGCTTCTACATTAAGGTGAGCATTAAGACTCCCCAAAATATTGAATTTCCACCCTAATATCACACCTACCATGAAGTCATGTTATGCGTCTCCTTCGTGTGATGGCATTGCTCACCTCCTGTGAGCGTTAATGATGCCTACCTTACGGTCTTATTTCATTTGACCTCTACCAGAACCTCCACGTCTCCTTTGCTTATTTTAGATCATGTGTGCATCAATCATAAACCTTGGCTCTAAAAAATATTCTCCTTAGTGCGTTGATTATTTCCTCACAGGCTTGTAAAGATTTTGCATGCGATCTTCTAAGTCTCTCAACTCAGCAATTCTCCCTAATACATTCAATGATTCAAAAATGATGTGTTGCATGTATCATCTTATGAATGATGTGTTTTTTTACACAATTTCCAACTATAGTTTGATCTCCAACCGTGTTATACGTTGTATAAATTATGTTGTCTCTTCACTGAGTGTTGGTAGCTTTCAAGATTGATTCTTTTAGTTATGTGACTACTCTTTCATCTGAATGCAAGTGTAATAAAAGTGGAATGGCTACGAATGTCTTTTTTACAAAGTTACATTCTACCATGATGTGTTATCAATGGATAGACTATTGAACGCATGTTGTTGTAATGTTTCTCCAAAGGTATGATTGTTCTTGGCTCTTTTTATCTATCAACTCCTATGGATAACAATGATCCCATGCTTTGATTTGAACAACCATTTTACAATAACTTTTTCGTTGACATCTACTATAGTCCGCTATGGCATTGCTATTTTTTTCTTACCCTTCCATGAATATCTTCTATGAATGTCTTTTACTGTCTTACACTTTCTCTTATATACCACCCTTCTATAAACGTGATTCTATATTTTTCAAACCACACCAATTGCTTTTAAAACCTGTGCTTGTCTGCCCTATAAACCAACAACCTCTCTTGACACGGACGTCTTCTCCTCCATTCGTTGCACTAAAATTGATTGGTTTTAAAAATTGTGCTCGTCTGAAGTGACTCTATGCCCTACGAACCATCAACCACAATGAACCAACAATGTCTCCTTACATCGGACGTCTTCTCCTTTGTTCACCATGTGTTTTGCTCCTCGCAATGCACATTTATATCGAAGGCATATTTTTCAATCGAGACACCTTTCCACAATGAAATTTTGCTTTATTTATATATCAAACCATTCATTTTCTTTTGGCACCCAAGGAGGTTGGCCATTCACAATAATATTTGAAACATAACTTTACCTTCTTAATATTTAAATTTAAATATTTAAATATTGAGATATTTAAATATTTAATTTAAATATTTCAACTTTATAATATTTAAATATTCAAACCTCTACTCAAAATGTATTTTCCTTGATTACTTTTCCCAAACATACCTTTGACATAAATGGCAACTTCAATAATTCTAACAAGGATATGTTCTTCTTGAATTAACAACCATCCTTGATTGATAAACTTGTGTCACAACCCGCTTTCTACTACCGTTGTATCACAACACAAAAACATCAACAACACTAAAATTTTTGACGACAGCATACAAAAATATCACTTATTTTCATGAATACACCCATCTTGATTCTAGTACATGGCATAATCAAACACACTTCAAGAATAATCACCATTGTAGCTAGTATCTTAAGTGCTTGGGACTGACCATTTCCTGGTAAAGTTTGCTAATCAGGACTTGCTCCCCTACTCGAGCCTAATTTGATCTTGGTAGGAGGTTGTCCTTTCAAGGCCCATATCACCTGAAAGGGTGAACGCTGAGTTTCCCCATCCAAAGCATGTGGATTCACAATCCTTTACCTATTCCCACTTGTGGCATTATAAGCCAAGATGCTTTGGATTTAGTGTTATTATGCCAGTGCCTGGTCATAACCTTCCACTAAGGAATGACTAAGGTCCACCATCGCATGGTTTCATGGACCAAATCTCTCACTCCCAACTTTGGTTGACGATAATGCTTCCCATACCATCTACCATCGGATTATTCAACTACATGGTTAACCCCTTAACCATGGCTTAAGTTGGTTTATCCATAACCTAAGTGGAATAGTGAGCATCCTCACATACTAGTTGGCTATTATCCTAGGGTGACATCCCATACCGCCATCCATACTCTCCACAACCAAGGCCTCTACCTTATGAGCTGGAGAATGGATAATGCCTCCTATGTTAGTTGTCACCACAGCTAACGGTGATGGGTAAGTAGCCCTACTCGGCTCTTCTAGTTAGCCCTGACTCGATGTCACAATACAAAGATGGACAAGTACCCTTACTTGGTGCTTTCCTCTTAGCCTTTGCTAGGCAAAATGACAATCTAGCTCTCCTTTAATATTTTAGTTTTATTATTATAGTCATTCTCCAACCATATAGTTTTTTTTTTAAATAATCCATAGAGGATTTTAAGAGTTTGGAATGCCTGAGTTCTTTTCCTAAACTTACCATATAAGATATAAAATCTTTCTTCAAAAAAAAATATTCCATAAAACTTTGTAATAAAATAAAAACACTTTTCTTCTTTTCTAAAATCACTTCTATCTTTTAAACTTCTATGATAAAATAATTTTTCCAAGAAACATATATACTTTACATAAATATTTTGAAAAACAAATCTAAATTGAAATATAGACAACTTAATCTAACTTTGAAAGTCAACATAACAAATAATAATAATTTATTGAACATTCCTTTATTCTACCATAACAAACAAGTAAGTTGAACATTCCTTTTACGGTTTAGAACCATCAAAAATTTAAAGATATAAACGAATTCTTATAACTAAATTTTGATAACCCTAAAATCAAATCTGACTATACTTTAAATAAAAACATAAACTATTTTTCCATAAGTTTTCCTTTATACCAATAGCCTCTGCACTACTGGCATTAAGTTTATGGAAGTTGTTTTAGATTACTAAAATCACTTATCAAAGGACGTCTACCAGGCCTACACAAACTAACAATTTATAATTTGGCTCAAATGAATAGGTTCTCCCTTCTACCCTTCTACTGCCTGGTACAGATTTTAGATAATGTCGAGTGAGTTTTATTTTCATAAGTTTTCAAGTTTACATATCAGCAAAACATTTTGGCTCCAGATGTCGGCTATGTTATCAAATAATATGCTTGGTCATTCATAAAAGTTATGCCCACAAACATTAAATTCTTAAAATTCGTTACATCTTCTGGTTAAGAGATACAAGAGTTTCATTTTAAAACTAAACTATATACATACCTTATTATCATTACAAATCATTTTTAACACAGCCTAAAGGAGAATAGCCATACAAGCTTTGCACAATGATATAACATACACATCATTTCAAACTATTTTCCAGAATTTCATTCAACCAAAGTTTCGTAACGTAATTATGGTCATCCTAATACAAAGATATAGAATATGAATGGCTTATTACACCCAAATACATCATGTAATACAACTATATCTGCGTCCATGATAGTATAATTAAATTGCAACATTCATGGAGATGGAATATGGGCGCTACTGCTTGGGTTAGTACCAACGCTGCTTCCCTTCGATACTACTTGGTTCTTTAATTTCCTACTTTTTCCCCCCAAAAACATACGCACTGATGGAGACTTGTGTGGGAGAGTTTAAGGTTTTTAAGATCAGCTTGGCCCACATACACATTCTACATGACACAAGCAAGCATGCATAGACTACCATTTCAAGAATGCAACTAAAATTTCCTTCAGAAATAACATTACCAACACATTGAAAGCATGGCCAAACATTTATACGTTCATATGCATGCATTCAAATTCATGGTAACACGCTATGAGAATAGTTCAACACCATACAAATAAATTTCATAACTCAGCAAGCGACTGGTAATAATTTCTAATCAATTCAAACCAGATATTCACAAGAACATCATAATATAAAAGTAATTTTTAAAAATAAAAGCAATTCTAATTCTTCACACAATTATTTTTCCACAAAGTTCTGACCTACGTATATGTCGTTGCTAGAAGAAGCGACTTGAACACTATTATCTTCAGTCTCTGGAGCACACACCCGCATACAAACATTCATGCCCTTTCTCGGCAATCTTTCCCATATTATATAGGAAAACTTTCGATATAATAGAGTGACACCAATCACCTTCCTTTTTTCCAGCTAGTGTCTTATAAACATGGCCAAGTGGTGTAATTCCCCTCTTCCGAGTGGTTAGAGGAGTGATTTAATTATTATTTAAACATTCTTTTGTCTTAAATTCCTAACCTTTTTCCTTAATTGCTCTTAAATAAAATATTTTATTCCCCTTTCTTTTAATATATAGTTTAAACTTGTTTTGTTTTTTTCTCAATCGCACTACTCAATATCATGATCCCTTACATATTCGATATTCCTTTATATGCATTATACTCATAGAGTATAAGACACTGGTAAGTTTTAAAATGAGCTCCCTTTTAAATTGGTAGTGGTAAGTATTATTATTATTTTTTAATAAAAATATATTATTATTTTAGTTTTTATTAAGTCTATTTAAATTTTGGTTTTTATTCATATATATGTACATACATTATTGTTATTTGTATTGTTATTATTTTTTATTTTAATTTTTTCTTCAAATAAAATTGATATTTATAACAACAACAAATTACAAAACAACAACTTACATGCAACAGATAAAACAATAACAAGCAGCTTGCGATAGGAAACATACACAAAATTATTTTACACAATTTTCAAATGCAATGACAGACAGAATGCAAATGCAAGTGCAAAACCCTATGGTGGGCTTCCATGTACCCACGGGCCAAGGTGCACGAGGCACAACATCATGTCCCACTCACCTGATGCTTCCCAACTCCGTCTCCATCAGGGGGTGGGTGTTCTCCTCTGCCACTGCACGTGAACCTGCACCTGCATTACAAAAAACTTGATGCAGAATCATATTCCTCCAAATAAAATAATTGCAAGTGGCGGGGTTGTGACATACTCCCCCTCTAGGAATTAACACAGTCCCTGTGTTAGCTAGAAAATACAAATGCAAATTTTTGCAATAACTATCAATATTACATAATCATATAATAACATCTGAACATAGATATGTAAATATATAACAAAAACATTACACAAAATTCATCCCATATACAAATATATGAATTGTATTTTGGTCATTAAGTATCAAAAAAGTAAGGAAATTGGTTTCTCATGGTAGTAACATCCTCCCAAGTGGCATTTTTCTCAGAATAGTGGTCCCATTGGACTCTACATTGCTCCACAGTCCTCTTCCTTAGTTGTTTAGTTCTGAAGCCCAAAATCTTAACTGGTCGAACCTCAATGAGTTGCGGGTCCGATGTCTACAAATGGGATACATCCAGGATGTGATATGGATCAGCTATATATTTGTGAAGGAGGGACACATGGAAAACACTGTGGATTTTTGACAAGTTCGGTGGCAATGCGAGCTGGTAGGCAATAGGGCTGATTTTAGCAATAATGTCAAATGGGCCAACAAATCTAGGACTCAATTTGGTGGATTTAATGGAACTTTTGGTTGGCTTGACTCTAAGGAAAACTTTATCACCTACAACAAATTCTCGGGGTGTTCATTTGAGGTCAGCATAACTCTTTTGATGATCAGTGGCTTCACGAAGCCGTTGGCAAATTTCTTTAAGTTGATTCTCCATTTGTTTAATAGCATCAGGACCGATCACTTCTCGATCATCCAGATTATCCCACGTTAAAGGTGTCCTGCACCTACACCCATATAGAGCCTCAAAAGGGGCCATGCCCAACGTGGTATGATAGTTGTTATTATAAGCAAATTCCACTAGGAAAAGATAATCTTCCCATTTACTCTAGTGATCCATGCAATACATGCGTAGCATATCCTCAAGCACTTGATTGACTCGCTCGGTTTGTCCATCCATCTTAGGATGATATGTAGTGCTAATGTTGAGCTTTGTTCCCCAAGCTCGGTGTAAAGCTTACCAAAATTCAGAGGTGAATCTCGAATCTCTATCCAAGATGATTATTTTAGGAAATCCATGTAATCTTACAATTTCATGAGCAAATTTTTGTGCTATAGTCATTGCATCATCACGTATACTACCTGGTATAAAATACGCTACTTTGGTTAACTTATCTACCACCACAAATATTGCATCATGCTAGAAATCGAGTCTTAGGAAGACCCACAATAAAATCCATGGTTATCACCTGCCACTTTTATTCTGGTACTTCAAACAGATGCAACTTTCCTCTAGGGTGTTGATGCTCTGCCTTGACTTTCTGGCATTCTAGGCATCTTGCAACAAATTGTACCACATATTTTTTCATCCCAGGCCAGAAGTAGTCTTTCTTCAAGTTTTCCCTCATCTTAATTACCCCTGGATGAGCAGAGTATGGAGCATAATGAGCTTCCTGTAGGATAGTCCTTTTAAGTCCTTCATTATTGGGTACTATTATTCTATTTCGGAAATACACCATATTTTCCTTGACACTATAATCCCTGTGCTGATTTGATCCCAACTCAATCTTATTTTGACATTGTTTACAAAATGCATCATCCTTTTGCAATTTCATGATCTGCTCTTTTAGCTCATACTGGCATCTTGTAAGAGTTGTTACATGCCTTCTCCTACTGAGAGCATCTACCAATTTATTTTCTTTTCCTTTGATGTATTCAATACCAAAGTCATATTCAGCCAAAAACTCCATCCATCTTCATTGTCGGGCATTTAATAGAGGTTGAGTAAAAATATATCTCAAACTTTGATGATCTATTTTAAGTTCAAATGACTTTCCTAACAGGTAATGCCTCCAAATTTTAAGAGCATGAACCACTGTTGCTAGTTCTAAATCATGTGTAGCATAGTTCACCTCATGTTTCTTGAGTTTCCTGGACTCATATGCTACTACGGCCTCATCTTGCATTAAAACACCACCCAATCCTTCTAGTGAGGCATCCGTACATACTGTAAAAGATTTATTTGGATCAGGTATTTTTAGTATAGGAGCAGTCGTCAAATTTTCTTTGAGAATTCTAAAAGCTTCTTCACATTGTGTTGTCCATCTAAATGCTTTTCCTTTTCTTTGTAGATTTGTAATGGGAAATGCAACTTTTGAAAATCCCTTCACAAATCATCGATAGTACCCAGCCATCCCCATAAAACTTCTTACTTTTGACACATTGGTTGGAGCTGGCCAATTTATTATAGCTTCAATATTTTTAGGATCTACGGCTATTCCTTCAGTCGAGATGATGTGTCCCAAGTACTGAACCTGTGATGTATAAAACTCACATTTGGACAACTTACCATATAATTGATTTTTCCTAAGGACTTCTAGCACAATCCTCATATGTTCATCATGTTCTTCTCTATTATGGGAGTAAATCAAAATATCATCCAGAAATATTAACACAAATCGGTCCAACTATTCTCGGAACACGTTGTTCATCAAGTTCATAAATGCAGATGGAGCATTGGTTAACCCGAATGGTAATACCATGAACTCATAATGTCCATATCGGGTTTTGAAGGTTGTCTTATAAGTGTCTTCTTCCCGGATTCTTAACTGGTGATATCCCGACCTAAGGTCAATCTTAGAGAAGATTGTAGCTCCCTTAAGTTGATCAAATAGGTCATCAATTTGGGGCAAAGGATATTTATTCTTGATAGTCATTTTGTTAAGCATCCTATAGTCAATGCATAATCTCAAGGAGCCATACTTTTTCTTGACAAATAAGACCGGTGCTCCCCATGGTGACACACTGGGTTTAATGTGCCCCTTTTCCAATAAATATTGAAGTTGAGTTTTAAGTTCCTACAACTCAAGTGGTGTCATACGATAAGGGGTTTGGACTACTGGAGTTGCTCCTGGCATAAGCTCAATTGAAAAATCAAACTCCCTTTTTGGAGGTAGTCTAGGAAAATCTTCAGGAAAGACATCCCTAAACTCATTTAACACTGGATATTGTTGAAATAATGCGGAACTGGAGTCAATTTCTTCCTTTTTATTCATTTTAACCACATACAATTTACATCCCTTCCTCATAGCTCTCTTAGCTTGCATGGTGGTCATTAAATGGGGCTCAAAATATGTTCGATTGTAGTGGATACGGATTCATCGATTAGCATCATCCATATAATCCAACCACCTTTCCTCAAATTTTAGCAAGGCCTTATGAGCTTTTAGCCAATCTACTCCTAAGACTATGTCAAATGCATGCAAAGGTGCCACATACAAGTGCCAGTTGATTTTTCCCTGAGGTATCTCTATTTGTGGGTCAAATAGACATTGGTTGACTAAATAAGTTTATCCCGAGCCATACTCGACTTGCCACCCTTTTGCCATAACCCCAGGTTTAACAGATATATCCCTCAAAATATTATTTGATATGAAACTATTAGTAGCACCACTATCAATTAAAATGTGTACATCCTTTTTACCTAATCTTCATTTAATCAAAAATGGAGTAGCTTGTCCCATAAGGTTAGGATTACCTATGGCAGCAAAAATTTTGTGTGGTGGTTTCCTTAGTGGGATTTTTATGATCTGCTCTATTTGGGCATTGTCTGGCGAAATGGTCTAGTGCCCCACATGCATAGCATGCATTTGGTCCATCATTATTTTGTTTACCACCATCCTTATTTTGATTGCCATTTTTACCCTGTTCTTTGTTGTTTTTCTTCTCCTAAAAATTCCTTCGATCCGGTTGCCCTTTGTACCCCTGGTATTTTCCTTTACTCTTATTGTCATTTCTATTATGCCCTCCATCTCTGAATCTCCTGTACTGATCTTTACCTCTATTTTGCTCAGGATACCTTCTCTTCCTTGAATTATCTTTTTCAACTTGTTGATAGTAGGCTTTTACCTCTTTTTGACTTGATTCCTCATATCGGGCGGCATCATATGCAACTAACAGTGTTTGGGGTACCTTTCTACCCATGGGTTGACTATACTTTGGGTGTAGTCCCATAACAAACTTATGTGCTTTGAACTTCTCCTACCCATAAAATTTTGGGGCATACTTAAGAAGTTGCACAAACCTTTGGTAATACTCAATTACCGACATATTGCCTTATCGTAAGTTGGTGAACTCTCCATGTTTCTCAATATAGAATTGTTCAGTAAGAAAGTGGTTTTTGAATTCTCTTACGAATTCTTCCCAGGGTATATCTGATGCTTCTTTTTGAGTAATTTTCTTGTATGTGGTCCACCAATCCCTTGCAACACCCTCTAAATGTGCTACTGCCCAAGTAGTTTTTGATTTGAAATAGAGGGGTTGAATTGCAAAATACCCTTCGACTTCACTCAGCCAATTAATAGCAGTTTTGCCATCACCACTTCCATCAAATTTAGAGATATCCAATTTCTTTATCTCCTTTTGCAATTCCTCACCTACCTTTCTCCTCAAGGAACCTTTCAAAAATTCACTCACATTTTTGGTTGCCTTTTTCCAGGTTAAATTTTCAATAACTTTCTATTGTTGGGTGATCATTTCCTATTGTTGGGTCATATGTGCCCATTGTTGATCCATATGCTCACTCATCTGATATTTTTGGATCTCTATTTGCTCACATTGTTGGTTCAGTTGATCTTGCATAATTTGAATCATACGAGTCATATTCTCATCATTATGGGTAGTTCTCGTAGCTACAGGCTCTTTCTCTTTTTTGACCACTCGTCGTGGTACTTCTATAGCTTGCACCTTCTTCAACTCTCTTATGATTCACCTTAATCCTTTCCTAGGAACTTATGCAATATCCTCTTGTATATTGACACCGGTCCTCCATGAGGTACCTGCCATGCCTGATATCAAAATAGTTATGTTAGAACAACTATTAATGTTACTAGCCAAGGTTTCGCAACCTAGGATCTGATACCAACTGTCACAATCTGGTTGTACTATCGGTTGTCTCACAACACAAAAACATTAACAACACTAAAATTTTTGACAAGAGCATACAAAAATATCATTTATTTTCATGAATACACTCATCTTGATTTTATTACATGGTATAATCAAGCACACTTCAAGAATAATCACCATTGCAGCTGGTGTCTTAAGTGCTCAGGACTGGCCATTTCCCACTAAATTTTTCCAATCATGACCTGCTCCCCTACTCGAGCCTAATCTGATTCTGGGATGGGGTTGTCCTTTTAAGGCCCATATCACCTGAAAGGGTGAACGTTGAGTTTCCCCATCCAAAGCATGTGGATTCGCAATCCTTTACCTATTTCCACTTGTGGTTATAAGCCAAGATGCCTTGGATTTAGCATTATTATGCCAGTGCTCGGTCATAACCTTCCACTAAGGAATGACCAGGGTCCACCATCGCATGGTTTCATGGACCGGATCTCTCACTCCCCACCTCGGTTGACGGTAATGCTGCCCATACCATCTACCATTGGATTGTTCAACCGCATGGTTAACTCCTTAACCATGGCTTAAGTTGGTTCTTCCACAACCTAAGTGGAGTAGTGAGCATCCTCACATACTAGTTGGCTGTTATCCTAGGGTGACATCCCATACCACCATCCATACTCTCCACAGCCATGGCCTCTGCCTTATGAGCTAGAGAACGGATAATGCCTCTTATGTTAGCTGCCATCACAGCTAATGGTGATGGGTAAGTAGCCCTGCTCAGCTCTTTAAAAATTAGCCCTGGCTCAATGTCACATTATGCAGTTGGACAAGTAACCCTACTTGGTACTTTTCACTTAGCCTTTGCTAGGCAAAATGACACTTAATATCTCCTTTAGTATTTCAGTTTTATTATTATAGTCATTCTCCAACCATATAGTTTTTTTTTAATATTTCATAGAAGTTTTTAGGAGTTTGAAAGGTATGAGTTCTTTTTCTTAAATATACCATATAAGTTATAAAATCTTACTTCTAAAGAAATCATTCTCTTAAACTTTGTTTTTTTTTTAAAAAGCACTTTTCTTTCCAAAATCACCTCTATCTTTTAAACTTCTATGATAAAATAATTTTTTTTTAAGAAATATATATATACTTTACATAAATATTTTGAAAAACAAATCTAAATTGAAATATAGACAACTTAATCTAACTTTGAAAGTCAACATAACAAATAATAATAATTTATTGAACATTCCTTTATTCTATTAAATTGTACCATTCAACAAACAAAATAAATGAACATTTCTTTCCGGTTTAGAACCATCGAACTTTTAAAAACATAAACGAATTCTTATAACTAAATGTTGGTAACCCTAAAGTCAAATCTGACTATACTTTAAATAAAAATATAAATCATTTTTCCATAACTTTTCCTTTATACCAATAGCCTCTGCGCTACACGACATTAAGTTTGTGGAATTTGTTTATATTACTAAAATCACTTATCAAAGGATGTCTACCAGCGCCTACACCAAGCTTAACAGGGCAGTTTATAATTTGGCTCAAATGAATAGATTCTCCCTTCTATCCTTCTACTTCCTAGTGCAGATTTTAGATAATGCCGAGTGAGTTTTATTTCTCTAAGTTTTCAAGTTTACATTCCATCATAACATTTTGGCTCCAGACGTCGGCTACGTTATCAAATAATATGCTTGGTATTCCTCACAAATTTATTCCCACTAACATTTAATTCTTAAAATTTCGTCACATCTTATGGCTATGAAAATACAAGAGTTTCATATTAAAAAAAAACTAAACTTCCATTCGCGATACCCCTTATTATCGTGACAAATCAATTTTACACAGCCTAAAGGAGAATAGCAATACAATCTTTGCACGGTGATATAAACACATATATTTCAAAATTTATTTCCAGAACTTCAATCAAAAAGTTTTGTAACTTGATTATGGTTATCCTACAGCAAAGCTATAGTATATAAATGGCTTATTACACCCCAAAACCATCCTGTAATACAGCATATATCTGCGTCCAAGATAATATAATTAAACTGCAACATTCGTGGAGACGGCTTGTGAGTGCTACAGTTTTGGGTTTGTACCAACGTTGCTTCCCTTCAGCACTACTTGGCTTCTAAAATTCCAACATACACACTAACGAAGATGAATGTGGGAGAGTTTAAGGTTTTAAAGATCAGCTTGGCCCACTACACTTTCTACATGATACAAGCAGGCATGCATAGATACCATTTCAAGTATGCAACTAAAATTTTCCCTCAGATAAAACATTACCAGCATATTAAAAACATGGCCAATATTTATATGCTCACAGTCATGCATTCAAACTCATGGTAACATGCTTGAGAATAGCTTAACACCATACAAGTAAATTCCATAATTCGACAAGCAGTTGGTAAAATTTTCCAATCAATTCAAAATTGGACATTCACAAAAACAACATAAAAAAAAGTTTTTTTTTTTAAATAATAAAATCAATTATAATACTTCACACAATACTTGTCCCACAAGGACCTGACCTGCGTATATGTCTTTGCTAGAAGGAGCGGCCCAAACACTATTCTCTTCAATCTTTGGAGTACACACCCGCATACAAAAAAACATACCCTTTCTCTGTAATATTCCCCATCTTATATAAGGAAACTCTCGAAATAATAGAGTGACACCAATCACCTTCCATATTGCTAGCTAGTTTCTTATAAACATGGCTAAGTGGTGCAACTCCCCTCTTCCGAGTGGATAGAGAGAGTGGTTTATTTATTATTTTTATTAAACATTCTTTGTCTAAAAATCCTATCCATTTCCCTTAATTGCTCAAGTAAAATAAATAATATTTTATTCCCCTTTTTTTAATATATGTAGTTTAAACTTGTTTTATTTTTTCTCAATCGCACTACTCAATATCATGATCCCTTACATATTCGATATTCCTTTATATGCATTATACTTATAGAGTATAAGACGCTGGTAAGTTTTAAAATGAGCTCCCTTTTAAATTAGTAGTGGTAAGTATTATTATTATATTTTTTTTAAATAAAAATATATTATTATTTTAGTTTTTATTAATTCTTTTTAAATTTTAGTTTTTATTCATATATTATTGTTATTTGTATTGTTATTATTATTTTTTAAATTTTTTCTTCAAAGAAAATTGATATTTATAACAACAACAAATTACAAAATAGCAACAACTTACATGCAATAGATAAAACAATAACAAGCATCTTGCAATAGGAAACATACACAAAATGATTTTACACAAATTTTCAAATGCAATGACAGGCAGAATGCAAATGCAAGTGCAAAACCCTACGGTGGGCTTCCATGTACCCACGGTCCAAGATGCATGAGGCACAACATCATGTCCCACTCACCTGACGCTTCCCAACTCTATCTCTGTTAGGGGGTGGGTGTTCTCCTCTTCCACTGCACGTGAACCTGCACCTGCATTATAAAAACTTAATGCAAAATCATATTCTTCCAAGTAAAATAATTGTAAGTGGTGGGGTTGTGACAACTTGACACCTTTATTCTTGCAACATCACTAAAGTCCTTGTACAATGGCATGTGATCCAACCAGATGATGCCATGTGGGAGTCATTGCAAGATCTCTAGTAATAGTTTTTAACTTTTCAGCTTTGAGGGCAAAGATTTTTTAAGGAGGATGGCATGTTACATACCCTATCAATGTAATCTATGTTGGCCTATGTTATTTTACCATATGGATTATATGAAGAGGACCACATATTAAGTTAGATAGGTAGGTAGGAAACTCAAGGAATAATGCTAAGTTTAGATCATAGGAATATTTTTGTAAGCCTTATAAATAGGAAATGATGTAACCTTCATGGGGGGACAAGAAGATTGCAATATATTAAAAATGAGGTTATCCCCTTGAAGAGGCAAGCGATATTAATAGATTTGTTCTTGTTAAATCAATTTTGAGTTTTCATGTTTCACTTATTTAATATTTCTATTATTGGAAATGTGATATTAATCCTACTTTTGTCATTAGTCCTTGTGTTGCAATAATATTTATCCTTGATGTAAAATTTCTTGTCTCAGTACAACTCCAAATTAGGAACTTTAAGGTGAAATACTCACATTAGTGGAAGAGGTTCATTCAATTTTTGTACACATGAGGGTCATTATGAATTCTTAGTCATACCTTTTGGTCTCAGTAATGCTTCTTCCACTTTACAAAGTCTCGCAAACTTTATCTATCATCCTTTCCTACACAAGTTTGTCTTAGTTTTCTTTGATGATGTCTTAATTTATAGAAAGTCTTGGTGGATCATCTAGTTCATGTTAGCAAAATTCTTCACCTATTAAAAAAGAAAATATTTTTTGTCAAAAATTCCAAATGTTTGTTTGGGGTCGAGGTAGAATACTTGGAACATATAGTATCTCAGGAAGGATTCAAGGTAGATCTTAACAAGATCAAAGCTATGCAAGAGTGGTCATTGACTAAATCCTTTAAACAACTATGGATTTTTATGTTAGATTTTGAGGATGTATGCAGTGGAGAGATCTAATACAGGTCCTAATGAGATACAGGAAATATGAAAGAAAGTGAAACAACAATATGACTAAAATATACTATAAATAGAAATGATGAAAATATAGTGCAATATGGAGGAAATTGTCACTCCATTAAAATGAGCTAAAGACCTACATTGTACTCCATATATGAGTACTACTACCAATAGCTTGACATGAGCTTGATATATTCTTGATGTCTACTTGATGTCTACTTCATATGTAATCTACCACTATGAGGCCCTTTATATACGAAGATAGATTCCTTGGCCAACACTCTACCTAGTTGTATAAGGGGACACCTTGCACATTTCCACTTGTGCATTTATTGCATTGCATGAAGTAACTAGATAACTTCCCCTAAAGCAATATCCTTTCCTAACTATGTACCTAAGGTGGTACATTTAAATGACCTAAATGATGTAATATACTCTAACTCTAACACCCCTCTATATAAAATTATTTGGATATTGAAGATTTCAATCTTCAATGTGGATCTTTGTCTTCCAAATGTTCTTCGGCTTGATTTGGTCCTCTTTAATTCACATTGCACTGTATGCCTTCTTGCATTGGTTCTTCTTCTTCTTCTTTATTGGAGTTAGTACTTTCATAGGTGGATGTGCTATCACCTGATTCTTGCAAATAAATTTTATCTTTGATTTTGTCCTTGTCATCATTCTTTGTGTCCTATATAGAAGCTTTTGAACATACACTTAGAGCATCATGATAAGATTTTGAGTTAGTAGAACTTGAAGTACTAATACTACATGAGGATTGAAATATATTTTCTAGTGAAGATTCATCTAAATCTATTTTCAACTTAAGTAATTATATCAATCCTTTATGTTCTACATTTTTATCCTTATAACATTTGAATGTAAGTAGTGCCATGTATAGTATGCTTCCATGTTCTAGAGTAATTTGAATGTCATTCTTTCCTTTGTTAATTGCTTCAGTGAGTCGAGCATGTAGATAGTACTCCATCATTTCAAACATGTCTTTCAGAGCTTCATTTTGTATTCTTTTTTAAATAGGATCTAAGTTTTCTTCAGATTTTATAAGTGAATTCTTCATTCCACTTTTTATGATACTTGCTCTTTCTTTTCTAATAGTGTTTTTCATATCATTGTTTACTATATAACTTGATTTAGATATATTTATAGCTTCTTGTATTATAGTCTTCTAAAGTGTTATACCTCGTGACTCCCTAGTTATGAGCTTTGATTTGATAGACCCTTTTAGAGCTTAGGTTTTTTAGGCTTCCTTATATCTCCCTAGTTAAGAGATGTGAATTAGTAGAGTCCTTGTAGATTTTGTAGAGACCTTATGCTTCCCAAATAGATTGAGCACTTGATAATCTTTGATGAATGTAATTATCAAGTTTTGTAGAATCCCTTATGTCTCCATAGTGATTTTGGAAGTGTTATATGATAGATAAAGTGCTTTTGAGAATAATAGTTCAATTTTGAATTGATTTTTTAAAGGTTTGTGAATAGCAAAAATTAATTTCTTTTACACCTTCTTACTCCTATTGAACTTAAGCACTTTCTATTTTTATGAGGTTTTAATAGTTGGATTTGTTTTGTCCCTTTAATGTATTTTGATACAAGTATACCAATTAATTTCCAACTCTTAATATTCCTTAATAAACCTCTTTTTATAGCCTTTAATATATTGATATTTATTGTTTCTAATTTCCAATTTCGTACTTTGATGTAGTATTCCTTATAACTCCCTAATGTGGAATATTAGAAAACAATTATTTACAATAATAGAAATTCTAATTTTTCAAGTAGAAATCCTTATTTCTCCTATGTTTTAATATTGCAAATATTAGGCTATTTTAATAGATATTTTCCCTTTAGATATTGCTTTCAAATATGGTTGATTTCTCTTCATGTCTCAACCATATATTATACCTTAGAACTCCCTATTAATGAAAGCAATTTTGATGAAGTATAATTATTACCTTTAGTGTTGTACTCCTTATGTATTAGGTGCAGGTTTCAGACATATATGACAATCCTCTTTAATGCCTTTTCCTTGAGCACTACATTGTACGTTAATTCACATTTGACTTCAATGTCTGGACTGTGGTGCTTCAACACTAGACTTTTGACCTTCCTTGAATACCTTGACCATAGCTTTTAATATTTTTCACCTCTCTTCCAAACTGTAATTTAGGTTGCTACAAATTTTGTAAGTGCTATGACTACTATGAATGCTCTGAATACTATCCTCCATGGTCTTTGATACCTTTTAATAAATTGAGGTTCTTGGAGTTTGTGACAAGTGTCACGACAGTTACCCTTGAGCACTTGATATGCTTATTGCCATTTATGAAATTCTTCCAGAAAAAGGATGACCGATACAATCTTGGATGATCGCTCATTCTTACCAACCTTCTTCCTCAAGTGTTTTCTCGGTCAATATTGTAATAGATGGGTGCTTGTGTGGGAAACATTATTGTTTCCTTCTAGGTGATAAGTGTCACCTTTCCTTTGTGCATGGGATTTTCTACATAACACCTCTCCAATGTATCTTGCAATACCCTTATTAACCATGCAACATGGCCAACTCTTCCTTTGTTCGATGGTGCTTGATATGAGATGGTTCCAGCTAGAATAGTAAGCAACACCTTGGGATCTTGGAGCAACATTTTTCCAATGCTTGTGTGGATTTTTTGGGCTACTCCAATGGTGCTCCTTGGATGTACATCCTTCAACCTGTTATGTACTCCTTTTTGTATATGATATTGCCTTTTAATGTAATGCTTCTCCTTGAATTATTTACTTGTAGGTTCTTCTATCCAAAATGGAGCAGATATGAGCCTTTTGAGTGGCTATATTCCCTTACAAGGAGAATGCTTTTGCATGGCTACCTTGGAGTGTTTTTCACCTTTTAAAAGTGTGCCTTTTTGGCACAGAAGACCTATCCTTTTTCCTATGTAGGGTAGATAAGAGTAGTGCAATACAAATGTAAATACTTTCTATATAAAATAACCACTTAGATAGAAGCAATTATTTTTGTAGAAGTGATTTTTGTACTTTTTTGTAAATAGCCTTTAGTGCACTTTGAATTTGAGACTCACCAAGTCTCAATTTGAATCTTCTATTGATGATTTTGATAGTGGCTTTTCTTCTTCACTCCTTGAAGGAATATTATCTGATTTTGATGGCTTCTTTGAGCCATGAGATGTTGTAGGTTCTATGCACCAAATAACATCTTTTGACACTTTGATAATCTGCTAATTTTTGTGCTCTTGATCCTTTAATCAACAAACAAAAAATTTAATGGCTTATGTAAATGATATAGATCTTGGTGTTTTGATTCACCAATTTGTTGCTTTGTAGAGGATGGATACATAATTTCTTTATTGGCTATCCCAAAAAACTTTCTGCTTCACCAATTTGTAGCCTCAAAATTTCTATCTTGAGCCTTGGATTTAGTGGCTTAATCCTTCTAATGATCTTCTAATTTCTACTATAGATTCAGATAACTCATTTCTCTAAATTGTGCCTTCTTACTATGAGAGGCAATCCCCAAATCTCTTGGATTTGGTAGGCATCTTCTATTTGAATCTTCCTTCAAGCTTCTTGTCGAATTTTAACTTCAAACAAGATCTTCTTCTTCTCAAGATTCTATTTTTCTTGAGGTCTTCACTAGATTTTTTTCTTGGGATTTTGTACTTCTTACAAAAAATTTCTTCTTAGATTTGACACTCCTTGCCAAATTATTTTTCTTGGATTTGGCACTCCTTGCCAAATTCTTCTTCTCTTGAGCATGTTGTTGGATGACGATAATTGTTCCAAGTCCTTCACTATCAGGAGCTTCTCCTTGGTAGTGGATTTCTCCAATGAGTCCTCCTAGGAACTCTTCTAATGATGCTTCTACGAGCTCTACAACAAGGCTCTCCAAGACTTCTTCTTGAGACCTCTCCAAGGTCTTCTATCTTGCAGCTTCTTTGGTAGAGACTTTTTCTTCAATCTTCTACTTCTAGAAGTGTTATTGATGAGATATCCTTCTTGGATATCTAATTTTGCTACTTCTGGATTCTGGAATAGGACTTCACTGGTCCTTTATCTTTCTTCTACAATTTGTAGGCTTTGACGGAGATCACCAATCTCTTATTTCTTGGAATCTTATCTGAAGTCTTCTTCTGAATCATGAATTTTTTTTTGGAATTTTCTTCAAAAACACTTCTTTGAAGTTTTCTTCTAAGTTAAGAATTTATCTTCTGAGTCAAGAATTATTTTCTAAAGTTTTCTTCTAAGTTAGGAATTTATCTTTTGAGTCAAGAATTCCTTTCTAAATTTTTCTTTAGAATTAAGGCTTCTATGGTATTTTCTTGATAAAGGCTTCTCTGGCATTTTCTTCTTCAAGGCTACTCTGCGCTACACGACATTAAGTTTGTGGAAGTTGTTTAGATTACTAAAATCACTTATCAAAGGACGTCTACCAGTGCCTACACCAAGCTTAACAGGGCAGTTTATAATTTGGCTCAAATGAATAGATTCTCCCTTCTATCCTTCTACTGCCTGGTACAAATTTTAGATAATGTCGAGTGAGTTTTATTTTCATAAATTTTCAAGTTTACATATAGCATAACATTTTGACTCCGGACGTCGGCTATGTTAACAAATAATATGCTTGGTATTCTCAAAATTTATGGCCACAAACATTTAATTCTTAAAATTCATTACATCTTCAGGTTAAGAATACAAGAGTTTCATTTAAAACTAAACTATTCATACCTTATTGTCATTACAAATCATTTTTAACACAACCTAAAGGAGAATAGCCATACAAGCTTTGCACAGTGATATAAACACATACACTTCAAAATTATATCTACAAATTCCTTCAATCAGAAGTTTCATAATAATTATGGTTATCCTACAGCAAAGCTATAATAAATGAATGGCTTTTTACACCTAAATCCATCCTGCAATACAACTATATTTGTGTCCAAGATAATATAATTAAACTGCAACATTCGTGGAGATGGCTTGTGAGCGCTACGGTTTGGGTTTGTACCAACGTTGCTTCCTTTCAGTGCTACTTGGATTCTAAAATTTGTGCCCCCCACCAACATATGCACTGACAGAGACGAATGTGGGCGAGTTTAAGGTTTTAAATATCAGCTTGTCCCAATACACATTCTACATGATACAAGCAAGCATGCATAGCTTCCTTTTCAAGAATGCAACTAAAATTTCCTTCAAAAATAATAATACCAGCATATTGAATACATGGCCAACATTTATATGCTCACATTCATGCATTCAAACTCATGGTAACACGCTTGAGAATAGCTTAACACCATACAAGTAAATTCCATAATTTGACAAGCAGTTGGTAAAATTTTCCCATCAATTCAAAACTGGACATTCACAGGAACATAAAAAAAAAGTCTTTTTTTTTAAATAATAAAAGCAATTATAATACTTCACACATTACTTTTTCCACAAGGTCCTAACCTACGTATATGTCATTGCTAGAAGAAGCGGCTTGAACACTATTCTCTTTAGTATTCGGAACACACACCCGCATACAATAAAACATACATCTTCTCGGAAATATTTCCCATATTATATAAGGAAACTTTCGAAATAATAGAATGACACCAATCACCTTTCTTTTTGCCAGCTATTGTCTTACAAACTCAGCCAAGTGGTGCAACTCCCCTCTTTCGAGTGGGTAGAGGAGTGATTTAATTTTTATTTAAACATTCTTTTGTCTAAACTTTCTAACCTTTTTCCTTAATTGCTTATATAAAATATTTCATTCCCTTTCTTTTAATATATAGTTTAAACTTGTTCTATTTTTTTCTCAATCACACTGCTCAATATCATGATCCCTTAATATTTGATATTCCTTTATATGCACTATACTTATAGAGTATAAGATGCTAATAAGTTTTAAAATGAGCTCCCTTTTAAATTAGTAGTGGTAAGTATTATTATTATATATTTTTTAAATAAAAATATATTATTATTTTAGATTTTATTAATTCTTTTTAAATTTTAATTTTTTATTCATACATTATTGTTATTTGTATTGTTATTATTTTTTTTATTTTTCTTCAAATGAAATTGATATTTATAACAACAAATTACAAAACAACAACTTACATGCAGCAGATAAAAAAATAACAAGCAGCTTGCGATAGGAAACATACAAAAAATGATTTTATACAAATTTTTAAATGCAATGACAGAAGTGAATGCAAATGCAAGTGCAAAATCCTACGGTGGGCTTCCATGTACCCATGGGCCAAGGTGCACGAGGCACAACATCATATCCCACTCACTTGATGCTTCCCAACTCTGTCCCTGTCAAGGGGTGGGTGTTCTCCTCTTCCACTGCACGTGAACCTACACCTGCATTACAAAAACTTAACATAGAATCATATTCTTCCAAGTAAAATAATTGTACATGACAGGGTTGTGATATACTCCCCCTCTAGGAATTAACATAGTCCCTGTGTTAGCTAGAAAATACAAATGCAGACTTTTGCAATAACTATCAATGTTACATAATCATATAATAACATATGATCATAGATATGAAAATATATAACAAAAACATTACACAGAATTCATCCCATATACAAATATATAAATTGTCTTTTGGTCATTAAGTATCAAACAAGTAAGGAAATTAGTTTCTCATGGCAGTAACATCCTCCCAAGTTGTATCATTCTCATAATAGTGGTCTCATTGGACTCTACACTGCTCCATAGTCCTCTTCCTTAGATTTTTAATTATGAAGCCTAAAATCTTAACTAGTCAAACCTCAATGAGTTGTGGGTCCAATGTCTACAAATGGGATACATCCAAGATGTTATATGGATCAGCTATATATTTTTGAAGGAGGGATACATGGAAAACACTGTGGATTTTTGACAAGTTCGATGGCAGTGTGAGCTGGTAGGCAATGGGACTGATTTTAGCAATAATGTCAAATGGTTCAACAAATCTTAGACTCAATTTGGTGAATTTAATGGAAATTTTGGTTGGATTGATTCTAATGAAAACTTTATCACCTATGGAAAACTCTCGGGTGTTCGTTTGAGGTCAACATAACTCTTCTGACGATCAGCAGCTTCATGAAGTCATTGGCGAATTTCTTTAAGCTGATTCTCCATTTGTTTAAAAGCATCAAGATCGATCACTTCTCAATCGTCCAGATTATCCTACGCTAAAGGTGTCCTGCACCTACACCCATATAGATCTTAAAAAGTGGCAATGCCCAACGTGGTATGATAGCTGTTATTATAAGAAAATTCTACTAGGAAGAGATAATCTTCCCATTTACTCTGGTGATCCATGCAATACATGTGTAGCATATTCTCAAGCACTTGATTAACATGCTCATCTATCCATCCATCTCAGGATGATATGTTGTGCTAATTTTGAGCTTTTTTCCCCAAGCTCGGTGCAAAGCTTACCAAAATTTAGAGGTGAATCTCAAATCTCTATTCGAGATGATTATTTTAGGAAATCCATGTATTCTTACGATTTCATGAGCAAATTTTTGTGTTATAGCTATTGCATCATCACGTACACTGCCTGGTATAAAATACGCTACTTTGGTTAACTTATCTACCACCAAAAATATTGTGTCATGTTAGAATCGAGTCTTAGGAAGACCCACAATAAAATCCATGGTTATCACCTGCCACTTTTGTTTTGGTACTTTGAATAGATGCAACTTTCCTCTAGTGTGTTGATGCTCTGCTTTGATTTTTTGGTATTCTAGGCATCTTGCAACAAATTGTGCCACATATTTTTCATCTCAGGCTAGAAATAGTCTTTCTTCAAGTTTTCCCTCATCTTAATTACCCTTGGATGAGCAGAGTATGGAGCATAATGAGCTTCTTGTAAGATAGTCTTTTTAAGTCCTTCATTATTGGGCACTATTATTTTGTTATGAAAATACATCAGATTGTCCTTGACACTATAATCCCTGTGTTGATTTGATCCCAGCTCAATCTTATTTCTACATTGTTTACAAAATGCATCATCCTTTTGCAAATTCATGATCTGCTCTTTCAGTTCATATTGGCATCTTGTAAGATTTGTTACATGCCTTCTCCTACTGAGAGCATCTACCAATTTATTTTCCTTTTCTTTGATGTATTCGATACCAAAGTCATATTCAACCAAAAAATCCATCCATCTTCGTCGTCGGGCATTTAATAGAGGCTAAGTAAAAATATATCTCAGACTTTGATGATCTATTTTAAGTTTGAATGACTTTCCTAACAGGTAATGCCTCCAAATATTAAGAGCATGAACCATCGCCACCAACTCTAAATCATGTGTAGCATAGTTCACCTCATGCTTCTTAAGTTTCCTAGACTCATATGTTATTACAGCCTCATCTTGCATAAACACACCACCCAGTAATTCTAGTGAGGCATCAGTACATACTGTAAAAGATTTTTTTGGATCAGGTATTTTTAGTATAGGAGCAATCGTCAACTTTTCTTTGAGAATTCTAAAAGCTTCTTCACATTTTGTTATCCATCTAAATGGTTTCCCTTTTCTTTACAAGTTTGTAATGGGAAATGCAACTTTTGAAAACCCTTTCACAAATCGTCGATAGTAACTAGCCATCCCCATAAAACTTCTTACTTCTGACACATTGGTTGGAGCTGGCCAATTTATTATAGCTTCAATATTTTTAGGATCTACAGTTATTCCTTCAACCAAGACGATGTGCCCCAAGTACTGGACCTGTGAGGTATAAAACTCACATTTAGACAACTTGCCATATAGTTGATTTTTCTTAAGAACTTCTAGCACAATCCTCATATGTTCATCATGTTCTTCTCTATTATGGGAGTAAATCAAGATATCATCCAAAAATATTAACACAAAATGGTCCAACTATTCCTGAGACACGATGTTCATCAAGTTCATAAATGCAGCTGGAGCATTAGTTAACCCGAATGATAATACCATGAACTCATAATGTCCATATCGGGTTCTAAAGGTTGTCTTATAAGTGTCTTCTTCCCAGATTCTTAACTAGTGGTATCCCGACCTGAGGTTAATCTTAAAAAATATTGTAGCTCCATTAAGCTGATCAAATAGGTCATCAATTCGGGGCAAAGGATATTTATTCTTGATAGCCATCTTGTTAAGCATCCTATAATCAATGCATAATCTCAAGGAACCATCCTTTTTCATGATAAATAAGATTGATGCTCCCCATGGTGACACATTGGGTTTAATGTGCCCTTTTTGCAATAAATCTTGAAGTTGAGTTTTAAGTTCCTGCAACTCAAGTGGTGTCATACGGTAAGGGGTTCGGACTACTAGAGTTGCTCCCGGCATAAGCTCAATTGAAAAATCAAACTCCCTTTTTGGAGGTAGTCTAGGCAGGTCTTCAAGAAATACATCCCTAAACTCATTTAACACTGGATATTGTTGAAATAATGCGTAACTCGAGTCAATTTCCTCCTTTTTGTTCATTTTAACCACATACAATTTACATCCTTTTCTCATAGCTCTTTTGACTTGCATGTTGGTCCTTAAATGAGACTCAAAAGATGTTCAATTGTAGTGGATACGGATTCGTCGATTAGAGTCATCTGTATAATCCAACCAACTTTCCTCAAAGTTCAGCAAGGCCTTATGAGCTTTTAGCCAATCTAGTCCTGAGACTATGTCAAATGCATGCAAAGGTGTCACATACAGGTGCCAGTTTATTTTTCCCTAAGGTATCTCAATTTGTGGGTCAAATAGACATTTTTTGACTAAATAAGTTTGTCCCGGGCCATACTCGACTTGCCACCCTTTTGCCATAACCCCAGGTTTAACAGATATATCCCTCAAAATATTATTTGATATGAAACTATTAGTAGCACCACTATCAATTAAAATGTGTACATCCTTTTTACCTAATCTTCATTTAATCAAAAATGGAGTAGCTTGCCCCGAAAGGTTAGGATTACATATGGTAGTAAAAATTTTGTGCGATGCTTCCTTAGTGGGATTTTTACGATCTGCCCTATTTGGGCATTGTCTGGCAAAATTGTCTAGTGCCCCACATGCATAGCATGTGTTTGGTCCATAATTATTTTGTTTACCACCATACTTATTATGATTGCCATTTTTACCCTATTCTTTGTTGTTTTTCTTCTCCTAAAAATTCCTTTGATTTGGCTGCCCTCTGTACCCCTAGTATTTTCCTTTACTTCTATTTTCATTTCTATTACACCCTTCATCTATGATTCTCTTATATTAATATTTACCTCCATTTTACTCAGGATACCTTCTCTTCCTTGAATTATCTTTTTCAATTTGTTGATAGTAGGCTTTTACCTCTTTTTGACTAGATTCCTCATATCGGGCAGCATCATATACAACTGACAGAGTTTGGGGTACTTTTCTACCCATCGGTTGACTATACTTCGAGTGTAGTCCCATAACAAACTTATGTGCTTTGAACTTCTCCTGCCCATAAAATTTTGGAACATAGTTAATAAGTTGCACAAATCTTTGATAATATTCAATTACCATCATATTGCCTTATCATAAGTTGGTGAACTCTCCATGTTTCTCAATATAGAATTGTTCAGTAAGAAAGTGGTTTTTGAATTCTCTTTCGAATTCTTCCCAGGGTATATCTTATGCATATTTTTGAGTAATTTTCTTGTATGTGGTCCACCAATCTCTTGAAGCACCTTCTAAATGTGCTACTGCCCAAGTAGTTTTTGATTCAGAATAGAGACATTGAATTGCAAAATACCCTTCAACTTCACTCAGTCAATTAATAGCAGTTTCACCATCACCACTTCCATAAAATTTAGAAATATCCAATTTCTTTATCTCCTTTTGTAATTCCTCACCTACCTTTCTACTCAAGGAACCTTTCAAAAATTCACTCACATTTTTGGTTGCCTTTTTCTAGGTTAAATTTTCAATAACTTTCCATTGTTGGGTGATCAGTTCCTACTGTTGGGCCATTTGTGCCCATTGTTGATCCATATGCTCACTCATCTGAGCTTTCTGGATCTCTATTTGCTCACATTGTTGGTTTAGTTGATCTTGCATGATCTGAATCATATTAGTCATATTCTCATCATTCTGGGTAGTTCTCGTAGCTACAGGCTCTTTCTCTTTTTTGACCACTCGTCATGGTACTTCTATAGCTTACACCTTCTCTGACTCTCTTACAATTCACCTTAATCCTTTCTTAGGCACTTATGCAATCTCCTCTTGTATATTGACATCGGTCCCTCGTGAGGTACCTGCCATGCCTGGTATCAAAAGAGTTATGTCAAAACAATTATTCATGTTACTAGCCAAGGTTTCGCAACCTAGGATCTGATACCAACTATCACAACCCGGTTATACTATCGGTTGTCTCACAACACAAAAACATCAACAACACTAAAAATTTCGACGAAAGCATACAAAAATATCACTTATTTTCATGAATACACCCATCTTGATTTTATTACATGGCATAATCAAACACACTTCAAGAATAATCACCACTGCAACTGGTGTCTTAAGTGCTCGAGATCGGCCATTTCCCATTAAAGTTTGTCAATCAGGACCTACTCCTCTACTCAAGCCTAATATGATCCTGGGAGGGGGTTGTCCTTTTAAGGCCCATATCACCTAAAAGGGTGAATGTTGAGTTTCCCCATCCAAAGCATGTGGATTCGTAATCCTTTACCTATTCCCACTTATGGCGATTATAAGCCAATATGTCTTGGATTTAGCGTTATTATGCTAGTGACTGGTCATAACCTTCCACTAAGGAATGACCAGGGTCCACCATCGCATGGTTTCATGGATCGAATCTCTCACTCCCCACTTTTTTTTATGGTAATGATGACCATACCATCTACCGTCGGATTATTCAACTG
Organism: Wollemia nobilis; assembly: GCA_028583015.1. Lineage (NCBI taxonomy): Eukaryota > Viridiplantae > Streptophyta > Pinopsida > Araucariales > Araucariaceae > Wollemia > Wollemia nobilis. The sequence continues at coordinate 10,110,171 of JAQPPZ010017091.1, forward strand.
CATGGTTAATCGCTTAACTATGGCTTAAGTTTGTATATCCACAACCTAAGTGGAGTAGTGAGCATATTCACGTAGTAGCTAGCTATTATCCTAGGGTGACATCCCATATCGTCATCCATACTCTCCACAACCATGGCCTCTGCCTTCTGAGCTAGAGAACGGATAATGCCTCTTATGTTAGCTGCCACCACAGCTAAAGGTGATGGGTAAGTATCCAAACTTGGCTCTTCTAGTTAGCCCTGACTTGGTGTCATGATAAAAATATGGTTAAGTACCCTTACTTGGTGCTTTCCTCTTAGCCTTTGCTAGCAAAAATGATATTCTAGCTCTCCTTAATATTTCAGTCCTTTATTGTTTAACCATATAGTTTTTAATATTTCATAGAAGCTTTTAGGAGTTTGAAAGGTATGAGTTCTTTTTCTTAAATATACCATATAATTTATAAAATCTTACTTCTAAAGAAATCATTCTCTTAAACTTTTTTTTTTTTTTTTTAAAGCACTTTTCTTTCCAAAATCACCTCTATCTTTTAAACTTCTATCATAAAATATATTTTTTTTAAGAAATATATATATACTTTACTTAAATATTTTGAAAAACAAATCTAAATTGAAATATAGAAACCTTAATCTAACTTTGAAATTCAACATAACAAATAATAATAATTTATTGAACATTCCTTTATTCTAATATAACAAACAAGTAAATTGAACATTCCCTTCACGGTTTAGAACCATCGAACTTTTAAAAACATAAACAAATTCTTATAACTAAATGTTGGTAACCCTAAAGTCAAATCTGACTATACTTTAAATAAAAATATAAAATATTTTTCCATAAGTTTTCCTTTATACCAATAGCCTCTGCGCTACACAATATTAAGTTTGTGGAAGTTGTTTAGATTACTAAAATCACTTATCAAAGGATGTCTACTAGCACCTATACCAAGCTTAACAGGGCAGTTTATAATTTAGCTCAAATGAATAGATTCTCCCTTCTATCCTTCTTTTTCCTGGTACAGGTAGAAGGTACAGATTTTAGATAATGTTGAGTGAGTTTTATTTTCTTAAGTTTTCAAGTTTACATATAGCAAAAAATTTTGACTCCGAACGCCAGATATGTTAACAAATAATATGCTTGGTATTCTCAAAATTTATGCTCACAAACATTTAATTCTTAAAATTCGTTACATCTTCTAGTTAAGAATACAAGAGTTTCATTTAAAACTAAACTATTCATACCTTATTATCCTTACAAATCAATTTTAACACATCCTAAAGGAGAATAGTCATACAAGCTTTGCACAGTGATATAAACACATATACTTCAAAACTATTTCCAGAGTTTCAATCAAAAATTTTGTAATTAATTATGGTTATCCTATAGCAAAGCTATAGTATATGAATGGCTTTTTACACCCAAATCCATCCTGCAATACAGCTATATTTGTGTCCAAGATAATATAATTAAACTATAACATTCGTGTGTTGAACAAGGTGCAGCAAAAGTATTGTCATTGTTGTCAACACAGACAGAAATTGATGCAGTTGAAGCAATGGACAAGAATTCTGAAGTCAGTCAGATCAAGTACAATGAATTTGTAGGAAAACAGAAGTGACCCAGATTCAAAAATTTGCAGAAAAAGACAAGTAAGAAAACTGTCGCGATATCGCGACATGTTTTCTGTCACGATATCGCGACAGGTTGAGAGGTCCGAAGGCAGAAAGAAAACTGTCACGATATCGCGACATGTTTTCTGTCGCGATATCGCGACAGGTTGAGAGGTCCGAAGGCAGAAAGAAAAATGTCGCGATTTCGCGACATGGCCGAGGAGAGAGAAAATGCATGCCAAATTGTCGCGATTTCGCGACATGGCCGAGGAGAGAGAAAGTGCATGCCAAATTGTCGCGATTTCGCGACATGGCCGAGGAGAGAGAAAATGCATGCCAAATTGTCGCGATTTCGCGACATGGTCGAGGAGAGAGAAGGTGCAAGCAAAATGGTCGCGATTTCGCGACATGGCCGAGGAGAGAGAAAATGCATGCCAAATTGTCATGATTTCGCGACATGGCCGAGGAGAGAGAAGGTGCAAGCAAAATTGTCACGATTTCGCGACATGGCCGAGGAGAGAGAAATGAGCAAATTGTCATGATTTCACGACATGGCCGAGGAGAGAGAAGGTGCAAGCAAAATTGTCATGATTTCATGACATGTGTCGGGTAAAGGCGCAGAAAATGAAAAGTGTCACGATTTCACGACAGGATCGGAGTGGAAGCAACAAGGTGAAAAAGGTGTAGCGATTTCGTCGCATGACAAAATGCATGGAAACAAAGGTGTAGCGATTTTTCGCCGCATGACAAAATGTATGGAAACAAAGGTGTAGCGATTTCGCTACAAGTCAAAATGCAAGGCAACAAAGTTGTAGCGATTTCGCTACATGTCTTGTTTTCGCTAGTGCATGGAGCAAGAGTTGTACGGAAGGCTAAGAACGTCGCGATTTTGTGACATGTTCCAATTTCGCTACTGCATGAAGCAAGGATTGTACGAAAGCCAGAAACGTCATGATTTCACGACAAAGCTGAGGATGACGTCAGAAAAATTGAAAGTGTCACGATATCACGACAAGTTGCAAAAGAGACCTCAGAAGCAAGTGTCACGATTTCATGACAACATTGAGGATGACGCCGTAAAGGAAAGTGTCACGATTTCATGACAAGTTGCAAGAGAAGCATCAAGAAGCCGAAGCATTGTGATTTCATGACAACATTAAGGATGACATCAAAGTTGAAGTGTCACGATTTCGCGACAACATTAAGGATGACATCATCAAAAGTTTGAAGTGTCACGATTTCGCGACATGAACAGAGGAAAAGCTTTCAAAAGCCAAAATGGTCACGATTTCGCGACAGCAAGGGCATGAAGGCGTACGGCTACAAAATGTGTCGCGATATCGCGACAAGTTAGTATTTCACGGTCAACAGCCTAGAAAAAGTCAACTGGGCAGAAATGTCATGATTTCGCGACAGGTAACAGTTGGGCAGGTAAAAGCCGAAGGAGCATGCAAGATGACACGTGTCAGAAAAAGCATACAGGAAAATCATGCAGCCAGTTACGTAAAAAGTAACTGATGTTAGATCTGCAGTTACACATTGACAGGTGTTAGACATGCACTAGAACAACTGTATATGCACGATTGAAAAGCATTCGAAGAATCAAATATGAAGGATCGGAAAAGCTTTCAAAAAGACGTATTTGCAACATTCGAAAAGCCGTATTTGTAGAATTCGAACAGCCAAATATGAAGGATCGAAAAAGCTTTCAAAAAGACGTATTTGCAAGGATTCGAACAGCCGTATTTGCAAGGATTCGAATAACCACTTATGAAGAGGAGAAAAGAATTCGAACAGCTCGAGAATGTCATTCGACTGCATGCAGGATTGAAAAGTTATAGAAGACGAAAAGTCTCGATGAGAAAAAGGGGTTATAAAAGGACAGTCATGCAGAGAATAGGGTTGCTACTGTTAGAGGGAAATTGCTGTGAAAAGAGGGTTAGAAGAGAGCCAAGAGAGAAATTAGCAGAGCCGTGAGAGTGTGCAGAGTTTGTTTAATTGCAGACCAGTCAGGATCGTGTAATAAGTGAAGACATGTTTATGTCATTTTAAATTGCTCAGAATTGCAGTCCAAGTTGGTGCTTGGTACTAGGGGTTGGTGCTCCTATCTGTTGCAACAGAAAACTAAGGGGTTGGTGCTCCTTCCAGTAGATGCTGGTAAAGTGTTTGTAAAATTGGTATTTTGCAAAGACCTGGATTTGGATTGGAGTCCAAGCAGTCATTTTTGAGGAGTAGCCAAATTGGTGAACCTCGGTATATTGAGTGTTGTGGTGTGCTCTATTGTTCAATTTGCTTTTCTCGGTTTTCAAGTTCTCTTTGCTTCATTTTTAAATGTTGTAGATATTAATATTAATAGTTACACTGATTCACCCCCCTCTCTCAGTGTCATTGTGTGAATATCAATTGGTATCAGAGCAAGGTTCCTTGAACAAGTTTAATCAGCTAAGGTGATCTTGGAAGAAACAATGGCAAGCGATGAAGGATTCTCATCCAACAAAGCTCCCTTGTTTGATGGAACTAATTACACTTTCTGGAAACTCAGGATGCAAACATATCCCGAGTGCATTGGGATATGACATTTGGGATTCTCGTAGATAGTGGATACACAAGACCCACTACTCCTCCAACAGACACTCGCTGAGAAGAAAAATTTTGAAAACAACTCCAAAGCTAAGAATGCCATAATGTGTGGACTTGTAGACAATGAATTGATAAGAGTCATGAGCTGCAAATCGGCAAAAGACATGTGGGATAAATTGAAGAGCATCCATGAAGGAGACAACAAGATCAAGGAAGCCAAGCCGCAAACTCATCGAGCTCGGCTCGAAGCATTACAAATGAAGGAAGATGAGAACATAGAGGCCTATATGCCGAGAGTAAATGGAATCATCAATGCAATCAGAGGACTCGATGAAGAAATGGATGATGCAGTTGTTGTAAAAAAGGTTCTCTTAACCCTTCACAAAAGATTTAACTCCAAAGTTTCTGCAATAGAAGAGGCAAAAGATCTAAACAATTTTAGCATGGATGAGCCGCATGGTTCCTTGACTCGCATATGAAATGAGAATAGGACAAACTAAGCCTATAGACAAGAGAAGCTGCTTTTAAAGCACATAAGAATATAAAAACTGAACATGAATCTGAGGATGAAGAGACACTGGATGAAACAGAAGCAAATTTTGTTCGAAAACTCACAAAGGGAAAAGGAAAATATAGAGGAAAGCTACCATTCAAGTGCTTCAATTATGGAGGAGTCGGTCATTTTGCAGCCAAATGCCCAATGCATGATAAAACCAAAAATGGTGAAGGGTCACTCCAAGAAAAAGGTGATTGGAAGAAGAAACAAAATTTTAGAAAGAACAACTTCAAGAAGAAAAGCTTCATATCCAAGAATGTCAGCTCTTCTGAAGAAAGCTCGGGTGAAGATTCTGAAGAAGAAATAGGGGAAGCTCTGTTCATGGCACTTGAAGAGGAAAGAACAGAAGAAAATCAGGAAGGTGATGAAAGCTTTAAAGATGAGGCTGAAGTTTATCTGGAAGGAGAATTGGTTGCTGCACTTGAAGAGTTGAGTGTAGAAAGGAAAAGAACAAAAAGTTTTCAAGAAAACTAGAGGATGCCACCGACATAATAAACAGCTTTAAAAATACAGACAGAGGAATTCAAGAAAATGTCTGAAGTTCTTGATGAACAATTAACTGTAAAGACAGTTGAATGCAGCAAGCTAGAGGAAGACATTGTTAAGTTAAGAATGCAACTAGAGGAGATGAATAGAAAATTGAGCTATTTTCATAAGTTTGAAGAAAGTACTGTAAAGTCGGATAAAATTTTAAATAACCAAAGGCCTTCCGGCATCAAATTTGGTTTAGGCTTCGATGAAGGAGAATCATCAAATGGTTCAAAGGCCTTGAATGTAGAACCCATAAAGAAAGAAGAAAAGATCAGGGTTGACCTAGAAAAAACAAATCATGCCAAAGAAAGCAATAATGCCAGATTCAAGAAGAGTACTGACAAAGATGGATTCACAAAAGTCACACATCCAAGAAGGAGAAGATTCATGGCTCCTACTTCAAACTGGGCAAAGACCCGCACCCAGGTTTAATCATTCCTTTTCTCGTTATTGTTTTAAATGCAATGCTTATGGCCATAAGATTTCAGATTGCAGGCATAATGTATCTCAAAGGAATTTCACCAGCAGAAATGCTTTTTCTCCTTTAATGAATTATGCAGTTGAATGTTATAATTGTCATAATTTTGGACATATTGCTAGAAACTGTAGAAGCACTTTTGCATCAAATAATTATCAAAGTAGAAAATCTCAACCAAGTGGGTTGAAACAAAACAAGAAATTTCCTGAAAAACAGGCACATGCTAATGAAAGGACAAAGGCAAAACAAGTAGCCAAATCTGTCATCAAACCATAATGGAAAGAAAAGGAATCTTTGATTGTTCAGACTGCTTTTAAAGCACAAGACAAATCTGCACCATGGATACTTGACAATGAATGCTCCAACCACATGACAGTGACAAGCAAAAATTTGAGAATTTACAGAATTATGAAGGTGGTTCTGTGAAATTTGGAAATAATGATGGAGCAAAGATTGTTGGAAAGGGATCACTCAAGATCAGTGATGGAAAGATAAAATCAAAAGAAGTCTTGTTTGTGATTGGTCTGAAGCATAACTTGCTGAGTGTAAGTCAAATCTGTGACAGAGGTCATGAAGTCATTTTTAAGAAGCAGGGCTGTGAAGTGAGAAAAGCACACAATGGGAAGTTGATAGCTACTGGATCTAGGACTTCTGGTAATCTATATACTCTCTCAGAAACTGTAGAAGGAACATGCTTGATTGGACAAGAAGATGAAAATTGGTTGTGGCACAAGAGGCTCGGTCATATTAGTTTTGACAATCTGGCAAAAATAAGTTCAAAAAGGGCAGTAAGAGATATACCAACCATTGGCAAACCAGTAAATAGCATCTCGTGCTTCATGTCAAAAAGGGAAGCAAACCAGATCCACTTTTAAATCAAAGGAATACTTCACCAACAAACCTTTGGAGATAATTCATACCGATTTGTGTGGACCCATGAGAACACAAAGCATAAATGGTGACAAATACTTTATGCTGTTAATAGATGATTACTCCAGGATGACATGGATATTCTTTTTAAAGCTTAAATCAGATGCCTTTGAGATGTTTAAGATTTTTAAAAAATAGGTTGAAAATCAAACTGGAAAAAGGATTAAATGCTTAAGATCAGACAGAGGAGGAGAGTTTATTTCAGAAGAATTTGTAGAATACTGTCAAAAATATGGGATAAGAAGACAGTTTCAGCAGACTAGGACACCTCAAAAAAATGGTGTTGTAGAAAGGAAGAATAGGACAAAGGCAGGAAATGGCACGGACAATGCCGGCCGAGAACAAAATAGCCGACAGATTTTGGAAAGAGGCAGAGACATACTGCAGCTTTACATTCAAAACAGGTGCATGCTAAGACCACATGAAAGCAAAACACCTTATGAGCCGTGGTTCGGCATAAAGGCAACAACAAGACATTTCAAAGTATTTGGCAAGCAAGTGCTACATCAAACGGATCGAAGATAATCTCGGTAAATTTGAAGATAGAGCCGATGAAGGTATCTTTCTTGGTTACTCAACAAAAAGCAAAGCCTACACATGTTACAACAAGAGGCTAAAGAAAATTGTTGAGAGTGCCGATGTGAAAGTTGATGAAGGTAGAGAACAAGAAATTACTTATCAAGAAAACTACCCTATTTATGAAGAAGTCATTGAAGGTGATGATGAAAAGGAAACAGATGAGAATCAGAAAATTGATCCAGATGTTGTAAAAACTGACTCTAAGAAGGAGAAAACAGGAAATTTAAAACAGGCAACTGGCAGAAAAATCATCCCAATGAATAGATTATTGGGGATCCCACAGATGGTATTCAGACAAGAAGAGCAGTAGTAGAACTATTCTCTGTTATCTAGCATTGAACCTAAAAATGTTGCTGAAGCAAGCACAGATGAAAGTTGGATGAAGGCAATTAATGAAGAACTAGATCAGATTGAGAAAAACAATACCTGGGAATTAGTACCACGGCCAACAAATAAAAACATAATAGGCACTAAATGGATTTTTCGAAATAAGTTAAATGAAGATGGACAAGGTTGTCGTAAATAAGGCAAGATTGGTCTGTAAAGGCTATGCTCAGGTTGAAGGCATTGATTTTGAGGAAACCTTTGCACCGGTAGCCATACTAGAGGCAATCAGAATGTTTCTGGCTTTAGCAGTCCATAAAAATTTCAAAGTATATCAAATGGATGTAAAATCAGCATTTCTGAATGGAAAACTGGAAGAAGAGGTTTACATTGAACAACCAGATGGTTTCCAACTTGGTGACAATCCAGATTTTGTTTGCAGGTTAAAGAAAGCATTATATGGTTTGAAACAAGCACCCAGAGCATGGTATGCAAGGCTGGATAACTATCTTATTAAACAAGGGTTCAAGAAAGGTTTGGTGGACAACAATTTATATGTCAAAACAGAGAAGGGGCATCTTATTGTTCTTGTTGTTTATGTAGATGATATAATATTTGGCAAAGCAGCATGGATGAATATTGCAAAGACATATCAACTAAAATGAAGAAAGAATTTGAGATGTCTATGATTGGTGAACTTTCTTATTTCCTAGGACTGCAGTTCAATCAAAATGAAAAGGGCATTTTTATTTCTCAAGTTAAATATGTAAAAGAAATGCTGAAAAAGTTCACAATGGAAGACAGTAAACCTGTTAGCACTCCCATGACAACAGGCTGCAAGTTAAGCAAGGATGACAAATCTCCAGATGTAGATCAAACAATGTACAGTGTCTATGATTGGAAGCCTCGTCGTATTTAATGTACCACTAGACCAGACATATTACAAGCAATATGCATGGTTGCAATATTTCAGGCTAGTCCCAAAGAAACTCATGTGACAGCTATAAAGAGGATCTTCAAGTACCTCAAGGGTACTATGGATTATGGGTTGTGGTACCCAAAAGGTAAAGATTTCACTTTGATTACATATTCTCGATGCAGATTGGGCAGGATGTATTGATGACAGAAAGAGTACCAGTGGAGGAGCATTTTATCTTGGAGACAGTCGGTAGCATGGCACAACGAAGAAACAAGAATCAGTCTCTCTATCCACTGCAGAGGCAGAATACATTGCAGCCACAACATGTTGTACACAGATATTATGGATGAGACAAACTTTGAAAGATCTTGGTATTCACTTCAAAGAGCCAATTTCAATAAAATGTGATAACACTAGTGCTATCAACATATCCAAGAATCCGGTTATGCATTCTAGAACCAAACATATTGCAATCCGATATCATTTCTTGAAGGATAAAGTTGTCGAAGGAGAGGTCAAATTGGACTTTGTTCCAACTACAGAGCATGTAGTCGATATATTCACAAAACCATTGCCCAAGGAAGTTTTTGAGTACCTTCGACATAAGTTGGGAGTGGTCACAATTCCCAAGAACTGACTTTCATTTGGGATCACATTCTCATGGGGTGCATTTATGCCTATACTTATAGTTTTGCTTATATTCATGATTTTTGCTAACTATAACAACATTTGTCTCAGAGTGGTGTGCATAGACTCGTGGGGAGTCTGCAATGACCCTTTGGTATTATTGTCAAAGGGGGAGAAGAATTACAGGAGAGTGCATAAGTGTTGCCAACAATTCCAAAGGGGGAGATTGTTGAACAAGGTGCAGCAAAAGTATTGTCATTGTTGTCAACACAGACATAAATTGATGCAGTTGAAGCAATGGACAAGAATTCTGAAGTCAGTCAGATCAAGTACAATGAATTTGCAAGAAAACAGAAGTGACCCAGATTCAAAAATTTGCAGAAAAAGACAAGTAAGAAAACTGTCGCGATATCGCGACATGTTTTCCTCGCGATATCGCGAGTTGGGTCGCGATATCGCGCACAGTTGAGAGGTCCGAAGGCGGAAAGAAAATGTCGCGATTTCGCGACATGCGCCGAGGAGAGAGAAAATGCATGCCAAATTGTCGCGATTTCGCGACATGGCCGAGGAGAGAGAAAATGCATGCCAAATTGTCGCGATTTCGCGACATGGCCGAGGAGAGAGAAAATGCATGCCAAATTGTCCACACATGGTCGAAGAGAATAGCCGATTTCGACATGGCCGAGGAGAGAGAAAATGCATGCCAAATTGTCGCGATTTCGCGACATGGTCGAGGAGAGAGAAGGTGCAAGCAAAATGGTCACGATTTCGCGACATGGCCGAGGAGAGAGAAAATTGACCAAATTTGTCATTTCCACATGGCCGAGGAGAGAGAAGGTGCAAGCAAAATTGTCACGATTTCGTGACATGTGTCGGGTAAAGGCGCAGGCAATGAAAAGTGTCACGATTTCACGACAGGATCGGAGTGGAAGCAACAAGGTGAAAAGGTGTAGCGATTTCGCCGCATGACAAAATGCATGGAAACAAAGGTGTAGCGATTTCGCTGCATGACAAAATGTATGGAAACAAAGGTGTAGCGATTTCGCTACAAGTCAAAATGCAAGGCAACAAAGTTGTAGCGATTTCGCTACATGTCTTGTTTTCGCTAGTGCATGGAGCAAGAGTTGTACGAAGCGAAGAACGTCGCGATTTCGCGACATGTTCCAATTTCGCTACCGCATGAAGCAAGGATTGTACGAAAGCCAGAAACATCACGATTTCCTGACAAAGATGAGGATGACGTCAGCAAAACTGAAAGTGTCACGATATCGCGACAAGTTGCAAAAGAGAACCTGAAGGAAGCGTCACGATTTCACGACAACATTGAGGATGACGTCAAGAAAGCTGAAAGTGTCACGATATCGTGACAAGTTGCAAGAGAAGCATCAGAAGTCCAAGCTGATTTCCGACAACATTAAGGATGACGTCAGCAAAAGTTTGAAGTGTCACGATTTCACGACAACATTAAGGATGACGTCAGAAAAAGTTTGAAGTGTCACGATTTCGTGACATGAACAGAGGAAAAGCTTTCAAAAGCCAAAATGGTCGCGATTTCGTGACAGCAAGGGCATGAAGGCGTACGGCTACAAAATGTGTCGCGATATCGTGACAAGTTAGTATTTCATGGTCAACAGCCAAAAAAGTCAACTGGGCAGAAATGTCACGATTTCACGATAGGTAACAGTTGGGCGGGTAAAAGCCGAAGGAGCATGCAAGATGACATGTGTCGAAAAAGCATACAGAAAATCATGCAACCGCTACGTAAAAGTAATCGATGTCGATCTCAGTTACACATTGACAGGTGTTAGACATGCACTAGAACAACTGTATATGCACGATTGAAAAGCATTCGAAGAATCAAATATGAAGGATCGAAAAGCTTTCGAAAAGACGTATTTGCAGCATTCAAAAAGCCGTATTTGCAGAATTCGAATAGCCAAATATGAAGGATCGAAAAAGCTTTCAAAAAGACGTATTTGCAGCATTCGAACAGCCGTATTTGCAAGGATTCGAACAACCGCTTATGAAGAGGAGAAAAGAATTCGAACAGCTCGAGAATGTCATTCGACTGCATGCAGGATTGAAAAGTTATAGAAGACGAAAAGTCCCGATGAGAAAAAGGGGTTATAAAAGGACAGTCGTGCAGAGAATAGGGTTGCTGCTGTTAGAGGGAAATTGCTATGAAAAGAGGGTTAGAAGAGAGCCAAGAGAGAAATTAGCAGAGCCGTGAGAGTGTGCAGAGTTTGTTTAATTGCAGACTAGTCAGGATCGTGTAATAAGTGAAGACATGTTTATGTCATTTTAAATTGCTCATAATTGCAGTCCAAGTTGGTGCTTGGTACTAGGGGTTGGTGCTCCTATCTCATTGCAGCAGAAAACTAAGGGGTTGGTGCTCCTTCCAGTAGATGCTCGGTAAAGTGTTTGTAAAATTGGTATTTTGCAAAGACCGGATTTGGATTGGAGTCCAAGCAGTCATTTTTGAGGAGTAGCCAAATTGGTGAACCTCGGTATATTGAGTGTTGTGGTGTGCTCTATTGTTCAATTTGCTTTTCTGGTTTTCAAGTTCTCTTTGCTTCATTTTTAAATGCTGTAGATATTAATATTAATAGTTACACTGATTCACCCCCCCTCTCAGTGTCATTGTGTGAATATAATCGTGGAGATGGCTTGTGAGCGCTACGGTTTGGGTTTGTACCAACGCTACTTCCCTTCAGCACTACTTGGCTTCTAAAATTCCTGCCCCCCCACCAACATACGCACTAACGGAGACTAATTGGGAGATTTTAAGGTTTTAAATATCAGCTTGGCCCACTACACATTCTAAATGATACAAGCAAGCGTGCATAGATTCCTTTTCAAGAATGCAACTAAAATTTCCTTTAGAAATAATAATACCAACATATTGAATACATGGCCTACATTTATATGCTCATAGTCATGCATTCAAACTCATGGTAACACGCTTGAGAATAGCTTAACACCATACAAGTAAATTCCATAATTTGACAAGCAGCTGGTAAAATTTTCCAATCAATTCAAAACTGGACATTCACAGGAACAACATAAAAAAAGTCTTTTTTTTTTAAATAATAAAATCAATTTTAATACTTCACACGTTACTTTTTCTACAAGGTCCTGACCTGCGTATATGTCGTTGCTAGAAGAAGCGGCTTGAACACTATTCTCTTCAGTCTCCGGAACACACACTCGCATACAATAAAACATACATCTTCTCGGTAATCTTCCCCATATTATATAAGGAAAATTTTGAAATAATAGAATGACACCAATCACATTCCTTTTTGCCAGCTAGTGTCTTACAAACTCAGCCAAGTGGTGCAACTCCCCTCTTCCGAGTGGGTAGAGGAGTGATTTAATTTTTATTTAAACATTTTTTTGTCTAAAATTATTTATTTTAATATATAGTTTAAACTTGTTTTGTTTTTTTCTCAATCGCACTACTCAATATCATGATCCCTTACATATTTGATATTCCTTTATATGCACTATACTTATAGAGTATAAGACACTGGTAAGTTTTAAAATGAGATCCATTTTAAATTAGTAGTGGTAAGTATTATTATTATATTTTTTTTAAATAAAAATATATTATTATTTTAGTTTTTATTAATTCTTTTTAAATTTTAGTTTTTTATTCATACATTATTGTTACTTGTATTGTTATTATTTTTTTTTCTTCAAAGAAAATTGATATTTATAACAACAAAAAATTATAAAACAACAACTTACATGCAGCAGATAAAACAATAACAAGCAGCTTGCGATAGAAAACATACAAAAAATGATTTTACACAAATTTTCAAATGCAATGACAAGCAAAATGTAAATGCAAGTGCAAAACCCTACGGTGGGCTTCCATATACCCACGGGCCAAGGTGCACGAGGCACAACATCATGTCCCACTCACCTGATGCTTCCCAACTCTATCTCTGTTAGGGGGTGGGTGTTCTCCTCTTCCACTACATGTGAACCTGCACCTGTATTACAAAAACTTAAAGCAAAATCATATTCTTCCAAGTAAAATAATTGTAAGTGGAGAGGTTGTGACAACTTGACACCTTTATTCTTGCAACATAACTAAAGTCCTTGTACAATGGCATGTGATCCAACCAGAATATGCCATGTGGGAGTCATTGCAAGATCTCTAGTAATAGTTTCTAACTATTCAACTTTGAGGGCAAATATTTTTTAAGGAGGATGGCATGTTACATACCCTATGAATGTAATCCATGTTGGCCTATGTTATTTTACCATATGGAGTATATGAAGAGGGCCACATGTCAAGTTAGGTAGGTAGGTAGGAAACTCAAGGAATAATGCTAATTTTAGATCATAGAAATATGCTTGTAAGCCTTATAAAAAGGAAAGGATGTAACCTTCATGGGGGGACAAGAAGATTGCAATATATTAAAAAGGAGGTTGTCCCCTCAAAGAGGCAAGTGATATTAATAGATTTGCTCTTGTTAAATCAATTTTGAGTTTTCATGTTTCACTTATTTAATATTTCTATTATTGGAAATGTGATATTAATCCTACTTTTGTCATTAGTCCTTGTGTTGCAATAAGATTTATCCTTGATGTAGAATTTCTTGTCTCAGTACAACTCCAAATTAGGAACTTTAAGGTGAAATACTCACATTAGTGAAAGAGGTTCATTCAATTTTTGTACACATGAGGGTCATTATGAATTCTTTGTCATACCGTTTGGTCTCAATAATGCTTCTTCCACTTTCCAAAGTCTCACAAACTTTATCTATCATCCTTTCCTACACAAGTTTGTCTTAGTTTTCTTTGATGATATCTTCATTTTTAAAAATCCTGGGTGGAGCATCTAGTTCATGTTAAAAAAGTTCTTCACCTATTAAAAAAGAAAATATTTTTTGTCAAAAATTCCAAATGTTTGTTTGGGGTCAAGGAGGTAGAATACTTGGAACATATAGTATCTCAGGAAGGAGTCGAGGTAGATCTTAACAAGATCAAAGCTATGCAAGAGTGGTCATTGCCTAAATCCTTTAAACAACTATGGATTTTTATGTTAGCTTTTGAGGATGTATGCAGTGGAGAGATCTAATATAGGTCCTAATGAGATACAGGAAATATTAAAGAAAGTGAAACAACAATATGACTAAAATATACTATAAATAGAAATGATGAAAATATAGTGCAATATGGAGGAAATTGTCACTCCATTAAAATGAGCTAAAGACCTACATTGTACTCCATACATGAGTACTACTACCAATAGCTTGACATGAGCTTGATATATGCTTGATGTCTACTTGATGTCTACTTCATATGTAATCGACCACTCTGAGGCTCTTTATATAAGAAGATAGATTCCTTGGCCAACACTCTACCTAGTTGTATAAGGGGACACCTTGCACATTTCCACTTGTGCATTTATTACATTGCATGAAGTAACTAGATAACTTCCCCTAAAGTAATCTCCTTTCCTAACTATGTACCTAAGGTGGTACATTTAAATGACCCAAGTGATGTAATATACTCTAACTCTAACACCCCTCTATATAAAATTATTTGGATATTGAAGATTTCAATCTTCAATGTGGATCTTTGTCTTCCAAATGTTCTTCAGCTTGATTTGGTCCTCTTTCATTCACATTGCATTGTATGCCTTTTGAGTGGCTACATTCCCTTGCAAGGAGAATGCTTTTGCGTGGCTACCTTGGAGTGTTTTTCACCATGTAAAAAGTGTGCCTTTTTGGCACAGAATACCTATCCTTTTTCTTATGTAGGATAGATAAGAGTAGTGCAATACAAATGTAAATACTTTCTATATAAAATAACCACTTAGATAGAAGCAATTATTTTTGTAGAAGTGATTTTTGCACCTTTTTGTAAATAGCCTTTAGTGCACTTTGAATTTGAGACTCACCAAGTCTCAATTTGAAGCTTCTATTGCTGATTTTGATAGTGGATTTTCTTCTCCACTCCTTGGAGGAATATTATCTGATTTTTATGACTTATTTGAGCCACGAGATGCTGTAGGTTCTATGCACCAAATAACATATTTTGACACTTTGATAATCTTCTAGTTTTTGTCCTCTTGATCCTTTAATCAACAAACAATTTAATGGCTTATGTATATGATATAGATCTTGGTTTTTTGATTCACCAAGTTGCTACTTTGTAGAGGATGGATACACAACTTCTATATTGGCTATCCCAAACAACTTTCTGCTTCACCAATTTGTAGCCTCAAAATTTCTATCTTGAGCCTTGGATTTAGTGGCCTAATCCTTCTAATGATATTCTACTTTCTTCTATAGATTCAGAGAACTCATTTCTTTAAATTGTGCCTTCTTACTGTGAGAGGCAATCCCCAAATCTCTTGGATTTGGTAGGCTTCTTCTATTTGAATCTTCCTTCAAGCTTTTTGTCGAATTTTAACTTCAAACAAGATCTTCTTCTTCTCAAGATTCTATTTTTCTTGAGGTCTTCACTAGATTTTTTTCTTGGGATTTTGCACTTCTTACAAAAATTTTCTTCTAAGATTTGACACTCGTTGCCAAATTATTTTTCTTGGATTTAGCACTCCTTGCCAAATTCTTCTTCTCTTGGGTATGTTGTTGGATGATGATAATTGTTCCAAGTCCTTCACTATCAGGAGCTTCTCCTTGGTAGTGGATTTCTCCAAAGAGTCCTCCTAGGAACTCTTCTGATGATGCTTCTACGAGCTCTACAACAAGGCTCTCCAAGACTTCTTCTTGATACCTCTCCAAGGTCTTCTATCTTGCAGCTTCTCTGGTATTTCAACTGGGACCTTTCTTCAATCTTCTGATTCTAGAAGTGTTGTTGATAAGATCTCCTTCTTGGATATCTGATTTTGCTACTTCTGGATTCTGGAATAGGACTTCACTGGTCCTTTCTCTTTCTTCTACAATTTGCAGGCTTTGATGGAGATTACCAATCTCTTATTTCTTGGAATCTTATCTAAAGTCTTCTTATGAATCATGAATTATTTTCTAGAATTTTCTTCAAAAACACTTCTTTAAATTTTTCTTCTAAGTTAGGAATTTATCTTTTGAGTCAAGAATTCTTTTCTAAAATTTTCTTCATAATTAAGGCTTCTATGGTATTTTCTTGATCAAGGCTTCTATGGTATTTTCTTGATCAAGGCTTCTCTGGCATTTTCTTCTTCAAGGATACTCTAGCCTATTCTTATTCTAGACTCCTCTGGCCTATTCTTCTTCTAGGCTTCTATGGCCTATTCTTATTCTAGGCTTCTCTGGTATTGATCTTGAATAGAAATCACCAATCTCCTATCTCCTCCTTGATTCGACTTCTAGAGTCTCTTCTTCCTTGAGTTTTTTATAGGGCTATTGTGGCCTTTTCTTTACTTCTACACTTCGTAGGATTGCATCTCTTGTAATGATATCTTTCTTGAGGTATTTGAAATATTTAGTCTTCTTCCTTGTTGTTGCAAGTGTTGGAATGATTCTAAGAATATATTCTTCCTAACTCTCTTATAGGAAGCTTCCCAATTTTTTCTTAAATTTCCTTTTCCTACAATAAGTTGTTAGAAATTGGAATTGAAGAATTTATAATTCTAGAGATAATAATCTTCAATAGTTGTTTTTTCAAACTCGTGGCTTGAATGTTGAGTCCTAGTATTCACATGTTTTTTTGCAACTCTGTGGAAAGACTCTAGCCAAATATAATCTCAAGTTTTTTGCAATTGAGATTTATTTCAATCCTCACTTTTCTAATCATGTTGACTATTATGGCTATTTCTATCAAATAATCCTAATGGTAGCTTTTGCATGCAGTGACACTCAATGGTAGATCCTATTTGCAAATATGCAGGTCAACAGTAGTAATGGTGACTCTCCATATTCCTCTTGACTTATTGGACTTCTCTTTTTATGGATGTAGGTCCTATCTCAATGCACCATGGCTCTGATACCACTATTAGCTTTTGAGGATGTATGCAGTGGAGATATCTAACACAGGTTCTAATGAGATACAAAAAATATGAACGAAAGTGAAACAACAATATGACCAAAATATACTATAAATAGAAATGATGGAAATACAATGCAATATGGATGAAATTGTCACTCCTTTAATATGAGCTAAAGAGCTACATTGTACTCCATAAATGAGTACTACTACCAAGAGCTTGACATGAGCTTGATATATGCTTGATGTGTTAGGATCCTCCACCCTAACATTATTATTTAGTATTAGTTAGTATTATTAATCATTTAATTATTATATTATTAACTCATAAAGTGAACCATCACATCTCTTCATAACATGAACCATCATGTCTCTTCATAACGTGAACCATCACGTCTCTTCACCAACGTAGCTTTAGGTTATATATATATATATTAGGTTGGCCATTCACACAAATCATCCAAGAAGAAGAATATATATTTGTTTAAACCCATTGGAGGGATTTCCCAAACCAATGCAAAAGGTAATTCATATCTAAAAGTTATTCTATTTATTTATTTCTTCTTTATTACATTATTATGCTAGGAACCCTTGGTTCCTATCATCTAGTATCAAAGCATTATGGATTCAGCCATGTGGGACCAAAAATTTTAGGAAGAAGTTCAAAAATTGAAGGCAAAATTTCAAGAATTGGGGAAACCACACTGGCAACATTTAGAAAATATTTTTAGTGTGCAACATTTCAAAAATATTATAGAAAATATTTTTAGTGTGCAACATTTTAAAAATATTATAGAAAATACTATTAGTAAGTGCATTGAAAATTTTATGGAAGCATAGGAAAATGAAGAAATTGCACGTGAGGAAGATGAGAAATATAATGAAGATGTGGAAAATGAGGATAATGAGCAAGCAATACCCAAAGCACCTGATCACAACAATGAAGGCAATACGGTTGATATGCTAGAAGTGATCGATGCATCAGGTAAGGATGAGGTAGACATTCCCAAAGTGACTCATTATGGCCAAACATGCACTCTACAAGAACTACACTCAATTTCCTCTCCAATAGTGAGTTATTGCCACAGGGTCAAACCTATTCAAAAATAAGGCAGAAAGGTGATTACACACTCCTCCATTGCCTCTCCTAAGTAACAACAGGAGAATGTGGAAGTTTTACCACCTCTTTTTATGCATCATTCTAAGGTGTTTGAAGAACCCCAAGGATTGCCCTTCCTTCATCATCACACATTTACTAATATTTCTGGCAATCCCTCGTTAACACTTCATCCTTCTCAATATCCCTACCTATGGAAGGATGACATTAAAAGAGTCCAAGAACTTATGCAAATCCTTCTTGGAAAACAAAGGACAAAGATCCTCACTTTGAGCTTTGAGGACAAAGCTCTTTTTAAGGAGGGTGGCATGTTAGGATCCTTCATCCTAACATTATTAGTTAGTATTAGTTAGTATTATTAATCATTTAATTATTATATTATTAGCTCATAAAGTGAACCATCACATCTCTTCATAACGTGAACCATAACGTCTCTTCACCAATGTAGCTTTAGGATAGATATATATGTTAGGTTGGCCATTCACACAAATCATCCAAGAAGAAGAATATATATTTGTTTAAACCCATTGGAGGTATTTCCCAAACCAATGCAAAATGTGATTTGTATCCAAAAGTGATTCTATTTATTTATTTCTTCTTTATTAAATTATTGTGCTAGGAACCCTTGGTTCCTACCATGATGTCTACTTGATGTCTTCTTGATATGTGATATGTCTCTATGAGGCCCTTTATATAGGAAGATAGATTCCTTGGCCAACACTCTACCTAGTTGTACAAGGGGACACCTTGCACATTACAACTTGCACATTGCCACTTGTGCATTTATTACATTGCTTGAAGTAACTAGCTAACTTCCCCCTAAAGTAATCTCCTACTCTAACTATGTACCAAAGGTGGTACATTTACATGATCCAAATGATGTAATATACTCTAACTCTAACACCCCCTGTATTACATTATTTGGGTATTGAAGATTTCAATCTTCAATATGGATCTTCTTCTTGAGAATGGTCTTCAACTTGGTCTACTCATTATTCCTTTTAATTTACATTGCACTGTGTGCTTCCATGGATTGGTTCTTCTTCTTCTTCTTCTTCTTTGTTGGAGTTAGTACTTTCATAGGTGGATGTGCTATCACCTGTTTCTTGCAAGAGTATTCTTTCTTTGCTTTTGTCCTTGTCATCATTCTCTGTGCCCTATATAGAGGTTTTTGAACATACACTTAGAGCATCATGATAAGATTTTGAGTTAGTAGAACTTGAAGTACTAATACTGCATGAGGATTGAAATATCTTTTCCAGAGATGATTCATCCATTTCTATCTTTAGTTTAAGTAATTCTATCAATCCCTTTTGTTCCACATTTTCATCCTTATAACATTTGAATGTAAGTAGTGCCATGTACAATATGCTTCCATATTCTAAAGGAATTTGAATGTCATTCTTTCCATTATCAATTGCTTCAGTGAGTTGAGCATGTAGGTAATGCTCCATCATTTCAAACCTATCTTTTAAAGCTTCACTATGTATCCTTTTTGAGGTAGGATCTAAGTTTCCTTCAGATTTTATAAGTGAATTCTTGATTCCACTTTTTATGACACTTGCTCTCTCCTTTCTGATAGTGTTGTTCATATTATTGTTTATTGTATTGCTTGAGGTGGACATCCTTATAGCTTCCTGGATTAGAGTATAAAGTGACTTGATAGTGCCTTGAAATAGTATTTCTTGCAATTCCTTTGTAGAATCTTTGTAGTAGTCTACCTTATGACTCCCTAGTTTAGAGTATATGAATTTGATTTGATAGAACCTTTGTAGAGCTTAGGTTTTGTAGGCTTCCTTATATCTCCCTAGTCAAGAGATTTGATTTAATAAAATCCTTGTAGAATTTTTTGTAGAAACCTTATGATTCCCAAATGGATTGAGTACTTGATAAATTTTGAATGAATGCTATTATTATCAAGTTTTGTAGAATGCCTTATGTCTCCCTAGTGATTTTGAATATGTTGTATGAGTGATAAAGTGCTTTTTGTGAATAGTAGTTCAATTTTAGGTTGATTTTGTAAAGTTTTGTAAATACCAAAATCAACTTTTGTTACTCCTTATTTCTCCTATTGAACTAAGCACTTTCTAATTTGATGAGGTTCTAATGGTTGGATTTCTTTTACCCCTTTAATGTAGTTTTGAGACAAGAATACCAATTAATTTCCAACTCTTGATAATTCTTAATGAACCTCTTTTTATAGCTTTTGATATTTGATATTTAATGTTTCTAAATTCCAATATCCTACTTTGGTGTAGTATTCCTTATAACTCCCTAATTTGGAATATTAGAAAACAATAATATTTGCAATAATGGAATTTTAATTTTCCAGGTAGAAATCCTTATTTCTCCTAAGTTTAATTTGCAAATATTAAGCTATAAATTTCCTTTAATTTTTGCTTTCAAATATGGTTGATTTTCCTATAGTTTTCAACCTTATATTATACCCTTATAACTCCTATTAATGAAAGCAAATTAGAATAAGGTAAATTCTTACCTTTGTAATGTTGCAAACCCAAAATATTTGATGTTGAATTCGGTCGTAGATGACAACAAGCTTTATGTCCTTTCTTTGGGTGCTATAGCCAATGGAATGCTTTGATTCTTCCTTGGCTTCAATGCTTGGATGGTGGCACCTCAATTCTAGAGTCTTTGACCTCCCTTGACTAGAGCCTTTAATGCTCTTCACCTTTCTTCCACGTTGCAACTCAGGCTACTACGAATGTGCTATGAATATGGCTATGAATGTTGTTATGAATTCGGCTATGAATGTTGACCTCCTTGGTCTTTGGCACCTTTTAATAGAAGAGGAATCTTGAAATGTGTGACAAGTGTCATGATGGTTATCTTTGAGCACTTGAGGGATGAGAAGATGCTTATTGCCACTTGTAAATTTTTTCTAGGTAAAGGATGAGTGTTACAGTCTTGGATGAGTGCTCATTATTTTTGATGACATGTGTCTTCTTCCTTCTAACACACCAACCTTCTTCCTTGTAATGTTTTCTTGGTCAAACTTGCAACGGATGGGTGCTCATGTGGGAAACATTAGGATTTCCTTCTAGGTGACAAGTGTTACCTTCCCTTTGTGCATGAGCTTTCTACGTAATACCTCTTCAATGTATCTTTGCAATACCCTTATTAACAATGCAACACGACCAACTCTTCCTTTGTTTGATGGTGCTTGGTATGAGTTGGTTCTAGCTGGAGTGGAGAGCAACACCTTTGGAGACTTGGAGCTAGGATTTGAGCAATGATCTTGAAGGCTTCAAGCAATGCTATGGTGGAGTTTGAAATACTCCAATGATGCTCCTTGGACGTACGTCTAGTGTAATATTTTATGCTTTGTTTACTTGTAGGTTTGGTTATCCAAATCATAGAAGATATGAGCCTTTTGAGAGGCTCTTCTACCTTGCTTGGAGAATGCTCTTTACACGATCGCTTTGAGCTGATTTTACCTTTGTGAAGAATGTGCCTTTGTGGTAACTTAAACTTTATCCTTCTTCCTATATAGGATAGATTGATATGGTGCAAGATAATGTAAATAAACTTGTAAATAGAATACCTTCTTTTTGCACCTCCTTTTGCACTCTATTATGTTGGTTTTAATGGCGGATTTCTTGTAGGCAAGGGCTGATTTGACGTTGTCTCTTTTTCTAGACAACTCTCTCCTTTGCTTGGTTACTTTGGTAATAAACCCAAGCTAATAACCACGTAGATAGAAGCTTTTTGTAGAAGTAATTTTTGCACTATTTTTTCTCTGTAAATAGCCTTTAGTGCACTTTGAATCTGAGACTCACCAAGTCTCGATTTGAAGCTTCTTTTGCTGATTTGATGGTGGCTTTCTTCTCCACTTCCTTGGAGGAATATGATCTGATTTTTGGTGGCTTCTTTGAGCCATGAAATGTTGTAGGTTCTGTGCACCAAATAGTGTCTCTAGACACTTTGATAATCTATTGGTTTTTGTGTCCTTGATCTTTAACAATCAACAAACACAAACTAATCCTTTTGAGAGTAACTAGTTAAATATTAACTAGTGTAGTGCTAATGGATTAATAATGCACTTTAATGGTAACAATAATCTCTCCTTATTGCTCCAATAAACTCTCAAAATAATTTTTAAATGCACTTAATAATCTTCTACAACTTTTCAAGAGTAATATGTAATGAACCCTTAATGAGTATTCTGCAATTTTTCACTACAATCAATATTGTAGGATGTAGTCTTCTTGCTTTCTAAATAGATAATAGGTAGATGATAATTTTATTTCTTTCAAAAATATCTAACTCCTATTAAATGTGCAAATATATCTTAAAATGAATTCTCCTTTTTGCACTTTCTTGAAGACTATAATATGGGTTCTTCTTCTTGCAACTTTTAATCCAAATATGGTGCTTAATAGAATTTGATAATGAACCTTAATTTGAAGTTCAACTAATTGCACCCTAGTTGCTTACCTTTAATGGCTTCTGAAGTAGATGTAGATCTTGGTGTTTGATTCACCAAGTTGTTACCTTGTAGTGGATGAATTCGTAACTTCTTGTTGACTGTCCTGAACAACTTCTTGCTTCACCAAACTGTGGTCTTGAACTTTCTATCTTGAGCCTAGGGTTTGGTGGCCTGATCCTTCCAGTGATCTTCTATTTTCTATTATAGATTCAGAGAACTATTTTCTCTGAATTGTGCCTTCTTGCTATGAGAGGTAATCTCCAAATCTCTTAGATTTGGTAGGCTTCTTCTATCTGAATCCTCCTTCAATCTTCTTGTTGAATTTTATCTTCAAATAGGATCTTCTTCTTCTCAAGATTTTGAATGTCTTGAGGTCTTCACTGGATTCTTCTTCTAGGATTTGGCACTCCTTGCCAAATTCTTCTTCTCTTGGGCTTGTTGTTGGATGGTGATAATTGTCCCAAGTCCTTCACTATCAAGAGCTTTCTCCTTGGTAGTGGATTTCTCCAATGAGTTCTCCTAGGAACTCTTTTGATGATGCTTCCATGAGCTCTACAACAAGGCTCTCCAAGCCTTCTTATTTTTCCTCCTTGAGACCTCTCCAAGGTCTTCTATCTTGCAGCTTCTCTGGTCTTCCAACTGAGACCTTTTCTTCAACCTTCTACTTCTGGAAGTGTTGGTGATGAGATCTTCTTCTAGGATATCTAAAATTTGTTGCTTCTCTAATAAGGAACAGGGCTTTGTTAGTCCCTTTCTATCTCTTCCAATATTGGAAGTTTTTCCAATGAGATCTACTTTAGATCTCTTCAGCTTCTTCTGAAAGAAGTCTTTAATCAATAAAGGAGATCACCAATCTCCTATTTCATGGACTCTTCTCTGGAGTCTTCTTTAATAACTCTTCTTTGGAGTCTTCTTCTAAATCAGGAATTCTTCTTCTGAATTAGGAACTCTTCTTTGGAGTCTTTCTTCTGAATTAGGAATTCTTCTTCTAAATCAAGAATTCTTCTTTAAAGTCTTCTTCAGAATTAAGGCTTCTACGACCTTCTCTACTTTTGCACTCTATAGGTATTGATCTTGAATGGAGATCACCAATATCCTATCTCCTTCTTGACTCAACTTCTAGAGTCTATTCTTCCTTGAGTCTGCTATAAGGCTATTGTGGCCTTTTCTTCACTTCTACAATCTGCAAGATTTGTAGCTCTTGTAATGGGACCCTTTTTTTAAGGTCTTTGAAATATTTAGTCTTCTCCTTGTTGCTACAAGTGCTAGAATGATTCTAAGAAGATATTCTTCCTAGCTCTCTTGTAGGAAGCTTCCCAACCTTTTTCTTGAATCTCCTTTTCTTGCAACAAGTTGTTAGAAACTGGAATGAAAGAATTTATAATTCTAAACCAAGGCTTCTATGGCCTTTTCTTGGATCAAGGCTTCTATGGCCTTTCTTTTGGATCAAGGCTTCTATGGCCTTTCTTTTGGATCAAGGCTTCTATGGCCTTTCTTTTGGATCAAGGCTTCTATGGCCTTTTTTGCAATGTGAAGTTTTTCAATCTAGCAATGGAGATCTCCAATCTCCAAACTTCACCAAGACTCTACTCCTGGAGTCTCTTCCACAATGTCTATTTTCCTACAATAAAGAACTTTAGATAATGGTTAGCATGAAAATATCTAGATCTCTTGAGATCAGTAATCTTCACTAGTTGATCCATCAAACTAGTGGAATGAAATGTTGAGTCCTAGTCTTCACGAGTTTTCCTACAACTCTGTGGAAAGACTCTAGCCAGATGTAATCTCATAATTTTTGTAACTGAGATTTATTTCAGTCCTCACTTGTGACTCTCCCTATTCCTATCTCGATTCACCATGGCTTTGATACCATTATTAGATTTTGAGGATATATGTAGTGGGAGAGATCTAACACAGGTCCTAATAAGATGCAAAAAATATGAAAGAAAGTAATTCTGCAATATGACTGAAATATACTATAAATAAAAATGATAAAAATACAATGCAGTATGGAGGTAATGGTCACTCCATCAATACAAGCTAAAGAGCTACATTGTACTCCATATAGGAGTTCTACTACTATCTACTACTCTCTACTACAATGCACTTGATATGTGATATGTCTCTATGAGGCCCTTTATATAGGAAGATAGATTCCTTGGCCAACACTCTACCTAGTTGTACAAGGGGACACCTTGCACATTACAACTTGCACATTGCCACTTGTGCATTTATTACATTGCTTGAAGTAACTAGCTAACTTCCCCCTAAAGTAATCTCCTACTCTAACTATGTACCAAAGGTGGTACATTTACATGACCCAAATGATGTAATATACTCTAACTCTAACATTATTTAGTTTGAAGCCATATCTCAAGCCTTCCCAACCCTAAAGAAGCTATGTGTACCACTGCTATTTTGGCTAGCCCTGATTTTAGCAAACCTTTTTATCATTGAGTGTGGTGCTTTTGGAATAGGTATTGAAGTTGTTTTAATGCAAAATGGACATCCATTAGCCTTTCAAAGTAAGAAAAACTTAGGTAATAATCTAGGATGGTCCACTTATGTGAATAAAATGTTAGTGATTTTGCATACCTTAAAGAAATGGAGGCCTTGTTGGGGCATCACTTCATCATCAAGACCATTCATATCAGCCTTAGGAATTTTTTAGAGTAACCTCCCTCATGCACTAAATAGAATAAATGGATGACCAAGCTCTTGGGACATGATTTTGTCATTACATACTAGAAAGAAAAGGAGAATGTGGTGGTTGATACCTTGTCTTACAAATATAAGGATTTTGTTGTTGCCAATTTCATCTCAAGTTCTCTTCCACAATGGCTTTCACAACTTCAAAAGGATTAGATTTCTAACTCAAAGACTAAACAAATCATTTAGGACATGGAGTCAGATCATCATTACATTCTTATTTCTAATATACTGATGGAGTGCTTTGCAAAAATGATTGCATTTATCTTCGTCAATCTTCTATTATTAAGTCAAATGTCCTCCAAGAAATGCATGCATCTCCCTTGGTTGGACATTTGGGATTATTAAAAATATACCAATAGGTAAAGAAATATTTTTATTGGAAAGGATTAAAAGTAGATGCCAAGCCATTTGTGGTTGAGTGTGAAGTATGTCAAGGTAACAAGCAATAAACAATTAAACATCCTAGATTGTTGCAACCCTTGCCTATCATTGATTTCCAATGGAAGAAAATATCCATGGATTTCATTGAGGGCCTGTTGGATATTTTTCTTGCATCCTTAGGATTTTTTTGTCATGCTACAAGAAAAACCAATTTCCAAGCAACAATTACAGGCTCTGGTAGACCTACCTCTTTAACCTAGGAATAGAGTTTTATATATTTCTAGATAGACCAGGTATGGTAAGGAAACCCTTGAGGTGAACTTAAATATTTAACAATTTATGTTCATGCTCTTCCAAATTTAATAAAAATATGTAAAAATTATGTTTATTTGACAATGATTTACTTATAACAGTTTAATTATACCTTATGTATATGATCGATGCCTTAATCCTTTGGGCTATTGTAGCAAGATTTTATGACAATTCAATGTAATAGAAAGAAAGGGAAAAGAAAGAATTGGTTCAATTAAATTCATTTGAATATCATAATAAACATAATTGTTGACCAACAAAAGAAGCATCCATCCATATGTTCAAATAATGTAACATGTAATGGAGACACACACAATACTAAACAAAATATATGACAGATAAGAAGCCCAAAATTGTATTAATATCAAAGTGATTACATGAAGAGTTGGCTTGAAATTACCATTGAAATATTTTAAAGATTAATACAATAAAAATCCTGATTCAAATAATATAATAAGGACCTTTCACTCTCCCATTCCAATTTGGTAACAATTGAGTCCCTAGAACTTTGGCTCATTATCTAGAAATAATCTCAGTTTCTTAAGCACTTCTTTCTCAGAACCTGCACAGTAATGGGAAGAATAAGAGATGGAAAATAAGGAAAGACACAAGGGAAAATACAATAACAAAGAATAGGGCACTCAAGTATACCTCTTAGCAAAAATATGCTATGCAAAAGCTTGATCTAGATTATGGTCGTGGTAGTTCCTTTTATAGCCTCTAGTTCTTGAATCTATTATAACTGATTAAATCTGAGCCCTCCATTTGTCATCATCCTCTACCTTTGATTGGCTGAGTGCATTACAACTCAAAAATAGTTGTCTTTATCTATTTTATAAGAAAATAGTAATTGGTTGCCTTCAGATCTTAAATCTTCAAAACGAGGTATAATTGTATATCACTTGTATTTTACGACTGACTTATCCATGTGTTTTTATCTCTTTCTATATTGAGTCCCACTTTAGTTTTATCTTATCCTAGTTGAGCCATCCTTAGTAGATTTGAAATTTGTTCCCATGCTTCATTATAGAAGGAGGTTGCAAATGTGATTGAATATTTCATGTTTAATAATTGTTGGTAGTTTTGTCACTTTGCCACATTGAATTTTGTTTGAACTTTGATTGTAAATTTTTTGATAAAATGACTGAGGGAAGATGCCATAGTTTTTGTCGTCTATTTTGTTGTAATTTTTATTTTTTAAATAATATTGTTGTAAAAATAAAATGAAATTCATGAGCAAAATGCAATGTAGGAATGTGTTGAAGAATGCTTTAAGGGGCAAAAGAGTTGGTAGAAAAATGATTTAAGGGGAAAAGCGCCAAAAAATGAAGGAGTAAATTAGTTTCATCCCTAGTGAAGGGCGAAAGTCCTTTTCGCCCCTTTTAGAGACGAAGCATAGCAAAAGGGTGATTTCGCTCAAAATGAGTCAAAAGCAATGAGGACGCGCTTGGTTTCGAACCAGCTATCGAATTACATGGAAAAATATGAACTTGGGTGTTTTCACCCCAAAAGTGATTTCGCCCTAGTTGTAAAATGAGAAAGTTCAAAGTAAGAAGGAGAATAAATTAGTTTTGCTCTAGTTGAGGGGCAAAAATCACTTTTGCCCCTCTTGGGGGTGAAACATAATGAAGACAAGTAACTTCACCCCAACAGGAGAAAAGGGGCGAAAGTCGTAAGTTTAAACAATGAAAATTTTTAAAAAGACGAAGCAAAATGCTTTTGCCCCAAGTGAGGGGCAAAACTCATTATCACCTCTCTTTGGGGCGAAAGGCAATATTAAATGTTTTAAAGCATGTTTGGAACGATGAAGTGGGGCCCTATTTTAATACGTTTGATGGTTTCGACCATGGTGGGGTGAAAATAAAAATAATGTTTGGTGCAAAATGAATGGCTTGGTCAAAACTAAAAGCGCCCCTGTTGAGAGGCGCCATTTAGTTTTGCCTCTCCAGGGGGCAAATGAAGATTTTTAAATGAGTTTCGGGTGAAAGAAGATTGTAAACCGTCCATCAATAATCAAAGTCAACATCACCTCCCAAAGGGGGTGAAAATCCTTATCGCCTCCCAAAAGGGGTAAAAATACTAAAATTTTGTCGTAATTCAAATTGTAATTTTCTTTTGGAGTGAAATCACCAGGACATTGAACAAATTTCTATTGTCGCCCATTAATGCTCTGAAAAGGCTTTTTGCCCCATTTTTTGGTGAAATTAATCCCTTGCATTTATTCTTAGAGGTGTTGATTCCCAAGGCACCATTTTTGCAAATTCTCTTTGGAAGGGTCAAGGAACGATGGAATTTAATTTTTGAAGCAATGCAAGCACATTTTCAGAATTTCCACTTCAAATTTGCAAAATTAGATGCCATTTTTTTCATTTCCAATGCACCGCCCACCGACCTTGTTGCTTTTCAAGATAAAAATTAATACTCGGTGGACTTTCTTGGTGAAGGTTGAGTTCCAAAGCATAGAGGTAGCACAAGTTCAATGACCTAGCTCCCGATATTCAGGTAACTTTACTGTGTCCATAATTTAATCATGTCGATTTCCCATGTGATTCTCCCAATAAAGCAAGATCATTGTTTCCATGAAGAATGTTTTGACTTGAATATCACTGCCCCCAAGGAGGAAATTACTCTCACTGGTTTTTGATCTACCAGCATTTTGTTTGTATGTGCATTAAATGGAAAAGATGCAATCCTCTATAAATACTAATCATTTTTCATGTAAAAGAAGGATGGACACTCTGTAGAAAAACACTTCAATTTTTTAGCATCAATAGAAAGACATTCGGCTTCTAGTTCTTTGAACGGTGTTGCCTTTGATAATTTTTAGTATGTCATTTCTGAATACATTCATCTCCATTATTGGCTGCATTTAAATTCTGCATCTGAATTTAATCTCTGCTGGTAAGGGAGTGAATACTGAGGTGTTATTTGGAGGTTATCTTTGCAAACCAGTAAGTAGTTCTATTTTATGTTAATCGTTGCTTGATTTGAATTTCTACTGTTAGTCTATCCCCATCCTACACTTTCAACTTATAGCCATATTTTTTCCATTTATTTCCTGTTACCCTATGATTTAAATTGAAGTAGATTAGAAAGAAATCCATCCCTCTCTAGATAATATCCTGAAGGACATCTCTCTCCTTCAACCTTTCAATGTTGCATGGGTCTAGGGTACACAAAACATAGATTTTGTACTAGGCAGATTCGTGATCAACAATTTTTGGCACGCTCGATGGGACTCTTAAAAGGTTTCACTTTCAATAGTATTTAGGTTTGATTTTTACCTTTGTACTATATGATTAGAACATCTGGTGACTCAACTCTATCCAAAAGCCTCTGAATGTGAAGTGAGTGAAATTTTTCTTCATGATCATAATATCGAAGGCCAAAAATCTAAAATGTCCCATTCAGTTTTATGAACTTGACACCCAAGTGCTAGGAGAAAACCCTAGGTTAGTTACTCCATCTATCCTATTGAGTGTAACACCTTCACAATTAGTTGGTGTGTTTTGTGTTCCTTCGAGTCCTGCTAGCGTAGCCACTAGTTTTCTACCTCCCCAACCATACACACCAGTCCACATGGCTCAAAATACACCACCACCACCGAGGCATTTTTAGCATGGAACCACTTTGAACCTCTAAATCTGCAACCTTAGAACCTGATCCCACAAGCGGTGATGAAGGCTCTACCAACTTACGATGGTTTAGGTAAGATGGCCTATGAGCATATTCAAGACATGGCTACTTTGGTGACAATTCATGGCATAACAGACAAGGATATAATGATAAGATTACTTTTTCTCTCTTTAAGGAAAATTGTTTTACTGGTATCGATTGTTACAACCTGCCACCATCACCACCTGGGACCGGTTGGTTGAACTGCTAATCAAAGGATTCAATGAACAAGCAGATCTGTTCTCCCTGCTGCATCAATTCACTACTATTCAAAGGCATCTGCAGGAGGAAATCATGGACTTGAATGTCAGGTTTTTCTAAACTTGGCATAGAGTTCTTGATGGTCTCTAATCAACTCTCGAACAAGCAGCCTTTTACTACCTCTGACCTTTCAACTCCGATATTAGTATGGTCATCCAACAGTCTAATGCCAATACATTCCCTAATTTATATTCTACGATACAAAAATCTGAAGCCGATCTGATTGCTATTGGTAAGCTTCCACCAAAAATGGCCATGCCTATTTTCCCTGACCTTCCATAGTATTTTTATGCTAATGCATCTTCTTAGCCTTTGCCCATGTCACCCATGTATCCAATTCCTTCATGGAATTCAAATACATCCTAAACCACGATGATAATATTTATCCCTCAACTCCCTGCTCCAGCCATTCCATAGTTATCATCCCCAGTTTCATTCCTAGCATAGCCATCTCAACCTGTTCCATTACCATTACTAGCTCCCCTAGCACCCTCAAACCCCAATCCAAAATACAAGGTGTTGAAGGAGTTGCAATCCATGAATTCAACCATAAGAGCGATGGGTAATGAAATTACGATGATCAAAAGAAAGTAGGCTTAACAAGATTTCAAGTAAAGGATATTTCAACCGCCATCGATCACCAGGGAACAAGAAAATTCTTCCAAAAAAGCTCCTGAAATGGGTACAATTATGCTTGTAAATGAGGAAACTGATTTTTTAGAGAGAACATTCTGGTGTTCTACCTGTAATGACCCACATGGCGAAGATACCTGTATGGTTCATTTGAACTATATGCAAACACTATCAGATAGCTCTTCTGGTGGTCAATTCAATATTATCACGGAGGTTGATCATAACTTCATGGTCCCATCTGTTAAACAAATTTTAGTTTTCACAAGATCAAAAAAATCCTATCACTGTAGTTCCAATTGAAATGGAGCCATTGAAGGTACCTACTGAGCAGAAGATGCAGAACAAAAAGAGGTAATCTCAAGCGAAAGTGCTTATACTGGCACCTAAGGCAGATGATCTTGTCTTGTTGAAGGAACTTTTACCTACACTAGAGAAAGACATATTGTAAGCAAAACCATCAACTTTGCAACCTTTGACTGCACAAATGTTGATAGAAATGAAATAACAGGTGAAGGAGAGGCTCAAATACCCATCCTTGACCAAGCATTAGAGGTTGGAAGCTATATCGAAGTAAGTATGAAGTTACTAGTGAACTAAGGGAACCCAACGCGTAGTCATACAATATTATCAAAGAACTGAAGAGGATTCATGCCAAGGTGAGCCTCTATGATGTGTTGCAACTTCCTGGACAAGTAAACCTATTGCAAGAATATTTGAAATTTATGAAGGATAAGAGAAAAAACCCTACACAGATAGTGCTAGCTCAAATATTGCCCACTTATATCATGAGAAAAAATACATCTCCCTCATTCTATCTATATCTCAAGGTGGAGGGTTGGATCATGTACAACTGTATGATTGACTCTGGTGTAGCAACGACTATCATTGCAAAGGTAGTTTACAAAATAATGGGCATGGAGTACACAAGAAGCAACCCATGCATCTTGCAGTTGGATGGAACTCCTATCAAAATGGTGGGGGTGATCAAATATATCCTAATTATCTTACACAACATGCCCCAGATAAATTTTATTCAAGAAGTGGTTGTGGTAGATTTGGATCCATACTTCAGCATGTGCCTATCTAGGGATTTCATAGCCAAGTTAGGAGGCTATCTATCTCTAGACTATTCTCACCTGGAGATTTTATTCAAAGGGAGAAGAATACAAATTTACAATGAGAAGCCCTCCACGTATCATATTGAAAATATTGAAGAAGAAGAAAATATTGTATATTCTGTCAATATGGTGACTGAAGAACTAGAGGAGATGGATCTGATGGAAGAAACTATAGATGAGCTTCGTTTAGAGGATGAATTCTCAATGCTCGATTTCAACGCAATTATGGAGATCAAAATCATTTTCTATACCATTACTAAGCCTAAGAGGATTGAAACAAAGGTGTCTGGTGATCTAGATTATACCCTTGACCAATTGTGAAAAATGTACTTTGATGGTGTTAGATGCAAAAATGGTGCCAGAGATGGAGTAGTCTTTATCCCTCCTATAATTTAGAAGACATACTTGTACTAGTTGATCTAGAGTTGTACGAATGATGTTGTCAAGTAAAAAGCACTATGCTTAGGCCTGAAGAAAGCAAAAAAGTTTACGATCAAACAACTAAAGATTTTTAGTTATTTTGAGTTAATTATCAACCAGGTGACCAACATGTGTGATTCGAAGCAATACTACCTGAAGGTGTACCGCAACAAGATATGGGTTTTGTTTGAATCATTTATTGCATTAAATGTTCAAGTGATTTTGCGAGAATAAAATAAACATGTAGATCTTTTGGCATCCCTTGGTGCGAACTTCTCTCCTGTTGAGCATGTGGTAAGAAAACCCAAGACTATAATGTTAATCTATAGACCTTAAATCCCTGGAAAAAATATCTACTGGCAAGTTTTTGACAACGATGAGCAGATTGTGAATTTTTTTATTAAAGAATCCAGTAGTGTAAAGGGAAGGATGTTGGACGAAGATGAAGTTGAGGGTTTAATCCAACTCAGAAACAATCACATCCCAAAGGAATTGATTACTCTTGAAAATATTTTTGATCATAATGACAGAATAGAAAAGCATAGGATCAAAGTGGATGAGAAAGAGTATACTGAGTTGAAATTGGAACCTTACAAGATAATCAAAGTTAGAACAGACTACTCTCCAGAGGAGCTCAAACAAATTAAGAAGTTATATTATGAGCTCCTAGATATTGTTACCTAGAGCTATCATGATCTTAAATTCTACAACAAAGATGTGATCCAACATAGCATCGAGTTGCAAAAAAGGGGTAAAGCCCTTTAGATATAAACAAGTACCTGTTAATCCATCGATTTGAGGTACTAATGAAGGCAGAGTTACTAAAGATGTTGGAGGCAAAAATTATATATCCTATCAAGCATTCAACCTGGGTGGCAAATCTGGTCCCATTGTGGAAGAATGGAGACATTCGCTTGTACGTAGATTTTTATAATTTGAATCAGGCGTCACTGAAAGACCATTATCCCTTGCCATAGATCAACTAGATTCTTCATGTAGTTGTCGAAGTGCAAAGATTCTCACTGTTAAATGATTTCTTCGGCTACAACAAAATCTGGGTGAATGACGAAGACCAGCACAAAATGGCATTCACTAAGTGGGGCACTTTTGCCTACCAATGAATGCCTTTCGATCTGTCAAATGCTAGCACTACCTTCCAGAGAGCAATGAACATAGATTTTGGTGATTTTTTTAATCGTATTATTGTGATATATCTGGATGACATGACTATTTTTTCTCATGACAGGAAAGAGCATGGTTCTCACCTGAGATAAGTTTTCGATAAATGGCATGAGTTTGGAATTTCTATCAACCTCAAGAAATTGATTTTTGCTGTTAAAGAGGGGAAACTCCTAGATAATGTGATTTTTAAGGAAGGGTTAGCCATTGATCCCGCCAAAGCTGAAGCTCTCTTGAAGATGCCACTACTGGCTAATAAGAAATAACTACAATAATTTTTTAGATAAATTAATTGTGTCTAAAAGTTCATTACAAACTTTGCTCAAGTTATGAAGCCGATGATTGAGCTCATTAAGAAGAAAGTAAATTTTAAGTGGACAGAGCAGAGAAAATGATCTTTCTAGGAAATTAAAGAAAGAATTTTTCAAGTCCCTATCCTGATCAATCCATATTATTCAAAGGATTTTATCCGTTACGCTATGGGTGAGCAAGAAAGCTATGTAGTTGTGCTCACACAAAAGAGAGATGATGGAGATGAACAACCAATTGCTTTCCTAAGCCAAGTCATCCAATCATACGAGAAGAAGTATAATTTTATTTAGAAGAAAGTCTATGCAGTTATGAAATCTCTAAAGAAATTTTGGCACTTTGTCTTGCAAAGCAAGATAATTATTTATGTCATTCATCCAAATGTTAGAAGTTTCATTATTCAGGGTGAACTTGGTGATAAGAGAGCTGGCTGAGTTTCTAAAATCTAAGAGTTTGATGTAGATATTAAGCCAACTAAGTTGGTTCATGGTCAAGCACTCTTCCAAGAGCTTGCTAAGAGCACCGTCTCTCAATCAGTTGATCTCAGGTCTGATAATATACTAAGTGAGGGTAATATTGCTAATTGATATTCTATCGGTCATGATTGGAAAGAGGATCTTATCAAATATTTTAACTCAAGGAGATGTCCATAACATCTCAACTCCTCAAAAAGAAGGAGATTCAGATTGCAAGCCCTCAAGTATGTGTTGTTGCCAAGCGGCTTGTTCCACAAAAATATTGATGGAGTCCTTCTCAGATGTATTAAGGAGATGGAGAAATAAAGGATTATAGAAGAGTTTCACTCTAGTCTATCATGTGACCACTATGCAAGGAGGCCCATGGTACTTAATATCATCAAAGCAAGCTATTTCTAGCCTACTCTTTTTTTAGACGCATTCAAAATCAATTAGAATTGTGACAACTGCCAAAGATATATCGATAGAAGTAGGAAGGCATCTTTGCCTCTTAATCCCATACAAGTTGAAGCACCATTTCAACAATGGGGCTTAGAATTTATCAAGGTTATTGATCCCAATTATTCTTCCCAGCACAAGTATATTTTGACTACAACAGACTATTTTACCCGATGGGTGGAGGCCATCCCGACTAAGAAAGCATAGCAGACCACAATTATCTCCTTTTTGGAAGGGTTAATCACACGCTTTGGCATCCTTGATGCAATTATGATAGATAACGGGACCCCCTTCTTCGATGTTAAAATCATTGAATTCGCAGGTAAGTATGGAATTTATCTGAAAATATCCTCTAACAACTATCCTCAGGGGAACAGTTTGGTTGAATCTACAAATAAGAACTTGTTGAGAATTTTAAAAAGGATCCTTGGAGACAACAAGAGGAGTTGGCATCTGCTATTGAACCAAGCCTTGTGGGTAGATCACATCTCGATTAGGAAATCAATCAAGGCTTCCCCTTATTCTCTAATGTAAGGTAAGGAGGCATTTTTGCCAATACACATTGAGTTGCTCGTTCTTTGAACCTTGCAGATGCTCGTCGATGAGAATGATGAATTTGATCCTATGAGCATGATACTAGCACAACTCCTACAACTAGAAGAAGAAAGAGAGAAGGCATAAAATGCTTTCATGGAACATGCCAAGATGACATAGAAATGGTTCAGCAAGAAGACATTTGAAAGGGCATTCAAAGTCGACGATTTGGTGTTAAAATGAAATATGGATAGAGCAAAGCCTAGCAAGTATCATAAGTTTGAAGCTATATGGGAAGGTCTGTTTTAGATTTCGGGGGTAAATGCAGTTAATGCCTATCATCTCCAAGATATGAATGGTTGAGAATTACCGATTTCGGTAAATGGTCTTCATCTGAAGACTTATTATCACTGATAAATTTTCAATAACAAGTATGTGTATATGTATAGATGTTTTTTTTTCAAGTATTTTATACTTATTAAAAAAAGGAGAAGAAAAGGAGTGATCTTATTCTACTCCTAACAAGTTATTCTACCCCGAAAACACGTCCTTAGTGGTGGAAATTAATTTCACCCTGAAAAGGGTTTTCAAGACCTCATTTTTAATTTCGAGGCAAAAAACATTAAAACGACTCTTTGGCAAATTGAGTTCGGGAGAAGAGCAAAATTATTTTATTAATGGAGTAAAAGGGGAGGAATAACCATATAAAATACATACTTTCACCCCAAGTGAGGAGCGAAAATCATTTTTCGCCCCCCTTTAGGGTGAAATGAGGGATATATATAAATATATATATATTAAAAAGACAAAAAAAAAAAGAGAAAAAGAAGTTTTAATTTCGCCCCAAGTTTTAATTTCATCATGTAATTTTTATTTGGGGGACGAAATTCCATTTCGAAGCGAAACTCCCAAAATGGAAAAGCAAAAATGGAAATAAAATCACATGTATTTTAAAAACTCCCAATTAAAAGGATATTTTTGGCAAAAGAGGGGCGAAATTAATTTTTAAATTGCTTTTTCTATAAAAGCACTATCAGTTAAAAGCTTATTTTTTTTCTAAGCAA
The DNA here is from genome assembly GCA_028583015.1 of Wollemia nobilis. NCBI lineage: Eukaryota > Viridiplantae > Streptophyta > Pinopsida > Araucariales > Araucariaceae > Wollemia > Wollemia nobilis. Next base: position 10,146,325 of record JAQPPZ010017091.1, read on the forward strand.
GGCACTTTTTGGGGCGAAATCAAAGAAGAAGGATTATTTTAAAAGGGCATCCAGGTTTATGAATTCACCAAGCAAGCAGGGAGAACGATTTCCAAGCGTAGGTTGAATAAATAAGCAAGTTGTAGAGTTGTTTTTGCCCAGTGAAGGATTTTGGCAAAAGAAGTATGCCCATTGAATGCTTTTATCGATACAAGATGATTTCAGAGGACCCAAGTGATATTTTCAATGAATAGGTGCACCTAGAGCAAATCAATTTCACCAACAGTTTCCCTAGTTGACGTTTTGACATATCTAAGTAGCTGAGTTAACCAGTTTTCATCCCGAAGAGCGCTTATCACTTACACATGGCGTACATCATTCTCGAAGTTAGCCATTGGATATCTGAGTTGCACCCTTCGAGGTTAAAGGCAGCCAAACACAAGGTTCGAGGAAGATTTCAAGAAAAAAGAAAGTAAATGACAATTAAAAAATTATTAAAAATCGTATTTGGAAAGGGAATCAAGATGCACCTTCGCCCAACTTCTTCAAAAAGTAGCACATGCATTAAATCCGGTAGTTGGAGGCGCATTTTATAAATTTGGAGCATCCGCAACTTGAAGGTAATTTTTTTTATATATTTTTTGGAGCATTGTCGCATCTAGTTTCCTGATTGCAGGAGTTACCAAGCATCTTAGAATTTTCAAATATGGGGAGAAAATCTATAGATCCGAAGAGTGCCACGAAGCCAAAGAAGATGTAGAAGAAATTCGAGGGAGGCAAGAAGTCTAAAAAATCCAAACGAAATGAAAATATTAACCTGGATCCATATTCTAATGCTCTAGCTCAGGTTGGAGATTGCATTATTTTGAATAAAGGCATTGAGAAATTGTGCCAGGACGTAGATGTTGTAGTCATACAGGGGTTGACGCCAGAAAGACCTCTCACTATTGCAAATCACGATTAGATTGTCTGGTATTTATACACATTGGTCCATTTTTACCCAGAGTTGGTGGAGGTAATTATAAGATTTTATAGTCCTCACACGAGAGCTCTCTAGAATGCAAACAAAGATGTATTATTTACTATTTCATATAATGATGTTTGAGAGGTATTTTTTGGTGGGATTAAACCTCCTTTCGATTTTGTTTTTAAGAGATTGCATCCAGGCGAACAAGAAGAGAAGTATCAATCGACAATAATGTTGCACCGGATTATGGAGAACCTACTGATAGAGATGCCTTGGTATGGTGAATTGCTAACTTTGCTAAAGCCATTAACAAACTTCAAGAGTCCATATTTATTTTCTATGGTGGCTTGGGTTGTAGGCCTCTCGACTGATTTGACAATGCACAAGTGGTAGGCAGCATTGGTGCAATGCATTTCTCAAGTCAAATTCTATGCTCCTACTGCAATGACAGTGAGAAAAAACCCTATTTTCTTTGATTGGGCTGGCTACATTACCAGAAGGATGCATACCTAGCTGGATAAAATATAGAGTGAAGGAACCATGGCATTCAAGCACATGTCATTCTTAATATGGTATTTCTTCTTTCACATGTATCAAAAATTTTCCTTCATAGCAGTTAAGCAGGTTGACAGAGAAAATAGGAGATTGCCAGTGTATTTAAGGAGCTATAGCTTGTCAAGAAAATAATATTTTTATAATTTTAACCACATGTTTGTGGGCCCTTCCTTGGAGCTAATTTTTGGTAAATGTGAGAGGGTACCAAGGGCAATGAGAGAGGAAATCATCTCAAGGGAGAAGGGCGACATATTTTTGCTAACGTAGGGTGTTGTTCTACACATTTTTGGCTATACTGGTAAGCCATTTCTTCTTTTGTATTTTGCCACGGGATACCTTTTTGTGTTGGAAGTCATTCTCTAGCATGACTTTATCAATGATATTTATGGGGTAGGACGAGGAAAAAGAACCATGTGCACTATACCTTTTCACTTTGGAGACATTCAGATGAGCCATGTGGGCCAGAATCAGTTAATTACCGAAGCCCTATATGACATCGGTATGGTGGAGTTGCCATAGTTATGGAAGTACGACCCTTTGGATCACTTTATGGCACTAATTAAGGCCAAGAATTTTCATTGTTACCCCAGGCCAGATATTGAGTGACACCAAAATAATTTTGAGGGGCATGATTTGTAAGTCGTTCGCCACCATGGCATAACGTTTATGATATGGAGGTCGAGTACAACCCTACAGTGCATAAGCATCAGATTCTACCTCCAGGGTTATTCAGTCAAATGAAGGAGCAGCTTCTTGATTGGTTTTAAGAGAAGATTATTAACTAGTGGATTATGAGGGCCCTTCGAGGAAAAACCAGGTAGCCATATGGCCTGGTGATGGATGAAATATTTTTGGATATTTATGATGAGTTTTACACTAGTTATCAGTTGGTCACTTTCATTGGTATTGTACCTCAAAGTTTTCAAAAATCCAACAGTGAGGAGAGTGGTCGAAAAAGAACAACTCGTGGCCCAAGAGGCACTACTTGTAGAAGCGTAAGAAGGACAAGTCCTAAAGGAGCTACTGTAGCGTCGGGTGAGATGTAAGTGGGAAAATCTACCCATAAAATATTTCTCGTATTTAATTTTTTTTAGAAGGAAAATTATTTCCTACATATATAGATTTTTTTTTACTATTTTAATTTATTTTATTCTTTTAATTAATTAAACAATAATGCAAGAATTCAATTTTAAGCTAAAATGTAATTATACCTCCAACATCCTTTTTTATATAGGCAATGTGATGATAATGAAAGGTTATCATATGCCTATTAAGAATAGCTCCCATGAATCATGACACTTTCCTTGTCGTTGGAGGATTTTTAAATTTAATCTTACTCAAACAAACACTCACTTCAATCATATGAAAACATACATTCATAATGCATATATATGGATGCATTTATATGAAAGGATTTCATGTACCCTTGAGTCATTAGTGATAGATTTCATCATAGGTGAAAATCTTCACCGTCATCATTTCCCTTTTTGTATTTTTAGTTACTTGTTCCTAAGGACTTGTACCTGCAATCACCAAATACATTAAGTAGTATCTTGTCCAAAAATATTAAAATGTAAGAAAATAATAATTCATGAGAAATTAATACTATATACATATAGAAATAGTAACATCATAAACCATGTTTTGGGAGGGTCATGACATTCTCCCCCCTAGTTTTAAACATAGTCCCTTGTGTTTCTAAATAAATACATCTATTTAAAAAGATAAGGAAATTGTTCTTTCATGGAGTTTACATCTTCCTAGGTGGTGTTTTTCTCTAAGTATTGGTCCCATTGGACCTTACATTGATCCACATTTCTACTTCTTAATATTTTAGTTTGAAAAGATAGAATCTGTGTCAAACAGAACTCAATGGCCAGAGGATCTGTCATCTGCAATTTTAACATATTCCAAACATGAGATGGATCAACAACATACTTTATAAGTAGGGATACGTTGAACGTGTCATGGATTTTTTAAAAATTGGGTGGTAGGGCAAGTCTATAGGCCACAAGACTGATCTTATCTATGATATCAAAGGGGTCAACAAATTTGGGGTCAAGTTTGATAGATTTAATGAAGCTTTTATTAGATTTCGTCCTTAAGAAGACTCTATCTCCCATAGAAAATTCCCTTGGTGACATTTTCAAATTTACATAGCTCTTTTACCGATCAATGGTTTCTTTAAGCCTTTGGTAAATTATTTTCAATTGTTCCTCTATATCCCTTATAATATCCGATCTGATCGTTACTTGGTCCTATGGATTATCCCAAGATAGAGGAGTTCTACATCGTCTCCCATACAAGGCCTCAAATGGAGCCATTCCCAAAGAAGCATGATGGTTATTATTATAAGTAAATTTGACTAAGTAGAGATAATCTTACCACTTAGTTTTATGGTCCCAATACATGCATAGCATGTCCTCAACGACCTAGTTAACTCTGTCAATTTGGCCATCTGTTTCTGGATGATATACAGAACTAATATATAGTTTTGTACCAACGGCTTGATGCAAAGCTTATCAAAATTCATGGGTAGCATAATTTAGTTCATGCTTTTTGATCTTTTGAGGTCTGTAGGCTATGATTGCCTCATTCCAAGTTATTACTCCTCCCAACCCTTCAATAGAAGCATCTATACAAACTATAAATTTTTTCGAAGGGCTAGGTATCTTGAGTATTGGGGCAATTGACAGTCTTTCTTTTAATATGTTGAAAGCTTCTTCACACTATGATGTTCATTTGAACACTTTTCCTTTCCTTTCTAAGTTTATTATTGAGCAATCTTTGTGAATTTCCTCAAAAACACCTATAATATTATGCCATTCCCATGAAAATGTGCACTTCAAAAACATTGGTGGTTGCAGTCCAATTGATTATTGCTTCAACTTTTTTAGGATCAATGATAATTCCATTGGCAGATATAATATACCCTAGATATTGTACTTGTGGAGTCTAAAATTCACATTTATATAGCTTCCATAAAGTTGGTTCTTTCTAAGTATTTATAGCACAATTCTCATGTGTCAATCATGCTCCTATTTGGTTCGTGAGTAAATCAAAATGTCATCCAAGAATATGAGCATGAAGTGATCCAGCTGTTCTCAAAATACATTATTCATAAGATTCATAAAGGAAGATGGAGGGTTCGTTAACCCAAGAGGTAGGACTGTGAACTCATAATACCCATATCTTGTTCTAAAGGTAGTCTTGTGAGTGTCCTCTTCTCGTATCCTTAATTGATGGTATCTAGATTTGAGATCACTTTTGAGAAAATAGTGGCTCCTTTCAACTGATAAAATAGATCGTTAATTCTTGGTAAGGAGTATCTATTTTTGATATTAAGCATTATGTAGTCAGTACATAGTCTTAAGGACTTCTTTTTCACAAATAATGTTGGGGCCTTATTATTGGACTTGTCTTCTTTAGCCTTGTCTTCTGGTGTAGACTTGTTATTTGTTCTATAGAGAGAGGGTATTTGATTATTCCTTCCCGAATAGCCCTTCTTATCTCTATCAATATAGGATCTATTATTGATTTGATTTCAGTATTAGGTCTTTCCTTTAACCCTCCCTTGATCTTTTTATTTTGCTCCTTGTCCCATTTCATAAAACTAACACTTTTTTTTCTAAGTTCTTCTTTATTTTTATCTATTAATTTATGATAATTGAAGTAGGCTCTTTTTTTTCATTAATTGGTCTCTTCTTGACGAGCCAAATCATATGATTTTTGTAAGTTATCAGGGCTAAGCAAGTTAAAAATTGTTCTAATTTTAGGATGAACTCCCAAAATGAATTTATGTACCTTCAATTGCTCATTATTCTCATATTTTGAGACATATTTTAACAGTCTAACAAATATTTGGTAGTATTCTTCAACAGGTAAAGATTCTTGTTGAAGAGTGGAAATTTCTTTAAATTTTTCCACATAAAATTTCTTGGTTAAGAACATTTTCTTAAATTCCTCTATAAAATCTTCTTATTTTAGATCTGAGCCTTGAATTTTATTTCCTCCCTTGTATGTAATCCACCATTCCAAGGCTATGTCTAATAAGTGGAGGGTAGCCCAAGCAATTTAGGATTTAGATGATAAATTATTCATAGAAAAATGTGTTTATATCTCGTTTAGCCATATTTCTGTGGCATCCCTATTTCTTTTCCATTAAATTTAGAAACCTTTACATTCTTCATGTCCTTATCCAATTCTTCCCTGACTTGGGTTCTTCCTAATTCATCTTGTCTAATAGGACTCCTTTCAAACCTAACTTCAGGACCTTTACCTTTGGCTTCCTAATTTACTAGAGTTTCCAACATCCTCAGTTTGTTTGTTCATTTTTTCATGATATTCCTTCATTTGTTCTTTTTGTTGTTGCATATGTTCCTAAAATAAGTTAACTATTGTTGTTAGGTTCCCAACTTCCTTGGTAGATTCATTTATTTTCTTGAGTTGCCTTTCTCTTTGGGGTCGTATTTCATCTTCCTCTTGCCTAATAGATGTAGTTTTTTGGAAGATCCTCCCCTGAGCATCGATGTCATCTAGGTAAAAAAAAAGCTATGTTAGTTCCTTAGTATCTTTGGCTTACTAAGGTAACAAAGGTATTTATTATAAAGTTCTTGGGCCCTATATTCTTACACCCTAGGATTTTGTTACCTAGGTTATGATACCAAGTGTAACAATCCAGACTAACTTTTTGGTTCAACAAACTAAACTCACTTGACAAGGGAAGAAGTTTAACGAGGATATTTTTTATTTTTAGATTTTAATATGCACCCAATAGGTAATCAATACAAGGCATAGATAACCACTTTTGGGCTTTGATCGTTGTAGTCAACCACCAAGTGGATATAAAATACTAGTTCTCATAAAGATTTTTGGGGTTTACTTTTCTAATGAACATTCTCATTCGCTTCACTAGAAAATATGCTTTAGTGGTCCTCCACCTTTCCCATACATAAATCTCTAAATGAGACCATTTGACCACAACGTAAGGGTTATCCTTTAAGGCCCATAATACCTAGAGGGGTGACGCCAATCCCCTATCTTATCATGTTATCAATATAATGTGTTATAATGTGTTGATCTCTTTCTTAATAAGATATTATTACCACTCCCTAGTAGTATTTTTGAGGATTATCCATATAATATTTATTAGCATAAATGCCTTGGTGATTAGTTGATCCATATACTAGGAGTAAATCTCCATCACCATGGAATTCAACTAAGATCATTACCACAAATCCCTAGTAATGATCATGGTCACTTGCCAAGAATTATGAAAAATGTGGTAGGTTATCCCATACCAACCTATCGTGGCCTCTTTCTAGCCTTCCATCGCTAGAATCATATTCATAAGCTTGTACGAGAGCCATCGTCGTATTGATCTTACAATGGCCTAGTGGAATGTCCCATACCATTCTACCTTAACGACTATTTTAAATCATCATTGAATGCCTACACGTAATTTAATGGTACTGGGTGACTTGATTTTCTTTGATTAATCATCCTCTAGATGATCTAATCATATTTAGGTAAGTTTAGGTTCTAAGGTTTTCAAGGCAACTCCTTCTAGATAAGTTTTCTTACTCCCTTTTATTCCCAGGTTCTTACAAACCCTTAAAGTACCTAGGTTTCTTAAAGAAAATAAATTTAAATCCTAGAATAGTAACTCTTTCTAAGGGTCTCCATCTCATTTAAACTTAAATGAAATGAAATTGAAAATCTTAATATATGATACTCTTCCTTTCCTTTTAGAATATAATCTAAGAAAGTAACCATAAACATTTCATGTTCTTTTTATTTTAATCATAAAAGAATGTCAACACTAACTAAACAAAGGAATGCAAAACACAAACTAAATTAAGATAAATATTTTCAAGTTTAAAATTAATAATCATATAATTTCAAACGATATTAATAATATAGACTAAATTTACTAAGCATTTTTTCTTAAATATAATCTCCTATTTGGAAGCATCAATTTAAAATTATTATTATTCAACTTACATTAAAATAGAAGAAAATATTGCAAAGTAAGTTATACTTTTAAATATCTAGCTAATAATCCAATTTGAAGAGTAAAAGAAGTATTAATTCCTTTTTATTATTCTTTGAATTACCTATACAATATATGGACTACCTACAAGATATATTTCAAAAACAAGTTTCTATTGTATGATTTTCGTATTAGCAATTAAAAAGAGTTATGTTAGCAATTTGAAATATAAAGATGATAGGGATCAATAAATGTTTCTATATAAACATGTTTTATAGTGAAATATCAATCTCGAATTTTATCTTCGAATTATTAGCATCTCAATCCTTATCAATTGGCATGATAAAAGGGTCTTTACTCTAAAACACATTCTCATAAATGCATTTTAAAAAGAATTTACCATCAATCAAACTATTAGATTCAAGATTAATAATGAAATAAAAAGTCGTATAATCTAGCCAAAGATTATATTTTGTCTCAAACTTTGACTTTTAGAATGGATACAACTAGCTGAAAACTTTAATTTTTCAAAACTTTTCAATTAATGTGAAAAGCATACTAAAGTACTTTTATATCTAAAAAAATAAGTAATATTTTATTCAAAGTAATATAAACGTATTACACCCAAGTGTTGTAGGTGAGTTGGAGAGGAGAGGGCAATCCTCCAAGGGAGGTCCCAGGTTCAAATCCCCATCCTACCAAAAAAGTTGAATTGGGTATCCAAAATCCAATTGATAATGTTGGTACGGGCAGGGTCGGGTGCGACTCCCGAGTGACTTTAATGGTGTAGAACCCCCTGTTCGTGGTCTCTCAGACCAAGGCGGTCTCATAAGGGATTTTTCGCTTTATACATATATATATATATATATATATATATATATATATATATATAAGTGTATTACAAAAAGGTGGTACTATTTCAAATAAACAAATACCACATTGACTGGTTACACTTTAGACTTTATAAGATATTTCTTTAAAGTACATAGCATATAAATTTTAATTTCTCAGGTGATTATAACCCAATTTTTTTTTTAAGCGAAAAACCCCTTGCGGGGCCGCCTTGGTCTGAGAGACCACGAACAGGGGGTTCTACACCGTCAAAGTCACCCGAGAGTCACACCCGACCCTGCCCGCACCAACATTATCAATTGGATTTTGGATACCCAATTAAACTTTTTGGTAGGGTGGAGATTTGAACCTAGGACCTCTCTTGGAGGATTTCCCTCTCCTCTCCAATTCACCTACAACACCTAGTTTTATGACCCAATTAGAAAACGATATTAGAAAGCTATTTAGCAAAAGCGCCTTTCAACAGGATTTCAAATCTAGAGTTTATTAGACTGCATTTTCAAAGTATTTACAAGAGTTGCTCAAACATTTTCAATGAGGGTTATAGAGAAATGTAACCACTTGAATATCAGTTCGGCATAATAGAATAATATCTGGTTCAATATCATATAGTTTTCAGCATACTGTTTTCTGCCAATAAACTCCAATCATATATCATTGTAAAGAAACTTTCTTCTCTTCTCCATAATGTATAGAATATGAGTAGCAGAGACTTCGAGATCATATGGCTAATTTAATGCATTGTGTACCTCTACCATTAATGCACTTAATTTTAAAACTAAAAAAATAACATTTTAATAAAGTTAAACATGATCACTCTCATCACAAGAGAACAATGTTCAATAAAAATAAAAAGAGTTTTAAAAAGGTTTAGAAATTTCTCCCTATAACTTATTTTATTCACCATGTAGTCATAACTAAGAGATTATGGCAATGTAACGGTTCTATATATAAAGAGAAGTCGACAAACATGTAAGGGAGAAAAATATATAAAATATAAGTTTTTCGAGGAGACATGGCTATGCTTTAGGGTTTTGATGACACAAAATGAGCAACCAAGATTAAAACATGAGGAAGGGTGGATATTAAGCTTGGGCAAGTGACATGGATTGAGATGTGATGGAGAGCCGAGATTCACATAGAAAAACCAGATGTTATTCCTCTGTAATTTGTTTACCACAGTGTTACAATACAACCCGCAGGCGTAATTTTCCTTTCTTTCTTCTTCCAATCTCCAACTCACCATCCCTGTCTCATTACAAACTGGGTTCTTTTATCCAGGTTTCGACCCCCGAGTCATTAATGACAAGGCGGGAGAGTACTTCCGTGGAACCTACCCAGTCGGCGCCCGACCGAGTTTTAAATTTTCTTTCCAGAATTGGCAACTGCCCCGATCCGCCATGAAAGCATGCATTAAAGAACCATCTGACATTTTTGACCTCTGGACGTAGCATTCGAGAGGCCGTCGTGTTCAGCAAACTTATCGGATACGAAAACATGCATTAATGAGACCCTTGACCGCCTCGAAAACATCACCTTGGAACACGTGCCTTTTCGAACCATGAACCAGCCGTTTGTCGCGATATCGTGACATGTCACGAAATCGTGACATTTTGGCTTCCTTGCGCTCCTTCTCCCTTTTGGTCGTGATATCGTGACATGTCGCGATATCGCGACGTTTTCCCTTCATCTCTGCCTTCTTCGCCTTCGGGTCGCGATATCGTGACATTTTCCTTCCTCTTTGCCTTCCTTGCCTTCGGGTCGTGATATCGTGACATGTCACGATATCGTGACATTTTCCTCCATCGTTGCCTTTCTTATCTTCAAGTCACGATATCGTGACATGTCACGATATCGCGACATTTGCCTTCGGATGCCTTCGCCTTTTTGCTCTGGTCGTGATTTCGTGACAGTCATGATTTCGTGACATGTCGCGAAATCGTGACATTCTCATTGGTGTCTTCTCTTGGCTGCTCCTTGTCGCGATTTCGTGATAGTCATGATTTCGTGACATGTCACGAAATCGTGACATTCCCAACTGTCTTCTCTCGGTTGCTCCTTGTCGCGATTTCGTGACATGTCGCAAAATCGTGACATTCCCAATGGCGTCTTCTCCTGACTGCCTTCTTGTCGTGATTTCATGATAGTTACGATTTCGTGACATGTCACGAAATCATGACATTCCCAACAGTGTCTTCTCTCGGCTGCTCCTTGTCACGATTTCGTGAAATCGTGACATTCTCAATGACATTTCCTCCCTGCTGCTCCTGGTCATGATTTTGCAACGGTCACGATTTCGTGACATGTCACGAAATTGCGACATTCTCAATGGCATTTTCTCTCTCCTGCTGTCGGTCACGATTTCGTGACATGTCACGAAATCATGACAATTTTTGCCCTACACTTTCTCTCTCCTTCTTGAGTTGCGAAAACTTAGAAAAAATTTTGTTGATGCAAGATTGCTCTACTGCCATCGGATGCTCCTGCATCAGACACCCGAGGTTGATTTGAGAAGTGACCCTCACTTCTGTACTGTTAGAGGAAGACCCAGGCGGTCGACCTCTATTTTTGACAACCAAGTTGCATCTTCAATAGGCCTGCCCTTCCACTTGACCAAATATTTAGAATATTGCCTGTTCCTGGTGCTTCTACCTGCTCGGGTGTCGAGTATTTCCTCGATCTCGTCTGCGGCTGGAGTAGACGTTGGAATACTCCATAACTTTGTACTTGGTGTCTCGCTACTGCCTCCTTCATGATATTCTACCAAATCTGCAACGTTAAAAATAGGTGATATATTAAGGCCGTTGGGCAATTCCACTTCATAGGCATTGCCTGAATCCCGTTTTCCTATAACTCGGCATGGCCCAAACTTCTTCATCTTCAGCTTGTTATAGGTTTTAGCAAGAAATCTTTCCTTCCTCAGGTGGACCATGACTTCATCTCCCACTGCAAATTCTTTAGGCCGTCTCTTCTGATCTGCCCTTGTCTTATATTGGTTATTCATCTTGGTAATCTGCTTCTTCACCTCTTCATGCAAGCCTCTCAGATGCTCTGCAAAGTCCTCAGCCTCAGCACTGCACTTGTCTCTTGTATCCATCTTTCTCAACTCGAAAGCAGTTCTTGGACTGCTCCCATATACTATCTGGAATGGAGATTTGTTAGTACTCCTGTTGACAGAATTGTTGTATGCAAATTCTGCCTATGGTAAAACCAAATCCCATCCCATGGGCTTATCTCCTACCAAGCACCTCAATAGGTTTCCCAAGCTTCTATTCACCACCTCTGTTTGTCCATCAGTCTGGGGGTGATATGCAGAACTGAATTTCAAGTCTGTCTTCAGTTTCTTCCACAAAGTTCTCCAGAAATACCCCACAAACTTGGTATCTCTATCAGAAATGATACTCTTTGGTAGACCATGAAGTCGTACCACCTCTTTGAAGAATAATCCTGCAATGTGAACCGCGTCACTAGTTTTTTGGCAGGGAATAAAATGTGCCATCTTTGAAAACCTGTCAACCACCACAAATATGGAGTCATTTCCCCGTTGTGTTCTTGGCAGGCCAAGAATGAAATCCATGTTGATGTCCTCCCATGGTCGCTCTGGCACAGGTAATGGCTGATATAATCCCGTATTCTGGCTCACACCTTTCGCCATCTGGCATACTCTATAGCTCTGCACAAACCTCTTCACATCTTGCTGTAGTTGTGGCCAATAGTAGTTCTCACTAACCAGGGCAATGGTCTTATCCCGACCAAAATGACCAGCCAACCCGTCGCTGTGTTTCTCCTTGACCAGATTTTCCCTCATTGAACTCCTTGGAATGCATAACTGACTTCCTCTAAACAGCATTCCATCCTGGATTAAGAAATCCAACCACTTGGTCCTGTCCAAAGTAACAGGTGCCAAGCAAGCCTTCCAAGCTTCTACAAAATCAGGATCTTCAGGGTACAAACCCTTCAATTCATTAAATCCTACCACTTCCACCTTCATTTCTGTCAACAAACACTGCCTTCTACTTAAGGCATCTGCAACTCTGTTTGACCTTCCACTCCTGTGCTTCAGCACAAAGGTATAACTTTGTAGAAACTCCACCCACTTCAGATGCCTTTGATTTAGCTTCCCCTGGCTATTAATATACTGTAAGGCCTGATGATCAGTATATAGAACAAACTCTTTTGGCAGTAAATAATGTCTCCACTTCTTTAGAGCCTGAACTATAGCATAAAACTCTTGATCATAAACTGAATACTTTTTCCTGGCATCATTGAGTTTCTCACTAAAGTAAGCAACAGGCCTACCTTCTTGACTCAAAACAGCTCCTATGGCACTACCACTAGCATCAGTATCTACCTGAAATACCTTATTAAAATTTGGAAGTGCCAAAATAGGTTGTTATGTGACCTTCTTCTTCAACATATCAAAGCTCTTATCTGCTCCTAAGGTCCATTTAAATTCTTTCTTATCCCCTCTCATTGTTTCTGTAAGGGGTGCACAAATACTGCTGAAATTCCTAATGAATTTCCTGTAAAAACTGGCTAGACCATGAAATGATCTTACCTCAGTTGTGCTTCTCGGAGTAGGCCATTCAATGATAGCCCTCACCTTTTTTGGGTCCATTTTTAGACCTTCGACTGAGATGACAAATCCTAGGTACACTAACTCCTTCTTCATGAAATTACACTTTTTTAGATTAATTAACAACTGCTCCTACCGTAGCTTCTCAAAAACCCTTCTGATATGCATCAGATGCTCCTCCAGGGTTCTGCTAAATATTAGAATATCATCTAAATAGACAATGATGAATTTGCCTAAAAATTCTTTCAATACCTCATTCATCAGTCTCATGAATGTGTTGGGTGCATTGGTTAGCCCAAATGGCATTACCAACCACTCATACAAACCCTCTCTGGTCTTGAAGGTTGTCTTCCACTCATCCCCTTCTCTGACACGAATCTGATGATAACCACTCTTCAGATCGACCTTTGTGAAGTACTTGGCTCCACTCAAACAGTCCATAATGTCATCCATCCTTGGCAATGGAAATCTATACTTTATGGTAATCTTGTTAATAGCTCGAGAGTCTGTACACATTCTCCACTCTCCGTCTTTCTTTGGCGCGAGTACTACAGGTACTGCGCATGGACTTAAACTTTCCCGAATCAGTCCCTTCTGCAGCAACTCTTGGACTTGTCGGTTCAGCTCCTCAGTTTCTGTAGGAGTCATTCTGTGTGCTGCCTTATTGGGTAAACTAGACCCTGGTATCAAATCTATATGGTGACTGATTTTCCTCACTGGGGGTAAACCCTCAGGCACATTATCAGATATAATATCTGGAAATTCCTCCAACAGGTCTAGGACTTCTGTTGGGGCATCTTTGCATTCCTCCTTCCTAACTCTAGGAATTAAGGCATAACACATATGCTCATGCTTCAAACCATCCAAAAATTTTCTCCCTTCAACTAAACAGATTCTGGCGCTGCTACATACCTTTTCGTCCGCCTCCTTCAGGGGCTTCAGCTTATGGCGCACTCCATTCTTCGTCACTGAGTAGGTGTTGGCACGACCATCATGCACTACACTCCGATCAAACTGCCATGGCCTTCCCAGCAACAAATGGCAAGCATCCATAGGCAGGATGTCACACAGGACCTCATCACAATAATTCCCAATATTAAATTTCATGGAGCATTGCTCACTGACCAAAGCCCTATGGTCCTTCTGTAACCACGCGATCCGATATGGATGCGGGTGCTTCCTCCTCTTTAACTATAACTTGGTAACCATTTCCTCAGAGACCAAGTTATCAGTACTTCCATTATCAATAATAACATTACAGACCTTACCCGAACTTCTGCACCATGTGCGAAATAGGTTTCTCCTCTGGTCTGATCCTTTCTCTTCATTCAACAAGGTTCTTCTTGTTACCATAACTTCTCCTCTTTTTGCCTCCTCAGAATGTTCTGATTCAGCATCTTCATCTGCTACAGCAGCTCTGGCAGGACCCTCAGGTCTCTTGTTCATCCTTTCTCGGTGTTGTGGACACTCGAATGCTCGATGTCCTTCTTCGCCATAGTGGAAACAGGTTCCACGAAATACTCCTCTTCCAAACCCTCGTCCAGATCTACCCCGTCCTCTTGGGTAGTTGTCCTGACTACGGGGCTGATAAGTGTTCTCCTCTTTTTGATCCTGGTTACTACTTGTTTCACCAGTCTTCTTCTTCAGGTCTTTGTATTTCTCTCCACTGGCCCTTCCACCAGTTCTTCCACCACGACCTCTTCCTCTTTGCTTGCCCTCAAACCGTCTATTCAGCTTTTCTTCTACCTTTAGGGCAAACTGGTAAGCATCCTCAATGGTGCTCACCCGAACTAGGCTCAACTCCTCTTGGATACTGGGTCTCAACCCATTGATATAACGGGCCACCTTCTCCTTGTTTGCCTCTAAATGGCCAGTTCTGATGGAGATCTTATAAAACTCCTCTGTGTATTCTTGGACAGTTTTGCTCGACTGTCTCAAACTCTGCATTTTCCTTAGCAGATCTAATTCATAATCTGCAGGAATAAACTATCTTTTCAACTTTTCTACCATTCTATCCCATCTTGTTATTCTTTCCTTCCCTCTTCTATTCCTTTCCAGTTGTATTCCCTTCCACCAGATGTTGGCATGACCCTTCAGCTTGGTCTTAGCAAATCTGACCCGATTAGGGTCTTCAACCTCCTCATATTCAAAATACTCCTCTAGATCATTTATCCAGTCAATCACCTCTTCTGGATCTAGGTTTCCAGAATATGTAGAAACCTCCATTTTTGGTTTCTTTCCAATCTGGGAGATGGCTCTGTATAACCTGGCCTGTGCAGGATCTACAACCTCTTCTTCTTCCTCAAACTGGTCTTCTTCTTCATCAACTTCGTCTTCACTTCCTTCTTCCCTCCTGGGCTCGTGCCCTCTACGCAGTTCCTCTTGCAGGGCCTGAACTTGCCTCTGCAAAGCTCTAAAATCTTCTGCTGGCACCATATTTCTTACTCCACCATGGTTTCTTCGTGGAGGCATTCTTCTTTCTTCTCTTACAAACCCTTCCACAGATCCTGGTGTAACTGCCTCTCGTTCGGCGATCTGTTACACGCTCAGGAACTCCCGCTCTGATACCACTTGATGGGGAGCCGAGATTCACACAGAAAAACCAGATGTTATTCCTCTGTAATTTGTTTACCACAGTGTTACAATACAGCCCGCAGGCGTAATTTTCCTTTCTTTCTTCTTCCAATCTCCAACTCACCATCCCTGTCTCATTACAAACTGGGTTCTTTTATCCAGGTTTCGACCCCCCCCGAGTCATTAATGACAAGGCGAGAGAGTACTTTCATGGAACCTGCCCAGTCGGCTTCCTCGATCGAGTTTTCAATTTTCTTTCCATAATTGGCAACTGCCCCGATCCGCCATGAAAGCATGCATTAAAGAACCATCTGACATTTTTGACCTCTGGACGCAGCATTCGAGAGGCCGTCATGTTCAGCAAACTTATCGGATATGAAAACATGCATTAATGAGACCCTTGACCGCCTCGGAAACATCACCTTGGAACGCATGCCTTTTTGAACCATGAACCAGTCGTTTGTCGTGATATCGTGACATGTCACGATATCATGACATTTTGGCTTCCTTGCGCTCCTTCTCCCTTTTGGTCGCGATATCGTGACATGTCGCGATATCGCGATGTTTTCCCTTCATCTCTGCCTTCTTCGCCTTCGGGTCGCGATATCGTGACATTTTCCTTCCTCGTTGCCTTCCTTGCCTTCGGGTCGTGATATCGTGACATTTTCCTCCATCGCTGCCTTTCTTATCTTCAAGTCGCGATATCGCGACATTTGCCTTCGGATGCCTTTGCCTTTCTGCTGCTGGTCGCAATTTCATGACATGTCATGAAATCGTGACATTCTCGTTGGTGTCTTCTCCTGGTTGCTCCTTGTCGCGATTTCGTGACAGTCATGATTTCATGACATTCCCAACGATGTCTACTCTCGGCTGCTCCTTGTCGTGATTTCATGACATGTCGCGAGCTCACGACATTCCCAATGGCGTCTTCTCCTAGCTACCTTCTTGTCGTGATTTCATGACATGTCGCGAAATCGCGACATTCCCAATGGTGTCTTCTCTCGGTTGCTCCTTATCGCGATTTCATGACATGTCGCAAAATCATGACATTCTCAACGAATTTCCTCCCTTGGCTGCTCCTGGTCACGATTTCGCGACATGTCACGAAATCATGACATTCTCAATGGCATTTTCTCTCTCCTACTGTCGGTCACGATTTTGCGACATGTCACGAAATCACGACAATTTTTGCCCTGCACTTTCTCTCTCCTTCCTGAGTTGCGAAAACTTAGAAATTTTTTTGTTGATGCAAGATTGTCGTTGCTGCCATCGGATGCTCCTGCATCAAGATGGATGGATGGCTGAGATTAAAACATGGTGGATGGCTAGGATTAATTTATATAAATACATATATATTTATTAAATATATATAAATATAATATATAAAATATTATATATATATATTAAATAAATATATATATATATATATAATGGATGGTTATGATTGGAGGACATGGATGGATGACAAGTGGCTAGATTTTGGTGTCTACAGATGCCCCTTTTTGTATCGCATTGCATGAAACACAATGCGGTGCAAAAATACGAGACACCTGGTTTGGCATGATGAAGCAACTTTCTTTCCTTGGAGTGCAAAGATGATTTTGAAGATAAAAGAATTTGTATGTGTAGCTTACCCCCTCAATTGGTGAATGAGTGAAGAATGAGTCTCACAAGCCAATTGATAGAATTGTGGGGAATGATTGAATGGTGCAAGTGCAAGTGTATGATGTAAATGTGGATGATATGAATGATGTAAATTGATGTCATTTTTGCCCCAATGGATTAAAGGGGTTTTTCCAAGTGTAGATGCCATGATCATGTAAGATGTATCCCATTATGGGAAATCAAAATCAAATTTGTTTACCCCAAGTTTGGGGTGATTCCATGTTATTGAAGAAAGTGCCTTTTGGCATCATTGAAATGCAAAGTGATGAAAATGCAAAATATCAAGAACCAATCATCCTAGGATCAAATGATTTCTAGGAGGCACCTCCTAGTGACTATGTGTAATTCTTAAATGTTAAAGGGAATGATGTAGTATGAATTATCCATGTTTCAAGCCCCATGGACAAGGCCATCAATGATAACTTTTGAGCAAATTAATCTGAGCATAGTCGCACTCAAAAATGAGGGATCAAATGTAATTTGATTTCAAACAAAGAGATATTGGATGATGAAAATGGCCAAGTGTCCTTATGGTGATTTATCCATCTTACCGAATTGCATGGACAACCAATCGTTGCAATCGCCAAGGAGATAGAATAGACCACTAGATACGAGGTTCACTTGAAATTGTATGTGAACTTGGAAAATGTTTGATGCAAATGTAATTATTGATGGATTTGATGATGTTGAAATGAATATGTGATGATGAAAAATGCATTGATGAATGAATTGCATGATTTTGTGAAATTTTGCATTGGTTTGGAGCATTTTTAGAGCAATTTTGGATAATTTTATGACTTTTGGTCGCAAACAAAAGTTAACCACCCAAATCAATCCATGTTATCACAAAGATGAATGAAATGATGGAGTGGATGATTAGAATGATGAATATGGTCATTTTGTGAAAATTTGGACCATTTTGGTGCATTTTGAAGCTTGTAAGGTGATTTTATGACTTTTGGTTGCAAACAAAAATTAAGCATCCAAATCAATTTTTGTTTTCACAAAACATGATATGATGATGAAATGAATGTATGGATGCAATTTGGAGTGATTTTATGGAGGTAAGCTACATTTTTGGATCATTTTGGTCTTTCTACAAATTTTGAAACCAAACATTGACTAGCATCCACATCATGCGTAGACATCAACAAGCGTTTGCCACTCTACAGATGTTAGTCAATATTTCAATGCACCTATGAATGCCCATGGGCATTCTAGTGCACCAAAAATAGCTATAAATAGTCTACAGAGGTGAAATTAGATTCATTCTTGTATTCACAAATTCTAGAAGTTACATCTAAAGAAGTGAGTGAGTGAAGAAGTGAGGTGGAGTGAAGGAGTTTGGTGGAGTGGAAGCTATGGTGATGGAGGGTGTGGATGAAGGTAGGAGTAGAGGTGCATGTTGTTGAGGTAAGTGCCCTTGGCACTCTTTGTTTGGACTTGTGCAATTTTTTTTAAATTATGCAATGAATGTGACATTAATGTGTTTGCATTGTGTATGTGTTGTGTTGCAGTTGAAGATCTTGGAGGCTCGACATCGATTCTCACCTCTCATACCAAGGGTGAGAAAGGTACTATGGATGAGTAGTGGAAGTGGTTAGAGGATATGGGGCTAGTTAGGGTAGCTCAGATTGATGTGGTGAGGGAGATGAGGGGTATCTCTCTACCTTGGTAGAGATATGGGATCCAGATAGGGGGACCTTTTAGCTCCCTACTAGAGAGGTGATAATGACACTTGAGGATGTATACCACATCCTCAAAGTACCAATGGAGGGGTTACATATCGAGGTTGGACATGATAAGGGGTATGAGATGAGCTAGATATTTGGATATGGATGGTAGGATGTGAGTGTGAAGGGTGGAGGGATAAGGTACTTGGTGATGTATGTGGATAAGAAGTTGGAGGTATTGCCTACCTTGGTCATGTTCATGTTGGCCAACATAGTGGCCCCAAACAACATTAGTTATCGATTCCCTTGGAACATGATCAGGTTGGTGTATGATATGATCGATGAGCCTCGAGTGTATGCATGGGCACCTACTCTACTAGCTCAATTATACCAAGAGTTGTATGAGGTGAGGAGGTAGAGGAAAAAGGGGTTAGGATGTAGTGTACTACTATAGTGTTGGGGTTGGGAGCACTTCAGTGTGGCTCAACCTGTGGGCTTGCCTACTGAGGCATGGGATGGGGAGCAACCCTATGCTATGAGATGGTGAGTGGCTAAGGAGGTGCAGCTGAGTCATCCTATCAAATTAGCTAAGAGTACAGGGATCTATGGGTAGGGTTGACACCTACTCAGGTGCATTGGAGACCATGGTGAGGTGCTACTTGGAATAGTGATAGGGAGTAGCTATAGAGGATTCGATAGGCGAGATGGGTGGTTGGGAGGCATAGGAGTGAGGTGGAGCTGATCTAGTTCTCATAGGTGCTATAATAGTTTAGGCTATGATAGGGGTTCCTAAGGCACCAATGTTATATAGGCATCATCAAGATGAGATGAGTCTACCTTGTGTTAAGGCATGGAGGGTGACCTATGAGGATGATGAGGAGATAGATCTCCCTAATGTGGATGATGTAAGGACTACCATAGAGTATGATGTATGGTTCACTACACAACCACCATGGGTACCGAGTCTAATAGTGGATGAGGGAAGTGAGGATGAGGATGAGGTAGAGGTTAAGGAGGAGGAGGTAGATGAGGCTCCCAGACATCATAGATATCTTTGATCTAGCAGTCAAGGGAGACAGGTGAGGGATGCAATAGAGCAGCCTCTAGATATTGGAGGTGATGGAGATGGTATGGATGATATGGAGGAGGTTCTAGAGAGACCTCCAAGTTAGAGTGAGGAGGATTGGATGAGGCTCAAGCAGATGGTGGTAGAGTGAGATGCAGAGATAGCTCGATTATGGGTGGAGCTAGAGGTACAAATGGCTACAGGTGGAGGTGAGGATAGGATCATGAGGCTCCAGGTAGAGCTACTTGAGAGGGACCATCATCAGAGACATGATGTACTATACCTTTAGGCCCGAGATGGATATATCCAAGATTTGGAGGATCGATTGATGCAGCACCACATTGGGCTACCAGATCCACCCTCCTCATCCATATCTAGGTCTGTTAGGCATAGTGAGTCTAGGCATAGTGGCTCTAGGTCTAGGGCTCCTTCAAGGTCACAAGGGTCCTCTTATAGATGTTAGCTAGTGCTTAGATGCACTTTTTGTATATGAGCCTTGGTGCTCCATTGTATATAGCCTTTAAGCATTCATTGTACATGTGATATTATATATATATACATGGATTTTACTTTTATGTTATAATTTTGTGTGAATGCATGTGTATATGTGTGATGGATGATAATGTGTATGAATGCAAATGAATTAATTCTCTAATGATCATTCATAGTTTAGATTTTACTTGACCATGTATAGCATTGTTGTTTAATCAGGGGCACCAAAATGGTGGCATGTGAAATGGAAGACTCATGTAATGATATGGATGTTGATATGGAAGAAGATATGGATGTTGATATGGAAGAAGATATGGATGTTGATATGGAAAATTGATTATTTTGTAGAGACTCAGACATACTAGTGATATCAAACAAACTCACTAAATTTTATCTAATTTCTCTAAGACCAAATGTGTGTGCAGTGAATTCATTTACCAAATCATGAGTATGGTAATGACTCGAGGTAATCAAGAACCAATGTGTGTGCAAGTGAGTTCATTAACCCATATTGAGTAAATTGAGATGAAACCTATCATGGAGAAGACCAAGAAGCTAGTTTATCCTTATGTGTGGTCAGAGGTCTCTTCAAGAGAGACGTGTCACCATGCATGAGCATACTCCACTACCAGTCAAGCATCTATAGCCCTGGTGGATATTAGCTCCATAGTCCAAGAATCTGATCTCTAAGATTTGGGGATTCAGACTACCTAACCATATGACTAGAAATGTAGTTCTATCCTTACAACTTGAGGATCTGTGGTGTGTGATGTGTAAAATATTTAGAGCTTTGGGGAATTAGATTCTCAACCGAAGTGTGATGAGAATTTTACCCTATCCTTACTACTCTATATTTTATTTGGAAATGATTGTGATAGTGGTGAAAACCACTATTTTTTATTTTTGGACTATGTGCATAATGGGACAAGCAAGGATTACCCTTTTCACTTCGAGGTTCAACCCAATCATGGTGTTATCCCTCTTTGACACAAGATGTTTTTAAGATGTGTGATTGTGTTTGGTTCAAGAGTGTTAGAGTCAATTCCCAGAACTCAATATTTTCTTAGTGAAAATGTGTCTTGGTCCTAAAGAAAACTTGACATGTATTGGAGGTTGCTAGAAACACTAGGAGTGGTTGAGTGACCAAAAACACCTAGGGATTATGGAAATGTGGTTTGCAAATGATAATTTGACTTTATGGAATGGTGCAATGAAATGGATGATGATTTGAAGGTGCCCCTGATTAAGGCAACAAAACTTTATTGGACCAATTATTATCTAAACTGAATAAATGACCCCTAATATGAAATAAAATGTGTGAAGATGGTTGTGAATGCAATGTATGAAATGCAATTTGTGAAATGAAATGTGTAATGCAAGTATGAAATGCAAAGTGTAAAATGTAATATGTGAAATGCAATATGTGAAATACAATATGTAAAATGTAATGTGTGAAATGCAATGTTGTTTTTGTGTATTAGCCATGTATATATACATATATATAAATCACATTAAGCATAGAATTCTCTCAAGTGGATGATGTTAAGTGGTTCAGGCTCTTCAACTCCCTCTAGACTAGCAAGCCTATAAGTTCCTTTACCCACTTTTTGAGTGACAATGTATGGACCTAACCAATTAGCCATGAATTTATCATGAAGATGTGGTAATGCATTGGTGTTTTATTGATTCTCTTTAAGAACAAGATCTCCTACTTGGAATTCATGTAGATGAACTTTGGCATTGTAAGCATGCTTTAGGTGGTCTTGATAAACTCATAAATGCTCTAAAGCATTGACCCACCTTTCATCAAGAAGCGTGAGTTGGTCAAAATGTGCTTGTCTAGAAGTATCATCATCTATGAATTCCTACAATGAAATTCGCAATGAGGGGATCTCAAGCTCAAGAGGTATAATTGCTTTGGCTCCATAGACCAGTGAAAATGGTATTGCCCTAGTAGGCATGTGGATGCTTGTTCGATAAGCCCATAATGCCAAGGGGATTTGAGTATGCCAATCTCTATGATTTTCTTTGACTAGTTTCTTGAGAATAGCAATTAAGGTCTTGTTGGTAGCCTCAGCTTATCCATTTGCTTATGGGTAGTAAGGAGTCGAGAAACTATGTTGGATATTATATTTCTTACAAAGTGCTCGAACATCCTTGTTTTTGAAAGACTTACCATTGTCAGAGATGATTTTTGAGGGAATACCAAAATGATAGATGATATGATGAAGTATAAACTCCATAATTCGAGGTCCTATCATACTAGTTAGAGGAATTGCCTCAACCCACTTTGTGAAGTATTCAATGGTTATGATGATGAATGTATGTTATCCCAAGGAAGGAGGTGAGATTTTTCCAATCAAATCAAGACCCCATTGTGAAAAGGGCCAAAGGCTTTGAATAGGTTGTAATTCTTGTGATGGCACATGAGTTAAATTAGCATGTTGTTGACATTGTTGACAATGCTTGACATAAGTGCAACAATCATATTCCATGGTGGGCCAATAGTAACCCATGCATAGAATACACTTTGCAATGGCCATTCCACTAAAATGACCACCACAAGTACCATCATGAGCTTCAGCTATGGCTCTTTGTGCCTCTATAGGCTCGAGACAATGAAGGAGGACTCCATCATAACCATGTCTATACAACATATCCCCCAAGAGAGTAAAATGAGCTACCTTTTGCTTGAAAGTGCATTTAGCAATCCATGACATATCTGATGGGAGTGTTCCAAACTTGAGGAAGGCTATTATTTGGTTTGACCAAGGCTCATATGGCTCTGAATGGATAAAGCAAACATCCTTTTCATCCTTAGATTCAGCATGGACAATTGTAGATTTAGAGATCATTGTAACAATGAGTGGTTGTACCTCTCCTATAGAGTTCTTTGGAATCAATGATCCTAGAGAGGCCATCACATATGCAAATCTATTAGTCGAACATGGCAAACTATCGATTTCATACCAATCAAATTTAGAGAGCAATTTCATTGCTACTTCATGGTAAAGCTTTATGGTAGGTTCTTTGCATTGGTATTCTCCATTGATTTGATGAACGACAAGTTGAGAATCACCAAATATCCTGATATGCTTTATGCCCATAGCTATGGCTGCTTGAAGACCTAATATTAAGGCTTCATACTCTGCATTGTTGTTTGTGCATTGGAAGTCAAGTTTGAATGATAAGGGAATAGGTACCCCTTGGGGTGTATGAAACATGACTCCAACACCTTGACCTTTTTTGCACTTAGAACCATCAAAGAATAGTGTGATATCGACATCTTCCTCTAGAATGACATCTTCTTCTTGTTCAGTGATAGTGAATACCGAATCATCTAGGAGCTCAATAATCAAGGGTTGATCACTAGGAAGTGGAGCTTCTACAAGTTGATCGACTATGACCTGACCTTTAATGGATTTTTGGCTGATGAACTCAAGATCGAATTCAGTGAGAAGCATTATCCATTTTGTGGTGCGGGTGTTATTGTAAGTGTGAGACATCATATAACGTAGAGGATTTTCATGAGCTATGACATATGTGGTGTGACTAAGCATGTAATATCTGAGTTTCTTAGTGGTAAAAACCACTGCTAAGCACAATTTTTCCATGTAAGCATATCTAGTTTCATAGCTTACCAATGTTTGACTAATGTAATAGACAACTTGCTCTCGATTATTTTCATTCTTTTGTGCAAGCATTGTCCCTAATGCAAAGTCCATTGTTAAAACATAAATATGGAAGGGGACCCCTAGATGAGGAGGAGTTAAGACTAGTGGAGAAGCCAGGTATTTCTTGATGTCATAAAAAGCTTTTTGGCATTCATCTATCCATGAAAATGTCACCCCCTTTTGTAGTAGGTGATTGAATGGCCTACATTTATCAGAAAGTTGTGCAATGAAATGATGGATCGATTGAATATTTCCTTGTAAACTATGCAATTCCTTCAAGTTTTTTGGGGGAGGCATCTCCATGATGGCCTTGAATTTGTTTGGGTCCACCTCAATGCCTCTTTTGGAGATAATGAATCCTAGTAGTTTTCCTGAGGTAACACCAAAGACACACTTTTTGGGGTTCAACCTTACATTATGCTCTAGAAGTCGATCAAAGACTTTTTCCAAGACACCAATGTGCTCTTGTCGAGTTTTGGATTTTTCCAAGAGATCATCCACATAATATTTGATGATATTATGCATGTAATCATGGAAGATGTATGTCATGGCATGTTGATAAGTGGCACCTACATTTTTGAGGCCAAAGGGCATCACCTTGTAACAAAAAGTCCCCCAAGGTGTAGTGAATGTTGTTTTGTGTTGGTCATCAGGATTGATTCGAATCTGGTTGTATCCTAAAAAACCATCCATTAGAGAAAGCATTTCATGGCCAGCGCAAGTGTCGACAAGAGTATCAATGTTTGGTAGAGGAAAGTCATCCTTAGGACATGCTTTGTTAAGGTCTCGAAAGTTAGTGCAAATGTGTATCACCCTGTTAGGCTTGCGAATGGGTACCATGTTTGAAAGCCACTCAGGATAGTCAATGGGGATAATGAAACCCACATCTAATAGCTTTTGAAGCTCTTCTTTGACCATGAGGGCAATGGTAGGATGCATCTTTCTCAATTTTTGTTTGATCGACTTAGCATCAGAGTGCAAGGTGAGATTGTGGACAACCAAGTTAGGGTCAAGACCAGGCATGTCTTTGTAGGACCATGCAAAAATGCCCTTCTTCTTCTTGAGGAGAGCAATTAATTGCTCTTGTTCATCTATGGATAAAATTTTACCAAGTTTGACAATTTGGGGATTGTCTGCATCTGAACTAAGGTTCACATCGATGGTATCTTCAATAGACATATGAGAACCTTCCTCAAGCTGATGGGGCATTGGGATCAGATGAATGTCATCTATGACATTATCAAACTCTTATGACTCAACCTCTTCTATGTCTACCTAGAAAACCTTAGGATCTAAAGGTGAAGGTGAAGGTGAAGGTGGAGGTGATGGAGGAATGTAGTTGGTTAAAGCCCTTAACAATTCCTCAAAAAGGATAAATTTAGAAAAGGATGGAGGTGAGGAAATCTGGTCCATATCAATAAGGCTCATGTCAATTGGAATTGGATTTGCCAAATCGTATGGATTACGGAGTGGGGTGAATAAGTCAACAAGATTCATGTTGACTTAAAGGGGAAAATGGTGGTTGGAAAAGTGGAGGATGGATAGATCCTATCTACTAGAACCGATGCTAGAACTCTAGGAACCTGAACAATAATGAGCAACACAAATAAATGCAATAGGAAAAAAGCCATGTACATGCAATGCAATGTTTTTTTTTTTTTAATTTTTTTTTTTTTTTTTTTTTTTTATATTATGTACATATATTACAAGAAAAATGTCCGATGAAGTGGATTAATGAAATGGAGGTGGTTCACCAATTGGTTTAACTCACTCTTGTGGAAGAAGCAAGTGAAATATGGGTTGATGGATGGGGAACATTCTGAGGTAAAACTCATCATATTCAATGAATGGAATGATGGGTGTCGATTCCTCATCAGATTCATCAGAAGCTATCGATATGACATCATATTCTTCATAGATTTCATCTTCAAAGTCATCAGGGTGATGGGTTTCTTCTTCTAAATTCAAATTAAGACTTTGAAAAGCTTGTTCAAAAGAAGAGGTGAAAGAATAAGGGTGATAGCCTAAACCTGAATGGTCATGCACTTCTCGATATAGAGTATCAATGAGCTCATGCATTCCCTATTCATGTCATCCTAGGCCATAACCTTACCAATTGACTCGATGAAAATATCAAGATGGAAAACCCGACATGTGTTGTATGTTGGCAGGTGTTGGTTGCTTGGGTTCATCTAGGGAAGATGGATTGGATGATGAATCAATCCCCCCATACACAAAATTTATGCTATTGGGCATTGAACCCATGTTGTACACCACTCCTATGGATAAGGGTGGGTCACATGGGTGACCATAATCCCTAGAAGTTTGGATATTAAGTGGTGTGATGGTGATGTCTTGGACCACATATTCACCAATACCAAGATTAGTGAGGTGGACCACAACTTGGGATGATGTGGAGGTGGATGTGGAAGTGGATGTGGAAGACTCAGGATTGGCTTGGGGCTCCGATAATGGGAGAGGTATGGACTGGAATGGCATCTCACAATCTATTAATTTGACTTGTGAGACATCAAATGATGTGGATGGAGGTGGATTTGGCTGAGGTATTTGATGAATGGGTGATGATGTGGATGGAGGATGTTGATGATGTGGTTGATGTGGATTGAGTTTGACCACATGTACATGTAGTCAATGATGATGAAGATGGGGGCATAGAAGTGGAAGCTTGATGTGTGGTAGTGATGGGGAGTTCCTCAAGAATAGGAACTTTAGATGAAGAAGTGGATGGTGTGGTGGATGATGTGGTTGATGATGTGAGGAAAATATGAGTGGATGGAAGCATGGATTCATAGGGATTTGAAATGAAATTGCAATACTTAAATGGTTCGATATCCATTGGTATGCAATGAATTTATCCCTCATGTACATATTTTAAGCATTGATGAAGTATAGAAGGGACACATCTCATTTCCCTAATCCAAGGATATCCAAGGAGTACATTGTATGCCATGGACCCTTCCAAGATATGAAACATTGTGTGCAATATTTTTACCCCCACTTCGATGGGTAAAACTATAGTGCCAACTATGGAACAGAGAGCATCATTAAATGCTTTCAGGGTGAAGGTGGATTTGGTGATGTGAGATGGTGGGAGATTAAGATGTTGAAGAGTGGATGTGGTGATGATATTGATGGAGGAGCTAGTATCAATAAAAACTCATTTGAATGGCTTCCTATCAATTTGAGCCATGATATGCAATGGAGGGTCCATCGATCCTGATGATATTGGTTTGATTTCAAAATCATAGAATGTAATGGTAGGCTCCACACATGTTTGGATGCTCCCCACAAAATTGCTAAAGGTATTAGCATCCTGAGATTGGAGTTCAATGGATTTTAAAATCTCCATTAATGCCTCATGATGTGGGGGAGATTGTTGAATTAGCTCATAAATAGATAGTTTAGTTGAAGCTATTTTAAGGCTAGTGGTTAACCGACTACTCAGAGAGATGATTGGCCTTGATGGGTTGAGGATGAGTGGGTGGAGATGGATGACTTGGAATATGAATTGGTTGGGAAGAATTGGTGGAGAATTGGATGGGAGATGATGAATTGGTAGGTTGAGGAGACACACTTGCCTATGGTGCTATGGGAGATTGAACAGGCTATTATTGTGCATTTTATTGATTTATGCATTGTTGACCTTGGGTGACTACATGAATAGCACCCACAAAACCTTGGTATTATTGAACATGGTTAACTTGATTAGGAGGAGTCTTGGTATTTGACCCTCCTATTGTTGGTTGTGCTTCCTCATGATGAGGAAGTGGTGTTTGATAGATGCCAAGGTTTTGATTTTGTTGAGCTAAGGGACTATCAAGCTTGATGGCCCCTAAGTCAATTAGGTCTTGCACTATATCTTTAAATGTGTAGCAGTTATTAATATCATACCCATTTTGTCGATGATAAGGGCAAAATAAATGCTCCCTATAGCTTTTGCTATATTTGGTGGGATCATCTGGTTTGACCTCAGGTAAGGCAAGTTGGTTTGTGTCATACAACCTATGAAATATGGAGGTATATGATTTAGATAAGGGGGTGTATTGGTGATTTTGTCAAATAGATTATCGATATTGGTGATTTTCCATAGTTGGCACTATGTTTTGAACTTGTGATGGTGGGGGAACCACTTGATATGCAATTTGTTGTGGTTGTTGTTGCATTGGTTGTTGTTGTTGAGCCATTACCGACTGGCTCATGACCACTTGATTTACTTGATTTGCTTGATTAGCCTGATTTGGCTTGGATTGGCTAGAATAGGTTCCTTTGGATTGGCCCTTATTCTACCATTCTTTCTTTTTAGGCTTTAGCACACCTTCTTGGATTTTGATTTCCTCAATTATGCTAGCCTAGGCAAGAGCTTCTTCAAATGATCTATACTATTGTAATTGTAATAACCAAGAGATGGGTTTTAAGCAACTCTTGGTAAACAATCAAGTTAGCTCTTCCATTGGTAGGGAGAATGGTAGTTTTATGATAACAACCCTCCAATGGTTGCCAAAATCATAGACTGACTCATTCTCAAATTTAAATTTATAATATAAATTTTTTCAAATTATATAATCTCAGAAAATTTTCTTTCTAACATTGAGGGAAAATATTTTGAGAAATTGGTCTACCAACTATTCAAAAGTATAAATACTATGATGAGGCAGATGGTTATACCACTCTACGACATCTCCCCCAATATCTGAGGAAAGGTTCTAAGCATTAGGGCATCTTGATTTTGAATTCTGAAACATGAGTGAATGAATGTGCTCACATGCTCTCTAGGGTCCTCAGTCCCTTTGAATTTGTCAAATTTTGGTACTATAAAATCTATCGGATATGGTGATGATGGTACCAAAAAGTGAATTGGTTGATTGATAAGTTATCTTAAAGTTGGCTTCTGGTTCATCATACCAGGAGTATGTTGCATCAAGCTATCAATATATTATTGCATTGCTTGAATTCTAGGGTCTTCCCTAGGTATGTGGAAGCCTTGAATCACTTGATGATTGTGTGGAGATGAAGTGGTGAAATGTTGAGGTGTGATGAGATTTTGATGATTTGATGGACTGGATTGAATTTGGTGATGTTGGGCTTGATGATGGAATGATTGTAGATGATGAAATGGAGATGATGTTTGAGGACTATGAATGGGTTGACTTATTGGAATGGAATGGGTGTGGGTTGATGGAGGTGTGGGAATGGAAACCATAGAAGGTTGTGATATCCATGATGGATTTGATGAAAATAATGTAGGTTGAGTGGAAGTGGGTTGAGGCTTAATATTTACCACTTGTATTTGCTGTTGGGGACAAGAATGAGCATTTTATCGATCCTTGAGCAATTTATTAAGGTGTTGCCATGCTTCTTGTATGGAAATATCTGAGTAGATGGTGTGGATGTGGTTGGAATGGATGAAGTAGGTGGAGGATAAGTTGCAATAGGGATTGCAACTAAATGGGGAGCAATGGAAGCTAGCATTTGTGAAGCAACATTGACATGTGCTTCATACAATGGATTGCCATAGGTGGTGGTATATGAAGATGGAATGGAAGTGCTTTGGGCACATGACTATTGTGGAAGGGACCAATGATGGGAAGGTGTAGATGATGCCTCAAAAAGAGGGTTAGTATACACCTGGGTGAAACTAGAAGGCTATGAATGGGTAAGTTCCTACTGAGAAGAAGGATCATGCCTGGGTGGACTGTTGATTTTCTCTAGAACATAGTTAGCAGATCTTTGAAAAGCTTCCACTTTAGCCATGTCTATGTGGGTGATGTTATGATCTATGGGAGATGATGGCTCAGTTTCTGGAATGGGGATGTTGGTGGCTCTGTGTAACACATCAATGTTTGAGGTATACATAGTGTGTGATGGTCCCATAGATAAACCAGAATAGCTTATCTGTATCACACTGATAGGGTTAACCACAAAAGTGGTAGGGGAAGATGTGGAACACTCCATGGATGAAGTGATTTGGTTGGCAAGGGCTTGACTCAAAATATTTGCTTGGCTTTGGGTTGAAACCATAAGCTAATGAGTCAGATGAGGGTGGTGAAGTGTGTGGAACTGATGGCATGAAAACTGGCACTAGATGAGTAGGAGGCATGCCTGAAGGTTTTTGACCAACATTGAATGGTTGCCTAACCCAGGAGAGACAAAGGTGATCTATCTCTGAAGAAGGTTGACTCCTTTGATTCTAGCTAACTACACTACAAAGGATAAAAGGGGGAAAATAGAATGAGAAATAAAGCAAAGGAGGTCATAGCCAAAACTAACAAGGATGGTGTATGGTTGCATCAAGACACACTCCTTCAACATCACTGATGCAAACAATAGTGAACCACCTAACAAATCAGCCCACCCCACCTATCACTTCTCCTTTGGCTCAACGTGTAGGGGTGAATTCTAGAACCAACAGGAAGGTGCATGAAATCCAAGCAGCAGAATTAGAGTGCTCCCACCCGATTGGCCTTAACAAAAATAAACCTTGATGTCTAATGGCGAATGCAAATTCTAGAACCATCCAATTGGACCTACAAAATATAGATAGCAAAATTAAGCGAATCAACTCAGACGACCATCACATAAATAAATATCCACACAAAGGTAAAATTATAATGAAAGACAGATTGAGAGACCAAACAATGATTCACTATTATTTATAAATGACAAGGAACATATGAATTGTAAAGGCCACAGAGCCATCTTTAGGGATGCCAAGCATCCTGCTATTTATAGAAGATTTTACATTGAATTCAAATTACAACATTGATGGCATTAGGCAAGAGGATCTTATCGAAACAGTCAGAAGATCGGTTGATGTTATGTTCTTTAGAAGAATGGTGGTTGTTTGAAGGGATTTAGGTTTTTATACATAGATTTGTGCCCTTGATCGCTCTTACCAAACCTGTTTGAGCAATAAATTTTATCTACTATGCCTCTTTGAGCACCTAAGAAGTCTGACTGATCATCGTAGGCCCTGCATACTTCCATTTTCTCCTTGTCAGCTTGTACCAAGGCAACTATGATTATTAATGACCGAACTTGAAGCTTTCTTCCCCTTGATGTCAATTCTGGTTAGGGACGTGCCATCTTCTTGGTCTTCTACTCATTGTATTTCAGGGATAGAATATTTAGCTCAAAATTTTGATACTACTTTTCCAAAGTTTTGTCCAGCTTTGGGGATGGGAACTTGGGACTTGTGACTATTGAGCCATAGTTTGATTCTCTCGTTTGGGGATTTGGGATCATGTTCTTCTATCTAATGGTTGGGGTGGGGATTTTGGATCTTCTTTTTAGCACACCCCTTCCCATTCTTATGTCCATCCCCAAACATGAATATTTGTTTCACTGTTGTCCACATATACCATCAATACTTCAAAACTAGTCGGCTCTAAGATGTCATCTTCAAAAAATAAGAGTGGGTGAAGAGGCATAGAATTTTACCCACACTCTTAGCGACTTAGAGGGGATTTTCCTTTTGTGGGAAAGGAACAAAGAGTATTGTTTTTAATTATCCTGTTAATAGGGGAAGGGAGAGGAAAATATAGATGGAGGAATTGTTAACAAAAGCAACCAAAGAAGGTTGAAACATTAAGGAAATATGTGGAGAGGAGGCACAAAGTGCCCAGGAACCAACTGGGCAAAACACAGTAGAAAGGAAACAAAGAGGGAAGCCAAGGGGAACAGGGGAGGGAAAGGGAAGAAAATACAAAGGGAAATGAAACATAGTAGAGGGATGAATTGGAAGGTAGTTTGTATGATATCCATACAAACTGCACTTCCATCAACATACCCCACCAAATACCAAGGCTAGTTCAAGAATAGACATAATGCCAATAGCATCTATCGCAATATTTCCTTTTGACACAATCACGCAAAAAATTCCTCAATATATCATTGCTCCTTTGAAGGATATTTTATAGTAGCATTGTTTTTATCTTTCAATTTCTTTGATCAATGCAGCTATCTACCTTCTTAAGGTTCTATTTATAGCTTACTTTCATTTTATAGAGGAATGGGCACTACTTTCAATATTATAGTGCATATCCTTTAGGAAATTGCATGAAATTATGCATGAATTTTTGAACCTTGATCCATTGGGCATGGGGTTACAATAAAAGAACACTGAGAACAAAGGGAGGAGCTTCAAAACCAATATTCTTTTTGGAAAACCAATGCAAGTCACTATTGAACATGATGATGTCACTGGCCAAGTGCCAACAACACTTTTATTTAACTACCAACTTATGTACACAAAATTGTGGTGCAAGTGGCATGCCACAACCATTAATTCATCCTGGAGATCATCCATTGAATATGCAATGTTCAGACTAGATTATGTTGAATTTGAGGCACCTTCCATAATTCGTTTGGATTTGCCCAAAAATTCCAAGTTGTAATCGGATTACAACCCGGGGGCTCATCATGCATATCAATTTTATGCAATTGATGATTAATGTGGCAATAAATTTTACCACGTGGGAGCCTTCTTTTGGTACTGATTTGTATGGAAATAGGCTCCAATGTCACCATTCCTTAGGATCCACCTGTCATGAGATCCCAACTTCGCACGTCTCCATTGTCCTTGCACATTCCTCCCTGAAGACCCAATTGATTGACATTACTACGGACTGGATTCTTATTTTTTGGAAGAAGGTGCAAGCAATGGGATTTTTTGTTGTATATCTAGTGCTTACATCTTTCCTGCATGGGCTCGAGAGACGATTCACTCCTTGTATTCTGCATGATTGCATCCTTGGCTTCTGCACAGCTTGAGATGGCATACACGACGAATGCTATACATTGGGACAGGAAGCAGTGGTGGTTGGAAAAGGGGATGGGATGGCAGAATCATCTAAAGATGTATTTCCTACTTGAAGCAATAGTTGCTCCACTCATATAGCCTCCTAAAATATTTGAGGGAATCTCATTTCTCCAGATTGATATAAGAGGAGGTTGATGCTTGAGCTGAAAGCCCAAACATAATACAAGTGGACCTAGGCAGATGACGGTTGGAATTGAAAGGGAATCCTTTCCCAACTCCTTTCGAATCGTATGTTGAAATCTATGGTAGATTTAAAAGGGGTCCTCTTGATGAATGAGAGGTTCATCAAGAGCTAGAAGAGATCCATGGAGCCATCAAATGTATCAATAAGAGCTCCCACCAAATTCATCCAAGAGCAGATGGTTCTTCACCCAAGGGTATTGTACCACCATAGTGCCCTTCCTTCTAGAGACAAGACCAAGAGTCTGATCATGACGTATTCATGGGTAATATCATGAAGGGGCACTAGTGCGATAACATATTCAATATGTTCTCGAGCCATTCCTAGACTGTCGCCATATTTGGTCAGGTGCTTTAGGGCACTTTTAGGAATCTCATGCCAATATTGGAGATCTAGCAGACCAGGATCATTCCACTATGGGTAGCTCAGATAAGCCATTAAGGTATTGGCCTTCATAGGTCCCAGTTCTTGCGTTAGATTCGAAATCACCAAATGAACATACTATCATCGCTTGCAAGGTCAGGGATTCTCATCAAACCCTAGGTCCTTCGAGAAATAAAATAATTTTAGCACAAAAGATAATTGATCTTATGATATGGAGATGCTACTTAGTCAAATTCACTAGGTGATTTTCCAAGATATGGGTAAACTAGAGTATCACCAAACTATGATTTTCTCAAACACAAAAAATCATAGAGTTCCCCAGTAGAGTCACCAAAAACTATTGGTGCAAAAATCGACAGAGAACGAACAGGAGACGTGCCTAGAGGTTTCTGACCAGCATTGAATGGTTGTTCATCTCGAGAGAGGCAAAGGTGATCGATATCTAGAGAAGGCCAACTCCTTCGATTCCAGCTAACTATGTTATAAAGGAGAAAAGAGGGAAAAGGTAATGAGAAAGAAAGCAAAGGAGGTCATAGCCAAAACTGACAAGGATGGTGTATGGCCGCATCAAGACACACTCCTCCAATGTCACTGATGCAAACAATAGTGAACCACCTAACAGATAAACCCGCCCCACTTATCACTTCTCCTTCGACTCGACATGTAGGGATGAATTCCAAAACCAATAGGAAGGTGCATGAAATCTAGGCAACATAATTAGAGCGCTCCCACTCAAATGGCCTTAACAAAAATAAACTCGATGCCTAGTGGAAAATGTGAATTCCATAACCACCCAATTGGACCCATGAAATCTAGATAGTAGAATTAAGCAAATCAACTCAAATGACCATTGCAAAAATAAACATTCACACAAAGGCAAAAGCAAAATGAAAGATAGATTGAGAGACCAAACAATGATTCACTATTATTTACAAGTGACAAAGAATTACATATGAATTGTAAAGGCCATAGAGCCACCCTTTGGGATGCCAAGCATACCACTATTTATAGAAGATTTTACATTGAATTTAAATTACAGCATTGATGGCATCAGGTGGGAGGATCTTATCGATATAGTTAGAATATCGGTTGATGTTCTATTCCTCAGAAGAATGGTGGTTATCCGAAGGAAGTTAGGTTTTCTTGAATATATATGGACCCTTGATTGCTCTTGTTGAATCCGTTTGAGCAATAAATTTCATCTTCTCCTCCCCTTCAAGCAATTGAGAAGTCTGGCTGATCGTCGTAGGCCCTGTGTAC
Organism: Wollemia nobilis; assembly: GCA_028583015.1. Taxonomy (NCBI): domain Eukaryota; kingdom Viridiplantae; phylum Streptophyta; class Pinopsida; order Araucariales; family Araucariaceae; genus Wollemia; species Wollemia nobilis. The sequence goes on from JAQPPZ010017091.1 coordinate 10,181,054, forward strand.
TTCCATTTGCTCCTTGTTAGCTTGCACTAGGGTAGTTGTGATTATTAATGACCCATGTTGAAGCTTCCTTTCCCTTGATAATAATTTTGGTCAAGGACATGCCATATTCTTGGTCTTCTATTCATTGTATTTTGTGGATAGAAGATTTAGCTCAAACTTTTAATATTGCTTTCCCAAAGTTTCGTCCAGCTTTGGGGATGGGAACTTGGGATTTGTGACTATTGAGCCATAGTATGATTCTTTCATTTAGGGATTTAGGATCCGTTCTTCTGTCCAATGGTTGGGACAGAGATTTCAAATATTCTTTTGAGCATGCCCCTTCCCGTTATTCCGTCCAATAGTTGGGATAGATATTTTAGATCTTCTTTTGAGCACACCCCTTCCCGTTCTTCCGTTCATCCCCAAACTTGAAGATTTGTTTCGTTGATGTCCACATATACCATCAATACTTCAAAATTGGTCAACTCTAAGATGTCATCATATTCAAAAAAGAAGAGTGGGTGAAGAGGTGCAAAAATTCACCCATAGGAATGTGCAAAAATAAGATGCAAATGGAGAACACACATAATCAAAAGCAATTTTTATCCTATGTTTTGCAATAGATTTTTTTTTTGTGGGGTTTGAGTGTTGTAGATGTGCTAAACTAAACTATTATGCAAGGTGAAATCTAAGGCTGGATGGCAAATGAGATTCTTCCTGGTGATGAAATCCAAAATTTTTTCTCATGGGTGACTATGGCTTCTATGGGCAAGATATGACGAATGGAGATGAAGCCCACCGTCGCTAATCTCAAACAATGGTTGGTGATGAAATCCAACTCACTGTTGTTTAGTGTGAAACGTGTAAAGTATGTGATTCATTTTAATATTTGTGTTATCTATTGTGTTCACTCAATGTTGAAAATACAACTATTTTACTTGTCTAAGCTACAATCCAAGAACTTGAACACTAAGCTCCTCAAAATAACTTAGGGATTCCACTTAAGACCCACCCTGAATCGTCAAGTGATTCCAAAAATAGGAGTATACTTAGATATTACAATATTGTTCCAAATTAGAAAAATAAAAATGGAATCTTTCACCTACTATGCAACTATTTTATGTTTTTGTAATTTCAAATGCAAACAACATACAAAAATAGTGAATGAATACATCAGAAAGCAACAAAAATCTAAAATAAATGTGATCTATAGTGAATACATGAATGCAATTATACTCTATGTACAATTTATATGATGGATGTAAATGCCTAAAATGTAAATAAAAATGCAATTGCTTTAAACATAAAATGAATGATTTTCTTTTGTTAGTTTTACCATAAAAAGTAGGAAAATTAAAATAGAAATGAGTTAGGGTTTGAACCAGACATACCGGGAAGCCTACGTATTTCTTTTCCACTTTGATAAATATCGTATAAAGTCTCTAAAATATTGTAGGGCATAACCTGAACATTTCAAGGCGTCCCTCGAATGCTGCAAGACATCCACACAACCTCTAATCAAATTTTGCAACTTCCAAAAACTCTCGTTTTCATGATTTTTGCATGATCGAACTTCTAGAACCTATAAGATAGAAACAAAAACAAAAATTAGTGACAAGATAAATTAAAATAAATAACCCTTTGGGGGTTCCACCATGATCCTCATTTTGTAAACCAAAAATGAACAACACCAATATAGAGATAAAGTAGCAAAAAGTACAATAACAACACAAGATTGCACAAAATGAATAAGCTTTTATTAATATGGGTAGATCTTTGAGTTGTACAATGAATGTGCCCCAATATGGGGTTTTACAATGCTCTTTGATATAGATATTACAAATAACAGGGTTTCAAAACCCTGGTTCAGTGAACAGTTTCTGTCTTCTCGCTCGTCCTTGATCCAAAAAAAGTGTGGATGGGCTTGTGTATCCCTACGAGACCACCCTAGCTTCAACAACTTCCAGAAAGATGATTTTCTGCACCTACAAACAACAAACAACATAAAAGGGGATTAGAAGCACCTGCGAGGGCTCCACTGCGTGAGGCCCTTTGAAAGATAAAACTAATAAAACCCTAGATGTTGCAGAATATAACTAAAAATAGAAATGCAAGAATGTAAATAAAATGCACCAAATATTTTACCTTGTCAAATGATTTTTGCTCATGTGTTTGTGGTCAATGGTCGCACGGACGCTCGAAAGCATTCGAGGTCTTACTGACTGTAAATCTGCTGCAAGAACCACCTAGAGGCGTTCAACGATGGCTGCAAACTCCCAAAAGCATTTGTGAACTTTGGGGGGCATTTAGGGGTTGAGGGAAGCGTTGCAAAACCAGATCTAGTTCGCAAGGGTTTGACAGTGACGAAAATGAGGGATGCGATGGTGGCGGTGAGGGGCAACGATGATAGAAAAATGGGTAGGGAAAACATTCTCCTAAAAATTTCTAAAGTGTTTAAGGTTTTGATTCATTAAAATGACTCATATTTTATAATCTTCCCTTGAACATGTTAGGGTTTTGACGACACAAAATGAGCAATCGAGATTAAAACATGAGGAAGGGTGGAGATTAATCTTGGGAAAGTGACATGGATTGAGATGGATGGATGGCTAAGATTAAAACGTGGCGGATGGCTAGGATTTACTTATATAAATACATATATATTTATTAAATATATATAAATATAATATATAAAATATTAATATTTATAGATATATTTATTAAATATATATAAATATAATATATAAAATAGTAATATATATATATATATATATATATATATATATATATATATATATATAATGGACGACTATGATTGGAGGACACGAATGGATGACAAGTGGCTAGATTTTGGTGTCTACAACTGGTTATTTTCAAAAGAATAGAAAAGAATATAAAAGAATGCAAGCCTTCAATTTTTCAAACTATTATATGCCTGGTAAAATCAGAGTAAACAATGCATTCCTAATTAATAAGAACATAATTTAATCTTCTAATTTTTATAAATAGTTGTACGTTTGAAAGATAAACACAAAATAGATAAGAAATAATTCGACCTTGAATCTTTTTTCCCTTCTAAGTGCCTTCCCTTTCCCTTGTTTTCTTTTCCTCCAATCTCCTTTTATTTCCTTCTAATTTCCCCCTATCTCAATAATTCATTTCTCAATTTATAAAAGGTTCCAAAAGGAAGGTGCTAAGAAAGTGTAATGTCATGCAAATAGCCAGCTAGCGCACTTGCTTTCTTCGCTAGATGGAGGCTCCAAATATTTTCCATATTTAAATTATTACTAAAGAAATATACCTTCCATCAAGTAAAAAATTACCTGTATTTAATTTTTATTAAAAGGGGAATGCTTTTCTGTATTATATATATTTACAATTTTTTTTTAATTTTCAAAACTATTTTTATTTGTTTTATTCTTTTAATTAATTAAACAAATATGCAAAAATTCAATTTTAAGCTAAAATGTAATTGTACCTCCAACATCCTCTTTTATATAGGCAATTTGATGATAATGAAAGATTATCATCTACCTATTAAGAATAGCTCCCATGCATCATGACACTTTCCTTGTCGTTGGAGGCTTTTTAAATATAATCATACACAAACAAACATTCACTTCAATCATATGCAAACATACATTTACAATGCACCTATATGAATGCATTTATATGAAGGGCTTTTATGTACCCTTGAGCCATTGGTGATAGATTTCACCATAGGTGAAAATCTTCACCATCATCATTTCCTTTTTTGTATTTTTAGTTACTTCTTCCTAGGACCTACACTTGCAATCACCAAATACATAAGTGGTATCTTGTCCAAAAATATTAAAACATAAGAAAATAATAATTCATGAGAAATTAACACTATTTACATATAAAAATAGTAACATCATAAACTATTTTTTAGGAGGATCATGACAACTTTTGACTTATCCTACTTATTTTTTTATATTTCCTTGTTAACGGTAGAGGTATTAACATCTAACACTATGTTTTCTATACCACTTTTATGCTCTTGAATGGTGCATAGTACTTCAAGAGGATCTTTAAAATCTGATGAGACACATTCCTTAGGTTCAACAAGAACGTTCATCCCTAAATCGAGTTCATATTGAGTAAACGATTCCTTGCCAATATTTTATTTCTATTGTACCATGTCCTATAAGCTCTAACATATTTTTTCTTCATAGGCTAAAGCCTCAAAATAATTGGTATTTCTTCCAATATTCTTACTCTTTATTTACTTTTATCTGTCTAAACCTATTTTCTAGAAGTTGAAAACCATCCTCATCCATATTCATTTGTAAGTTTCTCTTATGTTTTTCTACATATATTTATGCTAGATGCTTCTTATGGCATTATATCTCAATATGACCCACCTCATGACATCTACATCTGAAAGATATGTTCTCATAATCTATGGTTTGGATCCACAACCTAACCCTATACTTAAGAATGATTGATTCTAGTAAAGGTTTATTGATATCAATCATGACCAATATCCGGGCATAAATAGCCAATACTCTATCTTTTGTAGTTTTTAAAATCTCAAAGAATTATCCTAGATTGTTGTCTATTGCCTTGAAGGTATCCATTTTCTATAATTCAATGGGCAATTCATACATCCTTACCCAAATTTGTACTAGGGATAAATTTATGTTTTCAAGTACAAAGACATCATAGCGGTGGGTAAGGAAGAGTCCTGATCTTCCCATAAACCAAGGATCCCCTTAAGAATTCTATCTCTTTCCTCCTTGGAATAAAAAATGACTAGGAAGAAACCTTTGAGAAGAAAGGATAAAATCACTCTTAAAGACTTCCATCTCCTATCAATCCATTTTCTTAGAGCTGAAGCCCTTGGCCAAGACCTATTAAATTTACCAATGACTATCTTATATTTGAGTAATGAGGATCGTTGCTATGTGGGGTCCTCTCTAACCTCTACTACTAGGGATGATTATAAGAAATTAACCATAAACCAGTCCATGGGAAGGAATCTATAACTTGATATAAACTGAAATTTACCAATATATCCTATAGTGATTATACTATTTGAAAATAAACCTATAATGATCTACATGTAGTTATAATGGAAAGGGGTGTATACCCTAGGTGCAATCAAGTGATGGAACAAAGCGATAAATTTGGCTACAATATTCGTAAAAGGGATGCAAACCCTACGTGCAGTCAAGCATTGAATAAAGAGGGTTGTTTGCAGATGGTCTCTTTGGTATGTGAGAAAGTCTCTTTGGTCATAAGAAATATCTCTCAGGGATATTTGGGTTCGCGGGTGGATGAACCTATTGAAGAACACAAGCTTATACTGAGAGGGGTGTGATCAGTATAAGATAAAACTTTTATCTTTTCTTTTCAAACTAATAAATTCAAATAATATCAATGCAATAATAAACAATGCACAAATCACCACACACATAAGAGAAATATATTTACGTAGAAACATGCTCTTGGGAGAAAATTATGACAAAAAATTGCTTATATATTTCTTTAATAAATTTTGTGGACACCAATCCACAAGAGACACCAATCCCCTATTACAAGTTCGTGAACACCAATCCACAAGAGACACCAATCCCTTATACTCAAGTTCGTGGGTACTAACCCACATGAGACACCCATCCCCTCTCAACAAGTTCATGGGCACCAACCCACAAGAGACACCAATCTCCTATACTCAAGTTCATGGGCATAAACCCATAGGAGACACCAATACCCTCTACAAGTTTGTGGGCACCAATCCACAGGAGACACCAATCCCCTCTCGACGAGTTCGTGGACACCAACCCATAGGAGACACCAATCCTCTCTGCAAGTTCATGGGCACCAACCCATAGGATACACCAATACCCTCTCAGCAAGTTCATGGGCACCAACCCACAAGGGACACTAATCCTCTCTCAACAAGTTCATGGGCACCAACCCATAGGAGACACCAATCCCCTCTCAGCAAGTTCGTGGGCACCAACCCACAGGAGACACCAATCCCCTCTCAACAAGTTTGTGGGCACCAACCCAAAGGAGACACCAATCTCCTTCCACAAGTTTTGCTCCAAAACTAATCACAAACACTGGTTAAATCTGCTCTCAAATTTTCTCACAAACACTGCTCCAAATATGCTCACAAATGTGCTTAGTAATCTAATCCAAAAACCTGCTCAAATGTGCTAAATAATTTGATCCAAAAATCCTGCTCTTACTCTTTAAATTCTTCCATTTTCTTGACTTTGCTTTCTTCAATTTACTAATGCTCTCTCTTAGATATCAAAATTATAATGTAATAACATTCATTCACTCTTGCTCAAATCAACTCTAGAATCTTATCATTAAAGCCATTCAGAATATCACCTTTATCTTTTCAAATTCTAGCAACTCAATTTTCTTATATCTCCTTTTCAAACTTTTTAAATTGATTTCTTATATCTTCAAACAATGATAATAATATGTACCTCTTAATATATGGTGTGCGTAGGATAATCTTTCATGAGCAAGCGTTTACATAGTGATACGCATTTCTACGTGACCTTCTCCTTTGTAATGACCCCCTCTTGATGTGGTGTACATTGTGCTCTCTCAAACGTTTGTGTGATGTATATATGACTATGACCTTGTTCTTAGTGACACTTGGCCATCCTTCGTTCTTCGTGACACTTGGCTATCCAGCAATGAATTTTCTTGTAACACTTTTGAAACTACATTTCTTGTTTTGTGTGTCTCCTCCGTGTGGCTTCCTCTCAAGATGAAGCGCTTTCGTCAATACATACATTCGTAGATTAGCGTGGCTCCTACCGTAGCTCCCTCTCAAGTTGAAGTACTTTTGTCAACACATACACTCGCTCAACGCATTCGAGAGCTCCTCCATTACAACCATCAATTGAAAACACTACAACTCAATGTCAAAATAATAATGATTGTTTTACTTACCCAAATTTTAGCGCTTCGCCTCCCCTCTACGTTATTCTTAAGATAATCGTCTTTGCTTGAATCTCCAAATGACTATTACTCTCAAACTCTAGCTGTGCTTTCTATCATATGTAAATCTCTTAACTAGCAACAATGTTTCAGGAGCTGTTACCAAATTACGTCTTCTATCTGATATCTTTCTCTATAATCGCGATGTTCTTCACCACATCCTTTTTGCTTGACGTAGTCTCTTCTGCATGGAGTTATACCATCAAACCCTACTACTTCCATGTCTTTGATAATCCAACATGAACTCTGATAGTTCGCTGCCATAAAGTCCTACCACTGATGCTCGATTACCACAACAAAACTACTGCTATCTCACTTTGATTTCAGCAGCATCATCTTCCTTTTATTGAATATATTTTGTTCGTTTGCATTCGAAAACCATAGGCTCAAGTATTACAAAGACCTCCAATCAAATCAATGTTGCTTTTACTTTCTACTTCACAAATTTTATATCCAACATTCACATATATTCAATACAACATTGCAGTCTTTCTACTTCACTAATTTTATATTTGAAATTCATAGATATTCACAATATTGCAGTCTTTCTACTTCACAAACTTCATTACAAAATATTCCACAAATTTGTATTTATCTAGGAAGAGTTTGTCACTTTATCTTTGAAACTTATCTGGTTTTTGCCCGATGTGTGGTCCTCCAAAATCCTTTTGGTGCATTATGTTGTTTCACTGTGTGCTTGATCTTCATGTGCATGCTTTACTTGTTTTCCTCTACGCTGGATCTTCGTGTGCGCAATCTATTTGTTTCCCTTTGCGCTAGATCTCCGTGTGCACACTCTTCCAATTATCTCGAAGGTATTCATTTGTTGTCTTCAACGTTGCTAACCACTACACCGTTTGCTTCTTCTCTTTGAAGGAATATCTCACCCAACATCACATTGAAATGAATTTCAAACTCATGTATATATGCACACTTTTGTCCTTCTTGCCTTTGGCGCTTAATTAGTCGGCTCATACTTTATTTTTGAACTTCAACCTTACATTCAATATTGCTTGGCGCCCAAGAGGTCGACACTCTCACAATTTCAAACTTCAACTCCATATAAATATTTAAACCATTATTTTATAATATTTAAATATTATAAGGTTTAACTTTCTAATATTTTTATAACTTTAATATTTAAATTTTCAATTTAAATATTAAAGCATATACTTGTAATTCAAATTATCCTTGAAGATATTTTTACCTTTAACATCAATGATAACTCAACATTTCATCCTTGAAGATATTTATGCCTTTATCATCAATGACAACTCAACATTTCATCCTTGAAGATATTTCTGCCTTTGACATCAATGACAACTCAATATTTCTAACACCTATGCCCTCTATCACGATTTCAAAAGATGAATTTGGGTTGTATTTTATTGATCATAAAGCCCAAACAAGGGCAAAAGACCAAGCCTGGAGGAGCTCATAGGATACATTAAAGATTGGTGGACCAGTAAAAAATTCCAAGTAACTCTCCTACCTAATAAATTATTTTATGTTTTCTTTTCTAATTTAGCAGATAGAGATAGGGTAATGGATTGTAGATATAATTGGTTTTTCGGACAAATGGGTGTCTATATAAGACCTTAGACTCCTAGGTTTAATCCATTTGCAGAAGAAGTTGATGGTTTCACAGTTTGGTTGAATCTTTATGCTCTCCTCGTAGAGTTCTGGGGAGATAAGATATTCACCAAAATCGATAATGCCATTGGTGCATTCCAGTATATGGATGTTCAAACAAAGAAAAATTTGTGCAGTAAAATTACTATGAGTAAAGCAATATTGGTTGTTTTGATGGATGCTTTAGTTCCTGGACCTTAATCCATTATTGCCTCCTCAAGCAAAGGGGAATGGATCCAAAATATTGAATATGAAAACATCTCCTTAAGATGTTATGATTGTCAACAATATGACCACCTGAAGAAGAGATGCTTGGTCATTCGATCATGCTCTGATTCCTCCTTGGTGGAGGAGAAGGCCCTACATGCAAATGATTTGAAACCTTCAAATATCCCAGTTCAAAAGAAATAATCTCATCCTCCAGATGCACCAATTGTCCAACAAGAATCATACGAGTAACAAAAGATTCGACCCCAAAAGGATTATACGAATCAGATCATTGATAAAAGCCAAATGGTTACTAAAGACCATACTGACAGTTCCATGGAAAATACTAACACCTCCGATACTATTCTTTAAGTTAATTATGATACAATCGATGACGACCAATTTTCTAAAAATGAAGATCCTACAAATCATGTTACAACTAGATATTATCTCAGGAGCTTGAAGTACAAAAATGCATTCTCAGATCTTACCACTCTAAAGGAGGAAGAACCTCTGCTATAAAAGAAAAAAAATCAAACTAATTTCCTCTTTGATGGATGACTGCTATGTTTTTTTTCCTTTTATCTGTTGGAATTATGTGTCGTGTAAGGGTTGTTCTTATTGTTAGTTCCTTTAAAAAGAGAATTAATTATGGAAAGTTAGCAGTTTGAGGAAGATGGAAAATATCTTTGATAGAAAGACAAATATGGATATGCTTTGATTAACTTGTTAGAAATGTAACGAGAGCAATGTCATGTTTTGGTTTTGTAACAAGAGTGCCCTCAATAGAAGCCACACATAACTAATTAAAAATAAATAAAAAATGAAAAATAATTTGCATGGAGAACTTCTAAGATAATGAAAGGACAAATAAAACTTAGCTATTTTTTTTATGCCCAAACAAAATATCACACCTCACTTATGCCCCAACCCTCTATTGCTCCTCTCATTATCCAAATCTTAACTAACAAATATCTATAAATATGTTTCTTGAGACTTAAAAAAATATCATTACCCTTGTTTCGAATGAATGACTTCACATAATCGTATCTCCTCTCAATACTTTTCAAATTTCTTGATATGACCATTCATTTTAAAACTCTTCAAATTCCACACAAATGATTGAATTAAATGAGAATGCCCACCCCAAATCATAAAGATTTCTCACACTAACCAATATATAAAAAACCACCCTTTGAAAAATATAACTCTTTATAAATAAACATTTATTTTTTTTTTTTTTTTTTTTTTTTTTGGTAATATCAAGTAATGGGCGTTTTGATCAGGAATCCCCCAACCTGTTACAACAACTCCACCAACTCCATCAGGAAGACACACACCCACCCCCTCACACACTCACCCACGCCATGGTTTGAACCTTGAACCTCCCAAAGAAGAGCCAAAGCCCAAACCGTTACGCTGCACCCCCCAAGTACAATTATTATTTATTTTATCTTAATAAATATAAAACACTTTTAATATTATAAAACTCAAACTAATTTAACACACTTCTAACATAAAAATAAACTGAAACAAAACCACCACATTTTAAACCAATTTATATATAAATATAAAGCCTCTTTTAAAACTTAAAAATCCTTACATCTCATAAAAGTTTTTAATAAAGCTTGTTTTTAATCCGTTCATGTAGAGGAGTTGGAGAGCAAGTGGGTAGTTAAAACTCTCCGGTTATCGAGAGCCCCAGGTTCAAATCTCTCCCCTCACATGTTGCGGATATGTTATATATAAAAGGTTCCTCATCAAAAAAATATATATATATTAAAAAATAATTATATTTGATTGAAATTTCCACCATCAAATTCCAAAGGCTTGGGAGACTCTTGAAAAAAATGGTAAGTACAAGTATTTGTTATGATAAGTAGAAGGAGGTTAATTAGGAAGAGGTTAAACTTTTTATTTATTTTTATTTTTTTAACATTTTATTTACTTTTTATAAAATTAAATAGTAAATGTATTTTTATTATTATTATTTTTGGTTATATAAAAGAGTTGGTCACAATTACATTATTTTTAAAGTGGAGGGTTCAAATTACAGAGGTTGTTCCTACCAAATTTATTCTACTTTGTTATTATTGACTTAATGTGAAAGGGGTCTGCATGTGAAGGGGATCGCAGACGATGTAATTATTGTGGTCAAAACAACCAAAGATCTAAAAGATCACCTTCGAGCTCTAGAACTCTTTTGTAAGGATGTCGGGATGCAGATGAACATGAGCAAAACAAAAATTATGATTTTTTTTTAGCAAAAAAGAAGCAATAGCTCGAATTTCAGTTTGCAGGAGAACCCGCTTGAGATAGTAGTAGAATACAAATACCTGGGCATAGATTTTCATGACAAACTTAATTGGAATACATGTAGGATGAAAAGAACTCAAAGTGGTTGGAGAGCACTATATGCACTTTAAAATAGGTGTAGGAATGTCGAGTTGTGGGATTCGAAGACCACCAAAGTCTTATTTGGCCTACTTGTTACATCGGTTTTGTTGTATGGTTGCGAGGTGTGGGCTAGTGGCACAACAAATGCACAATGGAGGCAAATAGAAAGGATTCAAAAATACTTAATCACACATTTTTTCAAAATTAAGGCCACAACCGCTTATGAAATTATTCTAGCTGAAACTGGAATGTTCCCTTTAAAAAGCAATTGCTATGACCAAACTGTTATGTTACTTGAAAAAACAAAAAACATGAAAAACGACAAATGGCCTAGGGCAGTTAGGGACGAAGAGTTGCATAGGCGGAAGAATACATGGATGAAACAAAATCAGAAATGGATGAAATGTTGGGAAATCAACATAAATGAATGCCAAAATGTCAACAAAGACAAAAAAATTATGTGAATGAAAAATTTAGAAGTGGAATGTGGAAAAATGCAAGCAGGAAAAGACAATATTATATTGTAAAGTTTAACCCAACGTATGACCACAAGGATAAACGTTGAAATTAAGTGAAAGGAAAAATCCTCATTGCTTAGATAAAGACTTAGCTCTCATAGGCTTAGATGTGAAACAGGGAGATGGACAACGCCCAAAGAACAATGGGAAGAAAGGATACGTACTCTGTACAACACAGGGGCAATAGGGACAGATGAACACTTCATCTATAAATGCTCGATTTTTTCAAATATTCGTAGCAAATACAAAGAAACACTTGGAAACAGGTCTATGGCAGAGTTATTTGAAGACAATAAAATAAAAAAAGTTGAAGAATTGCTAACCCAAATCAGGAGGAGAAGGAACAACCTTCTCAAAGATATTAAAGATCATATGATATAATTTGAGTAGTTGTACTTTCATATTTAAGGTCCAATAGACCATATTTGGGTCTCGCGGAAATCTTTCATTTCATTTCACTGATTACTTGGGATTTGTACTATCATTGTATCATTGTGACAGACACTCAAAGGATTTACATCAAACTATTACTTTTGCAAACATATTACCCTTAAGTTTGAACCTTAGTATCTTCTTAGTGAAATCTATTGTTATTATTTTTTATTTATTTTTTAAATATTATAAACCATCCTCTTAAATCTCCCTTAATAAAATCCAATAACTTTTACCATTAAACAAATCCATTATATTTACTTAAAAAATAAATAGTAAATTCCATCTTCTTTATTAAACCCCTACCATTAAAATATCCTACTGAACACAAATCCATTATATTTACTTAAAAAATTAAATAGCAAATTCCATCTTCCTTATTAAGCTCCTGAACCATCCTTCTTGGATCTCCCTTTATAAAATCGAATGATTTTTACCATTACGATATCCTACTGAAACACAAATCCATTATATTTACTTAAAAAATTAAATAGCAAATTCCATCTTCCTTATTAAGCCCCTCATCCCATGCATATCTCAAAGACCCAAGTGATTTGAGAGCCGGTTCAAGGCTCAAAGATAGAAGCAAATCAGATAAGCCAAAACACTAGCAACGTTATTCGACTAAAAGAAGGGACGCCGAGAGAAGATTTGAAGGCGAGCAAGAAAGAGGTAACAATGAATTTCCTAGGGGCAGAGGCGGCGTTGCCACTTGGCATCATGCATGGGTGGCAGTCAGTAATACATCCACAAAGCTGCCTATGGCAAGGTATTTCTATTTCTACTCTATTTTTAGTTTCCTGAAAACCACCCTTCAATCCTTTTCTGGATTTGGTAAATTGAGTGCAGTAAATTTTGGTGTTTCGGCCAAAGCACGTGAGAAATAGGCTCGATGTGTGTATGGAGAGGAGAGACAGATATGCTGGAACAAGCAGCAGTGAGACAATCCACGAGAAATTAGGTATTTTGGATCAAACCCTTATGGATTTGTAATACGTTTATTATTATTATCATTATTATCGTTTTAGTTTGGATACTATCAATGGGTTCCTTTGAAATGATTTTCTCTAACGAAACGGGCAGCGAGGGTAGGATATTATTTTATTTTACTTTATTTTTTATTTTTATTTACATTTTTTTGGGTGGAATCTTATTCTTTGCTGTCATTTGCACTGGTAAACTTTTTAATGTTCAGTTGCGTTGGATTGGATTAACTTTTAACGTAGTTGGTGACGGTCACTACAAGGCTTTGAGATTTGAGACCTGAATCAATCAGGTGTTTTATCAACCCATCAAACCCTTGGATAATGAGTTTACACAATAAACATTTTATTTTTCAATGAGTTTACACTAAGTTTATTATTTTATTTTTTCAACAGTTCCTCAATGAAATTTAAATCTTAGACTAAAACCTTTACCATTACACAAGAAAATTTTTAGAAAATATTGAACAAATATGACTAGTGTTGTGGCTTTTTTAGGTGCCTCTCGATACAGAAATATCTGGTTGGATGATTCACATTTTGTAATATTTTATATCTTACTGGCAATAGCCCTGTTGCTATTCCATTGGGCTTTTTTAGGTGCCTCTCGATACAGAAATATCTGGTTGGATGATTCACATTTTGTAATATTTTATATCTTACTGGCAATAGCCCTGTTGCTATTCCATTTCCCAATGGAATGCTCTGCATCTTTAATTGACAGTCAACTTGTCATATTATTCCAAAAGTTAGCCAAATTTTTCACTCCTTTCTTAACGTTCCAAAAATAGTTATATTTTAATGGCTGAACGCCCTCCTGTATTTTCTTTCATACTGTGTAAAAAGTAGCTGCTATGTTCATTGTGATTATGTGATCCAATTCTGTGACTCACAAACATGAACCCTCCATCTGGGTTAGATTTTCCTATGAAATGGCTAATGTTATCTTCAACGTGAATCATGTTAGTCAATTACATAGATGGGACGATTATTTCTTATTGATGTCTGGATTTCAAATCATAAGCATGACAATCTTTTTTACTTTTGCAGTTGCTTCTAACGTTAGTTTCTTCATCGTCAAATTAACAAGCCCCAGGCCTTCTCACTGTTTGTTCAAAGCTCTTATATATCTCAGGACATTAGGGGTAACTTTCTTGTACCCCCAGCCTTACTCCAGGGTTAATTCAAAGGTTCATTACATGCTGTAATAATCTGCACCACTAAGGAAACAATAATCTACATCACTCAGCTTGCTACCAAGGTCCATGCTAGTACAGTAAGTTTTACTTGCAAGCGAGATTTCATTTGTTTTCATCTGTTTGCCATTGTTGAATTATCGTCTCAATCCCTGAATTGGCTACTGTCGCATTCTCATCTACCTGTTGAATATTTAGTTATGTGACCTGATCATATTCTGTAAAATATTCTTCGTTGAAGTAATTTTGACCTGCATTGTGGGAGTGCTTTATGATCACAGGTTGACGAGTACTCACCAGTTTAATATTACAAAATTCATTTTCTCCAATTGTTTTCTTAGGACATAGAAAATGCAATGGGCCATAGACAATGCTCCAATCTGGAGACTCGGGGAAAATCTGGTTGGTCAATGCGATAACACTTCTTGGCCCTTTCCAAGTGTTGAGTGGCTGTTAGATTCTTGAACCCTGGAAAAGATTTGTGTTTAAGGATGAAAATGTGTGTTTCTTGTGGCTTTCTTCGCCTCCTCTCAGCACGTCACTGGAAACAGCAGAAATGAGGTCAAAAGAAAAAAGTGAAAAAAAAAAACACAAAGTTCATTGGGGCTGATTTTTTTTTCTCGTGACATGTGAGCCCGGTTCAACTTTTTCCCAACTCCAGAAAAAATTGGGATTTGATTTAAAAAACTCTTTTCAACTGACTTGTGCACGGTGTCAGCGTGTTTTTCAAAAAAGTCACTAAGATTCGTAACGATGGTGTGAGCACATGTACTTACAGTACTGATTATATTAAGCGAATTTATTTGGCAAATGCTAACAGCCTTGTTGTCTAATCATCTAATTTATTATGTATTCTACTTGAGATTTGTCTGCATTTGCTTCTGATACATCTTGTCTTGTATTCTAAAGAACTTTCAAGACCATCTAATTTGGTAGCATTATTAACAAAAAGTAATGTATAATAAAAAAATAAAAATATCTTTGCGGGCAACCATGTGAAAGTGCTCATAATACATAAATCTTATTATCTTATGCTTTTTGGAGCCCTCTATTTGGTAACTCTGCCATCTGTTATGAATAGATAAGTTGACAATGTGGATCCTTGCCTCAATCCTGTTAAGTAATGAAACAGCAGGCCTAGGGCCTCTTTTATTAGCATAAAAAAGTCCAGCATAGAATATAATTCTTAACCTATTGTGTGATGCGTTAGGTAAAAGCTTAAGACCAAATCTGTCCACTGTATCTAGAGTTGTCTTCCAGCTGTTTGTCAAAATCCTTTGTTCTAAACGTTTTAGCAGCCTTGTATGAATCTGTCTGTTCAAAGACTGCGACACTTTGTTGTACTGTTATTGTACCCAATTTAACAAAGGCAAAAAAAAAAAAAAAAAAAAAAGGAAAAGAAAAACCCTTTTACAGCCAAACTGTGATAGACATATTATTTTTTACTTTTACTTTTTGGAGCAGCGGTTGACGTCTATTTGCTGTTATCTTTGAGATTATTTTATACACTATATTGCAAAGAGAGGTTGGTCTATATGTTGGAATGATGCAAGATCTTTCTTGCTTTTTGTTATGCCTTAACTGCTGCCAAGATGTCATCCTTTATTATTGCCTAAAACTCTTGGATAATTGGAAAGAAAAACTGTTTGGCCCTGATGCCTTCTTGTTTTTCATTAGAAAAGGTGTTTTTTTTGTGTTTCCTATTCAGTTCTTGGATTTAATTATGTTATGTTTTTCTTCTTTAGTGACCAACTTTTGTACATGTGGCATTAAATTTGCTGTGCTCTTGATCTCTTCTTGTCTGGTTTTGCTAACACATGCTTCAACTATCTTGTTCTCAGCTAAATATCATCCATGGAGTCTACAGGTGGCTCATATCATTTATGAATCTTATTTTTAGGATTGTTTTCTGGAAGAACTCAATGATGCCACCCTGCTGCTATCCTCATTGCTCCAGATTTCTGTCTCCAAGAAATCTTCTCCTTTTATATGAATGTGTTTTTGTTTGCATTAGTTGAAGTTCCTGAATGTGCAAATGCCAGTTGAACCAATTCTCTTTTATTCGATCCCATATGACAACTATCTCTTCTTGCATGTTTGATATTCTTATATATATTCTCAATAACTGATCAATTCCATTCTTTCTTTCTTTCTTTTTCTAAATTGTAAGTGTACCCACAAATTTAAACATGTGACAATCTCTGCTCTTTCCCCTTTCTCTCTACCATTTCTGAACCAATTAGTGGATTTGCAAATATATTAGTCAAATGTGTTGAAATTTTAAAAGAAAATTTCTTCCTTCAAGAGAATGTAGTAACTTTCAGTTGAATTGGTCATTGATCAGAAATTGTGAGGTCATGGGCATGTGTTGCTAATTGCCAAGGTCAACTGATCCAGTCTTGAAAAATGAAGAATCTATCCAGTTTTTCTGCTATATAGCATGATGTGTACTGGAATTTTTACAAATGCTGGGTCTATAAGAGCATAGCTCTAAATAATCTGGCCAAACAAAGGTGCAAGCATTTTTAAATTTTTATGCTAACTCTTGTTTCATCTTCAATCCTTGTTATCTTGTAGTCTTCTTGTAGGTTATGTGCTACTAATTTCCAGCTAACAGCCTTACTTATGTTGGAGGTGATGTCCGTTAAAGATATGAGGACATATGTGGATGATTGATGCATCCATATAATGTGACACTGTCATTTAAAAACTCTTGCCTAATATAGGTGCCTGTACCGGGAAGCAAATTTATCATCAATCTCAAAGAAATGAAGTTGTTGGTACCTTATGGCAAACTGCTTGGACATGTGGTATGTAATGTGGGAATGAAGGCTGACCCCAATAAAATCAAGGTAATAAATGAAATGCAAGTCCTTGAGGATTTGGGGCAAGTTCTTTTTTTTTCTAGCCATCCTGGGTATTGTAGGAGATCCATTAAAATTTTTACAAAAATACTCATTGGGCTAAATGTTATGAAATACCATATGAATGGGGATCCGACAACTAAGAACCTTTATGTTGTGTTCTAACTCTGGAACTTGAAATCCGAATCTAAAGCAGGACAGAATCTGATCAATAAAGTTGCTTTGATACCACTGTTAGGTTTCAAATCTGAAAATGGCTAATTGGTGGAAACAAGCACAGTTGTTGATATCTATAAAACAGGAAATCCAAAGACAATTTTGAGCGATGATGTTATGGAACAAAGAGTCTAATATTTTTGGAGCTAAAACTTGACTTATGAGCTCTAACACAGTGGTCAACAACCATATCTGAGAACTGTTATTACAACTGAAACCCTTAAACTGAAATATAAAAACTCTGAAGAGCAAACTCAATCTCTTAAATCTAACATGAAACAAGAGACAACTATTCTTTTGAAACAATCTAAAAAATTTGAACAAAAGATGGAGAGACAACAACTATGTTACCTCTGGCAAATAGCTCAAAACAATACATGGCATAACATAAATTTTCCTGAGAAAATATGGATGCCAGCTCTGGCCCAAATCCAAGAACAGTGTAATCACTGCCTTGGCCAGAATACAGCTTCAAGCTGTGCACATAAATTTTTATCTGCCAGACTCCCTTTCTCCAGCAGTTTCATTCACTTTTAGAAGCATTTCCCCCTTTAGATCTTTTTGCTGGGTGCATGTGGGATTTAAGCTTACATGGGAAAAGTGCAAATAATGACAAAAAGTAATGAGGCTCCATAAACAATTGTAATTTATGCTCTAATAGACCCATTATTTAAAGGTGGGATGGGGGACCCACTAGAAGTTTCATAGAGAATCAAAATTAATGAAATAAAACAAAAAGGTTCATAATAATTTTGCCTCCTTAAATTGCTTCGTCCCCAAAGCAAGTGGCAAGGGAATGATAAAAAAACCCCAAGGGAGAAAACCACCTGCCAGAATAGAAGAAGAAGGAAGATGTGCATGGAGGATGGAGAGGAAGGAAGATGTCCTCTTCAACCCCCCTAGGACAACTTCCATCAAGAAATCTGCAAAGGACCCATCAGATGTCTCAAAAAAGTAGAGACTCATCGAAAAAAGGTGTGAAGATAGTGTGGAAAGAACCACAAGAATCGCTAGGGAAGTCCAAATCGACTTCACAAGCATGAGTATGTGGTTACCACCTATATGGACACAATGGGCTGATAAATGTCCAAAAAAATGGACAAACAACAAAACAAGGGCACCAAATGATATTGGAGTGTCGGGTTCAACCGAGAATGCACTCCATGATACAATAGTATTCGATCCACAAAAAAGTGTGGAAAACAGTTTCAAAACTGAAAATGGTCGCCTCCATTGTGTCCGTCTCGGAAAAACCTTTCCGACGACTATAAATACCCCTATATACGGGTGACATAGTGGCCCTCAATTACAGAAAAAATAAATAGTCTCCTTCTTTCCCTTACAAGAGAAACTTGCAAAAAAAAATATCCTTCGGAATAAAAATAGCCTCTCAGGGAATATTCCGAAATTTCTCGAGACACAGCACGGTTTTAAATCTCCCCAGCAGGAGATTTCTCTCGTTGGAGGAGATTTCTCTCGAAGGAGAAAAACACATACATGGACCACGTTTTTTGAAAAAAATTGAACCCATAATGTCGACTTTAAAGGGTATATTTTAAAATTTTATTAAAGCCTATAAAAAAAGTGGGTCTTTACTTTTTTTTAAAAGAGCTTTATAAAATGATTAAAGTGAGCACATTTCCTTTTATTTAATTTTTACGGGTTTCATTTTAGCTCCGCGGCCCATTAGAAATAGCCTTTGAAACGTCAAAAAGTACGCCCGCCATTGCTTTCCCGCCATGCATCCTGTCCACCAGCATCGTCGGCTTTGCCTGCAGAGAAATCGCCAACACCGTCGCTGAGCATCATTAGCACTTGCAGCGCGTCATCTCTGCGGCTCTTACTACACAGCCAGAGGGTGCATGATTAAAGTGTTCTTGCTTCCATGAAATGGTAAACCATATGGTAGGTCCCCATAGTTATCTGCAAATTCATCAATAATGTGCTCTTGGAGGAGTAGTTTAGTATTACAGTAAAAGGTTTGAACTTGAAGAACATATAGTAGCAATTGTTCATACTCAGTTTGCATCTTTTGAGATGCAGTCGTGTCAGCACCTGCAATAGCAATAACCTGACCCACACATGCAAGTAGTTCTCATGCAAACTTCTTATCAGTTGTGACAACTTCAGTATTATTATCTCCGGGTTCATCTGTTGGTTTGAAAATCCCTTCAAAACTCAAAACATATTTGGCAGCTGAGTCATCAATGAGATAACTATGAAAATGATGCTTTTTGCTAAATATTCATGCAGCATCTAAACCAGTTAAAGGAATGACTATGTTATTGGTATATCCAGCTTTACCAGTATTTTGAAGCTTCCTTGAGAGATACACAATAGGAAAACCAACTACTATGCCCATTTCAAAACTTTTATAAATCTGAACTGGATAAGGAGTTGCCCTTTAATATGGATCTGTTGTAGACTTGTAGGAAACAGGGGATTGCTCCAAGACTGCACTGGAAAGTGCAATGTTGTCATGTCTGCTGTGTGTCTGCTTCAACTTCATACAGTCACCCACATCAACGTGGGCTAAATTATGTGCAGCCTCTGGCAGGTTGTCAAGTTCCAATAACCACTTCTTTTGATCTGTTTCATAAAGCACAAAATATTCTGGAAATGAGAGGTCTTCAGCTTCTTCAATAGATACTTTTTAAGTTTACCATAAGCCCGGATATTGATCAATGAGGACGATAGGCTTCCTATTTCTTCCAGAAAAGTTGCCATTTCTAGATCGTCTCATGAGGCCAGGAAAGGGCCATGATACTACTGTTGTGTTCCAATTCTGGAGTTTGAACCTGCAAATAAACATGGGCGGAATCTGATCTAAAATTCTGCTTTTATACCACAGTTATGTTTGAAACCTGAAAATGGCTAATTGCTAGAAACAAAGCATAGTTCTTGATATCTGTAGAACTGGAAATCCAAAGAGCCTTCTGAACTATGATTTTCTGGAACAATCAAATCTGATTTTTCTGAGCTAAAACCTGACTCATGAACTCTAACATAATGATCTATAACTAAATCTAAAAACTGCTATTGCAACTGAAATCCTAAAACCAAAATATAAAAACTCTGAAGAACAATTTGAATATTTGAAATCCAACATGAGCCAAGAGACAACTGATTTTTTCTTAAAAATATTTTAATTTTTTTTTTTAAATCTCAAAAAAGAACAACTCTCTTATTTTTGGCAAATAGCTTATTTCGATACATAGCATAATGGATACTTTCCTGAGAAGGCATGGATGCCAACTCAGGCCCAGATTTAAGGGTAGTGTGAACAGTGCCTTGGTCAAAACACAACTTCAACTTGTGCATAGGAATTTTCTTTTGCAAAAATTGTCCTCTTTCTGGTATTTGCATTTATGTTTAGAAGTATTTCCCTCTCTAGATATTTTTTCTGGGTGCAGGTGGGATTTAAGCTTACACTGAAAAAATACATTTAATTACAAAACTAGCTAGGTGCACTAAGCACAACTTCAACCTGTGCATCTTTCTTATGCTAAAAACTCCCTTTTTCTGGTAGCTGCAATTTATATTTAGAAGTATCACTGCTTTAGATCTTTTAGCTGGGTGCATGTGGGATTTAAGCTTACATTGAAAAAATACACTTAAGCACAAAAACTAGCTAGGTTCCCTAAGCAAATTTAAAATCATGTTCTAATAGACCTGTCATTTACAAGGTGGGGTAGGGGATGCACTAGAAGTTTCATAGAGAACCAAAACTAGTAAATAAAAATGAAAAGATTCATAACATTATGCCATGTCAATATTAGCTCATCTGAATTGAGATAAGAAGATTTGTATCCATGTTGATACCTTTCACTATGCTATTCATTGTACCTTTGCACAATAATCAAGCTGGATAATACGTTATATTTTGCAAGTAGATTGTTGACAACGATAAGAGAGATTATATTATCATGGAGAAGGAAGCCTTGGTGATGGTTTATTTGGTCCAGAAATTTAGGTACTGTTTGTTTGTTAGCAAATCTATTGGTGTTTTTTGTAAGCTGCAGTATGAAGTGTGGAAATTGACAATTTCCACGAAGGACGAAATAAATTTATTGCAGTTAGCCAAATAACCTTGTCCTGAACTGGGGTGGTTAATTTGGAATAAAAACACATCATGGGCAGCAAGATAAATTGTTAGTAGGGCCACAAAATGCTAAAACACGTGCAACTATGATAATATGCCCTTTCCCTAGAATATGGCAACTGAAAATTTGCAGGCGGCATTTGAGACTATAAGGATTCCGTAGATGGTAAATAAAAGCCCAACATGACCTTACAAAGGGTCGAAGATAGTTTGAGGTGACAATCATGTAGTGGCTATTTGAGGGAAGGCATCTGTGCTGGGCTGCACGATGATGGGTCCTATGCAGAGTGAAGGTATGCGATTGTGTTGACTGTTAAGAAAGGGTTCTAAAGCCACTTTTGAGACTGAGGAGTCCTATATCTAATTTTAAATTCTGATTTTTAACACGATGAATTTAGGGCCTTAGGTATCTTAACTGTATTTTATTTTATTTGTATTAATAGTAGTTTAAAATATTTTAAAACAAAAAAACTATTTTTATCTTTCATAGAATCCTCCTCATTTGTTGACTGCGTAACGTGTTTCTTTATTAATTCCAAACACTCTGAAATAAAATTCCATGTTGCCAATCCCTGAGGCAGGGGGTGTTTCCTACAATTTGACTGCATCCATAGAGCCTATATATTTATGAAGTAACATTTCTGCTCAACTCTTTCCTTAATATTTGAATAATCTCCAACCAGCCTTGCCCCTAGTTCCAATTTCAAATCTTCAAGTTTGCAAACCTGTTCCTCCTTTCATCTTTCCATTTTGCAAATAGAAAACTTAATCTTCTCCCACATCTTTTACAAAGAAAATCTTTTCAAATTTTGTCAAATTTGGATTCTACTGTAAGTGACATTATATATATAGGGATAGACTGTGATGTAACCCTTTTGAGTTCTAGTCTTCCAACGGTGGTAAAAAATTTCCTTTTCCAACCAGCTAGACAATATTTCATTCTATTCGAAACTGTGTCTTAAAGGTTCTCATGTATTGTATTAAACAAGGGAATACCTAGATATGTCGATGGCAATTTTCCGACTTGAAACCATAAAATCTATGGAATAATTTGTTTTAAATCAAGGGCAGTGTTGATAAAAAAGATCCTCGAATTCGTCTTATTAACCAATTGTCCAACAACCTTCTCTTTTTTTTTTTTTTCTTTTTTTAAGCGAAAAACCCCTTGCGGGGCCGCCTTGGTCTGAGAGACCACGAACAGGGGGTTCTACACCGTCAAAGTCACCCGGGAGTCGCACCCGACCCTGCCCGCACCAACATTATCAATTGGATTTTGGATACCCAATTCAGCTTTTTGGTAGGGTGGAGATTTGAACCTGGGACCTCTCTTGGAGGATTTCCCTCTCCTCTCCAACTCACCTACAACACCTGGGTTGTCCAACAACCTTCTCATAGCATGATAGAATTGATTAAAATACTATTGCCTCGGTGACTGAAGGATGACTTAAGAGTGTCATTAACATATTGGAGATATAGTTTGTCACAAGGTGAATGCCTTTGATTTTGCCTTCCACTTTCACCTTTGAGAGAGCTTTGCCCAATGCTTTAGCACGAATGATGAGGAGATAATGAGATACTGGGTCACCTTGCTAGAGTCCATGAGATTATTTGGAGCATCAAACAGGGGATCCATTGGCCAAACATGGAGCAAATAACACTTGTCGGGTAGAGTTTTTAATTAATTTAATGCAAAGTAAAAGCAAAATAGTTTTTAACATCCATGAGGCCATAGGTCATATGGGACGATGTGATTATCTAAGTGTTTATCCACTTATATCGGAGTATGTTGGACAATGTTATCTCTTTTGAATTTGAACCTTAGACCTCTTATTTGAAGTTCCAAGGTCTTTACTGATAGGCCCATTTAGTTATATATTTTAAATTTAAAAAATAGTCTTTAACATCTTTGAGGTCATAAGGCATATGGGACGATCCTCATGGAGATGTGCTTAACCAACTATGTTAACCATGCTTCACTCAGCTTACATTCCTACCACTTTCACCAGAATATGGTGTACAATTCTAACCCCTTTTGAATTTGAAAGTTAACTTGCTATTTTGGAGTTCCAAAATCTTCACCATAATTAATTTTAAAAAGATTATTATTTTTTTAATTTTGATTCTATTGAAATGAAAATTAGAGTTTGATTCTTAACCTCTTATTTTGGAGTTCCAAAATCTTCACCATAATAAATTTAAAAAAGATTATTTTTTTTTCAAATATTATTTTTTTGAGTAAATACTTTTTATCCACATCCACCATGGGGATTGAACCCGGGTCACAGCACCGATAATGCAAGTGGAGTCCTTGCTGGTAGACCACACATTAGAGTATTGTTTTTCTTTTTCCATACACTAGATTGATTCTCAACCATATTATATCATTACCATTAAATGGTATTACAATAGTCCAACAATTATACATTTCTTCTTATATAAGATTCAAACCTAAATCTTCTTCTATGAGTTGAAAAAAATTAAACTTATAATTAAAGTTTTATTACTTTTAACCTTAAGAATAGTCTATAGGTTTTAAACATTTTTTTATTCAATTTTGACCTAACAAATGCCTGTTCTAACGGTGCCATCTGCTACCAATATAATGGTTTTTTCCCTCCCTTTATTCTACACAACCATTCAGATGGCAAGGTGTATGGTTCTAATATACTATTTAATGCAATTTCAAGGACGATAAGCTTTACATGGAGTATAATATTTCTCTACCTGCCTTCTTGCATTCTTGCATTTACCAATAATAGTGGGTTGATAGTTCCATTGCATCGCATCCATCAACCCTCCAAGAATTTACTGCAAAAATAAAAGCTGTGTGTAAGAAAACGACAAACAACGGTCAGAACGATCTATTACTCGTCTGGCAAAAATAAAAAAAATATTCTGTCTATCACCTTGTCTTGCAAAAATAAAACCCTAAATAAGTTCAAATATATTACAAGGGCCTGCAACGTCAAAGTTCGCACTTAAAACATGAAGGGAAAACAAATCCAAAAGAGAGGTCCATGTGGGAAGGGAAAACAAATCCACAAAAGAGGTCCCTGTGGAACAGAGCAGTGGTTAGGGTTTTGGACTTTTTTTGGGAAGACTCAGGTTTAAATTACGGTGGGGTTTGTGTGCATGGCTGTGCAAGTTGGGGTTTGTGTGCATGGCTGTGCAAGTTGTGGCTGTGTAAGTGAGCTTGTTACAAAAAAAAATCTAAAAGAGAGAATGTAATTAGTGGGTGTAGGCTATGTGATAGCAGAGTGGTCTATTCTTGTAGTAGATGATATTTTTTAGGCAAGATTTTTTTTTGGTTAAATTGAAAATTTTAATTATGATTGTTTAATTTATAATTATCATCCGTTTAAATTAAAACTTTCAATTTTGATTGATTCTAATGACTACCGAAAAACCTGCCCTAGATGACTTTGGCTCTATGTTTAGCCAATTCATTGACTGAGTGGAAACGCGTCAGATGGATGTCCGGATATCAAGACCTGAGAGGGTCCATGAATCGGTAGACATACAGTCCAGTTTTCTTGATGTTGAGGGTTTCTGGCCTACTATTCCTCGCATGGCAAGTGTGCAGGATGCTTTCTGTAGAAGAGGTGGTAGTATTCATGATGCTATGGCTGGCGATATCAACTCTTATAGCGTCACAGACATCTGTGGTGGTGAAGATAACCCCAACTTTGAAGAACCAATCACCCAATTTCTTCCAGGTGCGCAGCTTCTTGTTTTTTATTCTTTGCGTTCCAAATTTCTATAAGAGGAGTAATCAATTCTGAAGTGTAAAGTGCTTTCAGCCTGTTTGCTTAGTATTATTTTGAAGTGATATGTAGCACTCAGCACTCGAATATTATCAAAAGTTGGATTGAACTACAAGCATGTTTCAGAATAATTCTACTCTTGACATTTCATCCTTGTAGGGTTCTTATAATATAGATTTTGTCAGGCAAAATAGAAAAAAAAAGGAAAGAAAAAACATGATCAATGTTTCTATGGTTTTAAACTTATCTTTAGTTATTTAATGTCCTGAGACATGTAACAATAATGCTTGCATTGATTTGGCATGCAGGTTTCTCATCTCTCAATCTCAATACATTGAATTCAACAATAGGAAATTATTCACCATCCACTGAAAAAAAAAATCAGGGAACTGAAAATAAATCTACATTAAATGCAGCAGAGGGTGCAATATTCCAATCAACTGATTACAACTATGTATTGGAGGACCCTGAAATTGCTACCTCTAGAGACTTGTCAATATTATGCAGTAAAACATCTACTGAAGAGCTTCCCTGGAGTCTGCAAAAAGATGAGAATAAGAGAGTTCATCGTGCCCCCTCAAAGCGAGTTGCTAACATTGCATTAAAGGATCTTGCAAAATATTTTGACTTGCCAATCACTGAAGCATCTAGAAGGTTGAAGGTAGGGCTTACAGTTCTAAAAAGGAAATGCAGAGAATTTGGCATTCCTAGATGGCCGCACAGGAAAATCAAGTCTCTCAATAGTCTCATACACAATTTACAGGTAATTGACCATGCTTTTATTTTTATTTTAAGGATTACTTTTTTAGGATCGTCCTTTCCTTAAACTTAGTTTACAAAATTCACCATACATATAATTTATTTTTTAATTGAAAAAAAAGTGAAAAGTTAATACAATTAGAAATAATTTATGCACAATTTTTTTGTAACTTAAAAGTTGGTGCATCCCACAATTTCAAATGGCGTAAGGCAACTCAACTGGGACATTAATAAGCATGCAACTGCATGTTGCATGAGACTTGGGATTCTCATTTAGATTGCATGTATACAATATTTTTTCTTTCTTTTTCTTCTTTAAATTGGTTATAAAAGATTAAAATGGGCCCCGCCTGTGTTACACAATGACCATGTTACCGTGGTATTACAACTGACATGCATTTATCATCTGGCAAGATTTGAATATGGGTCTCCAAATTATGAGTTCATGTATTTTAACCACTTGAGCTCATGCCATTTTATAAATAAAGATGCATTCATTATAATATTATTAGAGTCCTTTTTACAAGGAGTCATTGTCTCTAAGGAGACATGTTGTATGTAGATCGGGATATAGTAGATTTACATTCAACCAGAGTGTAAGCTCAAGCAGTTTGTGAATTCAAACAACTTACTAAGAATGATGCTTACAAGGAAAGAAGTGTTATTATTTACTTACAAAGCTGTCAAATCAGTGATTGCATGCTATATGTAAAGAACAATTTGTTGCAACTGAACCATCTTTATGTTTACAGTTGCAGTTGTAAACGACTATCTTTGCATTTTGATTAAAAATGTCAAAATCCCAAACTATTTGCCTGCTGGAACAGAGAACCACTTCCTTGAAAGTAACTATGTAATTGCTAGCTACTTTATTGGGAAGGAGATCAGAAGCTGGAATGTTATAAAACATATGTTGTACTCATGCATTGTGAAAAGATTATTATGGAATACAAGGGATGATGAATCATGACTTGCTATTCTTGGTCACAATTTTCAATTACAAATGCTGAGTGCATCGCATTAGTAGGCAGCAACCTATGTTCCATGAATTTCTGGGACAAAGATGGTGGGCGGCTTTTTGGGGGTGCAGGACACATTTTCGAACAGTGAGATGCCTTGTCAAGACGTCAGGATGCATCTCCGAGATGGCCCCCAAATCCCAGGATGAGTCCCCATGGAATATAGGTAGCAACCTAACTCTTAAAGTTAATATGTATACAATCTTTTGTATAAATTTGAGAAGGATAGGCCCAACATATTGTTTAAACATCTTTCAAATGAAGTATTTCTTGAGCATTGTGAGGTATTTGTCTCATCTGTTTGGCCATATTGAATGTGAGATCTTAGATGCCTTGTGCATCAAGAAAAGAGCACGAGCAATAAATGGGAGAATGCAATACTAGTACAAGATTTTTTTTCCCTTTTCTTTTTATATTCCAATGCTTAAAATGATACATCCAGGATTGAGCAAAGATTGTTTCCTTTAACAATTGGCACAAACAGGTAAAGCTACGTTATAGATGGAAACAAAATATTAGTGTTTCATATTCTTATTTTATTAAAACAGAAGCTTCTTTGTAAGATATGAGTCAAGAATGAAAAATAGATGAATGAGTTATAAAGAAACGCCCTTGAATTTTCAAATATGTCCGATGGATTATTTTTGGAACTGAAAACTTGGGATGGTATTCCATAGCTTTCATGAAATACGTCTATGACAATGTTTAGCATCTTAATGCGCAATATACGGATGGCCTTAGTTTTGTGCAACTCTTGCAAATAGTTGCTGAAGCATTTACTACAACCTCTTAGACTACTATTTGTTATGAGATGGAGGGTTAAATATCTCTTATTTTTATAGCTTTTGGTGTACAAATACTTTTTTCTAATCCATTGGGTTGTCTTAGCATTGCTCATTAGAGGTGTGTAATTGATGAGATTTGTAATAGTCTCTGTCCTTGTAACTATCTTGACATGTACAATTCATCTCAGGTAGAACCTAAAATCTTAGTTTGCATGTCCAGTTCATCTCAGTTGGACTGCACTAGGTGCATGTAAGTTACACTAATGGAGTTTTCTATGCAAGATCAGTTCAAGGACAGTTTGCAACTATTCAACCTCATGTTTGTAAATCTATTCAGGCAACTAAAGAAGAGTGTACATAATCAGTTTTGGCAGCTATCTGCTTCAAGCTGCTTTTCTTCCTACACATCAGCATTCATTGTTTGTTGGTCTTCTTTGTTGATTTTTTTTTTTGCATGCATTATGGTGGTATTATTTTGAACAATTGTTTACTTCACTATTCCAGATTTGGCACCTCCAGCAGTAACACTGTTTCCTTACTGTGCAAAGCATATCAGTTAAGTACAAGAAATTCTCTTTTGTCTGTTTGTTACAAATTACTTTTTCAAGTCTTTGCTTTTTCTACCCTTCATTGTAGTTCATTTTTTCCTTAATATTTATAAAAAAAAGAGAGAGCAGGTTTATGATGTCTAAAAGAGACAGTTCTATCACAAACTCTGACTTGATTCAGTTTCTGACCCAACAGCTAAATGATCAATGAAAACAATATAACAAGTTTCTGCTGAAATTCATGTATCAAATAACACATATTTTCCAACTTCTCATGGGACAATAATCTGCTAATTCTGCCTCCACAACTGTCTCTATTGCCCAACCTGCATTTAAGATGTTCATTCTTCATTTGACGGCACGATTGATGGGGCTAAAGTGGATGTTTGGGTTCACATTTTGGAAGTATATTTCAAGATGTGACAAAGCTCATGGAGGCACAAAGATTCATGGTCACTATCTACAATCAAGCCCTAATTTGGTAGTAGTCCAATTTCAATCTTTTGCAAACAACCAAGCAGCTAGAAGATACATAGAATTCAAAACAACCCTTAAAGCGTGATTTTACCCAGTTAGATATTTAGAGGAGCTATTGGTCTTTTTGGCTTGGTCTTGGTAGAAAATCTGGTCAATGAATCACAAAATACATCAAAGAATTCAATTGTCTTTCTCAAGTTGGATATTGTTGAACCTAATGATGTCCATTGCATCAAATTCGTCTTTGGCCCATTTTGTCATCCTCAAGAGGAGATAGATTTTATCAACATTACTTCCTTGGAGCATGTTGACCACATTGCTTGAAAGGTGGACACTAGGCATCAAAAGAAGAAGACCAATCATTCTCTTGTATCTCCAAAAAGGATCTTGTCTACACTAGCCAACTCCTCTTAACACTTCCTACATATCCAGGAATGGAAACTGTGCTAATGGTTGGGCAATGGAAAGGAAGAACTTTCGTGCTAATCATAGGCACAATAATAATTCTATAGAATAATATGATGTCTTGAAATCAAAGAAAACCAAAGCCTTTGTAGCCGAATCGCAGCTACAACAATACTATGATGATTATGCAACTAGTCTCAACTATAATGTTTAGACTCTCCTTGACTATGCAATACTAGCAAGTTGGCAAACCAAGTGAACCCAGCCAAGTCTTTTTGACTCTCATCAAATCTCTCTCTGTAAAATCTACTGTATTTTATTATTTTCTTTTTTGCCATGTCATTGCAAAGTTTTTCCTTGAGTTTGGGTCAAGAAAAGGCTTGCCAAGTTCAAGATGAGTTTGAGTCTCAACACTACAATGCCAACACTTATAATTTTCAACCTGTTCTCATCATCACTAAATATGATGCAAAAAATCAGGAGGATGTGTTCACACAACTTGCAAATCAATAACAAATTAGTGGAGTTAATATTTGTTAATGGTGGTGAAAAGAATCTATTTCACAAAAGTCAGTGGATCTTTGTTTGCCATCCACAAAGCATCCATGCCAGTGGCAGTTGGGATGGGTTGAGAAGGAGAGGACAATCAACCCTTGCCTGTTCTTTGATATTTGCCATTAAAACATCCCAAGACTTAGTGGTATGCCATGTCACTCCATTATTTTGTTTTAGTTTGCTACCTGGAGCATCATAGCAATATGACCATAAGGCTGTTATTTAAATTTCACAAAACCTGTAGCTGCAATGGACCATAAAGTGTGTATATTCGCTTCTTTTGATAGTCCTTTGCTTTCCTGGTAGACCTACAATCAGACTAGCTAATTTGCACAGTTTTTGACTCTTTGAATTTACTGGACAAGCCAAGAAATTCAATGCTAGCAAACTTCCCACATCAACAATCCAATCTATTAATGATGCTTACTCTAACATTTTTAGAATCCTAAAAAGCTTCCCCTTTGATGTCCATGCAACATTCCATTGAGCTTGTTTTAGGATCTTAGTTGCCCAATGACATTCCATTCATTGAGAGTGCTAAGATAGGACATTAAATAAAGCAATTGCGAGAGTACAACAAGATTCAGAACTCTTCACCATGTTGACTTTTGCTCTTGTGGTGCCATGGAAAGAGCATAATGAGTGGTGGTTAGTCATGGATTATTGGCCTCTCAAGGAAATCACTGTCAGCAACTACCTGCTTCCTCAATCTGATGATCTTCTAGGTCAACTTTAAGAATCTACGTACTTTGCTAAGCTTGACCTGACTTTTGGATATCACCAAATTTGTATGGAGTCCATTGATGTCTACAAAACAGCCTTCAAGTCAAAGTTTGGTCTCTGTGTATGGGCATGCCTTTTGGCCTCACTAGTGGATCTATTGCATTTATAGGAATCATCAATAATATTTTTAAGCCCTGTGGAAACATGTTATCATCTGTCTTGATGACACTTGGTCTATGACAAGATTTGGGATGACCATTTGATCCATGTAAAGATAATGTCAGAGCTTCTCCGACGACATCAACTCTGAGCTAAGATGTCCTATGGAAAACTTCAGTCAAATACATGGTCCTCCTTATTGATGAGCTTTATTGGAGCTTGGGGTACATGTGGATCTGGATAAAGTCAAGGTACTTTATGAATGCCTCACTCCACCCAAATTTTTAAATTTGAAGGTTTTCAGACAAGTGTGAACTTCTACAAGAAGTTCTATCGTAACTACTTGCAAATTGGCAACCCACTTCATCAACACATTCATGAGAAAACTTTTTAGCATCTAGAGACTGATCAAAGATTTCATCATCTCAAAGATGCTCTTTGCACTGTTCCTATACTTGTCTTTATTGACTTACAACCAGTGTCATAAGATTCATCAAATTTTATCAAAAATGTTCGAATTTTGGCAATTTTCTACCTTAGGCGAACAAATTCGATGAACATATTTGAACAAACAATAGCCAATAAAAAATAAAATATATAACACCTAAAACTTTTCCCATTTCTGTCTTTCATTCCAACATCTACTTGATTCCATCGTATATCTATAGAAAGTAAAGGTTGAAACAAAACAGCTAAAGAAAGGTTTAAAGACATGGCAAAAATGATTTTAGGGCAACTTATTCAAACTATTTATTTTCTTTTTGGAATATCATGATGAACTTAACAGCTAATTGTTTAACGACGATTTTTTTTTCTGATCTTAATCTTTTTGTTGAGCTTGAACCTGAACCTGGTAACTTAGCTTAAAACAATTGTTTGAGCATGAGACCAATGCCTTTCAATATGCCATAAGTGTGATTCTTGAGCAGGGAGGACATCTAGTGGCATATCATTTTGAGTCTTTGTCACAGGTCAAGCTTAATTATAGCACCTATGACAAGGAATTTTATTCCCCAAGTACTCAATCAGTGGCACCATTATCTTTTTGGTAAGATCATTTTGCATACAAATCACCAACTTCTTCAATTCTTGAAAATTTGATCAAAAATTCAAGAATATTGGCATTTGAAGTGGGCAACTTACCAACTTCTTCAATTCTTGAAAATTTGATCAAAAATTCAAGAATATTGGCATTTGAAGTGGGCAACTTACATTCAATGCCTTCATTTAGTGATAAACTACAATAATAACAAAAGTGGTGGATTTTCCATTGTCCTCCTTGCTTGTTTAGATATTGGATGTTACAAGTGCATCCTATGATGAGTGGAAAAATCTCTATTCCACTAATCTTCACTTTGGTTCATTTGTTGATTCTTTCTAACAGTTGATAGTTGTGAATACGACATTTTCCGTTGACAATAGGTTAAGAGATTGGCCTCTCTCGTGAATTTCCATTCATGGACGCTCATTCATCTTCTTATGATAGACATTTGGGTGTGCAGAAGACCTTGCAACACTTTTTGTGATACTTTTGTTGGCCTTCTATGAAGAAGCGAATTGAGGATCTTGTTTGTTAGTGCTCTCCTTTTACTCATTCTAGGCCTTTCAATCAGAAGTTTGGATTCTAGCAGCCCTCGATAGTTCCTTCTCAACCATGCCAATCCTTTTACATGGATTTTGTTAGTGGTCTGCCTATAAATCAGCACCAACATAACTGCATTCTTATCGTGGTGTTTCAGTTTTCCAAAATGGCAATTTTTACACCTTGCACCATATCTATTGAAGATTCCGATGCAACAAGCCTGTTTTTCGGTTATTTTTGGTATTTTTTATTTTTCTAATCATGACCCATATTTTTTATTCACTTTTGGAAATTGTTGTGGAAGATCCTTGGTTGTCAATTGTGCTTCTCCACTTAATTTCATTCGGAAAATAATAGCCAAACTAATGTTCTTAATCGTAGCTTAGTCCATGCTCTACACATCCATCATCAACAAAACAATCAATTGGACATTCAGCAATATTTTTTAACGTAGCTACAATCGGGCTACTCAAATCTCTATAGGGGATGGCAGGATTGAGGTTTGTTACTGCTACCAACCTTTAGGCCCTCGTGAGATTTTAGTTTCTCTTCCAGCTTTGTGTATGCCCCATGAACAGTAGGAACAAGAGAAATCCTCTTCCTTTGTGCATAATTTGGCTAAGATTCTGTCAAAGTTCAATATATTCTTCAGCAAATCCAAGCCCAATTCAAGGCACTCTATGATTGCCATCGAGCACCTTATTCTTTCCAAATTGATGATCATGTTTGACTTTACTTGGACAAGCAAAGTTTAACAACCAACACCATCATAATTTGAAGCCCATCCAATATGGGCCTTATACACTTCTCCAAGCAGTGTGGCCTAATGCTTTTGTTTGAATCTCCTACCTCAATTTGGCATTCAAGATATTTCTAATATGATCTGACTAAAAGGGTGTGAGCATGTCAATTGGAGGAGGAGGTTTCTATCACTTATCTTGAAGATCCCATAGCACATTTTCAGCAATCTGTGGTTTTCAAATTTCAACCCCCAATTCATATTTATCACTTATCTTGAAGATCACATACCACATTTTCAGCAATTTGGCATGACATGTGTAGCCTCATCAATAGAGGCTAGCTTTTAGACATTTAATACTATGGTTTTTAAACTAGCTGTTTCCATATCTATATTTCTTAGGGTTCTGGAGGCTGAAATTTCAAAAAGCTTTTCAAAAACAAAACCAGCTTTGTAGTTTCATGCAATTTAGGTATGTGCAATCTGCTATCTAATTTTTATTGCAGGTGATTAATTTCTGCAGAAGTAATCCTCTCGTCCATTAATATTTTATTAATCCAATTTTGCTTTAGTTATATTTCCTGCTTTAAAGGCATTGAGTGTTCATAATAACATTCTCATTGAGTATATATATTTGCAGAGGCGACATATATATATATATATATATATATATATTTGAGAAACTCCTTTAAGTCTGTTGAGACGATCTATTCTTAGGTCTACAATAGAAAGGATATTTACCCAAGTACCATTGGGTCAAGTGTTTTCTCATTGGGTTCATTTATCCATAAGCTGTCATTCTTCTGACCCTTATAGAATTCCACTGTTCTAGGTCCATCTTGGGCATTGTGAATCTTCACTGCTTACGATACCTGTAGCGTGTAATTCTTCTTTCATGTGTAGGCTCTTCTCGGGACTACTGTCTTTGGCTTAGCTAGTCTTAAAAGTAGATTTCGGCTTTCAAAAAAATGTTGTTTTGTTTGAAAGTCCTCGATAAC
Source organism: Wollemia nobilis (assembly GCA_028583015.1). Taxonomy (NCBI): domain Eukaryota; kingdom Viridiplantae; phylum Streptophyta; class Pinopsida; order Araucariales; family Araucariaceae; genus Wollemia; species Wollemia nobilis. The sequence continues at coordinate 10,215,086 of JAQPPZ010017091.1, forward strand.
TTTACAATTGCAAAAAGATTTGTGAAACAAGCTGTAAAATGAAAACCAAAGTTTTGAAGAGCTTTCAAGCGATTGATATTGATATACAGTTCATGAGCTATAAAATGTCAGCACTCAGCTGGACAAGACCATTATCAGGACTTTTATATCATAAAAATGGTTGAAATTTGAAAATTTTGTCCTATCTGATTTTTTCTTGTAAGCATATTTAGAAATAAAAATCTAATATTTTAGTTAGAATTCACTTGCATTTCAGTCCTTCCGATATTCAAGCATTATCATGATACTGTACAGCCAGTTTAATGTCAAATGCAGTCATTTACATGTCCAGTGAACCTAGCAAGAATCCTCGAATTCATGGTAAGTACAGTCCATAACCCTTCCAAGCTTTGAACGTGAATTTAGTTTCAGTCATCTTAAAATTACCATCAAATACAATAGAGTAATCTGGTCTTCAAGGAGAAAGGGATACAACAAACATAACCTCATAATTAGCATGAGTGTTAAGGCATCAAGATGCATAACAGAATGTCAAGATAAGTGTAGTAGGCTATTCAAGTGTCTTATAGTAAACCTAGTTTTATACTTAGGAAAATCAATAATATGAGTGGAATTCAGTTCGTTAAGCATCCAAAATGTTAATTATAACTATGTACCGAGCATCCATGCATGTCTTCTTTTGCAGCATTAAGGGATTTTCACCTTCCGTTTCTATTGAGATAAGATGCTTGATCCGCTCTGGATTGTGTACCTGTTTAGAGTCCTACCTGAACAACTGATTAGTATGTAATAATCGAATAACTTAATGAAAATGAACTAAAAGTCAACCTTTTGGGGCATTAGCTCCATTACATCTTCGAATCTTCTAATCTTCTGTCTTGTATCAATAGCATATAGCAAAAATGTCCTGTTTGATTTTACTTTAAGAAAATATTAAATAATAGAAAATTAAAGATATTCGAAATTCATATGACTAACAGCCTCCTTTCTTTCGGTCCCATGCCTTCAATATTGATATATTGTTTCAATCTCTGTTTGTGCACCAGAGACCTAGTGATAATTTTCAGAACAAAAGTAAAATAATAAACATATTTGGCTATATTGTTACATGTTTCTGATTCTATGATCAAATTTAAGATTGTTTTCATTTTTAAATAAATGCTACTATTGACTTTATGTTTCCTCTTGGGCAGGAGGAAGCCAAACGACAGGAAAGAGAGGACCAAGTGGCAGCCAGGGCAGTAATGAAAAGAACTAGGATATTGGAGACGGAGAGACAGAAGATTGAGAGAAAACCTGGTACAGACTTACAAAAGGACACAAAGAGATTCCGACAGGACATCTTTAAGAGAAGGCACAGAGCAAATGCTCTTAAAAAGAAGTATGAGTCTTCAGACACAAATTCGGAAGATGGGAACTCTCCAGTTTCTACCATTTTAACATTGATGATAGATCAATCCAAGACATCCCCATCTACCAGTTGATTTCTTTGGATTGTTTGTCAACTTGGCTGATGCACAGGATGTATGCACTTTCTGTAGAGGTTTTTGCATTGAAGTCAAAACTATATAGTTTATAAACGAGGGAGACATGAGTTTGGCTATTCAAAAGGGAAAACAACAGTTGAAATAATCCATTCTTCTATATTTAATGTTGCTTTTGCTTTAAAAAAATAAGAATTTAAACAGCATCACGGTTAATTTTCTATCAGGAGTTCTCTATAAAACAAGAGGGTGGGTCTTGAACTTTCCTGATTGGATTGGGGTGCCATTTCATCATTTGATGGTTGTATAGGTTTTACAATCTGACATACTACCTTATACAAAATTTTGCAACTGTGATTATATCTTTTAGGATACATTGGTATCTTTTCTCTATATTTTTAATGCAATAATCCCCAGATCTGGGGTCTTCACTTAACAGGAAGAGATACCAGTTTGTAATGTTATCCATCTTTTCAAGCATACTTTTCATCATTGTTCTTATGTGGTTGGAGTAAATTCTTATGTTAGTATTCTTGTAAAAGATGTTCAAAGTTTAATTTGACTTATGGTTAGGGCCAACATTGTTTTATGTGTATGTTAGTATTGTTGTAAAAAATTTCTTAAGTGTAATTTAACTTATGGTTAAGGTCAACATAACCATAACATTTGTATAGGTCTATAGGCATTTATGGTATAATATACTTAGTTATTTATTTATGTAAGCCTTATGAGCCATCATTAACCTTGTCATGGTTAAAATTATCTTCCACTTCGTAAATCTAAAGCCCACTTGTTATGTTGGTTTAAGATTTTTTTTTTGAATTTACATGGTGGAATCGGTAGCCATCACAGTTTTCTGCGCTGTCTACCTTGGAAGCTGCCACATAAATCTTTGTGCAGCCCACCCCTATAACCACCATGCCACAATCATTTTAAAATTTTTTACGCCGCTAAAAGCACCAGGAAAGGGACAAGCATTAAGTCTCGAGATTTGAGCCTTGGACCTCCACCTCCCTTACGGGGTTTGATCGAACCAATTGGTCATGTTGGCTTAAGTTAACCTTGTACCATTCCATTCATTATATTGGAGTCTTGTGATATTTAGGGCCTATTAGTATTGTCGTGTGTTGTGATATTTAGGGCCTGTTAGTATTGTTGTAAAAGATGTTTAAAGTGTAATTTGACTTATGGTTAAGGTCAACATTGTATGATGCATGATGCAGGGTTGTATAGGTTTATAAGCCTTTATTTATTGTTTAGGATAATTAGTTATTTATTTATATAAGCGTTATGAGCCATCGTTAACCTTGCTATGGTTAAAATTATCTTATTCTTTGTAATTAATCTAAAGCCCACTTGTTACGTTGGCTTAGGTTAACCTTGCACCATTTCATTCATTATATTGGAGTGGTGTCATATATATTTTTTTGTATTTACATGGTGGAATCGGTAGCCGCCACGAATCCGGGCAGGTTGTCCAGCTTTTATGGCCGCCATAGTATTCTGCGTTGTCCGCCTTGGAAGCCGCCACACAGATATTCGTGCAATCCGCCCCTATAACCACCATGCTACAATCATTTTTACGTCGCTGAAAGGACCAGGAAAGGGACAAGCGTTCAGTTCGGCGAGGCCCGAGATTTGAACCTTGGACCTCTGCTCCCCTTATGGGGTTTGGATGAACCAATTGGTCTACACCTCGGACCTTGTGTTGTGATATTTATATATGGGTAATACAATGATTGATTATTTATTTATGCTTATGTATTTTGTATTATGAAATGATGGATATTTGAATACAAATAATGCCCAGATATATCAGTTTGTGAGTTCTCTCACGTTTATGCGGGAACCAAAGATGACATAGTGCAAGGCAGTAAAGAAAACTTTAAGATATATATAGGGCACTACTAAGTATGGTTTGGAATTCAATGGGAAAGATTAGTTCCACTTGACATACTAGACGCAGATTATGCAGGTTGAATTGATGATCATAAATCGACCCTTGGGAATGTATTCTCTCTAGGGTCTATACATATATCATGGGGAAGCAAGAAACAACAAACAATTGCTTGATCTTTCATTGAAGAAAAATACCGTGCAACAAGGGAGCTATTTGTGAAACAATATGGTTGAAACATATGTTGACAAATATGGGAGTACCAAAAGATAAATTTACAATAATACATTGCGACAACAAAGGAGTATTAAAATTTGTTTGTAATCCAATATTCCATAAAAGGACCAAGAACATTGACATGGAGTGCCAGTTCATCTGTGAACATGTTCAACAAAACAATTAGCTTAAATTTTATTTTACTCAAGAACAAGTGGACATCTTCACCAAATCGTTGGGAAGAGTAAAATTTGAAGAATTTTGAAGTTTCCTTTGAAAGACTATGATGTAATAAGGGGGAGTGCTAGGAGTTATTATATCATATATAATGAATATTAGTTAAGTAACCAATCAACACATGGTTTGTAAGGTTCACTAGGGGACAAGGATAGTTGGAGGTGGTTGTGTCATATTTGGGTAACCATTGTATTTAAATACCTTTTTACTTTCATAATACATTTATTCGAAGTACTAAGATTAAACAAGAAGGTGTCTAAAGACGCATCTTTTATGCACCCAGAGCCATTCGAGCAAGGATATTTGATTAATCCCTAGGTGTTGGCTTGAGAGAAAAATTCCAAGGACCAAAATATCTCAAGAGTCCTTGCCCAACATAGACATCATGCAGGCACTTAACATCTTTTCATCGAGTTGTGATGTACAACATAGGGCATGCGGGTGGGACGATGTGTTTCCTAGAAATTCATATCACGTCTCAGTCATAAATTAATCTCCTAGGCGTTGTGTGTTTCCAAGTTCTCAGTGAAAAGCAAAGTCTAAAAATTAAAATGACGTCCAAAGAGCAAAATTTATTTTGCCTAGACATATTCCATCTGGACCAAGGTGTTTGAAAACATTCTTTGATTACACCAACCAGACAGTTACACATGGCATCAATTTCATTCATCAAAAAAAGACCATAATATTCGGCAAGGTATTTTTGCATACAAGTCATTAAATTTCTTTTATCCCATATCAATTATAGGGCAAGTTGATGAACTTAATTCAAAAGTAGAGGCCTCACATACAACATAAGAAGTGCAATTAATTAAAAAGTAAAGACCTCACATACAACATAAAAAGAGCAAGTTTTTCTTACAAATAACAAATGAAAGTAGTCATTTAGAAGAGACATAAGACCTCAACAACACTTCCAGGAATAGAGAAATAATTCACACGCAAGGATTTTAGTAGCAAAGAAATAATTTTCACACAAAAGATGTGTGAACTTTGTGGTAAGAGTGGCCACATAGTGAAGGAATGTTGGCACAATCCCTTCACAAATGGGTCTTCTTCTTAAGAGATGCATCAACAACAAATCAAGTCCCCATCAGATAAGAAAATTCCAATTTAGAAAAAGTTATGGAAAAGTAATGTAGCCAAAGAGGACCAAATTAGAGGAGAAAAAGAACACTCATAAGAAGAGCATGTATTTATTACACATGCACAACTAAGTCAGTCCAATCATGTTGGGTACGACATAGAAGCAACCAATCTTATGAACTATAAGGAAAATTGGTTTTATCCCAATTGTTCCAATTACACAGGAGGGATCTCTCCGCGTAATAATGCATTCAAAAGCTTAGTTGATTGCTCCAAACCATTGGAGTACCAACAAGAGAACATGATGAACGAACAAAGTTAGCAACTTCAGATGAAGTAGATTCAAGCACCTAAGATGAAGCGACTCTAAGTTGAGGAAATCCATTCCAAATGCGATTCCTCCTCATCCATAGAAGAATTTGAAGAGACCAATTAGAAAGACCAAAAATTCATGCAACAGGAATTTAAGATTCAACCATGTTCATCAAAAGCGCACAACATTGCCAACCAAATAAAGCTTGAATACATTGCCTTACACAAACATCTTATTTAGATGAACAAAGCCAACTTAAAGAAGGAGAAAGTGATTGATCTCACCTCAACAAACATGCAAGACAAATAGTGACGACCAATCAATTCAATAGTCGACACAGGATGCATTGTAGCACATGACGAAAACCCTCCATATTAAGACATTGGAGAACGTACATACTTCTTGAATTGAATTTGAGTACTAGATATTGTAATATGTGTGTTTGGAATGCATGATCGATAAAACTCAACACTCCTAAGTATTATAGTATAAATTCTACATTGAGGGGGGGACTTCCTCTGTCCAAAACCTAAATATTCCAACATCACCTTTTTTGGGAGTGTCTAGCGCCGCCTTCTTAAAGCAATTTTCCACCGGGTGTGTCAAAAATTCTTGATCCTTTGATTTGCCTAGAATGAAAATTACGTCCTAAACCGAGGTCAAGATTGGATGATATAGAATTGCCTCTAAACCATCCTTTGGAGAAGGTCGACTTCTTATCGAAATCCTACTGTGTGAAAGATAAAAGAGGGAAATACGATAGGGTTTAGAAAAAAAGGTAGGGTTAGAAAACTTGATTAAATGTGGTTGAAGCTCAAAAAACAACATTGTTTTCAATAAGATGAACATTAATCGTCTACTACAAGCAATGCCTAACAAACCGCACCTCAATTAAAGCTATGCAGAAAATACAAGAAGCTCAGATGATCCAACATCCAACATTTCAAGCACTTCAATAGAAATAAGTCAAACAACTTTAAGTCTAATAGATCATATTTCTACTATCAATTGAAATAATTCAAATAACTTCAAGCCTAACATATCATATTCCAACCAAAGCATGGACAAAAATATTGGAAATGTAAATATTATTGTAATCAATATTCCTATACACTTCAATTGAGATAGGTCAAACAACCCTTGATTGAATTAGAATAGTATGAACAAAAAGCTTACAATAGGCAAACTCTGAATTATCCAATCCTTTACAATAAAGAGCATTCCTCTGTTTATAATATTTGTTTAATACATCGTGGATCTCAATTTTTTTAGTTGTTTGATGTTGATATTTTTTGGTGTTAAAGGTTGAACAAAATTAATATCAAAATATGATGAAATATTATCAAAAGATATTTTGATGATTAATATGGAGTTAAACATTAAAGAATAATAACCCTAACAATTGTAAAACATATGTAAATGCTTTGATAAGGAATATATTACCAGAAGATGTTAAAAACCAATAAAAATAATAGCCCAAATGATTATAAAAGTTTTCTTTTATTGGAGAAAAATGAGTTATAATCAGGTCCCCTGCCCTGACAAATCACAGTTCTCTCCTTTAGAGCTTGAGAGTTTACAAGAATATTCAATTCTCATCTCAATTGAGTTACTTTAGCTAGATAGCTACATGTTTTTTCATAAAAAGACCGAATTATTAATTTTTTTGCTAGAGAAAAAGGGGTGTACTCATGTCCCCCACCCTTGACAAATCATAACTCTTTCCTCTAGATCTTTAGAGTTTACAAACATATTCAATTATTATCTCAATTGAGTTGTTATAACTAGATACCTATATCTTTTTTCATAAAAAAATTAAATTGATTTTCTTTTCTAGAGAACAAGAGGTTGTACTCAGGTTGCCCACCCTTGACAAATCATAGCTTTCTCCTTTAGAGCTTAAGATTTTACAAACATATTCAATTTAAGTTTATTTTCATTTTTTGTATCTTCTTCAATTTTTTGTGTGAGAACAATATTTCAAAATTCAACATCTTTCTCTTTGACATTTTTTTGTGGCAACCTTTACAGTATCAAAACTCTACCTCTATTGTCTATGCATTGCATCTTAGTAGAATAATATTTCCAAAACATCGTGCTATCATAGTCTACTTTGCCATATTTTGATTACTAGCTTCCTTCTTGGAGTATAAGTGCAACCATAAGAATTGTAATAAATAGTTTATATCAAAACAAATTGATGTTATAAAATACAATAAATATTACCAATGAAAATCATTAAAGGCAGTCAACATCTTGTTAATCTTATCTAAACTTACTACTTATTTTAACCATGGAAAAGAGAATTTAACTTCATGATCCTCTATTAAAACCCCTCTATTGATCAGCCTATCTACACATTTACTCACTTCCCTTAACATGTGTAAACCTAATTTATTCAAACTCTGTACCAAGGTCTTGTATTTCCACAATGATCTCTTGTATGTTTCATGGAGCCTTCACTCTCTTTGAAATTCTATTTATTAATATTAGTGAATTACCTTCAATCCATACTCTGTTCCATATTTTTAACCCTCTTAAAGTCGCCCAAGCTTTAACTTCATTATTTGTCTTAAATCCACTATTGAAAGCATAATGTGACAAAATCTCATCTCTTTTATGTCTAATTATTCCTCTTCCTTGTGTTGGTCATGGATTTCTTTTAGATGCTCCATCAAAATTCAATTTGACCAAGCCCACTTCTAGTGGTTTCCACTTTATATTCTTTGTCTTTTATTTCTCTTATACCCAACATCATAATTTCATTTGATGACTTGACTCCATCTATTAAGGCTCTCTGCTTGAAGATTAACAATTAATAGGATTGGTTTAGACTCCTCTATGTCTAAATAAATCTTCCTTTTCATTGCCTCTAAACTGCTTTTGTTTCCTTTAAATATTATTTTATTCCTTTCTAGCCATACACTCCAAAGTATTATATCTTTTGATTTATCTCAAATTGTTTGTAATGCCTCATTTTTAAAAGTGCTTTGTTATTGCTTTACTCATTCTTCAATTTTGTCATTCATCACCATGCATTTACCAAACATATTAAAAATCCATTGCTATAGTTCCTCGACTATTGAATAGTGTCCCAAGAGATGGTCTATACTCTCCTCCTTTTTACATAGAACACATTGTGAGGGGCCATGAAAACCCATTTTTATTAGATTATCCTAAGATAAAATTTTCCTATGACCTACTAGCCATACAAACATTTTGACTTTTGCAATACTCGAGCTATCCCAAATATATCTCCATATTCTTATGGTATTCTTATTTTGTTGGTGCTTTGTATTATATTCGCTTCTTGCTATGTATTCTCCTGAGCTATTCAACTCCTAGATCATCTAATTCTTGGATCCCCTTGGAATAATCACTATCGTTATTTTTTTGCTCATTTGCCTCCTAGCAATAATGTCCAGTATACTTGTAAAAAAAATCTTTTTCCATTTGTATCTTCCTTTTTTATCCTTGTACATAATATTTGAAACCCTATCACCATATTTATCTTGAAGTAATCTCATCCATGGTTTCAAAATTGGATCTAGATTGAGTGGTTTTTTTATCACACCAAGTATCCATCCAAATATAATTTTTTTTCTCTAGTTCCCACTATCCATATTAGACCTTTAATTACTAGATTAATTGATTTTTTTAAATAATTCCATAGCGCAAAACCATCTGATAGTGAGAATGCAGTAAATATTAAGCTTCGGTCCTTGGGCTCAACATGCTTAAAATAATTATTGCCTATTTTCTTTGACTCTCATTGTACAATTTCCAAATTACTTTTTCCCTTAGAGCCAAGTTTGCATCCATAAGAACTCTTAAATTGAGACCTCCCCTAGTTTTATCATCACACACCTTGCTCCATTTCACCAAAGGAATTTCCTTTTATCATGTAATCTTGACCACAAAAATGATCGCATAATATAGATTAAACCTTTTTCAACTATTTTTGGTATAATATACAAAGAAATATAATATGTTGGAATGGTCTGTTAGACTGATTTAATTAGTTGCACTCTTCCTACTAACAAAAACATCTACCCTTTTATGCTAGTAGTTTATTTTGAACTTTACTTATAACTCGATTCCATAATTCTATCCTTATTCTTCCCTCAAATAGGAGTGTCCCTAGATATGTTGTTGGCAATTTTGTTGCCTCCATTTTTTTTTAAGTGAAAAACCCCTTGCGGGACCGCCTTGGTCTGAGAGACCACGAACAGGGGGTTCTACACCGTCAAATTCACTCGGGAGTCGCACCCAACCCTGCCCGCACCAACATTATAAATTGGATTTTGGATACCCAATTCAACTTTTTGGTAGGGTGGAGATTTGAACCTGGGACCTCCCTTGGAGGATTGCCCTCTCCTCTCCAACTCACCTACAACACCGGGTTTGTTGCCTCCATTTGAAATAACCTATATATCCCTACTTTGATTCTAGTTGGATTGTTTAGGAAGTAAGTTTTGGATTTTTCCCTACTAAATTTTTGCCTTGATGCTTTTTCATATCCCTTTAATAAGTTATTTAAAGCTTTGGCCTAATTTTTCCTTGCCCTCCCAAAAAGGGTTGTATCTACATACAATTGATGAGGAATTTTATCGATGTTATTACTAACCTTAAGTTTGCTTATTAGCCTCTTTTTGTATGCTTTCTTCAAGTTCCTTCACAATACCTCTACCATAGTAATGAACAACTATGGTGTTAAAGGATCTCCTTGTCTAAGATCCGTCTTGGCTTTGAATAATTATGTTACTAGTCCAGTAACCAACATTGAATATGATATAGTAGAGACACAAGCTTTAATCTATCTGACCCATTTCTTCCCAAATCCAAACTTTTCTAATACTATAAAAATAAAATCCTATTTAACCCTATCATTGCTCTCTCTTTTCTAGAAGTCGTTGAATGCATTACTTTATAAGCTACTATGATCCTGTCCAAAATTTGTCTCTCTTTCACATATCCTCCTTGCTAATCTAAAATAATTTTGTTTAATAATGGTTTAAACGGATTTGCCATCACTTTGGAGATTATGTTATATGTCATATTACATAGGCTTGTGGGCCTAAAAGAATCAAACAATTTAACATTTTATTTTTTAGAATCAGGGTAATCTCTGTTGCATTTATTTTATAAGGTATGTATTGTTTTACCCTAGACAATTCCATTACCACAAATAAAAGATCCTTCAATGTTTCCTAGTTATGCTGATAGAATGTTGTAAAGTCCATCCAAACCTAGGGATTTATCCTTATTAAAATAGAAAAGAGCTAAATAAACTTCTTCCAGAGTAATTGGCTCCATTAGTTTGCTTTTGTCTTCATCTATTATAACTTAAGGTACTTCTTGCAACAATTCATCATTAAGAACTTCAATCTCCTCCAATCCTAAAATATTCTAGTTAAAAAGGCTTGTATCTTTTATAATTTCACTCTAGTTTTCAATCTTCTATTGATTTAATATTACTAACTTTGGATGTTGATCTCTATACTATTACCATCCTATGAAAAACTTTGTAGTTTTATCTCCTTCATTTAACCAAGTTTGGCTCGATTTTAATCTCCAAAATTTCTCTTCTTTACACAAAATATTATGTTATTCGCTAAGCAACTCCTTTTCCTCCAAGCTTGGATTATTGTGCTCATCTTTTGTGAAATTCGAAAGTTTCTCTTTTAGTTCTTTCTTCTAAAAAATGCTTTCAAAAGTGTTATTGTTCTTCTTTTAATCTAGATGTCATTGATTTAATTTGTCTTGGAAGTGTATATAGCCCACCAGTTCCTAAAGAATTCCACGTTTGCTCTATCATATCAAAAAATTAAGGATAGTCTTCCCACATCTGCTCATTTTTAAAATATGATTTTTTTTCTAATTCACTTAACACCATTTTATCTCTTATTGTCCAATGATATGAACCAATCCTTGTAAAAGTATTAATTTTAGCACAAGTCCCTTCATCTAGCCAATGATATGAGAGTATACATTTGTCTATTTTTTTTGTTATCAGATTTTGGCATGTCCTATTGTTGGTCCATGTATAGTTATCCTCTTCAAACTCAACCTCCTATAAATTATTTTTTTGAATAAAAGCTAAGAAATCTCTCATACTTTGGGTTATTTTCCTAATTCCCCAAATTTTTCATCCAACTTGGTTATGACATTAATTCTTTCTATGATCATGAATCAGGTTTATTGGTCTTTACTTCTCATAAAGGCTTTAATCCCATTCTATACTTATGATTTGCCTAACTGACTTATAGGTATATAGACATTGATAAGTATAAAATAAATATCTGCAAAGTAGCATGTGACTAATGAGGCTATTCAATACCTAGTTTTATGAATTGTTTCATAGAAGGTTCTAACTAGATTCCAATATGTTAGAATTTCCCCTATCGCCACAATATCCCATTCATATCTTGTCCATACTGCTTTCATAGTTTTGGAAAGTTCTTCCTTTGTCATTTTAGATTCGTGGATACAAAGAATAGCAGGCTTATTACTTAAACAAAGGTCCCTAATACACCTATGCTTTGAGGGGGGCATTATAACCCCTTATATTCCATGAGGTGGTAATCATGTGTCATTAGGGGCTACTGGACCCTCCTATGAATTGCCAATATCAATTTGTTGTTTGGTAAAAAGAAGTTCAACCAACTTGGATTGTGTTTCTTTCTCTATGTTTGCTCTTGCTTCCTTGACTCTTGCTTGATAGTTTGAAGGTTTTCCTCTTTTTGCCTTATCAACATCAGGGGTAGGTCTTATTGTTTTATTCCTTAATATTCTTTCACAACATTTTTTTCATTAGATTTATCTTCTCTTGGCTCTACTTAGGAAACTTTTGACATGTTCTACTATTTTTTTCGTATTTCTTTGTTAATGGTAGATGTATTAACATCTACACTCTGTTTTATCTATCACTTTTCTTCTCTTGAATGGTGCATAGTACTTCAATAGGGTCTTCAAAATCTGATGAGGTACATTCCTTAGGTTTAACAGGAATGTTCATCCCTAAATTGGGTTCATATTGAGTAGACATTTCCTTATTAATATTTTGTGTCTATTGTATTGTACTCTAAGTTCTAATATGTTTTTTTCTTCGTAGGCTAAAGCCTTAAAAGAACTGGTATTTCGTACAATATCCTTACTTATTGGTCTCCATAATTTATTTATTTTCATCTATCTGGACCTATTTTTTAGAAGTTGAAAACCATCCTTATCCATATCCATTTGTAATTTTTTCTTACAATTTTCCATATATGTTTCTACTAGTCTCTTCTTAGGGAATGATCTATCAACATGCCCCACCTCATGAAATCCTGTACATCTAAAAAATACATTTTCATAATCTATGGTTTGGGTCTATAACTTACCCCCATACTTAAGAATGATTGATTATGTTAAAGGTTTATTGATACCAATTATGACCAATATTCAGACATAAATAACCAATATTCCATCTTTTGTAGTTTCTAAAATCTTAAGGAATTATCCTAGAGTGTTGTCTATTGCCTTGAAGGTATCCATTTTTTGCAATTTAATGGCAAATTCACACATCTTAACACAAACTGGGTTTTCAAGTCCAAAGCCTTTATACTAGTGGGTAAGGAAGAGTCCTATTCTTCCCATGAACCAAGGACTCCCTTTAGAATTCTCTCTTTCCTCTTTGAAATAGAAAATGGCTAGGAAAAAATCTTTATGAAGAAAGGATAAACTCACTCTTGGAGACTTCCATCTCCTATCAATCTATTTTCTTTGAGTCGAAGCCCTTGGGTAAGACCCATTAAATTTATCAATGATTATTTTATCTTTAAGCAACAAGGATCGTTGCTCTCTAAGATCCTCCTTAACCTTTACTATTAGGGATGATTCTATGGAATTAGTTGTAAATTAGTCCATGGGAAGGAAACTATAACTTGATATGTACTATTAAAAATTAGTAGGGTTTTGAAAGGGTTTCTCTTTCTATTTTACATCAACTTAGTCACATCGAGCTATATAGTTTATTTTGGTGCTACCGAGATTTGAACCTTAGTGTAGGCTACATTATCCATATGCCCAACCATTGAACCGAGGCCTTGTTGGTGATATCTACTAAAATTTATCAATATATCCTATAGTGATTCTAATATATTGAAAATCAACCTATAATAATTTGCATTAAAAAAAGTTAAGATAATGAATGGATAAATGAAACTTAGCTGAAATTTTTTATGCCCAAACGAGATGTCCCACCTCATTGATGCCCTATCCCTCCATTACTCCTCTCACCATCCAAACCTTGGTTATTAAATATATACAATTTTATTTTGTGCGACTTAAAATATTGTCACTAGCCTTGTTCCAGATGACTGACTTCATAGGATCGTATCTCTCTCAGTACTATTATGATTCCTTCATATGACCACTCATTTTAAAGCTCTTCAAAATTTATACAAATGAATTTAAAATCATCTGAATCGAACAAACCTTTGCAAAAGTATCAAAGCAGGGATATGCAGGTTACTTCAAATGGAGGAGGCAAATTTATGTGCAACTTATATAGGGATGCCCTTATTTGAGGGGAGAATGAGGATAGAATTATGAAATTTAGTTATAAATAAAGTTCAAAATAAACTACTGGAATGGAAAGGTAGATGGTTATTTTTAGTAGGAAGAGTGCAACTAATTAAATCAATCTTAAAAACCATTCCAATGTATTATATGTCATTGTATACTATGCCAAAATCGATAGAAAAAGTTTAATCTCTATTATGCGGTCATTTTTGTGGTCAGGATTACATGATAAAAGAAAATTTCTTTTAGTGAAATGAAGCAAGATGTGTGATGATAAAACTAGGAGAAGTCTCGATTTAAGAGTTCTTATAGATGCAAACTTAGCTCTTAGAGGAAAAATAATTTGAATATTGTACAAAGAGAGTCAAAGTCAATAGGCAAGAATTATTCTAAGTATGTTGAGTCTAATGACCCAAGCTTAATATTTACTACATTTTCTATACCAAATGGTTTTGGACTATGGAACAGTTTAAAAAAATAATTGATCTAATGATGAAAGGTTTAAGATGGGTGGTGGGAACTGGAGAAAATATTTTTATTTGGCTGGATACTTGGTGTGATAAAAAGCCCCTCAACCTAGATCCAATTATGAAACCATGGATGAGATTACTTCAAGATAAATATGGTGATAGAGTTTCAAACATTTTGTATAAGGATCAAGAAGGAAGATACAAATGGAAAGATTTTTTTTTTACAAGTATACAAGACATTGATGCCAGAAGGAAATTTAGTAGAAAGATAATAACAATGATTATCTGAGGAGAGCCAAGGATAAGTTGATTTGAGAGTTCAATAGCTTAAGAGAATACTAAAAAGGAAATGGATATAATGTAAAACACCAACAAAATAGGAATATCGCAAGAATATGGAGAGACATTTGGGATAGCCCAAGAATTCCTAAAGTTCAAATGTTTGTTTGGCTAGTAAGTTATAATTTTATTTTATCTTGGGATAACCTTATGAAAAAGAGTTTTTATGGCCCCTCACAATGTGTTCTTTGTAAAAAGGAGAGTATAGACCATCTCTTGGGACACTGCTCAATAGTCTGGAAATTATGGTAATGGATTTTTAATATGTTTAGTAAATGCATGGTAGAATTGGAGAATGATTAAAGCAATGGTAGAGCACTTTTAAAAGTGAGGCTTTATAGATAATATAGGATATATCAAAGGATACAATACTTTAAATTGTATGGCTAGAAAGGAATAGAAGAATATTTAAAGAAAATGATAACAATTTAAATGTAATGAAAATGAAGATTTGTTTAGCCATAGAGGAGTCTAAACGAACCCTATCAACTCACCCAATCTCTAATCTACAAGCAAAGAGCCTTGATAGATGGAGTCAAGTCATCAAATCGAATTATGATGTTGGGTATAAAAAACAAAAAGAGGGCAAAAAATATAAAGCGGAAACTACTAGATGTGCAATTGGTCAAATTGAATTTTGATGGAGCCTCTAAATGAAATCTAGGACCATTGGGAGAAGGACTACTAATTTGAAATAATAGAGGAGAGATTTTGTCTCGTTACGCTTTCAATAGTGGATTTAAGACAAATAATGAAGTTGAAGCTTGGGTGGCTTTGGAAGGGTTAAAAATATGCAAATAAATGAAATAGAACAAAATATGGATGGAAGATGATTCACTCATAGTAAATAAGCTTAGCTCTCGGTCTTATGAGGGGTCATGGTTGGGATGGGAATGCTCAACCCTAAGCGTTGGTCATAAGGATTTCTCACACTATACAAATCCAAAAAATAAAAAAATAAATGCAATTTTGAAGAAAGAAAAAGCTCCATGGAACATATAAGAGATAATAGTAGAAATTCAAGACCTTGCTATAGAGTTTGAGAAAATCAAGTTTACACATACGTTAAGGGAAGGAAACAAATGTGTAGATAGGCTAACCAATAGAGGGGTTTTAATTGAGGATTGTGAAATTAAATTCTCTTTTGCATGGTTAGAGGAAGTAGTAAGTTTAGTTGAAGTTGAGAAGAAAATGTTGACCACTTGATTCAAATGATGATTAAGATATACTTTAAAATTTTCCATTGGTAATATCTACTTTGTTTTATAATATTAATGTGCTTTTATATAAATTATTTATTATAATTTTCGTGGTTGCACTTGTGCTTTAGGAAGGAAACTAACAATTCAATTATGATAATGCCACTTGCATTATCGGTGATGTTACCAGTTTCAATCCCCATGGTGGATGTATATAAGAAGTATTACTAAAAAAAAAAAAAAGTAGTGCAATGTTTTGAAAATATTACTATACTAAGATGCAATGCATAGATAATAGAGGTGAAGTTTTGATATTGTGAAAGCTGATGTAAAAAAATGTAAAGAAGGATGATAACTTTTAGAATATTTGTATTCATACTAAAACTGAAAAAAAAATAAAAATAAAAATCAAGAATTCAAACATTTTATATAAATTGATATAAATTTTTAACTATAGCAGCTCAATTAAAAGAAGAATTAGATGTGTTTGTAAACTCTCAAGTAAAAAAAAAAACAACCATTTACAAGAAAATAACTCTTTTAAAACATTTTAATTTTTTCACTTAATAAACTATAAATTAATACTATAAAACTTAAACTAATTTAATTAATTCTCTAACATATTAATAAACTAAAACAAGACGACCCCATTTTTAATCAATTTATATATATAAAAATAGTCTCCTTTTTAATCTTCAAAATAATTGCATCTCATAAAAAGTATTTTTAAAGATACATATTTTCATCTTTAATTAATATTTTTATTATTAGAAGGAAATTTTTTATAAACCTTATTCTGAGTAAAGATAATTAAAGTGATAAAAGTTATTGATTAATAATTTTATAAAAATGATTATATTGATTAATAATTTTATAAAATGATTATATTTTTTTATGGTAAAGGAACTTTTATTAACCCTAACTTAATAATCGAAATGATATTTTGTTTATTTTATTTATTTATTTATTGCTATATTTAGCCTTTAATCGTTGTGTACATCTTTTACATCGTATTTGCTTAAAATATATCATATTCACTTAAAAAAAAATTACATAATAAATTCTATCTCCCGTAATAAGCCTCTGGTCCCATGCATATCTCAAGAACACAAGTTATAAACTCTAACCCAATGATTGAAATGATATTTTGTTTATTTTGTTTTGGTCTGTGTAGCCTTTAACCGTTGTGTACATCTTTTACCTCCTATTTGCTTAAAATTTATCATATTTACTTTAAAAAATTAAATAATAAATCCCATCTCCCGTAATAAGCCTCTGGTCCCATGCATATCTCAAGAACACAAGTAATAAGCCTCTGGTCCCATGCATATCTCAAGAACACAAATGATATAAGAGCTGGTTCAATGATGGAAGAAAAGCATATAGGCCAGGCACTAGCAACGTTATTCGACTAAAAGAAGTACGCTGAGAGAAGATTTGAAGGAGAGCAAGAAAGAGGTGACAATGAATTTCCTATGGGCAGAGGCTATGTTGCCACTTGGCATCATTGCAGGCATGATCTCTATCATGGGTGCCGGTCAGTATTTCATCCACAAAGCTGCCTATGGAAAGGTATTTCTATTTTTACTCCATTTTTAGTTTCCTGAAAACCCTTCAATAGTTTTCTGGATTTGGTATATTGAGCGCAGTAAATTTTGGTGTTTCAGCCAAAGCACGTGAGGAATGATAGGTTCGATGTGGCTATGGATAGGAGAGACAGACGTCTGCTGGAACAAGCAGCAGCAATGAGACAATCCATGGGAAATTAGGTATTTTAGATCAAACCCTTATGGATTTGTAACACGTTTATTATTATGATTATTTTCGTTTTAATTTGGATACTATCAATGGGTTCCTTTGAAATGATTTTCTTTAACGAAACTGGCAGCGAGGGTAGGTAGGATATTATGTCATTTTCGTTAAACGGGAAAAAAATCCGACTAGGGTTATGGCTTTTTTAGGTGCCTCTCGATACAGAAATATCTGACTGGATATTCACATTTTGTAATATTTTATATCTTACTGGCAATAGCCCTGTTGCTTCCATTTCCCAATGGAATGCCCTGCTTACAGTCAACTTGTCATACCTGTGGCATTTATTATTTCAAAAGCTAGCCAAATTTTCCCCTCCTTTTTTAACGTTCCAAAAATAGTTCTACTTTGAATTGTTGAACGCTCTCCTGTGTTTTCTTTCAAAACGTGGAAAATGTAGATGCTATGTTTATTGTGATTACGTGATCCTTTTTTGTGCCTCATATGTAATTTTAATTAAATTAACGCTGTCTTGAGTTGATGCATTCCCATGTTAGTCTAATTGCAAATCCTCTGCGTTGTCTGGGGTGCATACCCATCATGTTGGAGTTGATCACAATAGGCTTATTGGATGCTGAGTAGGCTTATTGGATTTGATCAAATTAGCTTATTGGATTTGATCGCAATAGGCACCTGTACCGGGAAGCAAATTTATCATCAATCTCAAAGAAATGAAGTTGTTGGTACCTTATGGCAAGCTGCTTGGACATGTGGTATGTAATGTGGGAATGAAGGCTGACCCCAATAAAATCAAAGGTAACAAATGAAATGCAAGTCCTTGAGGATTTGGGGCAAGTTGGTTCTTTTTTAGCCATCTTGAGTATTGTAGGAGATCCATCAAAATTTTTACAAACATTTTCATTGGGCTAGATGTTATGAAATAGCATATGAATGCCGATCCGACAGCTAAGAACCTTTGAAAATACGAAGATAATCTGCCGTGTTCTAACTCTGGAACTTGAAACTTGAATCTAAACCAGGACATAATCTGATAAATATGGTTGCTTTGATACCGCAGTTAGGTTTCAAACCTGAAAATGGCTAATTGGTGGAAACAAGCACAGTTGTTGATAGCTATACAACAGGAAATCCAAAGACAATTTTGAGCGATGATTTTCTGGAACAAAGAGTCTATTTTTTTTGGAGCTATAACTTGACTTATGAGCTCTAACACAGTGGTCAACAACCATATCTGAGAACTGTTATTACAACTGAAATCCTAAAACTGAAATACAAAAGCTCTAAAGAGCAAATTCAATCTCTGAAATCTAACATGAAACAAGAGACAACTATTCTTTTGAAAACATCTTTTAAAAAAATTGAACAAAAGATGGAGAGACAACAACTATGTTAGCTCTGGCGAATAGCTCATAACAATACATAGCATAACCAAATCCAAGAACAGTGTAATCACTGCATTGGCCAGAATACAGCTTCAAGCTGTGCACAGAAACTTTCATCTGCCAGAAACTCCCTTTCTCTAGCAGTTGCATTCACATTTAGAAGCATTTCCCACTTTAGATCGTTTTGCTGGGTGCATGTGGGATTTAAGCTTACATGGGAGAAGTGCAAGTAATGACAAAAAGTAACGAGGCCCTGTATACAATTTTAATTTATGCTCTAATAAACCCATTATTTAAAGGTGGGATGAGGGACCCACTAGAAGTCTCATAGAGAATTAAAACTAATGAACTAAAACAAAAAGGTTCATAATAATTCTGTTAGGAAAAACTTCAGATTTTATACCTGCAAGTAGAAACACAATGACAGAGAACAAAAACAGCAACACAAGTAACACAGAGATTTACGTGGAAACCTGCAATGTGCAGGAAAACCACGGGGCAATGGCAACTTCTCCTTTCTATTATTTTCAGCAAAACTTTACATTCACGTTTTCAACGTTTCAACATTACTTTGATATGCAAGGGATCAAGTCCCTTTTATAGAGCAGAAGGAAGACTCCAAACTGTTCGTTTCCTCTCCCAAAGGAAGCCTCCAAAAACTGTTCGTTTCCACTCCCAAGGAAGGCGCCTGAACCTGTTCGTCTTCCGCATTTAGACGTCTGTCCCAGACGTCTGGCAGCGCTGCCTAGACGTCTAGCAGCGCTGCCTAGACGTCTAGCAGCCTAGACGTCTAGTACTGCTGCCTAGACGTCTAGCAGCAGTCTCTGCTGGCTAAAACACTGCATAGTGACTTCACCTCCTAACATTCTCCCACTTGAAGTCAGTATTCAGGAATTCTTCTGCCAAAGATTTTCATCCAGTGCCAATTGCCCAATGCTGCCCTTGTTACTTTTTCAGCAAGCCCAGAGAAGTTCTGCACCACTCAAACTTCTCTACCTTGACCGACTTTGTAAGCATATCTGCAGGATTCACTTCAGTGTCGATTTTCTGCAACAGGATCCTACCTTCTTCCACCACATTTCTTATAAAGTGGTACTTGACATCAATGTGTTTCGTGCGATCATGGAATGTTGGATTCTTCACTAGCTGAATAGCACTTTGGCTATCACAATGCAGCGTAATTTTCTCCTGCATTACCTTGAAGTCACCCAACAATCGCTCTAGCCAAATTGCCTCTTTGTTGGCATGAGTTGCTGCAATATATTCTGCTTCAGTGGTTGATAAAGCCACAACAGACTGCAACTTAGAAGCCCAACTCACCGCTCCACCAACAAGAGTGAAGGTATATCCTGTAGTGGACTTTCTCCCATCTCTATCTCCACCATAATCAGAATCCACAAAACCTTTAACTTGCAAATCTGCCGATCCAAAGTAAATGGCAACATCTGAAGTGGCTCTTAAATATCTAAATATCCACTTCACCGCATTCCAATGCTCCTTACCAGGATTTGCCATGTACCGGCTGACTACTCCCACTGCTTGGGCAATATCCGGTCTGGTGCTCACCATGGCATACATGAGGCTTCCTACTGCTGATGAATACGGTACACGAGACATGCTTGTCTTCTCTGCTTCTGTTCTAGGACACTGGTTGGAAGACAACTTTAAGTGTGGAAGAAGTGGGGTACTAACTGGTTTTGCATTCTGCATATTGAAGCGCTGCAGAATCTTTTCCACATATGACTTTTGACTTAACCAGATCTTTCTTCCTTTTCTGTCCCTGTGTATCTTCATCCCTAAAATTTGGTTTGCTGCTCCTAAATCCTTCATTTCAAATGTCCTAGCCAATTGAGCCTTAAGTTCAATGATTTTCTTCATGTTGGGGCCTGCAACCAGCATATCATCAACATACAACAACAAAATAATAAAACTGCCATCATCAAACCTCTTATAGTATCCACAATGGTCAGCTTCACTCCTGCTGAAACCTTGGCTCTTCATGAAGGTGTCAAATTTCCTGTACCACATCCTTGGCGCCTGTTTCAACCCGTACAATGATTTCTTCAGTCTGCAAACCAAATGCTCTTTGCCTCTTTCTTCATAGCCCTCAGGCTGATCCATATAAATCTCTTCCTCGAGATCACCATGCAAGAAAGCAGTCTTTACATCAAGCTGCTCCAGTTCTAAATCCTGTGCAGCTACAAGTGCAAGTAGAACTCTAATAGTAGTCATCTTCACAACTGGAGAGAAAATTTCATTAAAGTCAATACCTGACTTTTGCACATAGCCTTTTGCCACCAAGCGAGCTTTATAGCGTTCCAACAACCCATCGCTGTTCTTCTTCACTTTGTACACCCACTTGTTTCCAACAATCTTTCTTCCAGGTGGGAGATCCACAAGTTCCCACGTTTTATTCTTGCGAAGTGCCTCGATTTCCTCCTCCATGGATTTCCTCCACTTTTCTGCATTCTCAGACTCTCTAGCTTCCTGAAATGAACTAGGTTCACCATCATCAGTTAACAAAGCAAAAGAGGACTGATAAACATGAGAATACCTTTCCGGACACTTTTGTGGACGTGTAGATCTTCTAACCCAATGATCTGTTGATTGTGGCTCTTGGTCTTGTGACCGTTGTGGCTGCTCTACTTGTTGTTCTACTTGCATGCTGATCAAAAACTTCAGCATGCTGATTTTCATATTCATCTTCATTCATTTCTACTTCAACTGGTACAACATTAGGAGTTTGTTGTACCTCCTTCCTTTGCATGGATTTTTCATCAACAATAACATCCCGGCTAATAATTACCTTGTGGGCAGTAGGATCCCACAGTCTATACCCCTTCACTATATCTCCATAGCCGAGAAAAACACATTTGCTTGACTTTGGGTCAAGCTTGGACCTTTTTTCTTTGGGTACATGGGCAAACGCATCACAGCCAAAGGTACGCAAATGAGAGTAATCAACTGGCTTACAACACCAAACCTCCTCCGGAATCTGTCCATCCAACGCAGTTGTAGGTGACCTATTAATAAGATAAACAATTGTATTAACAGCCTCTGCCCAGAACTTTTTCTCCAACATGGCTGCGCTGAGCATGCTTCTTGCACGTTCCATGATTGTGCGATTCATCCGCTCAACCACACCATTTTGTTGTGGAGTATATGGTACAGTCTTCTGGTGCTTAATACCTTCCTGCATACAAAATTTATCAAATTCCTTGGAGCAATATTCACCCCCATTATCTGACCCGAGACATAAAATCGACTTGCCCAAACTCTTCTCTACCCGTGCTTTGAACTCTTTAAATTTCTGCAAAGCTTCCGACTTCTTCTTCAGAAAATAAACCCACACTCTCCTAGAATAATCATCTATAAAAGTCAGAAAATAGATGGCGCCATTTAAGGACTGAGTGGGGACTGGTCCAAATATATCCGAATGTATAAGTTGCAGAAAATCAGAACTCTTACCAGGACTTGCAGTAAACCGAACCCTCTTTTGTTTACCAAAAATACAGTGCTCACATAAGTCTAAATTGCAAGACTTAATCCCAGAAAGCATACCTCTGTCATGCAGAATTTTCAGACCTTTTTCACTCATATGGCCTAGGCGTTGATGCCATAGCATTACTGCATCCTGAACAGAAGTTGTTGCTGCTGCATGGTTTGTCACCGTATCACCGCATAAACGATATAGGGTCCCATAAGATTCTCCCTTTGCTACTACAAGAGCTCCTCTGGTAATTTTGCAGTAGTTGTTACCGAAAGTGACAGAATACCCTAGCTTATCCATCATCTTGATTGAGAGCAAATTCTTCCGCAAATCGGGCACATGTCGTACATCACATAACATCCTTTCTCTACCATCGTCCAACTTGATCCTTATATCCCCTCTTCCCACAATTTCTAAAGGGTGATCATCACCCAAATAGACCTTTCCACCACAGTATGGCTGATATTTGTCAAACCAGTCTCGATGGGGAGACATGTGGAAAGATGCACCTGAGTCCAAAACCCAGGTATATAAAACAGATCTGCTGTTACTGATACAGAAGGCTTCACATGTTGCCGTCTCTCCTGAATCTGCTGCACTGGCCTCAACTGATGGCTGATTTTGCTTTTCACCATTCTTTAATTGCCAACAGTCCTTCTTTGAGTGTCCTGGCTTCCCACAATGCCAACACTTTCCTTTTTGCTTATGTCCTTTAGACTTAGATCTGGACTATTTTCTACCTTGTTTACTCCCCTCGAAAGATCGACCTCTCACGGATAGGGCTTCATTGGTTGAGGGTTCCAGAGACGTTTTTCGCCTCAACTCTTCTGCCAACAAAGCGGCTACCACATCATCAAATTTGAGAGTTCCTGATGATGAATTACTGATGGTCATCACCATATGATCCCAAGTGTCCGGGAGGGAACAAAGTAGGGTGATAGCTCTATCTTCATCCTCCATATTCACATTAACTGAAACCAGTTTACTGATAAGAGTATTAAACTCATTCAAATGATCTACAACGGATGAACTTTCCTTCATCCTCAAGCTATAAAGCTGCTTTTTCAGAAAAACCTTATTTGTTGCTGATTTTGTTTCATACAACTTTTCAAGCTTTTGCCAAAGGGCTTCCGCGGTCTTCTCTTCAGCTACATTGAACAAGACAGAGTCCGCTAGGTAGAGACGGATTGTAGAAACCGCCTTCCTGTCAAGCGTTGCCCACTCCTCATATTTCATGCTGCTCGGTTTACTCGCGACCCCTTTCAAGGCTTGAGCTTGGTCATTCTGAACCAACAAATCCTCCACCTTCATCTTCCATAGAGCGAAGTTCCTGCCATCAAATTTCTCAATCTCAAACTTGGTTACACCTCCTGTCATTGTTGCAGCTCCCACTCGCACAAAACCTTGAGCTCTGATACCAGATGTTAGGAAAAACTTCAGATTTTATACCTGCAAGTAGAAACACAATGACAGAGAACAAAAACAGCAACACAAGTAACACAGAGATTTACGTGGAAACCTGCAATGTGCAGGAAAACCACGGGGCAATGGCAACTTCTCCTTTCTATTATTTTCAGCAAAACTTTACATTCACGTTTCAACGTTTCAACATTCATATGCAAGGGATCAAGTCCCTTTTATAGAGCAGAAGGAAGACTCCAAACTGTTCGTTTCCTCTCCCAAAGGAAGCCTCCAAAAACTGTTCGTTTCCACTCCCAAGGAAGGCGCCTGAACCTGTTCGTCTTCCGCATTTAGACGTCTGTCCCAGACGTCTGCTGCCTAGACGTCTAGCAGCCTAGACGTCTAGTACTGCTGCCTAGACGTCTGGCAGTGCTGCCTAGACGTCTAGCAGCCTAGACGTCTGCTGCCTAGACGTCTAGTAGTGCTGCCTAGACGTCTAGTACTGCTGCCTAGACGTCTAGCAGCAGTCTCTGCTGGCTAAAACACTGCATAGTGACTTCACCTCCTAACAAATTCCGCTTCCTTAAATTGCTTCATCGCCAAAGCAATTGGAGTGTTGAATGACGAACTTTTATTTCTTCTATGAAATGGTAAACCTTATTGTAGGTCGCCATATTTATCTGCAAATTCATCAATAATGTGCTTTTGAAGGAGTAGTTTAGTATTACAGTGAAAGGTCTGAACTTGAAGAACGTCTACTAGCAATTGTTCATTCTCAGTTTGCATCGTTTTAGATGCAGTTGTGTCAGCTCCTGCAATACCAATAACCTGGCCCACACATGTAAGTAGTTCTCATGCAAACTTCTTATCAGTTGTGACAACTCCAGTATTATTATCTCCAGGTTCATCTGTTGGTGTGAAAATCCCTTCAAAACAAAAAACAGATTTGGCAGCCAAGTCAATGAGATAACTATGAAAATGCTGCTTTTTGCTAAATATTCATGCAGCATGTAAACCAGTTAAAGGATTGACTACATTATTGGCATATCCAGCTTTACTAATATTTTGAAGCTTCCTTGAGAGATACACAATAGGAAACCAACTACTATGTCCGTTTGAAAACTTTTATAAATCTGAACTGGATAAGGAGTTGCTCTTTAATATGGATATGTTGTAGACTTGTAAGATTCAGGGGATTGCTCCAATACTGAATTGGAAAGTGCAATTTTGTCATATCTGCTGTGTGTCTGCTTCAACTTCATACAGTCACCTACACCACATGGACTAAATTATGTGCAGCCTCTTGCAGTTTGTCAAGTTCCAATAACCACTTCTTTTGATCTGCTTCATAAAGCACAAAATATTCTGGAAATGAGAGTTCTTCAGCATCTTCAATAGATATTTTTTAAGTTTCCCATAAGCCTGGATATCGATCAATGAGGGCTGATGGGCTCCCTATTTCTTCCAGAAAAGTTGCCATTGCTAGATCATCCCACGAGGCCAGGAAAGGACCATGATACTCAACTCTGGAATTTGAAACCTGCAACTAAACATAGGCAGAATCTGATCTAAAATTCTGTTCTTATACCTCAGCTATGTTCAAAACTTGAAAATCGCTAATAGCTAGATACAAAGCATAGTTCTTGATATCTGTAGAACTGGAAATCCAAAGACCCTTCTGAACCATGATTTTCTGGAACGAAAAAATCTGATTTTTCTGAGCTAAAACCTGACTCATGAGCTCTAACATAGTGATCTATAACTAAATCTAAAAACTGCTATTGCAACTGAAATCCTAAAATCAAAATATAAAAATTCTAAAGAACAATTTGAATATTTGAAATCTGACATGAACCAAGAGATAACTGTTTTTTTCTTAAAAATCTTTTAAAAAATTGAAAAGAATCTTAAAAGAGAACAACTCTCTTATTTTTGGCAAATAGCTTAAACCGATACATAGCATAATGGACACTTTCCTGAGAAGGCATGGATTCCAACTCAGGTCCAGATTTAAGGGTAGTGTGAACACTGCCCAACTTCAACTTGTGCATAGAAACTTTCTTTTGCGAAAATCGTCCTCTTTCTGGTATTTGCATTTATGTTTAGAAGTATTTCCCACTTTAGATCTTTTTGCTGGGTGCAGGTGGGATTTAAGCTCACATTGGAAAAATACTTTCAATTACAAAAACTGGCTAGGTGTGCCCTAAGCAAAACTTCAGCTTGTGCATCTTTCTTCTGCAAAAAAACTTCCTTTTTCTGGTAGCTGCAATTTATATATAGAAGTATCATCACTGCTTTAGATCTTTTAGCTGGATGCATGTGGGATTTAAGCTTACATTGAAAAAGAACACTTAATCTCAAAAACTAGCTAGGTTTCCTAAGCAAATTTAAAATCATGTTCTAATAGATCTGTTATTTACAAGGTGGGATAGGGGATACACTATAAGTTTCATAGAGAACCAAAACTAATAAATTAAAATGAAAAGACTCATAACATTATGCCATGGCAATATTAGCTCATCTGAATTGAGATAAGGAGGTTCATATCCATGTTGATACCTTTCACTATGCTATTCATTGTACCTTTGCACAATAATCAAGTTGGATCATACATTATATTTTGTCAGTAGATTGTTGACAATGATAAGAGAGATTATATTATCATGGAGAGGGAAGCCTTGGTGATGGTTTATTTGGTGCAGAAATTTAGGTACTATTTGTTAGCAAATCTATTGGTGTTTCTTGTAAGCTGTGTGAAAGGATTCAATGAACTTTAGGGATGGTGTGGAAATTGACAATTTCCATGAAGCACCAAATAAATTTATTGCAGTTAGCCAAATAACCTTGTCCTGAACTGGGGTGGTTTATTTGGAATAAAAACACATCATGGGCAGCAAGATAAATTGTTAGTAGGGCCACAAAATGCTAAAACACGTGCAACTACCATAATATGCCCTTTCCCTAGAAGATGGCAACTGAAAATATGCAGGCGGCATTTGAGACTATAAGGATTTTGTAGATTGTAAATAAAAGCTCAACACGACCTTAAAAAGGGTCAAAGATAGTTTGAGGTGACAATCATGTAGTGGCTATTTGAGGGAAGGCATCTATGCTGGGCTGCATGATGATGGGTCCTATGCAGAGGGATGGTATGCCAATGTGTTGACTGTTAAGAAAGGGTTCTAAAGCCACTTGTGAGACTGATGGGTCCTATATTTAGTTTTAAATTCTTATTTTTAACACGTTGAATTTCGGGCCTTAGGCATCTTAACCATGCTTTATTTTTATTTTTATTAATAGTAGTTTAAAATATTTTAAAAATAAATAAATATTTTTATCTTTCATAGAATGCCCCTCATTTGTTGACTACCTAACGTGTTTCTTGATTAATTCCAAACTCTCTGAAATAAATTTCCATGTTGCTGATCCCTTAGGCAGGGGGCATTTCCTACTATTTTACTGCATCCATAGGGCCTATATATTTAGGAAGTAACATTTCTGCCCAACTTTTTCCTTGATCTTTGAATAATCTCCAACCAGCCTTCCTAGTGCCAATTTCAAATCTGCAATTTCGCAAACCTGTTCCTCCTTTCATCTTTCCATTTTGCAAAGAGAAAAATTTATCTTCTCCCACACCCTTTCCAAAGAAAATCTATTTGAATTTTGTCGAATTTGGATGCTACTGTAAGTGACATTTTATATACAGGGATAGACTGTGATGTAACCCTTTTGAGTTGTGGTCTTCCAACAGTGGTTAAAAACTTGTCCAATCAGCTAGACAATATTTCATTCTATTCAAAACTGGATCCTAAAGGTCCTCATGTCTTTTATCAAACAAGAGAATTCCTAGATATGTCGATGGCAATTTTCCAACTTTAAACCATAAAATCTATGGAATAATTTGTTGTAAATCAAGGGCAGTGTTGATAAAAAGGATCCTCGAATTTGTCGTATTAACCAATTGTCCAACAACCTTCTCATAGCATGATAGGATTGATTAAAAGACTATTGCCTCAATTGTCCAACAACCTTCTCATAGCATGATAGGATTGATTAAAAGACTATTGCCTCGGTGACTGACGGATGACTTAAGAGTGTCATTAACATATTGGAGATATAGTTTGTTGCAAGGTTAATGCCTTTGATCTTGTCTTCCACTTTCACCTTTGAGAGAGCTTTGCCCAATGCTTTAGCAAGAATTATTAGGAGATAATGAGATACTCGGTCACCTTGCTAGAGTCCATGAGATTATTCAGGGTATCAGACGGGGCGATTCATTGATGAAAATAGATTATTTTGGAGTGCTATAGCATCACGCACCAACCTTTTCCAAACCCAGTTTTTTTTTTTTTGAGAATGTCATATAGAAAACTCCAACAAACCCTATCATATGTTTTGTTCATATCCAATTTCAGAAGCATACCTGGTTTTTCATGGATTGAATAGAATATTTGGTCTCTTCTGCCATGATTATACCACCAAGGATCTGCTTACCCCAAAGAAAACCACCTTGTTCTTTTCAGATAACACAATCTACATTTGCTTTTGATCCATTTGCCATAATGTTTGAAATCATCTAATAAATCGTATTAAAAAGGTTATTGGAGGAAAATTATCAAAATATTTGTGTCTCATCTTCCTTGGGAATCAACAAATAAAGGTGGCATTGATCTCACTTATTATAGCCATCATTTTCCTAATCTTTTCTACTGCAGCCAACATATCACTCTATTCCACAAATTTTAAAATAAAATTGTAGGAATATCAGGGTGGAAAGAGAAAATTGCCTCGTGTAGCTCCTTCATTGAGGTGTTTCTTATTGAGCTTGTGTTCTATCTCTGTGTGATAATTGATATAATGTTTTGCAAAAGCTCACCCAAGCCTCTTATCCTGGCCAACTTTTTGTAGAATTTTTTTGAAATAATTGATTACTTCTTTCTTGATCTCTTTTTTGTCCTCAATACTTCTTCCAACTGGAGTTGAAATATCTTTGATCTGATGAAAGGACAAACTTGTCTCGGTGGAAAGAGAAAATTGCCTCGCACAGCTCCTTCATCGAGGTGTTCCTTATTGGGCTTCCGTTCTGTCTTTGTGTGATAATTGATGGATTGTTTTGCAAAAGCTCACTCTGAACCTCCTTATCCTGCCCAATCTTTTATAGAATACGTTTGATATAATTGATTACTCCCTTCCTAATCTCTTCCTTGTCCTCAATGTTTCGTCTAACTGGAGTTGAAATATTTTTGATCTGATGAAAGGAGAAACCTTTTTTGAAATACCCTTCCTAAGTGATATAACAAGGATTGCCTTCTGCGATTTGAGACAAGTATGCATAAAAAATTCATATCTAATCTAGCTATAGAAAAATTGATGTATCACCTAGGAAGGGTAAATACTGTGAAAGCCATTTAGTAGATTATAATAAGGATGGAATAATGCTAAATCTTTAGAGAGCTATATAACAGCTGAACATAATAATAAAAGGTATTATGTAATAGCTTATGCCGGACCTTCTAGAGGATCAAGCACAGACTCTAGCAGTTAGCAGTGGTGGTTCTTGGGGACTCGGGCCAAACTTGAAATGAAAGGAGACACTAATCTTTATAGATCTAATTAGAGTTACCAGTTTGCATCTCACACATGGTTGGAAACTAAGTTGCTGCAATTATAGTGAGAAAAATTGCCTGTTTCCTGTGATTTCTTGGAAAAACTCACTAGAAATTGCAGGTGGCGAGTTCCTTTTTTCCCCCTGTTGGCGTCGAGAAAATCACCAACTTGCAGTGATATTTCTTGCCATTTTCTTGTGAGAAACTTGGCAAGCCTTGGGCAGTTAGCAAAAAATGGCAGGAAAAATAAAATTTTAAAAGGCCATTTGGCCTTATTTTTGCATTTTTTCTTCTCTCCGACTGTGAACAATTTTTTATAGAGTTTCATTATTAACAATTTTAAAAATAATGTGTTTTCTATATTTAGAAGAGTTTCAAAATTTCAACTACATCCACATAAATCTCTAAGAAAGTGACCATGGTATTTATGGTAAGCTTAAGTTCTTCAATGCAATATAAATATAGAGATCTTGTAATAGTTCCTTGACCCTTGGGGAAAGAGACTAATTGATGAAATAGGCAAAATATTTGTAATTGCATTTGATTAAAAATCTAGTATGTTCAATGTTGATTGCCATTCTTTTATTATTATACCAAATAGATTCTATTTGTCACCTCTTCCTAATATAATACTACTATAATTTAAATTTGGGAAAATTGAAAGAAAATGAACAATTACAAAGAAAGGGAATATAAAGCTAAGAGTGGTAGTAAGTTCCATTGAAAGCTTGTTTATTTTTTAAGGCACTTGAGGAGGAAGCGGAACATTTGAGAGGATTGGAGGAGATATACCATGATGATCCTGTACTTGAGGAGCCTCCAATTTGACCACCTGTTTAGAGCCAAGGCCAACCATCTAGTTCAAGGGGGAGGAGCAAAAAAACAAAAAATAGTTTAAAAACTGCTTTATATTTTTGAAATTTTGCATTTGTATGATATTATGATGTATTTGGTTGGATTTGATGATCATGAATTGTAATTGTGCTCTTTTTTATGAATATCTAATATAAAATTAGCTTTTTGGCTCTCCAATTGTTGTTTAAAATATATGTTCTTTTAATTGAAAAGTTTTCTTCTGTTTTTGTTGGCTGAGTTTTTCCTAAGTTTTCCCAAGTTGCTGATAAAATCTCCAAAATTGGGGTGTCGAGTATAGCGCGAGTTGCAAGTTTTCCAACTATGGCTGCAATCACACATTTAACATATTTAATTCATATTTGATTGGGCGCAAACTATGCAAATAAAATGTGTTGCCATTCATGAATAAAATTCGAAGCCACAGCTATACGTACAATCTTGTACTGTGGTTGTTATTATTGGCTGAGCTCTGCCGTTGATGTGTGCCTGAAGGAGGCTGAATTTTAGTATTTTTGCTCATGGTGCCCTGCTCAAAATTTTAGGCTGAAATGCTGGAGCATTGGTAGCTTAGAACTCTTTAGCGTTTCTCCTCTTGACATCTAAATCTTTAGTCTTCAATCTGAAAGTAGTTTTGATTGTATAAATCTTTAATCTTTAGACTGAAAGTATTCCTAATTGAAAGAGGTTGCTGAAAAAACCGTGCCCTCTGCTGAAAAGGGCTGTGTTCTCTACTGAGAAAGGCTGTGCCTTCTTATGAAAAACCTGTGGTGTGCGCATTTCCACAGACCCAAAGCATTTTCTAATATAGTGGTATTACATTGGGCCCCACCCGTATCACATTGTGCCACATAGTGGTATTACAACAACTTGACAATTATACATGTATTGCTTGGTAAGATTTGAACGTGGGTCTCCTTCTTGAAATTCGAGGAATTTAATTGATTGGGCTCATGCCATTTGATAATATTTTCTAAATTTTTTGGTCATATAACTTTTTTCTTTTTTTAATTTTAAATTGCAATGCTCTTTTTAAAAAGATCAAGATGATCATTTCTTAATATTTTTAAATTATATTATTGTATCTTTTTTATATATTTCTTACATTAAATATTCTTCCAATAGTATTTTAGATTGACACTTTCATTTCTTTGTGCCTCCAATTGTTATTGCCCTACTCACATAGATGTTGTTTGAGAACTTTTTTGATGTAACAAGAAGGTTGTAACCTATTGGGAGTTGGAAAACTTGATTTGAAATGCTTCGAATTGAGTTTTTTGATATTGCTCCATTTTTTTGATTTAAGCTTGGTTGTGCTTGTATGATTGCATCTATTTACCATGGCTCCACATACCTTGGACAACATTTTTAATATTATTTTTCCTGTCTTAAATTGGTTATATGAGGTTGAAACAAGCCCTGCCTACGTTACATGATTTTAACAAACCATGATGGGCCATTACAACAAATAATATTATTACATTTCGCCTTACCATGGATTGCAGAAGTGTCCTTCACAATGTGGGGATTTGAACTCGGTTTGTGCTTATATAATTGCATCCCATTTCATCTTGGTATACAATGCCATAGACAAAATGTTAAGGTTCACCCATGGGATTAGAATCTTGCCTTACGGTGTGAAACTCCTCACTTCCCACCACTTTTTTGTTTTAATTGATTATATGGGATTGAAACAGGTCCCATCCATATTACATGGTGATCACATATAGTAGTATTACAACAACTTTGCAATTATGCATGTATTGTTGGCAAGATTCGAAACATGGCCTCCTCCTTGAAAGTTGAGGTATTTAACCAATTGAGCTCATACCATTTGAACCTTGCTCCTCACCACTTGCTCTAAGTGGAATGGGCATTTAAAAAAAATTAAAACTGGTTATATGGGGTGAAAATGGCCCTACCAGTAGTGCTTGTAGACATTAAACCTTACTTAATAAACCTCGTTATTCTGGTATTACAACAAACCGTATTATCACGGATCTAATTATTGCAAAAGTTTCCATCACAATTTGGGGATTTGAACTTATTTATAGTTGCTTCACAATGCTTTGGACATTGTGCACGATTTTTAATATTGTTGTTTGAGATGCTTTAAAAGATTTTAATTTTGGCCCCACACGTATTACATCATGACCACATAGTGGTATTACAACAGCTTGGCAATTATGCATGTGTTGCTTGGCAAGATTCAAACTTGAGTCTCCTCTTTGAAAGTCGAGGAATTTAACTAGTTGAGCTCATGCCATTTGATAACTTTATAACATCTACCATAATACAATGGCCTAATTTATCAATGTGGGCCAAAGAAAAGTTCTTACTTCAAGTGGATCAAAACCTTAGCTTCAACCTAGTAATCTAATAGTTAGAACAATCTTCGTGCTTTTCCATTAAACAAGCGCAGTATAAATACATAGTTTGTTGCCTATATTAAAGCAACATTACATTACATGTGATTTCCTAATGATGGAAATCACAAGTACCATCATTGCATGAGTGGTTTTAACCACTCAACTAACTTTGACCATATTACCTCATAATGATGTAATAATTCTCCAACACCATGATCGAAACATGGGTAGGGATACTCATTGAACACTTAACCATGGATACGGACATACTCAGGTATCCATTATTTTTCAACACAATTGGATAGGGACACACACACTATCCAAATATCAAAGTTGTGAACAGGGACACACACTGCCATTCACAACACCTGTGATTGGGGACATACACAACCAATCAGGAACAACTGGGTAAGGGACACACTGCCATTCACAACACCTGTGATTGGGGACATACACAACCAATTTGGAACAACTGGGTAAGGACACACACTATCCATACATCAAAGTTGTGATTAGGGACACACACTACCATTCATAAAACCTATGATTAGGACATACACAACCAATCAGGAACAACTAATAGGGATAGACACATTATCCATACATCAAAGTTGTGAACCCACACATTACCATTCACAACACCTGTGATTGGGGACATGCACAACCAAACATGATCAATTAGTTGGAATCATCTTGTGAATGGGGACAAACACAACCACTCACAAGAACATTTGCGAATAGGGACACAACTATTTGCAAACACGTCTTCTGTCCTGGATTTTGTTCAGAAGAGATACTCCTCTCTTTCCTCATGGGAAGGTTCTTTGTCATGTATTGCAAAATCACATTCTTCATTATTGTCTTCATTTGCAACCATCACCTTGTTTGGTTTCAACTTTCCATCTATTAGGTCCTTAGGTTGTTGGATGTAGTTCATCATTATATATATGCCTCCTTTGTTTGAAGTCGAAGCACATAAATCTGTCTATAGATGAAGAACCCTTACTGTTTTGTTTCTTCTTTACAAACAATACCTTGTCTTCATTCATCGAGTCATTTTTCTTAACTCGATTTGCTTCATCAATCAAAGTCGATATTACATCTTCCAAGGTAGGATTAATTTTGTTCAATGTGAACACAATATTGGCATAACTAGAAGGCATGCTATTTAACAAAATAGCTTTGGCATCATCACTTTCTATCTTGGCATTAATTCCAGCTAGTTGATTCATCAAAGAGTAGAACTTACTAATGTGTTGGACAATATCGACACTTTCCTTCATCTTTAATCCAAATAGTTTCTACTTAAGTGTCATCTTTGCACTTGATGATTGTGAATCGAACAGTGTTCAGAGACTCCCAAACTTCTTTTGTAGTCTTTGAGAGATCTATGTGATGTAGGTATGCATCTAAGAGCCCAAGACCAATCATAGCTATTGCTCTTCATTCTTTGCAGTCCACTTGGTTGCCTCTTCAAGGATTTGTGATGCTGGTGTAATTTCATTCACGAAATCCCAAAGATCTTTTTCAATTAGAAGCAATTGAAGCTTCACTTGCCATATATGAAAATCTCATCCATCGATCTTTTCAATCAACATTTTTATGTCCATGAGTACCAAAAGGAAGAAACAAGACCTCCCCCAATCAAATACACTCTATAAAGGTTTCGGGTACCATCGATAATGCACCTTTATAACTCAAAAATAAAATGACTCTATAACAACAAATATCTTTGACATAGACATTTCTAACTTTAGTTAGACCAATATATATAACAGTTTTAAAATAATAACATTCTCCTTCTATAAAACTAACATGACTTTTTTTAAATACTATGACACTTAATCAAACCTTTGGTAAATACCACTAATCATGACACTATAAGACACTTAACTATTTATTATAATGACCTAGACATCAACAAATTCTAGCTCACAACACAACCGTCATCAATGTTCATTCGTGGCCTATAAGTATTAAATATGTAAGCAATGCGGATCTCTAAGCCATGCTGCCTATGGTTGTCGAACATCTAAATATTTGCCACATGTTTCCCCTCATCATAATAACTTTGTAAGTGATTTTTCTATTGTCTACAAAGTATTGTATTGTCACTACGCCTTTCAATTTTGTTAATGTTTTCGTGGTGTTTCACCTTGATACTGTCACAGCTTTGCATTTGAGCTTGAGCTCAAGCTCAACTGATCTTCAAAAGCTGAGGTTGTAATCTTTCATAAAAAAAGGAAATCTCCAACGTGGCCAACAACCAGCCCTGAAAGTTTTGATTATAATTTAGAGCGTCCCGTCAGGTTTTGAACTCCTCTTCAAAAGTTTTGACTATATATCAGAGCGTCCTGTCAAAAAACAACAAAACACACTTTGCCAAACTGTTTGATAAATTTAATGGTGGATATCTCCTCGTCGGAGTTCTGCCAAATGCTACTTGGGACCCAAATTTGGATTTATTTGAGCTTTGATTTTCTGTTCGTCACCATCGTCTACAAGAATAGCCTCGCGTGGATAGAAGTCGACAGGTCATCACATGATAGGAAACATGGTACTGTGGCATTTTTGCCACATTAAAAAATTTGATAAAATTTTGCTTAAGTATGGAGCTTTAAAGTGGCAAAGAGTATGCAAGGGTGTTGGCATTTTCGTGCGGGGATGATAAAGTGGATGAAATGTGCTTTGGATATTTCGTCTTTGCAGATCTTTCGCAAGCTTTCCAGCGATATATTATAATAGGCGATCGGGTCAGCGGATCAAAAGTTATGGCCCTGGAAAGCAGAACCAGAAAACTCAATTTCGGGCCAGGAAAATGGCTAAGGCATGAAGCCCAAGTTCATTCCACTTTGGAGCGACTCTCGAGAGTCGCAACAACTCCCCAACGACTCCCAAGTTAGCTCCATTTCCGAGTGACTCCCGGGGTCGGCAAAAAAGTCAACGTCGGCCAAGAAGTCAATGTCGGCCGTGAATCCCGATGTCTATGTTCGCCATATGTCGGCCAAAGCAGCTGCGAACTTCATCCAAGGGGAGAAAACTTGATAAAAAATGGCTAAGGCATGAAGCCCAAGTTCGCTCCACTTTGGAGCGACTCCCGGAGTCGCAGCAACTCCCCAACGACTCCCAAGTTCGCTCCATTTCCGAGTGACTCCCGAGATCGCTCCCATCTCGCAGCAAACATCGGCCAAAAAGTCAACATCGGCAAAAAAGTCAACGTCGGCCAAAAATCCCAATGTCGGCCGCATATCGGCCACATGTCGGCCAAAACAGTTGCGAACTTCATCCGAGGGGCACAACTTGATAAAAATTGGCTAAGTCAAGGTTTTTCTCAGAATTCGCTCTCAAGGGCAGCGATTCCCGGGAGTCGCTCCAGCTTCCTGCGACTAGCGAGCAAGGATGAAGGCTGCCCAAGGTTCGCTCAGCAAACAACGGCAAGAGGTGCTTAAAATTTTTCTAAGGCATTGAGCCCGAAGTTCGCTCCACTTTGAGCGACTCCCGGGAGTCGCAGCTACTTCCCGGCGACCTCCGTAATCGCCCTGCCTGCCCGCGAATCGCCAGCCAAATGGAGAAGTCAAAACAGCAAGGCAGGGCAGCTCCTCCCAGGATTCGCTCCATTCTGGAGCGACTCCCGGGATTCGCAGCAGTTTTGGGCGATTCTCGGGATCGCTCCTCCGTTGAGCGACTGACCGGCAAACCCGCACGTCTGAAGATTGCAAAGTATAGAGGCTGCCCAAGGTTCGCTCCTCCGCCCTGCGACTCCCAGCTTCGCACGAACACTGCAGCGAACAACAGACTAAAGCTGAAGGCGGGAAATTTCTTGGAATTTGTGCCAGTCTCGGTAAAGCTGCAGGCAGATTTAAAGAAGCAGGGTAGGTGGGCATTTGAGGTGCATTAATAACGCACGAGTTCCAGTCTCCAGCCCATCCCATCAGTACAGCCATGTCAGGTCCCGGAAAAGCTCCAAAGGGCAAGATACACCAACCGCATTAATGAAGCATGTTGCGCCAGCTGCAAGGACCGTCCGGAGCCGCTCTAAACACGAGTGAGCCAAATACGGATGTACTCTCATCTGCAGGGAGGTCAAATCTCAGCTACTTTTAGGGTTTGAGCATTAATGTAATGGGGTTAAACTCCTCTATAAAAGGCCACTCAATGTAATGTAAAAGGGGGGGAACATATTGCTAAAAAGCTGCTGTAAACAAACATTTGCTTCAATACAAAGCATCCTTGGCTCTAACTCTTGTCTCTTTCTTTTATGCTGCCTTCTACAAGTATTTCTGCTTCATGTTCATTTATCTTTCTGTTTGCTGTAATTCTGCACTCTGGATTAGGGCATTGGACAATAAGTGAATCTGGAATCCTGGTTGAAGGATACATAGGAAGGAATAGCAGTGTTAGTTTCTGTTACATGTTTTGTTTTGATTGTTGTTGGTTTGGTTATTAGTTAGTGATTGTGCTGCTTGTTCTTCCCCACCATTATTGCTATGCTTTTACATTTCTTTCAGTCATTTCCCAATTTCTTTCCAGTTCTCTCATCTAAAAACCCCAAGTAGATTAGTATAGGAGCCGGCCTTCTCTGGAGATTGACACGGGAGGCATCTCTTCCTTCCGGCCTTTCAATGTTGGTCCGGGTCTAGGGTGCGTAAACAAACCAAATCCTTTCCAGGTGGCGGATCCGTGACCAACAGGTACTTTTGTCGACGTCAACGCAGATGGACACTTTGTGGCTGGATCACCTTCTTAAATGTCGTTTAATCAACGCAGGACGAGGGAAGCCACGTCAGTTGATGTATGTTTATAAATTATGCCATGATCTTTCTATTGATGGGAAATCTGAGCTATGCAAGCATCATATGCTCGGACCATTGAGCAACAACTAGAATTTGCAAGCAGGAAGAGCAGTTGCTGGTCCGGAGGAAGAAGAGTTGGCTGTGCCCTTAACCCCTTCTGATGTCAATTGTTAGAACAATCTTCATGCTTTTCCATTAAACAAATGTAGTATAAATACATAGTTTG
Source organism: Wollemia nobilis (assembly GCA_028583015.1). NCBI lineage: Eukaryota > Viridiplantae > Streptophyta > Pinopsida > Araucariales > Araucariaceae > Wollemia > Wollemia nobilis. The sequence continues at coordinate 10,252,784 of JAQPPZ010017091.1, forward strand.
TTGCCTAGATTAGAGCAACATTGCATTCCATGTGATTTCCTAATGATGGAAATCACAAGTACCCATCATTGCATGAGTGGTTTTGACCACCCAACTAACTTTGACCATATTACCTCAATGATGTGATAATTTTCCAACATTTTTTAATACAAAATGTGAAGATGTTAGAAACTTGCATTTTAAAATCTAGACATATAAAAATAGTTGTGAAATTTATGGTCGATTTTCGTAATAGTAATTTGTCTATATCCGATTGCAGGTTGCCACTTTTTGACTGCTTTGGAAGGTGCCACGATTTTCATTTGATCCTTATGTCTTAAAGGCTATAAATTCATGAAAATATCATTCTAACCTTACAGTTTTCTTCATTAAATGCATGGTTTTATTTTTTAGTGTGCATGGACACAACAAATTATGGACACAACAAATTTTGTAATAATGATCTTTTCCCTCTTGAAAATGTGGTGGAATTCCTGATTTCCTTTAAAAATGTTTATCATTTATGTGCACTTTTTAGTGCATGGTCTGTTGGCCTTATTCTGTTGAGTGATGTGCCATAGGTCCATATCATTTGGGATGGACTGCAGGCAAAGATGAACTCTAGACCCTTGTAATATTTTCTCTTAAGAATAGATTTCTCTTGCTTTTGTTTTGGACATGAATCCTTGAAAGGTGAAAAAATTGCAGCTAATGTCGACAAATTTAATCCTAGGCTGCTGGTTATTATATTTTTGAATATTTTGGTTCGCTTGCGATATGCTTTCTACACTTTGTGGATGCAAAAGAGAGACAGTTGACATTCTTTTATTTGCTGTTATTGCAGGAGCAACCGTTGGATTCTTTCAACAGTGGATTGCAGATAAATAAAAAATGTGCTTGCTGTTTGTCTGATTCACTTTTTCTGCAAGATTAAGTTACTTCTGTTACTTTTAGGACAAGATTTTCCAAAGGCATTGCAAGATTTTTTAAATCACAATCTTCCAAATTTAATGATCTTGAACTAATTGTGTTAAATACTTAAATTAACAATAAAATGTTCGATTTATAAAGGTAAGTTGTTGAATTCATCTACTTCACCAAAATCTCCCTTTTCAAAGGTTTGTATCCATGCGGTTTTAAGGACTTAAAACCATTGGATTCTTTAAACAGTGGATTGCATATAAATAAAAAATATGTGCTTGCTGTTTGTCTGATTCACTTTTTCTGCAAGACTAAGCTATTGTTACTTTTAGGACAAGATTTTGGGAAGGCATTGCAAGACTTCTTTAATCACAAATTGCCAAATTTAATGATCTTGAACGAATTGTGTTGAATACTTAAAATAACAATAAAATGTTCGATTTGTAAAGGTAAGTTGTTGAATTCATCTACTTAACCAAAATCTCCCTGTTAGGAGTTATTACTTCACAGCCTATGTGAAGTGGCATGTGGTATAACCACCGATCACAAGGACTATGCATGCACTATAGGATAAAGGTAGTTGCAAGTTTAGTTAAAGGTTTGTTATGCCAAATTTGGGCATTCTATGTATTTAAATATCTACCATTTCATAATGCAAATCATCAAAGCATTGAGTTCTAACATGTGGTATCAAAGCAGGTAGAAGGAAGAGCCATCTCTCCTTCTGATCCTTCTCTTATTTCGATCCAGAGAAGCTCAGGGAGCACTCTATTGAAAAGAAATTTTGAGGGTAAATGACCGTGTAGAAGATTGTTTTAGGTTAACCTCAAAAGAAGAGGTAATTGTATTCTTCGTGAAGCAATTTCACATAAGAAAATCAAAACATTTGGTTAACCTCAAAAGAAGAGGTAACCATCTTCTACGTGAAACAATTCCACGGAAGAAAACCAAAATATATGGACAAACCTCAAAGAGAGGTAATCATCTTCGTGAAGCAAAATTCCACAGAAGACTCAAATTTTAGATAAGTTCAAAGACATTGCCTGAATAAGATTCAAGGCCTACTAGTGAAGACTTTGATGTTAAACTCTCACAAGAACATGAGGAAGCAACAAGAAGGTGGATGATCCAAAAGAATGTAAATATATTAGATGACATTTTAATGAGAAGCTATAAGGAAAAAGAAACCAGATTTGGTCGGATCCGGTGAAAGGCAGGGACAGTGAAAAGAGTTACAAACTAGTGCATATTCATGTCGAGGAACGATAAAGTTCGTGCATAGATGAAAATTCCAATTCAACCATGGGTGCCCTACGTCATGGAGCAACCCATACAACAACAACCTCGTGCACAGACGAAATTTTGATTCAACCATGGGTGCCCTACGTTAAGGAGCAACCTATATAGTGATAAACTTGTGCAAACGAAGTTCTGATCCGATCACGAGTACCTTCCATCAAAGGTAACAGTTACTCAACTAGAATAGTAATTTCCAGCTTCGAGATACTTCATGGTGACACATATTCAACCACTTACAAATATAGCACACTTCAAAGCTTTACAAAGCACAAAGCAATTATTTGGACGATACGAAAACAAAAACATCTTGATTCTTTAAGGAAGAAATCCAAGATGAACCTGCATAAGCAAATTCATGCCCTTTTAAAAGGTGTTCAAATCTCAAAGGTGTGCAGAAAATTACCTGTCCTATTGCAAAAGGTGAAGATCAAACAAATTTTGACAATGCAGACAGAAGGGTAAGGTTAATCATAATGTTCAAAGTAACAGATGAAGTACACACATACATTTGGGATTTAGCCACAACCAAAGATGCATGGGAGAAGCTAAAGATAGTTTTTGAAGCAAAGAATCAGAACCAAATTCTATTTCTATAGAGCCAATTGCTTTGCATGAAGATGAAGAATGGAGAAAGAATCAAATCATTCATGAGGAGGATTGTTGAAACATGAGTATCACTACAAGCTTTGGAACAGACAGTATTTGATGAAACTCTTGTTCCCATTATTTTAAGATCTCTCCCTTCTCAATATAATGTATTTGTGACAACATTATTTGAGCAAACACCAAGCTTTGAAAATTTGGTGAATCTACTTCAAAAAGTAGAGGCCTCACATTCAAGACAAGAAAAGAACAAGTACTTCTTACAAATAAAAAAGGGAAGCAACCATTTAGAAGAGGCATAAGACCTCAACAACGCTTCCAACAGAGAAATAATTCTCAATGATATCCGAAACAAAGAAATGATTCTCAACAAAGAAATTTTTTTCACACACAAAAGATGTGTGAACTTTGTGGTAGGAACGGACACATAGTGAAGGAATGTTGACATAATCCTTTTACAAATGGATTTCCTTCATGAGATGTGAACCAACAACAAGATAGGTCATCATTAGACGAGCAAAATCAAATTTGGAGAAAGGTACATCAAAATAATGCAATCGAAGAAAATCAAGTTGAATCAAGTTGAAGGACGAGGAAAATATCATGTAAAAGAAGAAGAAGAACATGTGTTTGTTGCACAAGCACAACTAAGTGAGCACACTAAGGTTTGGTATGACTCTAAAGCAACCAAACATATGACAGGTCAGGAAAATTCTTCACATCCAAATTATTCTAGTTATACAAGATACAACGCAGCTAGGGATGCGAAGAGCCTAGATCGCTCCAAGCCATTGTAGAAGCAACACAGAAACAAAATGAACAATCAAATTTTGCAACAGATTCAAGAACCTAAGACGAAGCAATTAGAAGTTGTGGAGATAGATTTGTAATGCTATTCCTCCTCATTTGTAGAAGAAACAAAAGAAGAAACCAATGAGTAAGATCAGGCATTCACGCATCAGACGCAAAGGATTCATTCAAAGGCTTGCAACATTCAACTACATTCATTAGCAGCACATTGTGCCACAAATCAAAGGAAGTGCGAATACATCATATATCACAAGCAAAGGCTTAATTAAATGAATGAAGCCATGGCAAAGAAGAAAAGACAAGAGGTGATTGACCTTACCTCTATAGAAGACATTGCTCAAGACAAGATTTGACAACAAGTCTACATGGCAGAAGAGCATTTGGGCTCATCAACAACTAATATATTTAAATTAGTTGACGAAGATCCTCCCCATAAAGACTTTAGAGGAGGAACATGTTTCATGCATTGAATTTAAGTATTAGATATTGAATAAGTGTGTTTTTGGAGTGCATGATCAGTGGAACCTGACACTCCTAAGTATCATAGTAGAAAGTCTACATTGAGGGGGGAAATTTCTCTCTCAAATCTATAGATTCTAGCATCACCCTAGAAATTATTTTTGGTCATAAGCTAGAGATGGAGCTATGACTATGATGTAATAAGGGGAGGAATGTTAGGAGTTATTACATCACAGCCCATGTGAAGTGCCATGTGGTATCACCACCCATCACAAGGACTATGCATGCACTATAGAATAGAGCTAGTTGCAAGTTTAGTTAGAGGTTTGTTGTGCCAAATTTGGGCATTCTACGTATTTAAATATCTGCCATTTCATAATGCAAATCATGGAAGCATTGAGTTCTAACACTCCCTTTTCAAGGGTTTGTATCTATGCATCATTAAGGACTTAAAACTTCGATTTTTGGTAAGAATGTTAAACTTTCTTCTTTAATTGGACTTTGATGTGTTTCCATTCATGCCAACTATAATTATTTTATAGTTGGCATGTATGCAGTGTAAGTTTGGAGTTGAAATGATTGACCTTAAAATGTATTCAAGACTAGATAATTTTTCAGCTAGAGATCTAAAGCATTTCACAATTGTGTGAACATTCCATTATTCTTTTTTGATAAAAGTTAAAGTTTTATTTCCTCAGGGCCAAAGCCATATTACATCTATCTTTTTCTCTTATTTCTCCTAGTGGCATATATTTCACCTAACTATAATTTCTTGAAAAGAAACAACATTTACGTCCTAGGTCTGGATGCACCTAGTCATACAGCTTCTCAAAGCCATTGAAGGAGCAGTGTCAGCTATCCATACAGAGCATTCAATTGAGCCTTTGCTCTTTGATTTTCAGTATTCTGTCTCCATTCATTGAGCTAGATGGAGTTGTGTCTACATCAAGTCTTGATGAATCCTTTGTTCCATGGATGCCATGCCTTTGCTGGTTTGGATTTGCCTTTGGGTTATATGGATTTGTCCTATATGCAGCATTGTTATAACTGCTGCTGGTCAATTTGAAGGTTGGGGACATATGGAAAGCAGAAGGCCTTATCTGCTCCTTGCCTTGCGGTGGAGGATAACTTGTTTAAGAACGAAAGTGATCTTGGGGAGCGCATGATTTTTGCATCCCAAGGCCTAGCCTTACTGGGATCTCTTGTCTCATTCTGGCTGAACTCTCTCCCTTCTGAAAGTTCAAATGTGTTGTCAATCTCAAGTGAAAGGTTTCGTGGTTCTTGTCCCTCTCGGTTCTACACCTGATTTGTTTTTATGCTTCGAATTGAGAGCAAACTCAAGTGACCTTTCTGTTTGCAACGTAGCTTTAACTAGTGCAGAACCCCTCTCTCCTGCACCAGCAGTTTGCATTGCTTTCGATTCATTAGTGGAGCTTTTCCCTACCACTTAGGGGTTCTCAGAGTCCTGCCATTGCCTAGGTTCTCGGAGTCCTGCCATTGCCAACTGCTCCAACTACTACAAGGAATAAAAGGAGAATAAAAACATTTCCAGACCATTTTCAACAGCAATTGCCTGACTATTTCAATCAAAATAGGGCACTACATTCTCAACTCTCTTTTTATGCATTCTCCTTGCTTTATTGGCTACACTTTATAATCTTCTTTGTGAATCTGGCTTGGATTCTTTCATTGTATTTGGTTGCTTAATTTTATGAACTCATTTTGAAAATATATCACACATTTTTCCTAAAATCATTTCCCGTTCTTTCCCTCCAAGTGTCACTATTACTATTTGACTTCTCTGTGCATCTTTTTTGTAATTATCTCCTTGTCAAGTCCCTTCATTAACAATTTCCAGACCATTTTCAACACCAATTGCCTGATGATTTTAATCAAAATAGGTCACTACATTCTCAACTCTCCTTTTATGCATTCTCCTTGCTGTATTGGCTGCACTTTATAATCTTCTTTATGAATCTGGTTTGGATTCTTTCATTCTTCTTGGTTGCTTAATTTTATGAACTCATTTTGGAAATAAATCACATATTTTTCCTTAAATCATTTTTTCCTTCTTACCCCCCAAGTGTCTTCTCTGTGCATCTTGTTTGTAATTCTCTCCTTTGTCAAGTCCCTTCATTAGCGGTTATATTGAGTCGGGGACATTTTCATTTTTTCTTCCATGAGCCTGAGTTATTTTGTTTGTTGATGTTCTCAGCAACCTCTGCACTCCATCATAAGCTCCAGCATGATTTTGATCCTTCTTGCACAAGATTTGCTGATTGCGCTTACATTGATTATGAGGTAAGAAATGCTTTGCTACATCTTCATCTATCTCTCCTTTGTTACTTACTTTCATTGTCAAGCCCTCCTAATCCTAGTTCAACATTAAACAAAAATCTAGATGCATCGTTAGCCATGATTACCTTCTTGCTAGGTGTTGGAGTTTGGAAGTGACAGTGCAACATGTCAACGATTTCTCTCTCTCCTGCCTTTAAAACAATTATGTAAGCATTGTTAAGAGGGAAAAGTGAATGTTTGAAAACAAATTTGAAGGTCTTGCTGCCACTTTGGACTTTTCTTGATTCCCTTTGAGACAATTGTGATTTTTGTTCAAATCCTTCACAAGAGGAGATGTTAGTACACATATTAGCACCTTTGAAAAATGTTTCATCTTCTTCATTAGAACTACTCTAGAAATGTTTCCCTGAGGGTAGAAAATGTGGCAGCCTTTGAAACACATCCGTAGAGTTCTCCAACAATGCATCTTGTCGCTACAAATCCCTCCTAATTTTAGGACCGCATCACTCCCATTTCTTGCTAAGCCATTGTCCATATTAGCCAATATGCAGGGTGACAGAAACCAAAACGGAGTGGTCTTATGTCTTGGTGTTGCCTCTTTCATCTTTGGGATGAGCATGCCATCATTCTTGAGAAAGACAATTGGCTGTTTCAATTCAAGTTTGAACTAGTTGTTGCCACCCTCTTGAACTCTTCTCCAATGCTTTCTTGACTAATGAAACTTGTATGTAGATATTCCACTCAAATAAGCGTGGGCAACCTATTTGGCACTGTTTCCACATTTATTCCTCAACATGTTTCCCTCCTTGGATGCAGAATGTTGCTAAGCTTTGGTCACAACAATGTTGCTCACCCAATCCATGCTTTCATTTGATTACTCTGTCGCCTTAAATTTTGCTTACCCAGTTCTTGCTTTGTTTGACCAGCTTAAGGGCTTACTTTGTGAATCGGCTGAAATCTTACATGTTGTCCTTCCTCCCTCTTCTAATATTTTTTAGTACATTTCTATCATTGAACACTTTGTTTAATCCACTTTCCTCTGATGTAGTTCTTGGAAACCATCTTCCATACTTTCCTTTACCATGTTAATTTTGTGACGTGCTAACCAGTCAGCTACATTTTTCTTTGAATGGTAGCAGTTTAACACCACTCCCTTTAACAAATTGTGTCAAAACTCTTGCTTCCTCCATTATGCTCTACAATTTCGATTTAACCTGGTCTATCACTTGCATCGTATAGATAATTAACTGTGAATCACCTTCTACGATCAAAAAAAGAAACCTTGAGGGCTGTTGCAAGGAATACTTAGTGGTATAGCTCTCACCATTGATTCTTGGACCTATGATCTATCTCAACTCCTGTAACAATTTCCTAAAATGATCCTCCGCCTCAATGGTTCTCATAATCTTATTCTGGTTTCTACGAGCTGTTGTTTCTTGGAAGAAATATTTAGAGTTATGGCCCCACTCTGAGGTATATGATTCTTGATTTTTGTTGCTAGAAAATCTTTTTCTTTCTATACAAGTCATCAACTTCTTTTGCCATTACTCATCTTTTGATTGGTTATTTAAGTCCATAGAGAAGATTCCCTGTTGCAAATTTTTCATTTCCTCTCCTAATTTATGCTTTGGATAAAAAATATTCCTAACACTGCCCTGTTCTATTCTTAGAAACCCTTTGAATTTTTTTACCTTCATTACAAATTGGAACATTCTTGACATTTCTCTTCGTTAGTTAAAGATGCTTTAGCAGGGACTAAAATTCTGGGTGCTCCAACCACATTTTTTCAAATTAGGAAAGTAGATGCCTTGGCTGTCTGTCCCTTGTAATTGAGAGAGCAGTTGACAAATGATTTAAGGCCCCATAGTTAATCACTGTGCATTCTATTTGGTTTTTGAGGAAAATACAGGCCGCAGATATTCCAAGAAATTATCTTCATTAATTGGAGATGTGTTTCTTTGATTGCCCTAACATATCCTTTATTATATTTAATTTCCCTAAGTTTCATTTTAAATCCTATTATGGTTTGCAACATAACCACTCATGTTTAGATTTGTGTCACAAGATTTCTTCACACCCATTTTTAGTCATATCTTGAATTGATTCCCTTCTCTTTCCTCTCTATTCTAGCTCAATCTTCTTGTCCAACTCCTGGCTCTCTTGTTCTTTCATTTCCTTTACCCATTGAATTTGTTTCCTTTCTAGTTTTTTCTTTTGTTGAGCCTCTTTTGCTATTCTAACAATTCTAATATTTTGTTGAATGCATATCCTTGTGTCTCTACCTCCATTCTACTTGTATCTTTTGAATTTATTATGTTGTAATATTCCTGCATTGCTTTCTTCATTTTTTTCTGGCTTATCTTGGTTTTTCTCTTTGGTCTTTTTCTTTTGCCGTTACCTTGGCTTTTGTCTTGTATAAGGTCTCATGTATCCCTTTGTTGTTTCCTGGTTTGCCCTTAGCTTTGATGGCTAGTGCTGGGCATTCACTAAACAAGTGCCCATACTCTTGGTATGCTTTGCATTTGCATGAGATGCATTAACGATATCTTGGTTCCACCTAAATCCTTCTTTTTCCAAATGTGTGCTCTTAGGCACTGACCTATCCAGTTTGAGCATCATGTAGATTTGGTCATAAGTAGCTAGGCCTTCTTCAAGGGTCACTCTCAAAGTGCAGATATATGAACCCAAAATACTCCCTCTCTGCAAAAACATATTCTTTCTAGAACTCGTGCAAAAACAAAAATAGCCTGTGTATACTGGTGCATCCGAAGGCATTTGCTCATTTGGCATAAAAACTGCAGGCTAATATTTCATGAATAGGTTTGAGTTCCTATCAAACTAGGAACACAGACAAAATAGTAAACATGTAGAGATTTATGCAGAAAAATTGTCAATGGGGTTGCCTTTTTGTGTCGGCATTCTCTTTTTTCACTACCTTCTCAGAGCTGCATTCATTCAAGTGTCATACTTTAGGGGAGCTATTCTACTTGTCAAAAGCCTTGAAAATGTCTTTGTATGTACAACCTTAGCTTAATCTACATCCTTATTTTGCCTTAACATATTCCTTACTTTCCATCTAAGGATCTCTAATCTACCCATCCAATTTTGTACTTGTGGTAAGCCTTGAAAATGCCTTATATCTACAACATTAACTCAATTTACACCCTTATTTTGCCTTAACCGTTTTCCTCACTTTCCATCTAAGGATCTCTAGCCTACCCATCCAATTTCATAGCTGTGGTGAATTGTTTTCCATTTCCTTGTGGTTAGCTTTCATGATAGTCATAACTAGACATTCAAAATAATGCATCTTTAGTTGTAATGTTTTTGATAACAATATTGGAAGTTTTAGATCAAATAACATTAGCACCGCAGGTTAAATTCTCCGATTTTCAAGGAGATCTAGGTTTGAATCTTGCTAAACAGTTATACCATTATATGGTTACAATGTAAGATGGGTAGGGTCCTTTTCAATCCCATATAACCAATAAAAATATATATATTGTTAGTTAGTTTAAGGAGATCATGGCTCTTAGCAATAGGGTTTTTTGATTTCATAGTTTTTGAAGCTTATACATGCGTTTGTATCATAGGCGATATTTTTTTATTGAGTCAAGTTGATGTCTAATGTATCATAGGTGATATTTTTTTATTGAGTCAAGTTGATGTCTAATGCTCATTTGATGTTTTTGCTGTAATATTTGCTATGTCATATATATATATATATATATATGATTTTTTTGGTAATAGAAAACCATTTTATACTTGTAAACATAGTAACATAAAATATTATAGAGGCATAAAGAAACACAATGTACTTACATAATCATTCATTTGACAAAAGTAGCTGGTAATTTGAGTATGTTTCAATAGTTGTGTCTGTAGTTGATGTAATAAAATCCAAATTTTGAACGCTAAACCATAACTTTAATAGATTAAATGGAAAGGTACGAGTTATAGATGCTAATGGGGATTAGAGCACCTGAGAGCAAAGAGTTTCACTTATTAAACTAAGGTTTCAATTTCATGGCTGAACCATAACTTTTGTCCATGGGGTTTTGGGACAATTGGTGGGAGGGATGAATTTCACACGATTAACCAACATTCCAATATGGGCGAACCTTAATATTTAATAAAATATATAATATTTAATAAAATACATAATATAAAGTAAAGTGCAATTAAATTTAAAGATAACATCACCCACGCATATTTAAAATAGATGAGTAAAATCATCAAGATGCCCTATATATACATAAAAACGATCAAAGTAAAGTGCAATGAAAATTAAAAATAACATCACGCATGCACATATAAAAGGGTCAGGGTCATCATGAGTATAATCATAAATATGCCCTATAAAGGATCACACGTACAAGGCATGAGTGCTCAATGCTCATGTTTTTTTGTCCACCAATCAACCCAAGTACATGCTCCCATGTGTCACGAAAATCTTATGTACATCATTAGGATACCATGATGACTAAAAAAAAGTGTATACATGTGTCAAAAGTGTAACCACAAAATGAAATGACATGAATTCAGTTGGCTAAATACCTCGAGTTTGAAGGAGGATACCTAGGATCGAATTTTGTAAGTGTAATATATGCATAATTGCGAAGTTATAACATCAATGTGTGATCAGGACATATAACCAATTAAAAAAAAAATTTACATGTTACCCAATCTTATTATCCCCAAGTTTGTTTCAAAGCCTACATATCAAGTGATGTTGAAAAAGTGTATCAAGGCTGCATTACAGTCTTATTGAAGGAGAGTTTTGGAGTGCTATTATAACACCTATTTAAGGTTATTCAACTTTTAATATAGAATACATTAGCATTGGCAAACATATTTGAGTAAGTAGTTTATTTTATTATATATAATATTTCATATTCTTTTCAATATAGAATGCATAAGCATTGATAGATATATTTGAGTAAGTAGTCTATTTTGTCATATATAATATTTCATATCCTTGAGAACATTGATTTCAAAAAGCATCTAATGTGATATGATGAACTATATGCATAACATCATAAAAATAATATTGATATTGAGATATATTTCAATAAGTTAAGGTGACACAATGTGGCAAATATATTTGAGTAAGTGGTCTATTTTATTATATATAATATTTGATATCTTGAAAAAATGATTTGGAAAAGTATTTAATGTGATACGATGAAATATTTGCATAACATTACGAAAATATTATTGATATATTTTCGTAAGTCAAGGTGACACTATGTGATCTCAAAGAAGTTGTTTTAACTTAGAATGACCAACTATTAGCCTTTTTCCATATTGTAGAAAGAAAATAAAATGTATTCATAATAATTATATTTTACTTACATTCTTCATTTCATGGTAGTTATGCCTTGATCATAGTTTTTATTTCATGGTAGTTATGTTTTACATACATTCCTTCTATATTGGTTGACATTAATGGGAACAAATTTGTAAACACTATTCTTCGTAAGGTTTGGGTACTTTGATGAGTCTTGTTAATCCACTTTTTATAAAAAGTGAAAGTTTATTGTATATTTACTCAATGGCTTTTCTTTTTCTTGATTAGATATAAAAGGGGTTTTGAAAGGGTCCCTAAACCTTTTATTATAGGAGAAGCCCATCAAATCTTGGCCTAAGACTAACAATACAGGGGCAAGAACGACTATAAAGCACTACAGTTGCTCACCCATCACCAAGTGAACCAACTACAACTTGATACAAGAAACAAAATTAGAACAACGCTGGTGAGCCCCTCACCAACCAACACTCCCACATGGTTGTGCACAAAACCTTTCTTCATAAACAATAAAAGCTTACAGAGCATTAAGAAGCATGCATCGCTAAATCCAATTGAAGAAGGCCTTCAGGAAAATTGTCTCTTTAAATAGACAAACCATTGAGACTTATACCTAGGTTTGTCATAAAGTCAGCGTGACAGTTTCCTTCTCTGAAGATATGCTTTATCTCCCTATCCTCTCTAGCCTAAAGAATTCGCCTAGATTCCATAATCAAAGCCTCAATATTCTAACCGAGGACTAAATCACCTTTGATCAAGTTTATAATATTAAGCGAGTCTCCTTCAATGCAAACTATTTGGTACCCCATCTTCTCCACAAGCAGAGGACCTTGGTAAAGGGCTTTGGTCTCTGTGGACTAAATCACCTTTGATCAAGTTTATAATATTAAGCGAGTCTCCTTCAATGCAAACTATTTGGTACCCCATCTTCTCCACAAGCAGAGGACCTTGGTAAAGGGCTTTGGTCTCTGTAACATGGCAAGTCTGGATATTAAGAATTTGACATATGCCAGTAGAAGCCCATCTTTGTCATCCCTAAGCACCCCACTAGCGCTAGCATTATTGGGATTACCCGTTGAAGCTCCATCGAAGTTCAGTTTAACCCAGCTCGGAGAAGGAAGTTCCCACCTCACAAGGGCTTGGGAATTAGGACCAAGAAGACCAACAACCTTATTACTCTGTTGAAAGTCAATTTTCCTTTCGAGCTCAACCTCTTCAAATTTGCCCTCCAAAGTCAGAGAGGATACATTCTCCAAGGTGGAGGCCAAGGCTCTGGCACAAACAAAGGTAGGATCTCCTTTGAAGTTTTTAAAAATTCTACTATTCCTCTCTTTCCACACCTGCCAAAATAAATGCGACAAACAGAAGTTCCAAAAACATTTCAGCCTTGGAGAGTAAAAACGAGATGACCATTGAGTGCAAACATCAACAAGCGAACTCGACACCACCCAACTCAATCCCAAAAAATAAAAATAAAAAGTTAAGAACTTGCATAGAGAACGAACATTGAAAGAACAGATGGTTTGTTTGTTCCTCATTAGCATCATAGAGGCAACAACTGTTTGATATCGACCAACCTCTTTTTTTAAGATTTTCAATGGTCAAAATCTTATTTTGAGTTGCCAACTAGAAAAAGATATTCACCTTTGGCATTAGACCCTTAAGCCATACTTTGAAAGGTGGGACCCATGGAGGAGTCTTGATAGCCAACAGATTGTAGGCAGACTTGATTGAAAAGGATCCGTTATTTTTCCCTGCTCAGAATATCTCATCCTCTTCATTTCTCTATTTAATAACCTGAAACTTCAACTTATTAGCAATTAGAATCCAAGCTTCAAGTTTAGCATTGTTGAGAATAGATTGGTCTAATGATTTCCAAATTTTTAACCCATTAACCACCTTGATAAAGTCATCCACCTTAGACCCAAAGACCAATCTGGTCCTAGGCTCCAAACACGCCAGATTTGGAATCTGCGCAAGGGATTGGTCCATCAGCGAAATATCTTTCCAAAAATCAATCTTGAGTCCATCACCCAACCTCCACCTACAACCTTTGGAGACTAGCGCCCTTGACTTTTGTAAACTCAACCAAAAGGTTGAACCAGAAGTTGGTTGAGGATTAGCAATAAAAAAATTCTCTCGTCTCAAGTATTTGGCTAACACAATGTTGACCTAGCTAGTTTCAGTTTGATTTGCTATCTTCCATCGTTGTTTTGCAACCAAAGCCTTATTCATCTGCCTAATGTTACAGAGACCTAAGCCACCATTCATTTTAGGTCTGCAGACTTACTCCCAACCAAGTGAAAATTTTCTTCTCATTAGAACCGGACCAAAGAAATGACTTTTATATATGTTCAATCTTCGATAAAATCATATTAGGAATTCTTAATATAGATAAGAAGGTTGGAATGCTTTGAAGAGTAGACTTTACTAGGGTAGCCTTTCCGGCTTGATTGAGGAGGGATCCTTTCCACCTGACCAATTTCCTCTACAATCTTTCCACCACAAGTTCCCAAAGTGAATGTTGGATCCTTAAAGGCATTTCAAGGTAAAGAGACGAGAGGGTAGCCACCTCACAACCCAAGATGCCAGCAATTATCCTCTGCCTTGCTAAGGGGGTATTCAGAAAGAAGATTTTGCTTTTTATATAATTTATCTTTTGCCTAGTTGCAATTTCAAATGCCTCCAAGATTCCTTTTAGCACCCTTACTTGGGGAACTGAAGCAAGGAGGGAGAGAAAAACATCATCTACAATTGGTGATGAGAAATAGGATCCACCAGCAAAGCGGACTTTATACCTTCCACAAAGGGTTCTAACTTGATAGCCCTACCAAGAGCTTCCACCACTAAGATATAAAGGTAAATGGACAAGAGGTTCCCTTGGCGAATGCCTCTTAGACTTGCAAAATAACATGTTGGGGATCCATCCTTCCTGAAACAGAGCATCAACTGATCTTCCGACCGTTCTAGTATGATTCTTCCTGTCAAGCGCCATCAATGCTATATTTTAAATGTATTGGAAAATATTCTATAAAAAGTGGAATGCCTGCCATTCCAAAGGGCGACTCTGTGGCCTTTACAATTCATATGTAATTCTTCTTCACCTTGTAAATAATAGTATATCATTGTTTGGTCTCTCAATCTATCTTCGCTTCTATTTTTGCTTAAGTGTGGATGTTTATTTTTGCAATGGTCGTCTGAGCTTGTTCACTTAATTCTGCTATTGGGATTTCGTGGGTCTGATTGGGCGGTTCTGGAATTCGCATTCATCCCTGGGCGTCAGGGTTTTATTTTTGTTAAAATCGGTCGAGTGGGAGCGCTCTAATTCTGCTATCTGGATTTCATGCACCCTCTCACTGGTTTTGGAATTCGCCCTTGCCCGCTGCATCGAATGAGAAGTGAGGATGAGACGAGTTGATTTGTTAGGTGGTTTGTTGCTCTCTGCGTCGACGATGTCGAACGAGTGTGTCTTGATGCGGCCTCCCTTTGCTTTCTTTCTCGTTTCCTTTTTCCCTTTATCACTTTGCAGCGTAGGTAGCTGGAACCGAAGGAGCCGAATTTCTCCGGAGATCTACCGCCCCTGCCTCTTCAGGGCCAGGCGGCCATTCAATGTCGGTCGAGGACCGTTGGGCGTGCTCCCGCTCATTCGGTGACAATTTTCGCACCAACAATTCTTGGCAACTTTGTTGGGGAATTCATTGAGTTTTCGTGTCTTAGGAAGTTAGAGTTTGATGATACTTTTATTTGCCCATATCCTCTCAAAATCACCTAGCGACTTCGACTGTGCGACATCTCCAAATCATGAGATCAGTCGCCTTCCCGTATTGAAGATCCAATCATCCCGGAGGACTCACGGTTCAATGAACAACCTTGACCTCACTAGCGGAGAGAACATGTTCATCTGGCAACTCCGACCCCGACTCCGACAGAAGAACTGGGATCCCTTTCAACTCTTGATGCACCTCTCATTCATCAAGAGGGCACCTTTCGAATCCATCATAGACTTCAACATTCGATTTGAAAGGAGCTGGAAAAGGATCCCCTCTGAGTACCATCCGTCCCCCGTCTAGGCTCACCTGTACTATATTCGAACTCTCAGCGTGGATATCAACCTCCTCTTGTATCAATATGGGGAAACCAAATTTCCTTAAATCTTTTAGGAGGTCGTACAGGTAGAGTGACTCCTCCTTCAAGCAGGAAAGACATCTTCAGAGGACTCCACCCTCCCATCTCCTTTCTCGACCGCTGTTGCTTCCTTCCCAACTATACAGTATCCCAAGCTATGTAGGAACAAGGACTGTAGTTCTACGGGACACAAGGGACGGATCTCTTCTCGAGCCCATGCACCAGAAATGCAAGCACTAGTTCTGAAATTGACAACCTTATTGCTTGCGCCTTCTCCCAGTAGACAGAGGGTCTGGACCAAAGCAGGGGTTCCACTCATAAAGAGGGAGTATTTTTGCACCCTTTTGTATTCAAGGACACGACGAGCAAGGGCCACGTCATCTTCACGATGGCTTAGCTTACAGTTCTCGAGGAGGTCACATCCACTACAGGCTTAATCAATGAAGTCTGGGGGAAGATATGCACAAGGACGTCAGAGGCGTGTGAAACCGGGTTTCCACAGCAGGTGGACCCCAAGGATTGGTGGCAAGGGAGCCTATTGCCATATAACCCAGAACCAGTACTTGAAGAAGGCTCCCACGTGGCAAGATTTTTTGCTGTGTCGATCATTGATTGCGTAAGTACTGGTGTGCATGTTAATCTGCCAAGTTGTGGACACTTTGCAACTTGGAAAATTTTGGGGCAGTACCAACTGGACTATAAAAAATGCCTCAAGTTAAGTACAATATGGTCAAGTCATTACATATTCACTCGATGATTTCCAAGACGAATCAATGGTTGTGATGTGCCACTCAAGCCACAATTTTGTGTACATAAGTCGACAACTAAATAAAGGTTTAGTCGCATGGAAGGATGACGTCATCCTATATATTGGTGACTCACGATGGATTTCCAGAAAGAATGTTGGTTTTAAAAAGTCCTCCCTTTGATCCCTATGTTCTTATTCACAGTTTGTTGTGACCTAGTGCCCAATGGTCCAAGGCTCGAAATTTATGCATCACTCCATACAATCTCCAAAAAGATATATGCTGCATCATCGAAAGCAGTGCCCACCCCCTCCACCCAATAAGAAAATGCGCTATAAATAGAGTCTCAAAAGGGTAAAAGAGCAGCATTTGTTGAAGCAAGAGTAAGATGAAAATAATGCTGCAATGAGAGAGCGATGATAGATTGATAATTTTTTTGCATGATTGTATCAAAAGAAAATATTGTGACAAATGCTTCTAACATTCTGTCTGTTATTGAATTAGTCTTGGTCTTTGGTGGGGTATGTTGATGGAAGTGCAGTTCATAGGGATATCCTATGAACTGCCTTCCAATTCATCCCTTTACTCTGTCTTGTTTCCCTTCTTCCTTTCTTCCCCTCCCCTCTTCTTTTCCCTTTATTCTCCATTTTTTTCCCATCCGCTATGTTTTGCCTAGACGATGCCTGGACGCTTTGCATTCCTCTCCCCTTCTTCCCTTGTTTTCACAGCCTCCCTTGATCGCCCTTGTAAATAACTCTTCCATATCTATTTGCCTCTCCCCTCCCTTGTTAAAAGGAGTTTTAAAATCAAAATCTCTTTCTAGGTTCCTCTCTCCCACGGAGTGGAAGGACCCATGAGTCGCCAAGATTGTGGGTGAAATTTTACACCTCCTCACCCATTCTTCTTTGTAGGATGACAACTTTTTCCCCGGTCTTCGTCTAAGCTTTGTAAGAAGGGCGAGGAAGAAGAACTGAAGCTCAGTAGGGCATACGGATAAACAAGCAGGTATATGATCAAGAAGGATCCCAAATCCATGCCTCGGCTTTGGATGGAAGAATCGGAATACCAGGCATCCTCCTAAAAGGGACAAAATAATGGGAAGACAACACGAATATTATTTGTCCCAAACTCCCATCCACAAATTGAACAAAACATTAAGAAGACAAAGGTAGGAGCCCGATCGTGCATCCATAAAACGGAAGGATGGGATAACGACAAATAAGGAAGCATACACAGAAGTCCGTATGAGGCTGAGAGCATCACGCGTCAGGACGAAATCCCCGAGGATCCTCAGAAGCGAGCATTAATGACCTCAGCTTCCTGATGCAGATAGTCGATGGGTGCGAGGAAGAAATTTGAAGTGCACAGTTTCAGAGGCAACTAATCTCTGATCTTTCTACAGCCCGAAAGGGCAAAATAGATTGGAATTTAAGAAGCTATCAAAACGATCAAAGAACCGGATCTCTGCAGAAGCATCTGGCTTCCTTCGGAGAACCGCTATCCCTCCTAAAACAAAGCATTAGCATATCTTCTGACTGTTCCAGTATGATTCTTCCCGCCAAGCGCCATCAATGCTATATTTCAAATGTATTGTAAAATCTTCTTTAAATAGTGGAATGCCTGCCATTCCAAAGGGAGAGTCTGTGGCCTTTACAATTCATATATAATTCTTCTTCGCCTTGTAAATAATAGCATATCATTGTTTTGTCTCTCAATCTGTTTTCACTTCTATTTTTGCTTAAGTGTGGATATTTATTTCTACGATGGTCGTCCGAGCTTGTTCACTTAATTATGCTATTTGGATTTCGTGGGTCTGACTGGGCGGTTCTGGAATTCACATCCATCCCTGGACGTCGGGGTTTTATTTCTATTAAAGCTGATCGGGTGGCAGCGCTCTAATTTTGCTATATGGATTAAACGCACCCTCCTACTGGTTCTAGAATTCACCCTTGCCCGCTGCACCGAATAAGAAGTGAGGACGTGACGATCTGATCTATTAGATGGTCTGTTGCTGTCTATGCTGGCAATGTCGAACGAGTGTCTTGATGCCGCCATACCCCATATTTGTTAGTTTCTGCTACGACCTCTCTTTGCTTTCTTTCTCATTCCCCTTTGTGGCGTAGGTAGCTGGAACCAAAGCCTGCCTCTTTCGGGCCAAGCAACCGTTCAATGTTGGTCGAGGTCCGTTGGGCGTGCTCCCGATCGTCCGATGACAATTTTCGCACCAACATGACTGCACGAAGAACTGTGTGGCGGCTTTTGAGACGAACAACGCAAAATACTATGGCTACCATAAAATTCGGATAACTTACCCGGATTCGTGGTGGTTGCTAATTCCACCAAGTAAATTCAAAAAATAATTATCATAATAATTTATAAGATTTATTAATAAACAGATCTTAAATTTTAAAATGTATATAGTTATTTTAAATATTTTAATGTAAATTAATCTTTTAATCATGACTTAATATAAATATAATAAAAATTATTTTTAAATTTATTATATAGGGATGAAAAAATCCTATCAATATTACATCTTGAATGTATTAGTGTGTAATCCAAATTGAGTTACTATAAACTACTTTTTTTTGAAATGTCTATTACAATAAACAAATTTAAACTTGGATTACACTTATAGTATTAATTATGATCATAACCTCAATATAAAAAATTAAAAGGTTGAGGATTAACTAGCCAGCTTATTTGAAGATTCAAAAGTGGATTCAATGCTGGTTATATGAGAGATGTTACCATGAGTGTTCCAAAATCTTTTCCAAAATTGATTATGATCAACATTTGAATGGAGATAATAAGATCACTAAATGGATTAATGCTTTAAATATTATGACATATGGCAAGAGATTAGAAGTTTTGGTCATGCAACAAACTCAAAGATGAATTAGGGAGGTCATAATATAATACGAATCTTGGTTAGATCAAGGATTTTCCACTTTAAATATGTGGCAAATAAAATATCTCTTTCTTGTCAAATGGTGAAAGTTGTAATGGCTTGAGAATTAATGTTCTTCGGAGACGTTTTTCGTAGGACTGCCCAAACTGCCGAACTCGTTTCGGCCATATCTCACTCATCCGGACTCGGATTGAGCTGAAATTTTGAGGGTAGATGCCTGAAAAACCCTAGAACGTCTCCACCAATTTTCATATCATTTGGAGCAACACAGATCCTAGCGCATCCCTATGTGTGAACGACATATTTGGCAAGCGGCTATGCGAGGGTTTCATCTCGGGTTGAGTGCAAGCAGCTCCAGAGGTTGGTTTTTAGGGCCTTCGGGCCCTAGCGGCCAATATTTTTGTGGTTTATGCTCAATATTTTAGCAGGAAATGTTGCAGGGGATACAAGATGGGTTAGAAATTTGTCTTTCAACAGATCATACCGTGAACTTGAGTGACAACGGCTTCCAATTTTCTGCACAAAAGAAAAGTGAAAACCATACCTTTCCACGACGTCTAGGGCAAGGATTAAAGAGATCACGAAACAAGTTTCAAGCAGTTGATCAAAAAATGGCTCATATCTCAAGTGAATCTGGTGCTAAGGTGCACCCACAAAATAATTCTACCGTGAAAACCCCTATCAAGGGTAAGAATTTTGAAGACTCAGTCCCAAAAATGAATTTTAGGGATGCCCTTCGTGGTGGACAGCCTCAGCCCAATGCTAATATCAATATTAGGGCTTCCCATAAACCTCTAAGAATGCCTAAGATTGATCCCAGGAAAACGGAGTCAGGATGTCTTAAAGCAACTCGATGGAACTCCTATTGTTAAGCTTGATATGGGTAACATTCAGACCGGCATTGAAGATTTGGAAAAAAGAGGACTAATTTGTCGGTTCGTGGGTTTTCGTCCGAGTCTATCTCCTTTCAAAGTCTGGGCTGCAAAAAGCTGGAAAACTAAAGGTGAGTTACAAATCTCTATTTATCCAAATGGTTATTTTCTTGTTTTATTTGCTAATAATGAAGATAGAGAGAAAACTTTTCAAGGGGGTCCTTGGTTTTTTGGAAGGGCAGTGCTTTTCATGAAGCCCCGGCATACTAAATTTAAAGTCGAAGAAGAGATGCCTTCTATAGCTCCCGTGTGGGTTAGACTCTTTGGCCTCCCTATTGAATTTTGGAATCCTACTATTTTTTCTTCAATTGGAAACTCTTTAGGAACTTTTATGATGACTGTCGATTGTACTCAAAATTTTGAACATATTATTTATGCTCGGATTTGTGTTTTAATGGATTTTGACAAACCCCTACCTAAAAAGATCACATTACAATTTGGGGAAGACACTTGGGAGCAAGTAGTGGACTATGAGAACATTCCTTTTCGTTGTAGAATTTGCCATGAATATGGTCATTTGGCCAGTGCTTGCCCAAATAAAATTCCCGATCAAAAGAAAGAAGATATAAACTCAAAGGTTTCCAAATACCTAAGAAGAAGAACACTTAAAAACCAATTATGAAGGATCAATCAAAGTCATCTCGCTAATATGTTTGAAATCCTTTCCACAAATGATGTCCCAAGTGAGGAAGAGGAAATAATGGAAACCGAAATCTTAGAAACACAATTTAAATATGAAGGGAAGAACTCAGAGACAAACCAACAAATCAAAGGTTTTCAACAAAAAAAAAGGAGAAAATTTACACAAGAAAAACAATATTTCAAATGTCAAAACTTCAAATAATGCAGGTCCCAATATAGACTCCGTTGAACCATCTAGTAAAATTTTGGCTGTGTACGAGCATTCTTCAAGGTTAGAAGCCATCTCAGATTCAATTGGAATAAGTCAAGAAACAGGGAAAAAAAATTGAAGATGGATTCTAATCAAAAAGTAGGTCGCAAGACCAATCAATATCATATGGTAAAAGAAGGTGAAAAGCTTGTAGAGGAAGGTAAGATTAATGCCCTTCCCAAATTTTTTAGCCCCGGTATTAATGAAGATCATCACTTGGAATATTAGAGGACTCAAAGGGAGTCTTTCAAAACAAAATGAAATTAGAAGAATGATTCAGGTAAATCATCCACATCTTGTTTTCCTTCAAGAAACAAAGATGTCAATGGAGGATATGGACTTAATTGCCAAGAAAATTTGGCCAGCTGGAAAGTGGTTTCCCTAGCTCCCAAGGGACTTCGGGTGGCATTGCTTGTCTTTGGGATCCAAAAGAGGTAGTTATTCACCATATGGTTGGCGCTTGGGGTTTGTTGGCTATAGCTATTCAAAGTAGACATTCCAACCAGATTATGCTCTGCATTACCGTTTATGCTCCGACTTCTTTGGAGGAAAAAAGAAGACAAGTGGAAGGATATTACTCATATTATCTCTCATTTTCCTAAAGCTTGGATCTTGATCGGAGGAGATTTCAATACCATCCTCTCTCTGGATGAGAAAAGGGGGGGAAATAGAAATTTGGACAAAAGCACCGACCTCATGAGCGAATATATTGCAAACCTCCATCTTGTGGATATCCAACCATATAATGGCCTTATGACTTGGTCTAACAGAAGGCAAGGCTTAGCTTGTATAATGGAGAGATTGGATAGGTTTTTGCTCTCTAAAAATTTCTTAATCCATGGTCACATTCCTAAAGTGAAGACTCTTAATAATGTTGGTTCGGATCATTGGCCACCATGGTGGAAATGTGGAAAACCAATGTGAGTTTCTCTCCTTTTCGTTTTCAATTAATGTGGCTTAGAGACATTTCCTTCAGACCTCATGTGCAACAATGGTGGAAGGAAGGTAAACCTAGGCATGGGACTAAGATGTTCTGTTTTGCCAAAAGACTCGCAATACATTAAATCCAAAATTAAGACTTGGAACCGGAAAGAGTTTGGGGATGTTCATAAAAAAAACATGAAGTTATTGCTCATCTTGAAAATTTGAATAAGAAAATCCGTTTAGATGGCCTCACAGAGAAGAGAAGTGCAGATGAAATTAAACTCACAACTCAGCTTGAGGAATGGGAAAAAAGAGAAGAAATCTTATGGAAGCAAAAATCTAGAATTCAATGGCTCAAAGAAGGAGATCGAAACACAAATTTCTTCCACAAATCTCTTCTAGCTCGAAGATCTCACAACTTTATTTCTTCCTTAAAATCAGATTCTGGAGATGTTGTTTATACTTGGGATGGCATGAACTCTATTGTTGTTGATTACTTTTCCAATATTTTTGCTGCTACTCCCCTTGACTCACCTTCACAATATAATGTTCTTCAAGCAATCCCTTCTCTTATCACTTCGAGGAGAACTCTATTTTGACTCGCTCCTCGTTACTATCAATGAGCTTCAACAAGTAGTTTTTAAAATGCAAAAAGGGAAAACCCCAGTGTCCCGATGGTTTTCCTATTGAGTTCTACCAAGAGTTCTGGGATATCCTTCATGTTGATTTATTAGAGGTGGTGGAAGAAGCCAGGAAAGCCAAAGAAATTTTGAAGGTTATCAATAAAACTTATATTACTCTTGTTCCAAAAGCTCAAGAGGTTGATCATATCTCAGCTTTTAGACCTATTGCTTTATGTAATGTTCTTCTCAAAATCATTACTAAAATCATGGCGTAAAGGTTGAAGCCTCTTTTGCATAAGATTATTTCCCGCAGCAAGGGGGTTATGTGGAAGGACGTCAAATAGTAGATGAGATAGTTCTTGCTCAGGAATCCATCCATTCCATGGATATGCAAAATTCTCCTTCCATGTTCATTCGGTTAGACTTATCCAAAGCTTATGAAAGAGTGGATTGGCACTTCCTTATCAAAGTTTTGAGGCAATTTGGTTTCTCTAAGGATTGGATGGATTGGATTATGGGATGTATCTCTTCAGTTTCCTACTTAGTTCTTATCAATGGCAGGCCTTCTCGCTCTTTCCCAGCCTTCCAGAGGTATTAGGCAAGGTGACCCGCTATCCCCTTATTTATTCATCATTCTTGCTGAATGCTTGGGTAGGACTATAACCAAAAAGAGGGAAAACAAAACCCTTGAGGGAGTTACCATTGCTCATGGAGCTAGACCTATCTCTCATCTTCAATTTGTGGATGACTCTACTCTTTTAGGTAAAGCTACAGCTAAGGAAGCTTCTAATATTAAGCAAATCATTAGCTGTTTTTCTAAGGCTATCGGACAATTGATCAATGAAGACAAATCTAAAGTTATTTTCTTTCACCGCTTCGCTAGACAGAATCCATGGTCTTGGATAAACTAAGATATAAGAAGACCTCTCTTCCAATCACTTATTTAGGTATTCCCATAAATATTCAAAGGCAGAAAAATAAAGATTGGAATTGGTTGTTGGACAAAGTCAAGAAGAAAATTGGAAAGTGGACCAACAAGTGGCTTTCTTCTGGGGGTAGAATCACCTTGGTAAAATCAGTCCTTCAAGCTATTCCTATTTATGTTTCTTCCGTTTTGAATATCCCAAAGGTTGTTCTTCGAGAATTGGATCAAATCAGCCATCGTTTCCTTTGGAGTGGTACTAAGGAGAAAAGAAAATGGGCCTTGGTGAAATGGGATACTTTATGTCTTCCTAAGAGTGAAGGGGGGTTAGGATTACGGTCTTCAATTAATAACAACAAAGCTTTAGCCGCTAAATTATATTGGAGGATGTTGCATAACCCCAATGCTCTTTGGGCCAATAATCTCCGTGCTAAATATGCTGAGAACAAAAGTCCCGAAGACCTTGTTCGCTATCAACTTCCTACCAAAGGTTCTCCCATTTTAGCAGCTCTTAAGACTGGTGAGGATTTGATAAAGAAAAAATTATTTTGGATCATTCATAATGGTCAACATGCAAATTTTTGGACAGATTCTTGGGATGGTCACAAGCCTTTGATAACTCAGCTTCCCGATTGGAGGCCTTGGATGGAGGAGCTTCACCGAGCTAATTGGATAAAGGTGGCTAATTACTGTCGGTACCATACCGGTAATTCAAAGGTTGGTAGATATTGGATCCCTATTGAGGACTCGGCCTATTCAAATCCCGTAAAGGCAAAGACAAGATATCCAAGGCATCCTTCATATGAGATCCCTCTCTTGGTCCCATGAAAAAGATTGTTTTGGATGGAACAACACTACTAAGGGTGAGTATTCAGTTGCTCAAGGTTATTTGACCTTATGCCATAATAATCCCAACCATTCTTCTCGACATATTTTCTCAATTGTGGGCTCAAAAGCTCTGGCCTAAGGTGAGGTTCTTTAATTGGCTTTTATTGCATCGTAGGGTGCTTACCGGTGAGCAACTTATGAAGCGTGGTTTTCATGGCCCTTTTAGATGTGAAATGTGTGAAGAGAATGTAGAAAATATCAACCATATTTTTATTGAGTGTACTTTAGCCTCTCGAGCTGTGGAGGAGAATGGCCACTTTACTTGGCTTACAAGTGGTCCAATTTTTTTACTTTTGAACAACTTTGGAGGGATTGGCCTAATCAAGAGGGTGTTGATCATTTTATTAGGCAGCTTAGTTTGGATGGGTTCTACCATTCTTCTTTGGAATATTTGGAATGAAAGGAACAACCAAATTTTTAATCAAGATAGGAAGGATATTCACTATATTTGGCAAAAGACCATAGCCAACTTAGTTGAATCAGCCCATCATCTCCTTAATCACCCCCAAAACTCCCACCAAAGATGGGATCAAGTGATGCAAAGATTGAAGATTAAACCTTCTAAGGGCAACCAACTTAAAGGGAATGTGAGTATTAGTAAGATGGATAGGAATAGAAATTGGCAACCTCCTCCTAAGGATTTTGGAAAAGTCAATACCGATGGAGCCTCTAGAGGGAACCCCGGAAAAGCCAAGTGTGGGAGGAATTGGTAGACTTTCAGATGGCTCCTTGGTTTTTACTTTTATCGAGAATTTGGGTATTATTTCCAATAACCTTGCCGAGGGGTATGGTATCCTCAGAGGCCTTCAGGAGGCTACTAAGGTTGGATGGGAAAAGGTGTTAGTTGAGTCTCGACTCTCAACTTATGATTAATCTCTTGAAGAATCCTTCTAAGAATCATAAGGTGGATTGGAGAATAAAAAGAATTATTGAGAAGATTCAGTTAATCCAGATGGGATTTTTGAAAGTTGATTACAATCATGTGGTCAGAGATCAAAACAAGAGTGCCGATGCTTTAGCTAATTGGGCTTTGGACAAAGGTGATCTTACTTGTTATGGCCACCCTCCTATATGGTGGGCTTCTCAAATTAGGGAAGCTCTTCTTTCTATCATTTCTTTGGATGGCTCCAGTTTCGAAGGTACCTAGTTTCTTCTTGTTTTTTTTTTTTGCTTCTCTTTGGTTCATTCAGTTTTTTTTAGTTCCCTAGCTCATTCTATTCTTTATTTTGTTTCCTCTCGTTGATTCTTGCCTTAATAGTATTTCGGTCTAGATAGGTCATTGTTTTGTTCATTTTTTATTTCTTTTTTCTTTTTTGTTTTTTTTGTTTAGTTTTTTAAGGTGGGTGGGTTTTTTTATTTTGTTTTGTTTTTGTGTTCTTTGTGTTGTTTTTTGTTGTTCTTGTGTTTTTGTTGTTTTGTTTTTTTTTATGTTTTTTGTTATTGTTCTTGTGTTTTTTTCGTTCTTGTTCTTGGGTTTCTCTTTGTTTGTGTTATTTCGTGTTTTTATGTGTGAGTGTTTTCTATGTTTTTTGTTTTTGTTTATTGTCTCGTTGTTGGTTGTTTTTTATTTTTATTTTTATTTTATTTTTTAATTTTTTAGGTTTTGGTTGTGTTTATTTTTCATGTTTTTTTTTGGGTTATGTCTTTGTAGTGTTCTGTTGTTTTTGTCTTGTTTGTGTTTTGTTATGTGGTTCTTGTGTTTTTCTATGTGGTTTGTGTTGTGGTTTCTTTTATCTTATTGTGCGTGTTTGGTTGTGCTTTTGTTTTTGACACACTCAAGGAGCATGTTTTTTATTTTATTTTATTATTTTTGTTGTTATTTACTTATTTTTAAATTGGTTTTGTGTGTTTGTTTGCTCCTTGAGTATGTCAAAGGTGGTAGGCCAGGTCCGAGTCCTGGGCATTTTTGGCGGAATGGATACCCCCGCCTCCTTGGGTCTTACCCGAAAGTGGCATCCCTTTTGGGATGTTTTCCACAAAAAAAAAAAAAAAAAAAGAAAGTTGTAATGGCTCATTTAAAGTAAATATTTAAAGAAACTAAGAAGGATGCATGGGATGAGAAATTACAATTTGTAAGTTCAATTTTAAAAATAGTTAAAGTTATAGAGGACTATGTGAAAGAAAAATTTGAATTAAAGGTGGTAAAAATGATATGTTTGATCCAAGTAAATCATCCAAATTTTCCTCAAATAGTACAAAATCATGTAGGAAAAAAATAAAGTGGTATAGAGTTGGTCCCTTGCCCTTTAAAGGGTGGCATAACAAGGAAAAGTAATACGAAGGATTTCCATTGAAATTTAGGGTGTAATACAGTAAGTATTATGAAAATACCCCTTATGCTTATAAGATTTTTAGGGAAGCATATAAAAAGTGTTTTTGAGGTTATCTCCTCCACTTCAAGTTCTCAAAGCAACCTAAACTTGTAGATAGTCTAGTTATGAACATTTTGAAAAATGGAAGAGATTGACGAAATTTAGGGTGTAATACAGTGAGTATTATGAAAAATACCCCTTATCTTATAATATTTTTAGGGAAGCATATAAAAAGTGTTTTCGAGGTTATCTCCTCCACTTCAAGTTCTCAAAGCAACCTAAACTTGTAGATAGTCTAGTTATGAACATTTTGAAAAATGGAAGAGATTGACGAAGACAACAAGGTTGGTGAAATTGAAAAAAGGAGAAGAAGACATTCAAAGAAAAAACAAAATAAAAAGAAACTAGATGGATATTGATTTGAGAAGGCATGAGTAGACCCAATATTTAAGGCGTTGATGCTCCACATAAGAGGACTAAGGTTCAAATATGAAGAGATATAGGTATATACGTCCCATTGGTAAGTAACACAACAAGAATACCTCATCCCACCCATAGTGGACCTAAAGGAGTATGAGATGGTCTAATAGAAAAAGTTATTTTATTAATGTTAAAAAGTGGGACTAAGCCTACAAATAACAATTAAAAATGATGATAAAGTTAGCATCTTGGAATATCTAGGGTATGAATAAGGCATCTTAAAAAGAGTTATCAAGTTATAATTCTAAATTTGTTTTGATACAGAAGAAAAAAAATAGATACCAAGAATTTGAAGAATGCATTAAAAAATATTTAAAAGATAAGGATTGTGCATTTTGTAATAAGATTTTTCAGGATGTAATCTAATGTTTTGGAACAATCACAAATGAGATGGAGAAAGAATTATAAAGATTGAAGTCATAAATATATACTTAAATTACACATACTTTTTCTAATAAATGTTGGAAGGACATGAGTTTATTTATGTCAAATTCCATTCAATAATGATACATCTTTATGATCTTTGGAATCTTAGATAGATGTAAACACAATTCTCTCTTTTGAAAAAATATGATACTTTTGGATGGAGTATATCAAAGGAAGATTTTTTTTTCCTATCAATTTAAATGAAAATATAAAAATAAACCAATTGATCTTATTATAATGTAATGTTTTGATGATGAAAATAACATCAATAAAAACTAGGATTTTATTATAATGTAATGTTTTGATGATGAGAATAACATCAATACAAATTATGATTTTATTATAATGTAATGTTTTGATGATGAGAATAACATCAATAGAAACTATGATCTAATTAATGTGTAATGTTTTGATGATGAGAATAACATCGATAGAAACTATGAACAACTTATTGAAAAATACCGCATATTAAAAATATTCATTATGGAGTTGACCTTAAAAACTTAAAAACCACTACTATAGTTTTACATCATGCCAAACAAATAAAATTAAGTTTAAAAAATATTAAATATAAAGAAATGAAGGTCTTGTTATCACCATTACAAGACATAAGCAATTGAAGAGGGCAATTTTTTAGTTCCGTTTATTTAACATATCAAAATTTTAATTAAAATTTTTAAATAGTTTTATGAGTTACTTATATTAGGTAACCACATAGTTTAACAATTATATAACCTACTAAATATATATATATGGTGACAATCACGTTTTGTTTTTTATGAAAAAAACAAATTTATATTAAATTAAAATAAAAGCCTTTACAATAAAAAAATTGGGTGGGTTAACACACCCCATGGGGAATTAAACTAACCCTCAGTGACAAGGGTTAGGAAACAAAACCATCAACAAAATACAAGTTTATCAATCATGATCATTGATGATCATTACATCAAAGAAAGTATATCATACGGAGTAATGTGCCCTGGTGACGTGTTGTCCTGCATAAACTGCTAGTGATTATGGGATGTGAATCCACCCCTTCGCATCCTGATTAAGGCCTTCAGTACCCACGTTGCTTCAAGTAACAACTGGCCCAGGTGAAACTGGTTGAACATCATCCCACAACCCGATCTGGCAGGAAAAACAAGCAATGTTAACATTAGGCCGCTTTCTGACTAGCGAGGGATGGAAACAATGTCTGTCTGTGGGAGCACTTCTTGCATATGCCGAAGGCCGAAGACGAGAGCAAGATCGAAAATGCTTCCGAGAAGAGCTCTCTGGGAGGGTCTGATTGACTGTACACACAGAGGATTCGCCTAGTGCACCAAAAGAACTTATAGGTGATCCAACTCCATAGCAACTTTGTTGGTTTAAGTACATATTTGTAGCCACATGTCATTAAAGACTTCTAATTTGTCAACATGAGTAAATGTGATAGGTTTATACTGTTTAAAAATAATTCTACTATGGGTATTCCAAATATGAAAGAGTAGGCTAATCCTAAAAACCTGCCACACTTCAAAAACTGGGAGGGACAAAGTAAAAGAGTCCCTAAGAAGAGCTTGGGGCCAAAAAACTCTTGTAGTTGTAAATGGGAAAAAAGGAAAGAACCCATTCCCAAGTTTACCTAGATCTTTTGCAATTCCAAGAGAGGTGAGTACAAGAAATAGGTACACCACAAAAAGGATATTTAGGATCAAGAATTCCAAGGTGCTTCAAATGTTCTCCCAAGAGAAGGCCTTGACACAACAAGCTCCACGCAAAAAAATATTACTTGGGCTCAACATAAGTAGCCCAAACATTCTGAAATCAAGAATTCCATATAATACTTGGAGAAAATAATTCCCAACACTAATTGAGCTTAGGCACTAGAGGAAGATGAGGAGATAACCATTTATACCCCAAACAAGCCTTATAATTAAGCAAACGAGTGTCAACATGCCATCTCTAGTCTGACCACCAAGGACGCTTTGCGAGCGCACATCAATCTTGTGCAACATAGAAAAAGGGGTGAGAGCAATAACAACATCATAAGTATCTTTCTCCGCACCATTCAACCCGACCTGGAAGAACAAACAAGCAATGTTAACATTAGGTCGCTTCCTGACTAGCGAGGGATGGAAACAATGTCTGTCTGTGGGAGCACTTCTTGCATATGCCGAAGGCCGAAGAAGAGAGCGAGATCGAAAATGCTCTTGAGAAGAGCGCTCTGGGAGGGTCTGGTTGACTGTACACACAGAGCATTGGCCCAATGCGCCAGAAGAACTTGTAGGTGATCCAACTCCATAACAACTTTGTTGGTTTAAGTACATATTTGTAGCCAAATGTCATTAAAAACTTCTAATTTGTCAGCATGAGTAAATGTGATAGGTTTATACTGTTTAAAAACAATTCTACTATGGGTATTCAAAATATGAAAGAGCAGGCTAATCCTAAAAACTTGCCACACTTCAAAAACTGGGAGGGACAAAGTAAAAGAGTCCCTAAGAAGAGCTTGCGGCCAAAAAACTCTTGTAGTTGTAAATGGGAAAAAAAGGAAAAAACCCATTCCCAAGTTTACCTAGATATTTTGCAATTCCAAGAGAGGTGAGTTCAATAAATAGGTACACCACAAAAAGGATATTTAGGATCAAGAATTCCAAGGTGCTTCAGATGTTCTCCCAAGAGAAGGCCTTGACACAACAAGCTCCACGCAAAAAAATATTACTTGGGCTCAACATAAGTAGCCCAAACATTCTGAAATCAAGAATTCCATCTAATCCTTGGAGAAAATAAGTCCCAACACTAATTGAGCTTAGGCACCAGAGGAAGATGAGGAGATAACCATTTATACCCCAAACAAGCCTTATAATTAAGCAAAGGAGTGTCAACATGGCATCTCTAGTCTGACCACCAAGGATGCTCTGTGAGCGCACATCAGTCTTGTGCAACATAGAAAAAGGGGTGAGAGTAATAAAAACATCATAAGTATCTTTCTCCGCACCATTCAACCCGACCTAGCAGGACAAACAAGCAATGTTAACATTATGTTGCTTCCTGACTGGCGAGGGATGGAAACAATGTCTGTCTGTGGGAGCACATCTTGCATATGTTGAAGGCTGAAGACAAGAGCGAGATCGAAAACGCTCCTGAGAAGAGCGCTCTGGGAGGGTCTGGTTGACTGTACACACAGAGCATTGGCCCAGTGCGCCAGAAGAACTTGCAGGTGATCCAAATCCATAACAACTTTGTTGGTTTAAGTACATATTTGTAGCCACATGTCATTAAAAACTTCTAATTTGTCAGCATGAGTAAATGTGATAGGTTTATACTGTTTAAAAATAATTCTACTATGGGTATTCCAAATATGAAAGAGCAGGCTAATCCTAAAAACCTGCCACACTTCAAAAAGTGGGAGAGACAAAGTAAAAGAGTCCCTAAGAAGAGCTTGGGGCCAAAAAACTCTTGTAGTTGTAAATGAGAAAAAAAAAGAAAAAACCCATTCCCAATTTTACCTAGATCTTTTGAAATTCCAAGAGAGGTGAGTACAAGAAATAGGTACACCACAAAAATGATATTTAGGATCAAGAATTCCAAGGTGCTTCAAATGTTCTCCCAAGAGAAGGCCTTGACACAACGAGCTCCACGCAAAAAAAGATTACTTGGGCTCAACATAAGTAGCCCAAACATTCTCAAATCAAGAATTCCATCTAATCCTTGGAGAAAATAAGTCCCAACACTAATTGAGCTTAGGCACCAGAGGAAGATGAGGAGATAACCATTTATACCCCAAATGGTAGGGTACCTAGGAATAGATATTTGGGGATATATATTATTATATTGTATAAGGGTTGGCATGGGCCACACATAACCCAAGGTTGATTGTATTATAATATTATATTATATTTTAATATAATATAATATTAGTAGTAGGCTCTCCAAAGTAGAATAAGAATATGGATATATAAAGGAGATATTTGTCATTGTAAGGACATTCATATCATTGAAGAAGAATCTTATGTAATCGTCGTGCCCACGAAGTGGCCTCTCTTGGGAGATCTTGTGGAGTTATTGCTTCCTTAAGGATTATTATTGGTGTTGCCCTACCTTAAGGGTATTATCTATCTCTGTCTCATTTGTGGATTGTTATTGTGGATAATATATTGTGGATGAATGATTTGATATTTCTGCATATTGGTGAATGGTTCATGTTTAATAATAATAGTTTTGCAACACCAAAAAAACCTTATAATTAAGCAAAGGAGTGTCAACATGCCATCTCTAGTCTGACCACCAAGGACGCTCTGCGAGCGCACACCAATCTTGTGCAACATAGAAAAAGGGGTGAGAGCAATAACAACATCATAAGTATATTTCTCCGCACCATTCAACCTGAATGTGCGTTTGAACTCATTCCACGGGATCCAATCCTTGGTCTGACGAGAAAAGAAATCAGCTATTGTAACAATACCTTTTTTGAAAAATCGTTGAACATGAATCCATTGCACCCGAGCTAAGGGAGAACCTTGATTAAGAAACACGGGGGACCACCAAATATTCATAGAATTGATGCATAAGCCTTTACGAAAGCCATCTCCTTTCCAACAGATCTAAGGAGTGAGTTGCTGCCAGACTTTCTATATACTTTTAATAACAAAGGAGCCAAAAATCTTAACAAAAACTGTAGCAACAATGAGAGAGAAAATCCAGCCCTCTCCATTCTCTACAGTTTAAGGGAAGACCCAAGGAAATGAAATGTTGAACCATAACTTTCCAAGCTTCATCTCCCATCAGAGCCCTGACCACCCACTTAGCACACAAAGCAATACGTTGTAGTCTACAGTCCATCAGACCCATTTCGTTAGATTTTCTAGGAAGACAACAAATATCCTAGGCAACTCTATGAAATCCCTTTGTTTTAGAAGAATTATTCCAAATAAAATCTTGAAGGAGTTTCTCAAGCTTCTTATAGCAAGCCTACGAAGGAACCCAACAAGAGGAATAGTATACATGAGAACCACACTATTTTTAGTAATTGACAAGCGCAGAGTTCAAACCACAAGGGTCGCTCCCACCAAACATATTTTACCTCATTATTGTTGACTTGGCATGAAGGGGACCACCGATCGCTTAGGATTCGTACTGTCATCATCGGTTTGGTGCACACACAGAGGATTCAGATCAGACTACTACCTTTGCAAACAGGCTGCCCCCGAGGTTTAAATCTGGGTCTCTTCTTGGTAAGTGTCTGGCTAGACAAGCACTTACCAATCCACGTAGCCCTCGGGGACAAAAGGGTTTATGATAAACCAGTGTGATTTGAACCGAGTTGCATGGATCCGCACCGTACGGATCACGTTCCTCAATTAGCCGTCTCACACCAACTCGGCTATGCACTCACCCTTTCACATAATAATATTATAACTATTTAACAATTATACATGTATATAACCTATATAATATTATTTCTATATATATATATATATATATATATATTCAAAGATCATAGTTCCATTTTCAATGTTTGGTGGGCTTTATTTTGCTCCATTGCCAGACTTTGCATTTACCCATTCATTTGAAATTTGTATGCTAGTAATAAAAATAGAATAAAATATCGCTAGTAACGCACGATAGAATTGAAATTTTTTGAAGTTCAATATGTCGAATAGTCTAGTGGTCAACATTTAATATTATCAATTTATATATTATTTTATT
Source organism: Wollemia nobilis (assembly GCA_028583015.1). Classification (NCBI taxonomy): domain Eukaryota; kingdom Viridiplantae; phylum Streptophyta; class Pinopsida; order Araucariales; family Araucariaceae; genus Wollemia; species Wollemia nobilis. The sequence goes on from JAQPPZ010017091.1 coordinate 10,286,336, forward strand.
TATTTTAATTAAAAATATATAAATTTATAAAGTTAAATTATTATTATTTTTATTTGGTTAGTGTGAGAAACCCTACGACCAACACATAGTGATAGGACCGAGCAATCTCCTCCCAACCATGACCCCTCGTAAAGCCAAGAGCTATGCTTATCAAGAGGGAAATTAACACAACCACCATACACCCACCCCCTCGCACACTCGCCCATGCCACAATTTGAACCTTGGACCTCTCGAAGAAGATCCAAAGCTTGTACCGTCGCGTTGTCCCCCTGGGACTTAATAAAATTTTAGGTTAGTGTGAAAAACCCCTATGACCAACGCACAGGGTTGAGCAGTCTCCTCCCAACCATGACCCCTTGTAAAGCCGAGAGCTATGCTTATCAATAGGGAATTTAACACACAATCTTTGTGTCCCCCTTTGCATCGTAGATGTTTAAACCATGGACCTCCTGTTCAACAGGGCCAGACTCACCTTCTCCACTTGCACTACAAAGATGAAAAAAACCTTATGTTAAGGAAAACTGTTCCCTATATCCCCTGGGGGTCAGGACTTTTCATTCCATAGGGCCTGTTCTATCCGAGTATACCCCTCAAGCTAGCCGAGGGGGTTTTTTGTATTCTGCGCAGGTTGCCAGGCTTGAACCCCGAACCTCCTTCCAAGGATTGAGGGAACTTGCCAGTAAGGTACCTGGTGGGGATCAAAATTTTAGGTTAGTGTGAGAAACCCCTATGACCAAAGTTAAATTATGATTGAGTGTTGATTTTTTTATTAATTTTGATGATTCTTTTTATAATTTAAAGTTTATTGTGAAATGAGTTTACTGATGTTACATTAATATATAGTAGTATTAGAACAATTTGGCTATTATGTTTATCATGCTTGTCTTGCTTGATAAGATTTGAACATGGGTTTTTCCTAAGTCTTCTCAGGAATTGAGAAATTTAATCAATTGAGCTAATGCCATTTTTTTTAATAAGCTGTGTGGCTTCTATTGGGGTGAATCCCATTGCAAAAACAAAACATTACATTGCTCTCATTATGTTTCTAAGTTAATTAAAACATATCCATCTTTGCCTTTCTATCAAAGATATTCTTCATTTGCCTTTCTATAAAAGATATTCTCCATCTTCTTCAAATTGCTAATTACTAAGTTTTCATGATCAACTCTGTTTATATCAAATGTCTTCTAAAATTTAAATTTTGTCATGATGAAATTCAACACCGAGGCTAAACTATTTGCTACCTAGCTTTTATATCTATAAATATCTTGTCTATAACAACCTCACAATTTCTTAATACTTTTTAGGGTTCTTATTCATTCCCCTAATATCCCAAGATATTACTTTCATTGTTATTTTTTGTTTTATTTGTGGGTTTAGCTCCACTTATTATTAGCACTTGTGATATTTGGTTTTGTTTTCCCATATCAATATTCCTTTGGGTTTATTTTTCTCTTTGCTTTTTCTTTTTGGGTCTTCCTCTCTTTTTTCATTTCCAACAATACTTTCGTCTTCATCAATCTCTTCAATATTCTCTTAAATTCATTTCTAATAATAATTTCATTTTCATTAATCTCTTCAATTTTCTCTCACTACTCATAGCAAGACTTATCTTTAGGTTTGCCTTTGTTTGAAGGATCTAAAGGTCATGGAATAACCTCAAAAGCACAATATTCTTTATGTTTTTCTAAAAACCCTAAAGTGCAAGGATGCTCTTTGTAGCAATTATCTTCTTATTCTGCCCTAGATAACCTAAATTGTTACAGGTTTCCTTCATTTTCATTTATTTATTATGTTGCTCTTGAAACCTTAAAGTGCAAGGGATAACATCTTCACCTCTTTCACTTTTATTACCTAAAGAGGATTATATACTACTTGAGGAAAATGAAGATGATTTACTTGGAATAAACTTGACCTCTTTTGTTGTCTTTGTTTTAGGATTTCTCTCCACATCTTCTTTTGCACCTTTAATTCCTTCTTGACTTACCAAATGATATTGTAGATAGGCTTTATTTACCTCTTTTTTTAGAGTGAAATATCCTTGATTTGATCTAGCTTCTATTACTGTATGATTTCCTTACTTCATCTTGAAGTTTATCTCATGGCTAGAATTTTTATCTTTTTCTTCATAGTTTACACTTTGCAAATTCTTGCCATGTGTCCAATCTCATAATAATTGTGGCAACAAAATACAACATTTTCATAATCTACTTGTTGATCCCATTCTCTAGGTTTATATTTAATCTTAATGGATTATGGCAAAGATTTTAAAATATCCATAGCAACAAATATTCAAGTATATATAGCATGCTACTGGTCCTTAGTAGTTAGTCCTTCCTTGTATTTCAAATATTCTTCAAAACATCCTTATAAAATTTATAAACTAATATGGAAGTCCAAAAAACCTAACCCATACTATAAGCTTCTTAATAGTTTCTGTCTCACTAGAAAAAAAATTATTCCATAGTATCAAATAAAGTGCATCTCTTCCCCTAAACCATGGGCCTTTTTGAACTGGAAAAAATGATGAAGAAAAAACCTTTAGGAAGAAAAGTCATAGAGTAATTTGAGTTTAATACTCACTTCCACTTTATCCAATTTTGAATCTCCAAAAACCTTGATCATGATCTATGGAACTTACATATTAACCCTCTACTTTAAGAACCATTAAATCATGCTCAATCATCTCATCCTTGATAGTCACTTCTAGTGTAGCATCTGCTACTTGGATCAAACTTGCTATGTATTTTCTCTTCTGCTTCCATACTTCCAACTAAGGCATCCTAACTTCCCATTAGGGCTTTCAAATATGAATTTCCTTTCATACTAGCTAATGGGGCTTGCTCTTGGCTTGCACTCCCTCTTGGCTAAAACTCCCTCAGCTTGTACTCACTCTTAGCTTGCACTCTCTCCTACCTCACATTCATTCATGAATTGCACTCCTTCGCTCTCAATAGCCCATGTCTCTTCTTTTTCTCGATGTTCCTTTGCTTCAATAATTTTTTGGAAACAATATTCCACGCATTTGTTGTAAGAGTTTGAAGCATTGATGCACTCCAAATGAACCCATTGCTCTTCTGCCATGATTGAATCTCAAGTCGCACTTCCTCCTAATAATTATAATATGTTATTCTTATCGGATAGCTAATGCCATTTGATATATAGGTTTTTACTATTACTATCACACAAAAAGTACATGTTCTCTTCTCTTATTTTTGTTTTGATCTTTTCCATTTACTTATCTCACATTTGAGGTAATATGAAGTTGTCCTCAATTGGGATATAAGCATACTTGCTCTTCATCTAAGGCTTGCTTTTGTATATGCCTTTGATGGTGTTTATATTAGAGGTTGAATTCAATAATGTAAAACACACATTATTATATATTCCCATATAATTTTGCTATAAAATTTTAACAAAATTGAATCTTATATTACAAATACCATCACTATTATCATTATTTTCAAGTAAATAGATTATGGTCAAATTTTGAGAAAAATATTTTTGTCTACGGTCATTTTATAAATATTGAATAACTAATCATCAAATCACATGAACTCAATCTATTAAATTTATTGAATTTTATGGAAGAGACCCAAGTTTGAATCTTTCCAAACAATACATGCATAATTGTCAAGCTATTGTAATACCATTGTGTAGTCATGATGTAATATGGGTGGGGGCTATTTCAAAATTCTGGATTTAGATAAGTTGGTGAGGAATAAGGCACTTTGCGTCCTAAAACAAGCTTCAAATCTCATGGGCAAACCTTAAAGTTTTCTTGGGCCCATGAGATTTAGAACAATTGGTAAGGAGTGAGTTTCACACCTTAAACCAAGGTTCAAATATTATGGATGAACCTTAACATTTAAAACTTATAGACGATAAGTCTCTCTATGATCTGTATAAAAGCGAAGAGATTGATGAATAGAAAAGTGTTGGTGGGAATGAAAAAAGAAGAAGACACAAGAAAAAAAAATTAATATAAGGAATCTCAAAGGGATATTGACATGGGAAGACAAAAGCAAAAATTACAAGTGTTAACAAGAAGTGGGGCTAAATCCACAAATAAAAATAGAAAATATCAATAAAAATAATATCTTTGGATATTAAGGGTATAAATAAGATCCTTAAAAAAGTATTAGGGAATTGACAAGTTATAGCAAACATATTTATAGAGAAGAAAATCAGTAGTAGATATTCTATTCATTCATGGTGTTGATCTTTATTTTAGTAAAGTTCAACTTTTAGAAGGCAACTAGGTAAGTGAAATTTTATCTCTTAATGAAAATGATGTCAAATGATTTGATTGTGTAAATATAACTGTTGAGGAAGTTCAATAATATATTTCATAAAAGACAATTTAGATACGGTCTAATATACTAACAAGAATGCAATGAAGCAACGTAACATTTTGTTATTTTGAGCTAGAGTGGCCCCCAATAGAAGCCACACATAACTTATTAAAAATTTATGTATTGAATAACTAATTAGGATTTAAATAATTGAGTCTTTTAAATAAATCATAACCATTAAATTAAAAATGATAAATTTAAGTTTAATGGGTATAGACAAATAATGAGAAATAAGGGGTTTCATACCATAAGCCAAGGCTCTAATCATGCATATGGACACCTTATATATCCATGACAACACTTGTAGGTAAAGGTTAAGGTTAAACTTGTAAAAATATATTACAAATTCAAGCCCACCGTCATGTTCTATATGAATGTAGTCCAATAAATTAATCTTAACATTGTACAACTCAAATAGACCTATCAATTAAGTCTTAGGTACTTCAAATAAAGAACATGAAGGTTTGTACATCACTAGATTTACAATAAACATAATAAAGGTGGTGGTTTTAACCTCATATAACCAACCAATTTTTTTCCATTATTTGGAGTTTGATTAATAAGAAAGTTTGATTGAAAGAGTCCACCAAAGTTAGATTCCCATGGACATCATGATAATATAAGTCCCTAGTAGGGGGTTAAAAATATAAAAATATTTGTGCAAGCAACCTATGAATTAATAACATGCCATATAGTCCTTGAAAATACTTGTATATGGGATCCTATGAAAAACATGCCATAGAAAGAATTGGATTTTTTTTTTATAAAATATAAAGCATCGCAAATTTTATCAGGAAAGTTTTCAAGGATGCTCAATAGTGGGAACTAGGTTTCTAGAGGATGGACATGACCTCTATGTCCATTGAGAAAATGTTAAGATTTTTTTTTTGATAATTATGTGTTTGTATTTATAGCGGGTTTTAACAAGGATCCCAAAACCTGATTACATAAGCAATGGGCCTAGGGCATCAATCCCTTGAAACTGAACACCAAAACAGAAATCCCGCCCAGTGATAACAGTAAGCATGAAACAATCCCTCTCGGCGGGAAACAAACAAATAAGAAAAAAAGTAGTTTTGGAGATCCCGCTCAGCGAGGAGTAGCCAAAAACCACCATCGAGAAGATCCCACCCGAGCGGAAGCAAAGAAAAACCGTTACAATAAAATCCTGCCTCGCGGGAAGCAGTCAAAACCACCACAAACAGTCCTGCCTAGCGGGAAGCAACAGGGAAATCCCGCCATCCGGGAAACCAGCAGAAAAGAAAGGATCCGGCCTCACGGGAAAATCGACGGATTTGGTGGATCCCGCCCTATGGAGAAACCATCCCGCCCACCGAGAAAACATTCAGTTCAGCGAGAGCCATTCTGTAGGAAGCCGATAGCCAGCACAGAGAGGATCCAGTCCATCAGGAAGTGACCAGAGAGTTGCACCACAAGGAACCCGCCCCGGGAAAATAGAAGAGGATCCCGACAGCAGGGACCAAGAATCCCGTCCAAGCACAGAGCCTGTCGAGGATTCACAAGAAAAAGGGGGAAGCTATCCAAACCCTAAACCGTCACCTCCACCGCACTGAGAAACGCAGGGGACCGGATCCACACGAATCACCTGCAAAAAACCCCAGGGGGAAGCTCGAGGGAAAAAGGGAAGGGATCCCCAACCAAACAGGGATCCCTGGGAAGCACCAGTCCGAAAAAACAACCAAGGAAACCCTAGCCGGCCGGGAGGGGCGCAGATAGTGGAGAAGGATCTCCCCCCGGAGATCATCTCGCAAACAACCACTCCCTGGGAGGGATGACCTGGGTTGAGCCAGGGACTGGGCAGAAACCAGGAGCCATGGGAGGGGGAGCAGGGGAGGGACCAGAGCCCTCCCCTCTCAACCCTATCAGGGTGAGGTCTCGTCGAAAATGTTAAGATTTAACCATGGGATTGGAACATTGTTTTATGATATTAAACTCCTTTCTCCAAACCAATTTCTCAAACCGCTTAAGCTCCCTTCCATTATTTTTTTATTTAAAATTTTTCTCAAACTTGATTGTGATAGTACAAAATTACAATTTTGCTAAAAAGCTTCTAATTTATTTTAGCAACATCTACTAAATTTTTAGCTTTTTTTGCTATATATGACCACTATCTTTGATAGAGTGGATAATATATGACTAGAAAATAAGGACTATGTAAGAAAATTAAAGAACTACAAGAATACAAACCCAAATATAGGGAAGGTAATCATATTGGTTGTGAGAATTGGAATTTAAGAGAAAAATTATTTACTCCTTTCAAATAAAAATCCCAATATATCACTTGATTATCTTCTTTACTCGTTATTAATTCAATTCTATAATTATAAATTTAATGGATTGTCTTATCATCATGAATATGATGTAATCATTTTGTGATACATTCATTGTGTTTTATTTTACCCCAATTTAGGAAAGTGTATGACATCTTCACAAGCAAAAATATTATAGGTACCTCTGATTCAATTATGACCTTCGATGAATCCACATAGATAATGGATGACCCTCCTTATAACTTACATAAAATGTCAAATGCATGTGAGTAAGATGCCAATTAAAGCAACATCACTTTCACTTTTTTGATCATCTAAGTATTGATTCAAGGCCATCCAATTAATACCCCTTTAAGATACCATTAGATGCAAGTGGATGGAAAGCCATGTCTCATTATTGCTCATCATATTACTTGACATGAAAACTTTTAGAGATCAAGAGATCAACACCTCATCTAATGTAAAAAAAATCACATTGTTTGACTTCTGACTCATATTGATCATATATGAGGTTATAGCCTTGTATATAACAAATTCATCAAATACACTTGCAATAATAATACTCTCTAAATGTATATTTTTTCTCATGTTTCAAGGGCATCAAAAGTCTTACTACCACCTAGCCTAGCCTCATAACATAAATCTTGCAAGGAATAAAAAATTGGTGTCCTTTTTTTTAGCATTAATGTTTCTTTATCCTTATAAGGATATTTTATCTATGTGAACCACCTTCAATTAATATTAATGTAGATGCACTATCGAAATGGAAGGATGATCATTTAGGGTGGTATTCTTCATTATATATTTTACCTAAACAATTACTTGATAACTTTATTCCATAATTCAATTTGAAACTGACTTGTAGAGCTTGGGATGGAGGTTTCATCAAGTCTATGGGAGAATGTTAGCCCTAATGATAACGATGACAACAAATTTACAATGTTCAATGGTTTAGGTTACCATGAAACTTCACATAATTATACTTGTTTGTTGATAGCAATAGATGTGGAAGAAGTAGAAGCTTCAATAATTAATAGCAATGGAAATATTAGTCTTAATGTCAACTCCAATACCAATATCAATGTTTGACATATAATACATGTCCATCCAAGCAATTCAATCCCCCTACAAGCAACTATTTAGAAGGTTATTCCTAGTACAACATTCAAATAAAGCAATCAATCATAGCAAAAAATATAAAAACCCTCTTATGGTATTTGCTTAGGGAATGGAAAAACCAACAAGATGACATCTTTGATGAATCACAAAGATGATCATCAATATGACTTTGTATATAAAATAACCAATATCATAATGAATGACCTCCCTCCATATTTCAATATGCTAAGAACTTAAAAGCATCCAAGGAATTAAAAGAGGCTTTTATTATTCATAAGAAAATATGAAAAGGATTCACCACCCCATGATAGGTTCAATGTAATATAACAAGCATTTTAAACCTTATCCACAATAACCAAGTACCATTCTTGGAAGAAAATAAGACAAATCTTAAATCCTTGTTAATAACTTCATGAAAATATTAGATACATTATGGCATGGAATAGATATAATTTTAGGATCTTGGCAAGATCAATGGGAGGATGAGAAATGTATGGATGGGAAAAATTGTACGAATCTAGAAAGAGCAATCATGTTTGAATGCTAATTATAAAAAAACATAAGTAAATGGTCATGAAGTCTATTACAATAGATGTTACTTCATCTCTTTATAGTTGATATTTTTTTATTGCACTTCTATAATGTATATGATATTATTTATATTTGTAGTATAATTCCTCCAATAGTTCTAAGAATTTTGATGTTATTGTTGAATTGCAAAAGTGTCCAACTTGTATTCTTGCAAATCTATTTTAACAAATTGAAAAATAGAAGTGTGTCTATCTTAGCTTTGAAGTTAGGTTGACTCCCTATTGTCCTTGCTAAATCTAACTAATTGAAGCTAAATACATAAAGTAAATACAAATATTAAAATGCATGAAAGTAAATTTAGAAGTTTAGGGTGAAATTCAAAGTAAAATACAATTGAAACCATAACAAGGAGACTATGTGATCAATCAACACATGATGAAATCAAATAATAACAATTTATCCCACATTTTTGAAATGGAATTATTAAGGAATGACAAGAAAAAATTTCAATGTCACAATTATCATGCATCCCATAATCTAGGAGGGCAGTGCCATTGATCAAAAATAAAAAGTCCCATCAATTTCTTATTATTCTAAAATAAGCAAGAGTAATTACAATATGGGATTCACAATGTGTAGCTTTGATTCTCTCAAGGGCAAAAGATGTTTATAATGAAACCCATGGAGCCCTACTTATAGAAACATTTCACTCCTAAGTTATCTAAAAAGTAAGGTATCTTTATCAAAAAGATATGCCTTCAAATATTGCACACCTCTAACTACATCTCTAAATGGTTTAGAAGTCTTTTAAAATGCTTACTGGTGCCATTACATGCCAAAATGTTGCTTTTAAGAGATCTTCCTTAGGATGCATGTATTCTCTATCATACTTTGTTCATCAATGAGTAATTTATTCTAGGAATGGAAGTGCTCCACTATGCCAAATGCTTTGGTCTTGTAGTGATTTATCATTATATTTTTTGATGGCCAAGGCAGAGTGCAAGAAGTAGACTAGCTCAAAGAGAAACCTTCGATCAAAAGTTTCAATGGTCAGAGGGCTAGTTAAGAAAAATTTTGAGGGTTAGACTTTTTTTAGGTTCAATCAAAAGGGGAAATAAAAAGTCCCTACAATAGAGATTTGATGATTAGAAGTCTCTAGGCAATACAATTTTTTAAGGTTAGATGGGAAGGAAAAAAATTTCAAAGAAAGGCACCACATCTCAAAAAGCTGAGATTTGCTTAGGTGCATAATATTTTGGAAAGTACTATCCTTTACTACAAAAGGAATGCTATATATCTCTTGGAAAGGACAAAAATTTCTAGAAAGCCATGACGAGATCACTCTCAAATATGGAGCGTTAAAATTAAAAATCCTCTGCACCTATATTATGAGGATTCCCAAAAGGGGTAGGTGGAAATAATGGCAATAGCTATTGATACGAAGGATTAGAACCATTTGGTATTTAAAGTATCAAATCTAGAGAACTTTGGAGGGACTAATGACTCAAGCAAGATATGCCCGATGTCAAATATAGTAATCATCTTGAAATATCTGTATGAGTTTTGGAGGGAAACCTTTCTCTTTGTAATCTATAAATAGGAGTAGTGTTAGCTTTGTAAAGGATTGGTGAATGAGACGCACTTCCTTGTACAATATGAATATGGACATATACCTTGTAAAACAATTAGAATTCAATGATAATACGAAACAAAATAAAAAATATTTAATCAAATGCTTTGCCACTTAAGGAGGGCTAAGTCCTCGCCACTCAGGAGGGCTTAGTCCTGCAAATTCATGCAAATGAATAAATGAATTGTAATGATCAAATCCATAAACCCTATTCTATTCCTATTTATACTAAATGATGAGCAAATAATAATATTCAAATAGTATAGCCGACTAGGCTATTAGGGTTGTAACATGGCTCCCCTCCTCGAAAAGCTTTGTCCTCAAAGCTGGAAATGATTGGAAAATACTTTTTGGTTCCCATGTAGCATCTTCTTCAGGTAGGTCCTGCCATTTGATGAGGAATTCTTTGATGTGATGGGATCTCAACATACGTGTTCTGCTTTGTAAAATTGCTTCAGGTTGGAGATATATACGTCCTTCTTCATCGAGTACTGGTAATTTTGATTGAGAATGTACTTTTTGGCCGATCACCTTTTTGAGACAGGAAACATGAAATACTGGATGTATACGAGATGAGGGAGGAAGCTCTAGTTGATATGCCACTTCTCCAATGCGACGCACTATTTTGTAAGGACCATAAAATCGTGGAGCCAACTTTTGACTGGTCTTGATCTTCAATGACAATTGTTTGTAGGGTTGCAAACGTAGGAACACCATATCACCTGTATTAAATTATCTTTCGGAATGGTGTGTGTCTTGTTGTTGCTTCATGCGATTTTGTGCTTGGACCAAGTTGTCTTTGAGAATGTTGAGCATTGACTATCGGTGTTGGAACCAATCATCTACTTGGGCCACTTTGGAAGAACCTGGAACATAATCTGCTATTGTTGGTGGTTTGACTCCATACAATGCTTCAAATGGAGACATCTTGATGGAATAATGGTATGAAGTGTTGTACCACCATTCTGCCAAGGAAAGCCAATGACTCCATTGATACTATTTATCTTGAGCAAAACATCTTAGATAGGTACCCAAACATTTGTTAACTATCTCAGTTTGGCCATCTGTTTGAGGATGGTATGCAAAAGACATATTCAACTTGGTACCACTAAGACGAAATAATTCTTTCCAAAAATTGCTAGTAAATATGGGATCACGATCACTTACAATATTTTTTGGCATTCCATGCAATTTGAAAATTGAATCCATAAATACCTTAGCCACTTTGCTTGCTGAAAATGGATGTTGTAGAGCATTGAAGTGAGCATATTTGGAGAGGCGATCCACTACCACAAAAATTACTATTTTGCCTTTCGATTTAGGAAGACCTTCAATAAAATCCATTGAAATATGTTCCCATTGGTGATCTGGAATAGGTAGTGGTTGAAGCAATCCTGGTGATTTGACTATTTCACCCTTATTGCGTTGGCATACCTCGCATTCGACCACCCATGTTTTAACCTTTGATTTTAATCCTTTCCAATAAAAGGATTGTTTAACCCATAAATATGTCTTCAAAAAACTTGAATGTCCTATTGATGGGGAAGCATGTGATTCTTCCAGAATCCTGGATTTGATTGTAGAATTGTGTGGAATGTAAATGCGATTCTTTCTTCTTAATACCTTGTCATCATAGGAAAAAAGAGGATGCTTGGATGATCCTAACAACAATTCCTGAATTATTTGAGCAGTTTTTGTATTTGACAACCATTCCTCTTGGAGTTGAGAAACCCATTGGGAACATGGACCTGAAATAGCATTGATAACCACTTCATCTTCATATTTACGTGATAATGCATCTGCTGCCACATTTTCTTTCCCTTTCTTATACTCGATAACAAAATCATATCCCAATAATTTTGTTAACCACTTGTTTTGCTTTGGATAAGAAAATCTTTGTTCTAGAAAATGCTTGAGACTACTATGATCTGTTTTAATAATAAAGCGACTACTGATTAAGTAATGTCTCCATTTCTCCACCGCGTGTAGAATAGCCAACATTTCTTTCTCATATGTGGACCTTCCCAAAAATTTTCTCAAAATTTGTTTACTTTTGAATGCCAAGGGATGTCCCTCCTACATTAGTACTGCCCCAATACCTGTTCTTGAAGCGTCACATTCAATCACAAATGGTTTGTGAAAATCTGGGGTTGCCAAAACTGGAGTAGTACACATTGCTTCTTTGAGGGCCTCGAATGCTTGAGTGGCTGCTTCCGACCAATGAAAAGCATCCTTTTTTGTGAGAGCCATGAGAGGAGCTGCAATTTTTCCATAGTTACGCACAAACTTGCGATAGTAGCCGGTAAGACCCAAAAAACCATGAAGTTTCTTGATGGTTTTAGGTAAAGGCCAATCCTGAATTGCCTTAATCTTATTAGGATCCACTTTAACACCTTCATGAGAAACGATATGACCCAAGTACTCAACTTATTGAACACCAAAAGAGCATTTAGAGCGTTTGACAAAAAATTTTTCCTTGTGTAATATATGAAGAACCTTCCCCACATGCATCAAATGATCCTTCCAAGTTTTACTATATATGAGTATGTCATCAAAAAAGACTAGGACAAATTTGCGAAGGAATGGACGAAACACATGGTTCATGAGACTTTGGAATGTGGATGGGGCATTAGTGAGACCAAAAGGCATGACCAAGAATTCATAGTGACCTTCATGAGTACGAAAAGTTGTTTTAGGAATGTCCTCATCCCTAACTCTAATTTGGTGAAAACCAGAGCGTAAATCTAGTTTTGTAAAAAAATTTGCACCATGTAATTCATCTAATAAATCATCAATGACAGGAATAGGGAATTTATCCTTGATGGTGATTTTGTTGAGAGGACGAAAATCAGGACACATACGCCAGGAATTGTCTTTGCGACGGGCCAAAACTACTGGTGAAGAATAAGGACTAGTGTTGTGATGGATGACTCCATGTTCTAAAAGTTCTTGGACAATTTTCTCAATTTCTATTTTTTGAGGTTGGGGGTAACGATAAGGATGGACATTAGGAGGAAGACTTCCTGGAACAAGGTGTATGGCATGGTCATGAGATATTTTGGGAGGTAGTCCTTTTGGTTCTTGGAAAACATCATCATAGTTAGCCACAATATCTTGAAGATCTTTTGAGTGAATTTTAGGGATATCTTGTGCTTGCTTCTCCATACAATTGATTTGAGCTATGAATCCATAACTACCTTTCCTTAATATTTTCTCCATGCTATGAGAACTTACTACCTTTGATGGAGGAGTTGGAATTCCTTGGAGGTGAATGGTCCTTCCATTTTCTTTCCATTCCACAAAGAGTTTCCTGAAATTAAAACTGACTATGTCCAATTTTTCTAACCATTCAACTCCCAAAATAACCTCTGAATTTCCTAAATTCATAACAAAGAGAGTTCCTTGCCAAGTATAACTTCCCATTTGTATCGAGATTGGAGATGTTCTACCAATACATTGAGCATTTCCTCCATTTGCAACTATAACTTGAAACTTATCTTGATTGGAGGAGTTAATGTGTAAGTTTAATGCCCTAGCAGTTTTTATGTCGATAAAATTATGAGTACTACCTGAGTCGATCAACACATTTACCTTCTTCTATCGAATGAATCCTGATACCTTGATTGTATGGTGAGCTGATAATCCCATAAGAGCATGTACTGAAATTGCCATAGTGTCTTCTTCACCTGTTGCTTCATTGTGTTCAATTTGTTCCTCGACCACGAGAGGGTCCTATGGAATGATATCCTCTTCTTCCTCTTCATCTTCCTTGTTATCATATTCTATTTGAAAATTTTGTCTTGGTATACATGCTTGATATTTTGGATGGTGATTGTGACATTTATAGCAATAATATCTTGATGGTTGATCATTTCTATGAAAGGAGTTGTTGCGATATTGAGGACGATTATAGGAATCTCGTCTGATAGATGTCCCATATTGCACCTTTTTCTCAACCAACTTGGCAACCTTTATACAGTCATCTAAAGAGTATGGATCATGCAAGTCAACTTCAATTTGAATATTCTCTTTCAACCCATGTCTAAAAGCAGATACCACCACATCGGATGGTAAGTTTCCTACATAAGAAAGTAGACTAGTGAATTCTGAAATATACTCCCTTACTGATCCTGTTTGTTTAAGTGCCAACAATCGAACCATGTATGAAGATGAAGATCCTTCATCAAATATCTTGAGAAAAAGTGTTTTGAATTCATCCCATATGATGGGTCGACTATGCTCACATTTTTGCCAAGCAAACCATTGGTAAGCTTCAGTACCTAATTTGGAGGAAGCATAAGGAACTTTTTTGGATTCGGGGACCCGATATAATTCTAAAATGCCTTCCATTTTAGCTATCCACCCACGTGGATCATTACCCTCAAAGGTAGGCATATCAATGCGTGGGATATTAACACCTGTAGGCCATCTTGTTTGGTGATAATCTTCCTCTGTATCCCTATCCTCACTAGTATACCTTCTATGGTAGTTATGTGGGGAATGAGGGGCTTCTTGGTTTTGTCTTCCTAAAACTTGTTGCAACATTGTAGTTATGGTGTTCATACTATTCACTAGTTGAGCCATACTGGTTTGGAGATCTTGGTTATTAGCATTGGTGTTTTCCACTTCCTCATTTGTGATATTTTCATGGGATGAGTTGGAAGGAGCCATAGGGTTGATAGTAGGATGATTGGGATCAAAACTATTAATGCGTAAAGGAGAGTTGTATTGTGTACCTTTATTTCTTGGAGGTCTTCTTGGTGATCTTAGGAGTCCTTCATTTGGATTATCTGTGCTAGATAATCGACCGTTTGGTCCTTTAGTCCACCTTCCACTCATGCACTTGCTTTATCCAATTTGAATTGTTTGCTATCACTTCTCCAATTTTGCTATTGGCTTGACTTTAATGATAATGTCTTCAAAATGTTGACTTGATTCTGCAAAATAATTGTTAATTTTGAAAAAAAAATTTGGTGTTTTTCCACTCAACTATCGCTCCAACTGCGATGCGGAGTTTTGAATTTGTGATTTCCAATGGCTATTTCTAACCACCTTCCAATGGTTATTTCAAAATTTGGATGTCAACGACTATTTCTATGGATAACGGTTAGTAGGGTGAATCACACGGATAGTTTTACTAGCGGGGATGATTTCTGACACAACCAAAACCCTATAGGACAACTTGACACTCGACCAACATGAACAACACTACACAACACACTACGCACATGGAGAAGGAACAAAGACCCACACGACCAAGACTTGACACTTATGAACAGTGAACGACACAACTCGAGGGATAGCAAAACAACATGACAAGAGAATGACGACACGACTTGACACGTATGAATAGTGGACGGTGCGAACTCGAGGGATAGGGACACAACACGACAATGGAATGATGACACGAAGCTGGACACGTGAGGTGACAAGGACAATACCCAATACTTGGTGAGATTTGACTACGTGCAAGGGTTTTAAGGTTCGTGTCGCCAAAACCACGCTTAGCCTATGTTGTGTGAGAGATTAAAAAATAGTTCTATGCCTACTTCTCTGTCAATGTGGGATAAAACTAATTTCAAGTTGTTGTGATTTTCATCGTCGCTCGAATAACCTTTACAAAAACCTAAATAATATTATGGTACCTAATTTTGATTGGCTACCTTGAGACGTCATTTTAGGGTTTCCACCATGTGATTAATATGGATTCTGAGGATGTCGATTACTGGAGTTGTGAATAATTTGGAGTTCCACCTTCCGCCACGTTTGCCTAGATAACTATTCGTTAGATGAATAGTTGCTTATGAGCGAGTAAGAGCATTGATAATGAAACACCTTGTTCTAATGGTGAGGCGCATGTTGATTACAGTAGATTGCTTTGGGACCTCTGTTTGCTCTTGGCGTGTTCGCCTTTTTGATCTCTGTTGAAACCCAAACCGAACTTCTTGATTTTAATTTTTTTGCACTACGTCTGGTGAAATATTAGCTCCGTCGTGATGTTTTAATATCCAATATTAACATATGGACATCGTCGGCTATAATTTTAGCCCTTATAAATTCGCTGGATTAATTAAATGAAATTGAATTCCTTTATTATGAAATTAAATCTTTGGAATGTGTTCCTTCCGAGCTCGATTTTGCATACGTCTACCGAATTAATTTTTTTGCATCCACAACTTGGAATACGTTGTTTTGGCTACTGTGCTTGCTTTTACTACTTGCGAATGACTAAGACTTAGGCTACCACAATGCTGCACCTGGACCATCGAATCTGGGGAGCAAGTACAGCCAAGTGCTACACTTGGCTGTACTTGCTCCCCCACCCTCCACCCTCAAACATTTGAGGGTGGGGAGCAAGTACAACCAAGTGCAGCACTTGCACACTTGGCTGTACTTGCTTCCCACCCTCAAACATTTGAGGGTGGGGAGCAAGTACAACCAAGTGCAGCACTTGCACTTGGTTGTACTTGCTCCCCACCCTCCACCCTCCACCCTCCACCCTCAAACATTTGAGGGTGGGGAGCAAGTACAGCCAAGTGCAGCCCCACCCTCCATCCTCCACCCTCAAACATTTGAGGGTGGGGAGCAAGTACAGCCAAGTGCAGCACTTGGCTGTACTTGGTCCCCACCCTCATTTGAGGGTGGGGAGCAAGTACAGCCAAGTGCATGGAGGGTGGGGAGCAAGTACAGCCAAGTGCTGCAAGTACAACCAAGTGCATGGAGGGTGGGGAGCAAGTACATCCAAGTTTGCTCCCCAAGTACAGCCAAGTACAGCCAAGTGCATGGAGGGTGGGGAGCAAGTACAGCCAAGTGCTGCAAGTACAGCCAAGTGCATGGAGGGTGGGGAGCAAGTACAGCCAAGTGCTGCACTTGGTTGTACTTGCTCACTTGGCTGTACTTGCTCCTCACCCTCCACCCTCAAATCCACCCTCAAATGAGGGTGGAGGGTGGGGAGCAAGTACAGCCAAGTGCTGCACTTGGTTGTACTTGCTCCCCACCCTCATTTGAGGGTGGATTTGAGGGTGGAGGGTGGGGAGCAAGTACAGCCAAGTGAGCAAGTAGTGGAGGGTGGGGAGCAAGTACGACCAAGTCGTTGCACTTGGCCGTACTTGCTCACTTGGCTGTACTTGCTCCCCACCCTCCACCCTCATGTACTTGCTCCCCACCCTCCACCCTCAAATCCACCCTCAAATGAGGGTGGGGAGCAAGCACAACCAAGTGCTGCACTTGGTTGTACTTGCTCACTTGGCTGTACTTGCTCCCCACCCTCCACCCTCAAGGTGGCGAGCAAGTACAGCCAAGTCTTGCACTTGGATGTACTTGCTCCCCACCCTCCACCCTCAAATGCAGCACTTGGCTGTACTTGCTCCCCACCCTCCACCCTCAAATGTGCTGCACTTGGCTGTACTTGCTCCCCACCCTCCACCCTCAAATGTAGCACTTGGCTGTACTTGCTCCCCACCCTCCACCCTCAAATGCAGCACTTGGCTGTACTTGCTCCCCACCCTCCACCCTGTTGCACTTGCTCCCCACCCTCCACCCTGTTGTACTTGCTCCCCACCCTCATTTGAGGGTGGGGAGCAAGTACAGCCAAGTGAGCAAGTACAGCCAAGTGCTGCACTTGGTTGTACTTGCTCACTTGGCTGTACTTGCTCTCCACCCTCCACCATCAAATGCAGCACTTGGCTGTACTTGCTCCCCACCCTCCACCCTCAAATGCGACACTTGGTGCTTGCTCCCCACCCTCCACCCTCAAAAATTTGGAGGGTGGAGGGTGGGGAGCAAGTACAGCCAAGTGATTGAGGGTGGAGGGTGGGGAGCAAGTACAACCAAGTGTTGCACTTGGTTGTACTTGCTCCCCCACCCCCCACCCTCAAAGGGGAGCAAGTACGACCAAGTCTTGCACTTGGCTGTACTTGCTCCATTTGAGGGTGGGGGGTGGGGAGCAAGTACAACCAAGTGCAACGTGGGGAGCAAGTACATCCAAGTGCTGCACTTGGTTATACTTACTCCCCACCCCCCACCCTCAAAGGGGAGCAAGTACAGCCAAGTGCTGCACTTGGTTGTACTTGCTCCATTTGAGGGTGGAGGGTGGGGAGCAAGTACAGCCAAGTGCAGCCTCAAATTTGAGGGTGGAGGGTGGAGATCAAGTACAGCCAAGTGCTGCTCAAATGAGGGTGGAGGGTGGGGAGCAAGTACAGCCAAGTGCAGCCTCAAATTTGAGGGTGGAGGGTGGAGAGCAAGTACGGCCAAGTCTGCACTTGGCTGTACTTGCTCCCCACCCTCCACCCTCAACTTTGAGCAGCACTTGGCTGTACTTGCTCCCCACCCGCAGCACTTGGCTGTACTTGCTCCCCACCCTCCACCCTCAAATGCACTTGGCTGTACTTGCTCCCCACCCTCCACCCTCAAATTTGAGGCTGCACTTGGCTGTAATTGCTCCCCACCCGCAGCACTTGGCTGTACTTGCTCCCCACCCTCCACCCTCAAATGAGGGTATGCACTTGGCTGTACTTGCTCCCCACCCTCCACCCTCAAATTTGAGGTTGCACTTGGCTGTACTTGCTCCCCACACAGCACTTGGTTGTACTTGCTCCCCACCCTCCACACTCAAATGAGGGTATTTGAGGGTGGAGGGTGGGGAGCAAGTACAGCCAAGTACAACCTCAAATTTGAGGGTGGAGGGTGGGGAGCAAGTACAGCCAAGTGTTGCACTTGGCTGTACTTGCTCCCCACCCTCCACCCTCATTTGAGGGTGGAGGGTGGGGAGCAAGTACAACCAAGTGCTTGCGAGGGTGGAGGGTGGGGAGCAAGTACAGCCAAGTGCAGACTTGCACTTGGTTGTACTTGCTCCCCACAGCACTTGGCTATACTTGCTCCCCACCCTCCACCCTCATTTCCTCCACCCTCATTTGAGGGTGGAGGGTGGGGAGCAAGTACAGCCAAGTTGGAGGGTGGGGAGCAAGTACAGCCAAGTGCTTTGAGGGTGGAGGGTGGGGAGCAAGTATAGCCAAGTGCGGCGTGGAGGGTGGGGAGCAAGTACAGCCAAGTGCCACCCTCATTTGAGGGTGGAGGGTGGGGAGCAAGTATAGCCAAGTGAGGGTGGGGAGCAAGTACAGCCAAGTGCACCCTCATTTGAGGGTGGAGGGTGGGGAGCAAGTACAGCCAAGTGCGGCGTGGAGGGTGGGGAGCAAGTACAGCCAAGTCTTTGGAGGGTGGAGGGTGGGGAGCAAGTATAGCCAAGGAGGGTGGGGAGCAAGTACAGCCAAGTGCCACCCTCATTTGAGGGTGGGGAGCAAGTATAGCCAAGTGCAGTGTGGAAGGTGGGGAGCAAGTACAGCCAAGTCTTTGCACTTTCTTTGCTTGCTCCCCACCCCAGCCAAGTGCAGCGTGGAGGGTGGGGAGCAAGTACAGCCAAGTGCTACACTTGGTGCATGCTGCTCCCCACCCTCAAATGAGGGTGGAGGAAATGAGGGTGGAGGGTGGGGAGCAAGTACAACCAAGTGCAGCACTTGGTTGTACTTGCTCCCCACCCTCAAATAAGGGTAAATGAGGGTGGAGGGTGGGGAGCAAGTACAGCCAAGTGTCGCACTTGGCCGTGCTTGCTCCCCACCATCCACCCTCATTTCCTCCATCGTCATTTGAGGGTGGGGAGCAAGTACAACCAAGTGCTGCACTTGCTGTACTTGCTCCCCACCCTCCCGCTGCACTTGGCTGTACTTGCTCCCCACCCTCCACCCTCATTTCCTCCATCGTCATTTGAGGGTGGGGAGCAAGTACAACCAAGTGCGGCACTTGGTTGTACTTGCTCCCCACCCTCAAATGACGATGGAGGAAATGAGGGTGGAGGGTGGGGAGCAAGTACAGCCAAGTGCTGCTGGAGGGTGGGGAGCAAGTACAACCAAGTGCTGCACCTGGCTGTACTTGCTCCCCACCCTCCCGCCGCACTTGGCCGTGCTTGCTCCCCACCCTCCACCCTCATTTCCTCCATCGTCATTTGAGGGTGGGGAGCAAGTACAACCAAGTGCTGCACTTGGCTGTACTTGCTCCCCACCCTCAAATGAGGGTGGAGGGTGGGGAGCAAGTACAACCAAGTGTTGCACTTGGCTGTACTTGCTCTCCACCCTCAAATGAGGGTGGAGAGCAAGTACAGCCAAGTGCAGCACTTGGTTGTACTTGCTCTCCACACTTGGTTGTACTTGCTCCCCACCCTCCACCCTCATTTGAGGGTGGGGAGCAAGTACAGCCAAGTGCAGCACTTGGCTGTACTTGCTCCCCACCCTCAAATGAGGGTGGAGGGTGGGGAGCAAGTACAGCCAAGTGCTGCACTTGGCTGTACTTGCTCCCCACCCTCCACCCTCATTTCCTCCACCGTCATTTGAGGGTGGGGAGCAAGTATGGCCAAGTGCACCCTCAAATGAGGGTGGAGGGTGGGGAGCAAGTACAGCCAAGTGCTGCACTTGGCTGTACTTGCTCCCCACCCTCCACCCTCATTTCCTCCATCGTCATTTGAGGGTGGGGAGCAAGTACAACCAAGTGCTGCGCTCCCCACCCTCCACCCTCATTTCCTCCACCGTCATTTGAGGGTGGGGAGCAAGTACAGCCAAGTGCACCCTCAAATGAGGGTGGAGGGTGGGGAGCAAGTACAGCCAAGTGCTGCACTTGGCTGTACTTGCTCCCCACCCTCCACCCTCATTTCCTCCACCGTCATTTGAGGGTGGGGAGCAAGTACAACCAAGTGCTGCACTTGGGCGTACTTGCTCCCCACCCTCCACCCTCATTTGAGGGTGGGGAGCAAGTACGACCAAGTGCAGCACTTGGTTGTACTTGCTCCCCACCCTCAAATGAGGGTGGAGGGTGGGGAGCAAGTGCAGCCAAGTGCTCCACCCTCATTTGAGGGTGGGGAGCAAGTACAGCCAAGTGCTGTGAGGGTGGAGGGTGGGGAGCAAGTACAGCCAAGTGCAGCACTTGGCTGTACTTGCTCCCCACCCTCAAATGAGGGTGGAGGGTGGGGAGCAAGTACAGCCAAGTGCTCCACCCTCATTTGAGGGTGGAGGGTGGGGAGCAAGTACAGCCAAGTGCCTCAAATGAGGGTGGAGGGTGGGGAGCAAGTACAGCCAAGTGCTCCACCCTCATTTGGAGGGTGGGGAGCAAGTACAGCCAAGTGCTCCACCCTCATTTGAGGGTGGGGAGCAAGTACAACCAAGTTGGAGGGTGGGGAGCAAGTACGACCAAGTGCTCCACCCTCATTTGAGGGTGGGGAGCAAGTACAACCAAGTCTTGCACTTGGCATGCGCTCCCCACCCTCCACCCTCATTTTGAGGGTGGGGGAGCAAGTACAGCCAAGTGCTGCTCAAAGTTGAGGGTGGAGGGTGGGGAGCAAGTATAGCCAAGAGCCTCATTTGAGGGTGGGGAGCAAGTACAGCCAAGTGCTGCACTTGGCTGTACTTGCTCCCCACCCTCCACCCTCAAATGAGGGTACTTGGCTGTACTTGCTCCCCACGCTGCACACCCTCCACCCTCATTTGAGGGTGGAGGGTGGGGAGCAAGTACATCCAAGTTGCACTTGGATGTACTTGCTCCCCACCCTCCACCCTCATTTGAGGGTGGAGGGTGGGGAGTTAACAACAATAGCTGCAGTTGTTAATTTGAGGGTGGAGGGTGGGGAGTTAACAAGCGTACTGTTGTTGTTAACTCCCACCCTCCACCCTCAAATTAACAAGCTGCAGCTATTGTTGTACTCCCCACCCTCCACCCTCAAATGAGGGTGGAGGGTGGGGAGTTAACAGCTGCAGCTTGAGGGTGGAGGGTGGGGAGTTAACAACTTCAGCTTGAGGGTGGAGGGTGGAGAGCAAATGAGGGTGGAGGGTGGGGAGCAAGTACAGCCAAGTGCAGCACCCTCAAATGAGGGTGGAGGGTGGGGAGTTAACAGCTGCAGCTTGAGGGTGGAGGGTGGGGAGTTAACAGCTGTAGCTTGAGGGTGGAGGGTGGGGAGCAAATGAGGGGTGGAGGGTGGGGAGCAAGTATAGCCAAGTTAAACACTTGGCTGTACTTGCTCCCCACCCTCAATTTGAGGGTGGAGGGTGGGGAGCAAGTACAGCCAAGTGCAGCACTTGGCTATACTTGCTCCCCACCCTCCACCCTCAAATGGGAGGGTGGGGAGCAAGTACGACCAAGTGTCGCACTTGGTCGTACTTGCTCCCCACCCTCCACCCTACACCTGGAGCATCGAATCTGATACCACTTGAGATGCACTTCCTTGTACAATACGAAAATGGACGTATACCTTGTAAAACAATTAGAATCCAATGATAATATGAAATGAAATCAAAAATATTTAATCAAATGCTTTGCCACTTAAGGAGGGCTAAGTCCTCGCCACTCAGGAGGGCTTAGTCCTAAAAATTCATGCAAATGAATAAATGAATGTAATGATGAATTCATAAACCCTATTCTATTCCTATTTATACTAAATGATGAGCAAATAATAATATTCAAATAGTATAGCCGACTAGGCTATTAGGGTTGTAATAGTGAATTTTCAATTGTATTTTCTTGTAGGACCTCCTTTCATTTCCTTTTGTATAACAACCGAATCCTAAGCGGCTTGTGGGAAAATTAAACCCTTGATCTCAACATAATATTTTGTAATTGCACTATTGATATATATATGGAGGCCTATGTTAATTTTTGGACCAGTCATCTGTGACTTCCTACGGACCCATTTCTATATGTGTGTGCGCTTGTAGTCTCTACCTGCATTCTATTTTGTTAATGAATGTATGTGTGAGGGACCTACGTTAATTTTTGAATCATCCATTCGTGGCTTCTTGTGGACCTACCTTCTTAATGCATGTATGCATTGGCAAATCCTATCTATGCTTAATTATGTTGGGGAGTGAAAGAGTTCATTGTTAGAACATAGTGTTCAGGCTTGTTGTGTAGAGGGATCTTAGTGGATATTTTGGTGCATTGCCATATTTTTCTTTGGTTGAGTTGTTTAATTTTTTTATTGCATTCCTTTTACCTTTTTGAGTCCAAATGTGCCACAAGTATCACATATTAACAAGGATCTGACCTTGTAAAAACTTTTGGAGGCCCCCGATTGAGCTAAAACCTACACTCTCAGCTATGGCCTTGTTGTGTCGCTCCTTGCAAGGCACGATTATTTTGACTAGGATAGTTGAAGATGACAATAGGTCCATAGGAACTAATTTTACCATTTTGAGTGAAGTGTGGCTCTAACCTAAACTTTGTAAAACCAAATTCTTGTAGGCTCCAATTGATTGGTTCATGGGTTTTGCATGTCTTAAAATTGTGAGGGATCCCAAGGTAGTAACAAAGTTACTACATTTATGGCAACTTCATGGGTTATTAAGCTTGATTAGAAAAAGATATCAGAAATTCTCTTTATCCTAGGACATAGACTCTAAAAATTTGGGATTGCTTCAAAGTAAAATTATTGGTTCTCATTGGTCACCTTATGGTAGTAGTTTTAGCAATTTTTGTCATTTTTCATCCCTTGGAAATCTGAATTCTGCAAGGTTTGTTGCATCCCTTGTAATTTATTTGTATAGGTTATTTGACAATCCATCCAATTAACATGTCATCCACATATAAAATAATGATAACAAAATTTTCATCTTCTTGTTTAAAATATACACACGGATTTGTTTTACTTTTTTCAAACCCAAGTGTCAAAACAAACATATCACATTTTTGGTTCTACATTCTTGGTGACTTCAAGTCATAAAGAGACTTTTCAACTTGCATACCAAGTCCTCCTTACATTTTACCCTAAATCATTTTGGTTGTGACATATATATGTCTTCATCAAGTTCACCATGTAGAAATGTTTTCTTTACATCCATCTGTTCTATTTCAAGATCAAAAGCAACAAAAATAGCCAACAAAAATCTAATCAAAGTTAGTTTAGCCACAGGAGAAAAAATATCACCAAAGTCAATTCCCTCAACTTGAGAAAATGTTTTTGCTACCAGGCAAGCCTTGTACTTCTCAAACTTTCCTTCTACATTATACTTCTTCTTGAATACCCACTTACAACTAACCAATTTTCTTCCAGGGGGTAATTTCACTAAGTCCCATGTTTTATTTTTATCTAGGGACTCCATTTCTTCCTCCATAGCCCTTTTCCAAGACTTATTCTCACTTGACTGAAGTGTCTCCTTTACAGTATTGGATTCATCAATAATTGATATATTAAATGCAGAACAAATATTTTAAGGGCTATACCTTTCTGGGAGTTCTCTCACTCGATCTGATCTCCTCAAACATGGAGTTCCAGGTTTTGCATATTCAGCTTCCTCCTCACCTTCTTCCTCTAAATTTTCCTCTTCAAAATCTTTGTGCTTCATCTTATTCTGAAGCACCAGGTTCTACTACAGGTTCTTCCTCATGTTCTAATTTTACTTGAACTATTTCAAGTTCTTTGCTTGGTTGCATTTCTTGTTTCAAAACCCCTTTTGTTTATCCAAAGATCACATTACGACTATAAACAATCTCCTGTATTTTTTGGTTCCACAACTTATATCCTTTAACACCAATACTATAACCCACAAATATATATATTTTAGATTTATAGTCTAGCTTAGTCCTTATATGACTTTGAGAGGGTTTCTTACTAGTCCACACTTTCTATGGAGTCTTGTCCACCAAAGTTGAGGTAGGAGATCTATTGATGAGGTAACAAGAAATTAACATGGCTTCTACCCAAAATTTCCTAACCCTACACCACTTAGCATGCTTTTGGACTTATCCATCAATGTTTTTTTCATCCATTCTACAACTCCATTCTATTGTGGAGTATACAAAGTTGTTTTCTACCTTTCTATTCCACAATCCTTGCAAAACTGCTCAAATTTATTAGAGCAATACTCACCACCATTGTCACTTCTCAAAACCTTTATCTTTTTCTCTATTTGATTTTCTACAAGAGCCTTAAACTCTTTAAATTTATTGAAAACATCATATTTGTTTCATAAAAAATATACCCAAGTCTTTCTTGAAAAGTCATCTATAAATGTAAAAAAATAGATAGATTTACCTAATGATGGTACTTTTTCAGGTCCAAACACATCATTGTGAACTAGATGCAAAATTCCTTCAAATATTGTAGCACTACTAGGAAACTTGACTCGAGTTTGCTTTCCAAAAACATAGTGCTCACAAAAATTAAAATTTAATAGGCAATCATAAATTCCTTTAGTCATACATTTCATTTTTAATGTTTGAAGGTCTTTCTCACCAATATACCCCATGCATTGATACTACAACATTATCTTCACTACGAGAATACTCAGAGCCACTTCTAACGCATTATTCTCCTCTATAATTGAAAAGTTATTGCAATCAATACTTACAGTGCTAGCCTCAAGTGTGAACAAAGTTCTTGTACAAACTCCCCTTGCTAGCACCAAGACTCCATGAACCATCTTGCAGATATCCTTATTATATACCATAGTCACACTCCCATCATTCATCTTACTCATGGATATCAGATTCCTTACCAAATCTAGAATGTGCAACACACCAGGAAGTGTTTTAATTCTTCCATATTTTAACCTCAACTTGACTCTTCCTCGACCTATTATTTTATATGTCGAATTTTCTCCCAAGAAGACTTCACCTTCATTTATCTTTTTATATTTATAAAACCCCTCCTTATGAGGAGACATATGAAAGGAAGCACTTGAGTCAATCAGCTATGAGTCATGGCATTCACTTGAGCATGTTGTATCTAAGAATAAGTCCCCTAAATATTCGTTTGTGGTCTTTGTTGTAGCTAAGAATAAGTCCCTTGAATCTTCATTTGTGGTCTTTGTTTTTGCATAATTTCCTTCATCAGATGATCGACTATTATCAAATTTTTTAGATCTATAGTCTCTTTTATAATGCCCTTTTTTACCATAATTCCAGCATTTTCTCTTTTTTGGAGCAACAGATTTACCCCTAGATCTCGATTTTCTTTCTCATGATTTATTTTTGCTTATTTCTTGAGAACAACCTCTCACAACCAAGGCATCCTTCTGATGATAATTCTTAGAATATTTTTGTTTCATTTTCTCATATAGCAATGTTTCTACTATATCCTTTACTTCCAATGTAGTAGTATTGGTGATAGCCATAACTAGGTTATCCCACGAATTAGGTAATGAACAAAGTAAAGTAATACACTTTTTCTCTTCATCCATTTTTACTTCAATAGATTTTAGTTTACTTAGCATAGTGTTAAAAGTATTCAGATATTTAGCCACAAAGTCACTATCATTCATCTGAAGCGAATACAACTTCTGGAGAAATAGTTTATTTACAGTGACTTTATCTGATACATTGTTCCTAGCTTATCCAATAACAACTTTATCATGGTCTCTATTGATACATTCAACAATACCAAATTAGATCATCATAATCTGATAGAAATCCTTGCCTTCCTATCGATATTCAGCCAATCCTCATCTGTTGTTGATATTGGTTTTATTCCTAAGATTATAATCCACTAATCTCTATCAACCAACAAATCCTCCATCTTGAGTTTCCAAAACTTAAAATTTTATCCATTAAATTTTTCAATCTCTACCCGTGTGCTTCTTGTCATTTTCCTTCACCAAAATTCTTTCGTGTATGGCTCCCACTCAAGAATTAATTTATCATAGGGTTGAAACCCTTACTCCTTGAACAAAGCTAAAAAACCTAGCTCTAATACCAAATGAAGAGCAAAAGGCCTTGATAAACTAAATCTAGAAAAATAGTAAATACATAATCAAAGGAAAAAAATAATAAGATAACAAATACACACATAACACAATATTTCACTTGGGAAACCCTTACAAAAAAACCCAACACAGTAATATATCCTTATTGTATAACCTTAACCATTTCCAATAAAATAATGTTCATCTCTCAACTCTCTTTAAACCCTGATGCAAGTGCAATTAAATAACAGTAGCACAAGAATGAATTTTACAACACCATGGATGAAAAAAACATGGGTTCAAATATTTAACCCTAAATAGCCCATATGGGTCTAAAAATATCTTAAGAAAACCTAAAACTTTTTCTAGGGGCTACTACCCCCAGACAACCACTTTTTGGAGGCTACCACCGTCAAACCCCTACTCGAGACCCAGCCTAACCCGGAACCTCAATAAGGATACATGGAGAGTGTCCAATACCTTTTAGAGTTAACCCTACCAAAATAACATGGAAAATATTCAACATATTTCCAACAATAAAATGAATTAAAGTCACTCGCAAGGGAAACATTGATGAAAATCGAATATTTTGCAATGTTATAACAACACTTAGTAAATGCACACCAACTACAATCAAAACTAGAAATTTTAAGAATATCATGTAGAAACTCTATCAAACCCTATCATATTCTTTGTTCATATCAGCTTTCATAAGCATACTTGGTTTTTCATAGAATTAAGAGAATGCATGGCCTCCTATGCAATGATTATACCATGAAAAAAATCATCTTGTTCCTCTGAGATAATGCAATCTAGAATGTCTTTCAACCTATTTTCCATAATTTTGAAATAATCTTATAAATCATATTACAAAGGCTTATTGGAAAAACATTATTAAAATATTTTTTCTCTTCTCTCTTTTGAACCAACTTAATTAAGGTGACATTGATCTTACTCTTTATAGCCTTCCTTATTCGGGCCTTTTCAACCCCAATTAGAATCTCACTCTTCAATAAATCCTAGATTTTTAAAATAAAATTGCAAGAAATTCATCAAGGTCGGGTGCCTTGTTTTTTTTTTGAAAAAATGAAAACATGTATTAATACAAAGACCAATTACAAACGGGAGAGAACACATCCCGACCCAGAGCAAAGCGCAACACAACAGGTGCAAAGCACAAAGGCAGCACAAACAACCACAGGGCAAAGAAAACAACAGGGCGCAAAAAGGCGACAAGTCACGAAATCGCGACATGTCGCGAAATCGCGGCAGTCACCCCCGTCTCGACCACGTCAGCGCCAACAGTCGCGATAGCGCGACATGTCGCGAAATCACGACAGGAAGGGCCCTCGGCAGCCGCACACAAAAGGAGTCGCGAAATCGTGACGAAGTTTCTAAACGGCACTCATGCCACAGAAGGGTCGCGATATCGCAACAGTTATCCTCCCAACCGCTTAAGTGCCAAACATGTCGCGATATCGCGACAAAAATACCATGCAGCTTCCAGTTTACCAAACTGTCGCGATATCGCGACGAATTATCAACTTTGCTCTTCATCTTCAAAAGAGGCACGAAATCGCGACATAATCCCAACAAGAGCCGCGATAGCGCAATATGTCGCGATAGCGCGACATGTCGCGATAGCGTGCCAGAAACCCGCCAAAGTCCGCAAAGGCTCAACCTGTCATGAAATTGCGACAACTTCCAGCTCGAGGCCGCGACGATGCTACAGGTCGCGATATCGCGACAATTTTCCTCCCAGCCACTTAAGTGCCAAACGTGTCGCGATATCGCGACAAGATTACCTTGCAGCTTCCCACTCTCCAACCTATCGCGATATCGCGACGAAATTTCAACTTTGCTCTTCAACTTCAAAAAAGGTGCGAAATCGCGACAGGATCTCAACAAGGACCGCGATAGCGCGACATGTCGCGATATCGCGACAGAAACCCACCAAAGGCCGCGAAGGCTCAACCTGTCGCGATATCGCGACAGCTTTCGGCTTGAGGCCGCGACAGCACTACATGTCGCGATATCGCGACAAAAAATTTCCTTAGCATAAAAAACACTACACATTATTTCAAAATTTGTTCAAGGCCTTGTCTAATCTCTGCATCCTCCACAGGCATATCACTATGCAGATGCATCCCAACCTCCCTCTCAGCACCCATCTTAGCAAGGAAATCAGCCGCTTTATTAAGAGTTCTACTAGCATAAACAGGTATCACATCCTCTAATTCCTTCCAAAGCTCTTTAATTTGGGAGACCAGAATCCGCAGCCTCCAAGCTTTTAAGGCAAAGTTCCTCATGCAATCAAGAGCGCCAACCAGGATTTGGGAATCAGACTCAATGATTATCTTTCTATGACCCTGCTTGACGGCCTAGATGGAAGCAGATTTAATAGCAAAGGCCTCGGCTTCATTTTTTGTGGCATATCCTAGACCTTGCAATTCCCAATAGAGCACAGCCCCAGCATGATCACGGCAGATTACTCCACTTCCAGCATTTCCCGGATTGCCTTTTGCAGCTCCATCAGTGTTGATTTTGATCCAGCCTTCTGGGGGAGGTATCCAACAACTTCTTACTGTCTCTCAAGATCGGCGGCTCTCTCTTCCAGAGGCTTAGAAGCAGGCTGATTTTCCTCCTCAGCATAGATGGCAACGGTTTCCACTACTTTGCTCCAGATGACCTGCCATATCCCATCCACCGAAGAGAAGGTTTCACGAAAAATACGAGCATTTCTTTCCAACCACACCTGCCACCAAATAAAAAGGAACCCAAGCTCCCAGCCAATTCGAAGAGCTTTAGATGTAAATCTACCTCTCTTCCAGCTTTCCCATAAATTGGTCCGAGACACGTCTCCAATAGCCTGAAGTTTAAAATGGGAGAACCAACGATGCCTAATCTATTATGTGAAAGGACAATCAAACAGAAGATGATCAGCAGTTTCCTCATTCCTATAGCATAAAACACACTGGGAAGGACCAATGATGCCTCTGATTCTGAGATTGTCAAAGGTCAAGATTCCATTATGCATCAGCTGCCAGGCAAAGAAGTTCACTTTCGGCCAGCCCTTGGGATGCCAAATCTTCCTCCATTCTTGAGCTAGAAAAGAGTGTGGGGGGGCTCTAGAAGGATCGAATCATAGCCCTCCTTCACAGTATAAACCCCAAGGTTCCCAAAGCCCTAGGCAAGCTCATCCTCCTCATCTCTCCTAGTAAGAAACCGTTCTGACAAGATTTTTTCCAGAGTTGGAACCTGCTTCGGGGGGATTGGAATAGGCCATTCACCCAGTCGCTTGAACTTTTGAATCTTATACTCCCCCAATTGGCTGGTTTTGAAGTAGCTCTCAATATGGATCCATCCCTTATCTTCTAGAGCTGATTTTACCGGATGCAATTCAGGAAACACAGCAAGAATGGGAGGATTCTAATCCCAAGAATCAGTCCAGAACCGGGCCTTCTCCCCTCTCCCAACTTTCCATAACAATTGATCTTTGATAATGCGAGATCCAAGCTTGAGAGCCTGCCACACTAATGATCCATTACCCTCCAAAGGAAAGCGGCCCAAGTCATTGGGGTGAACAAGACCCAAGTATTTACTAGAGAGGATTCTGCTGAAGAGGGACGTTGGCTGGGAAATCCACCTCCAATACAGTTTACCAGCCAAAGCCTGATTGTTAAACTTGGAGCTTCTTAATCCCAGCCCACCTTTTTCCTTGGGCTGGGTGACCTTATCCCATCCAACCAAGGCCCATTTCCTCTCTCCTTTGGCACCTTCCTAAAGAAAACTTCTAACCACTTTTTCCAGCTCTTTCCAAATTGATGGAGGGGCAGCCAGGATAGAGAATTTATAAATTGGCATGGCTTGAATAACAGACTGCAGGAAAGTCAGTCGGCCCCCATAGCTTAACCATCTATGAGACCAATGATTCATTCTCTCTTTGATGCCATCCAAAAGGTCCTTCCAGAAATCAGCTTTCGATTTTTTGAAATGCAGAGGAACCCCCATGTAAACAACAGGAAGAGAGGTCCTAGTGAATCCCAAGATCTCAATAACTCTGTCTTGTGACCTTTGATCAAGATTAAAGAAGACCACTTTGGATTTTGTTTCATTGATGACTTGATTAGAGTCCCGGAGGTAGACGTTTAGAGAATCTCTGATTCCTCTTGCTTCCCTGAGGCCGGCCACTCCCACCAATCCAGTATCATCCACAAACTGTAAATGAGTCAAAACTTCAACCCCGATTTTAATTCCTGTTATCTGTCCTTGAAGTCTTCTTCTCAGGAGGAGTCTGCCTAATCCTTCAGCCAAGATGAGAAAGAGATAAGGAGAGCAAGGGTCTCCTTGGCGAAGACCCCGAGAGGCTCCAAAAGGTGGCGAGGGAAGCCCCTTAATTAAAACGAGTAGGAAGGCGTAGAGATACAGCTCATGACCCGGGCAATCCAGTCCTGAGAAAAACCAAAGGCAGCCAACATCTTGACCAAGAAGCCCCACTCTACTCTGTCATAAGCCTTAGACATATCCAGTTTGATGAACATTCCTTTGTTACCTGAATTGTGCATAGTATGGATAGCCTTTTGAGCCAGGATCACTCCATCCAAGATCTGTCTCCCTTCAACGAAACCCCCTTGCTCTGGGGAGATTATGTTCTGAAGAAGAGTTTTTAGTCTTTCAGCCATAATTTTAGTGATTATTTTGTAAATCACATTGCATAAGGCAATAGGTCCGAAATCGGAAATGTGAGCCCCCCCTCTCCTTTTGGAATTAAGGTAATAAAGGTGTGATTTAGAGCCTTGAGCATTCTTTTGTTAGTTCGGGACTCCTCAATGACAGCCGACACATCCTCCTCCAGGGTATCCCAGAAGGCCTGATAAAACTCAATAGGGAAGCCATCAGGACCAGGCGATTTTCCAGTGCACATCCCAAAGACCACCTTCTTGAGTTCATCACGATCAATGGGCTTAAGAAGGGCTTGATTCTCTTCATGAGAGATAATAGAGGGAATGCCATCAATGACTTCATTTTGGGCTTCCACATCATGCTCCATACTTTCCTTAAAGAGGTCTGAGAAATACTCCATTGAGTGGGAGTGCATACCAGGGAGAGTGTCAAAAGAGTTTCCATTCTCGTCTTGAAGGAGTTCCATGTTATTCAATTGTCTTCTAGCACAGGCAGAGCGATGGAAAAATTTTGTATTTCTGTCTCCTTCTAATAGCCAAGTGTTTCTTGCTCTCTGTTTCCAGTAGATCTCTTCTTGATTATCAATATCCTCAATCGCTTTGCGTAAAGCATCATCCTCGGATTTAAGATGCTCAGAAATGATTCCTTCCCTGAATTGTTTTTGCACCTCATTCCATCTGGTCAACAAGGGAGCCCGTTGGAGCTGGAAATCAGATTTGTTAGTTTGCCTCCACTGTTTTAGTTTACTCTTAACAAAAAGAAGTTGTTTATGAAATTTGAACATAGCTATCCCAAAAGGGAGATGACCTTCTTCCCACCACTGTGGAATTTTCCTTCGGAGGTCCTCTTTTTGCAACCAAAAATTTTCAAATTTAAATGGTTTGTAATCTTGCTATGACATAGTCCCTCCCTCCAACAAAATGGGAGAGTGATATGAGACTGGGCCCTCCAAAATCTGGAATTTGATATTCCATCTAACATAAGCTTCCTCCGAGACCAGAAACCGGTCAAGCTTAACCCTCCTGTTGTATGGCTCTCTTCTCTTATTAGTCCAGGTAAAGTTTGTACCAGGGCCTTTGATATCAACAAGGTTAAAGGCTTGGACTTGGGCAATAAAAATCCGGTCCCCTGTATCCAAAACTGGGATGCCACCTTCCTGATCCTTGGCAGATAATTTGGAATTGAAGTCCCCAGCAAGAATCCAATCAAAATCTTCCCGAGAGGACCTCATGTTTTGAACAGCTTTCCATTGAAGCCGCTGACCCTCGATGTTCTGAGCCCCATAGAAATTTGTAATTAAGACTTGTTCAGCTGTGACAATGTTCCTAAAAAGAGATGTGAGGACACCCCTCCACGCTATATGTTCTATTGCTATCCACGCCAAAGGGTTCCAAAGAGTAGTAATCCCTCTCGAGGCACCTAGAGCAGCCACAGCCATATGGCCAGCACCCCTCCAGATTCGACTGATAGTTTTACTCATAAGGTCTAAAGACATTTTTGTCTCCTGAATGAGCAGAAATTCAGTTTTACTTCTCTCTAAAAGTCTTTGAACAGCAGATTGATGGGTTCTACTATTTAAAACCCTCACATTCCAAGATTGAATAATCATTGGAAACATTGGGAGCAATAAGAATCAATTGTTCTCGCCAATCCTCCATTGATTAGCTTATCTCCTTGCACTGCAATTAGATCCTTATTGGATTTCCTGCCCACCCCTTGGGAATTACTATTTTTCGACCTCTTCTCCACCTGGGTAATCCCTAGAGCTGGTTTTTCTCTGATATTTTCTGCATTTCCCATGGTGACATTCTTAATAGCTGGCTGTGCTGGGGAGTGGATTACCAATGCCCCTGGGTTTTCAAGCTGCAAAATATCAGAGGAGTCAATCACCTGTTCTAGGACGGGGGTTGGTGAGGAGGAGCATGAGAATGGATGATATTATCCTCAAGGTTCCCATCTGCTCCTTCCATAATTTGGTCTTCTTGATCCACAAGAGATTTGAAGATTTCATATCGGTTGGTTGGCTTGGGTTGAGCTTGCTCCTTGCCATTTCTCTTTTTGTTTCTTCTTCTCTTCTGTTGTTCAAATCCATCTTTCTGGGCATCATAACCAGGGGGAATGAAGGGTGGTTCCTTGACCGGAGTGGGCTTACCCTCTCGGGGGCGATTTGGCAGTCCCTGTGGAACATCCGCTTTGGTGCTCAAGATATTTGGGTAGAACCTAGCCAAATGGCCATGCTTATGGCAAACTCTACATCAAAAAGGTAGGGCTTCATAGTCTAACTGCTGTATCCAGGATTGTCCTGCTAACTCCAGTTCCATCTCAGCTGGTAGCGGCTGGCTAATATCCAGTTCTACACAAATTCTAGCATAAACAACAGTGTTTCCTTCTATGGTATCTTTGGAAACTCCCAAATATCTACCTAGAGAGTTACCTATCAATTCAAGAATCTGCTCACCCCAAAACTCCATCGGGAGAGCATACAGTCGGATCCAAACCGGGACAGCTGTGGGCTCAATGCGAGGGTCGAAGCCCGCTCTCCACGGTTGGACAAATAACCCTGTCGGGCCATGGCTCCTCTTTTCTGATTCAAATGCTCTGTTTCAATCCGCTAAGGAGGAAAAAATAATAATAAAATACCCATTGCTTATGGGCCATAAGGAGTACTCATCGATAGGCTCCCAGTTTTGTCTCACCCAGGTGTGCAGAAAGTGCAGGGTGGGTCGGATGCCCATGAATTTGCAAATCAGGTCATGAGTAGCGCGGTAGTTGATCGTGTCCTCGACCAGCTGTGGTTCTATGACAATCTTCGGTCTGGAAGCGGATTGCGGGAGACATCCATTGACTCTATGCACATGAGAACCCTTGCCCGCATTCCTGTATAGCAAATGGTAGGCACTCCGCTGAGCTTCATCGGAGGAAGACGCAGGGTTTTCTCTTAATATCTCGGCATAAGAGGTCTTCTTCCCATCGAGAAATCCTGGAGGAGACCCCATTGGGCCCTCTCGGGGCAACGAAAGAGCCGTCAGCGAAAAACAACAACAAACCACCTGAGTCCCTGGTAGAATCTTCCCACCAGAAACCCTAGAGCCTCGGTCGACGACAGTTCAGAAAGTTTCCCGCCAAATTGCCAGAGCTCAAATAAACCAGCAATCAATAATTTATCAATCTCGGGTGCCTTGTTAGGATGGAAAAAGAAAACTATTTTATGTAGCTCCTACATGGATATCTTCTTCATCGAGCTTTCATTTTGTCTCTGTGTAATAATTGATGGAATATTTTGCAAAAACCTATCTTGTTTCATTTTCTTGCCTAGTATCTAACAAAATACTTTTGAAATAATTAATTGCTTCCTTCCTTATATCTTTATCTTCCTTAATATTTCTTCCATTGGAGTTAAAATATTTTTGATGTGATGAAAAGTAAATTTTGTTTTTGTTGTAGCATAAAAAATTTTAGGGAGAGGGTACAGTTTCAGTCACTCTTCCTGATGGCAAGTGTTAGATTGACAAAGTCCTCTATGTTCCGGGATTGGCCAACAATTTGTTGTCAGTGACACAAATCCTGGACAGAAATATGGTTGTCAACTTTCATGTTGAGAATGGAAAGAAGTGTTGTACTATTACCAGGAAGGGTAAGCAGATTGCAACAGCTTCATATAAGCACGGCTTATTTGCATTAGATGCTATCTCTACTCCACATGTTGCCATGACTGTCTCTACCAAGGAGGCAACTTCCCTATGGCACAAGAGATATGGGCATCTTAGTTCTAGCTACTTACTTGAGCTCAACAAGTATGAGATGGTAAAGGGTCTTCCTTCCCTTTCTGCCACATTGCCAGTGTGCTCTGACTGCTTGGCAGGAAAGCGGCATAGAGTACCATTTGAGAAGAGCTCTACAAGAGCAAGAAAACCTCTGGAGTTAATTCACACCGATCTATGCGGTCCTTTCACACCCAATAGTGTTGGAGGGAAGAGGTATTTTCAGTTATTCATAGATGACTACTCACGAAAGATGTGGGTTTTATTTCTCCAACTGAAATCTGAAGCTTTCGCATTCTTCCAGCAGTTCAAGAAATCCGTTGAGAAGGAGTCAGGGGCTTCTATTAAAACTCTTCGCTCAGATCGAGGGGGAGAGTTTACCTCTAATGAATTTTCTGCATTCCTAGATAAGCATGGGATCAAGAGACAGTTAACAACTGCCTATACTCCTCAGCAAAATGGAGTTGCTGAGAGAAGGAACCGTTCTATCATGGAAATGGTTCGTTGTATGCTCACAGGAGCTACTCTTGGGCAACAATATTGGGCAGAAGTTGTCACCACTGCAGTGTATCTGTTGAATAGGGCACCCACAAAGGCCCTAAAAGGAATGACTCCACAGGAAGCATGGAGTGGTCGAAAACCCTCCATATCTCATCTACGTATTTTTGGATGTCAAGCTTTCATGCACATACCGAAAGAGAAAAGGAAGAAACTAGATGAGAAAACACTGAGATGTATTTTTCTTGGATATTCTGAGCACTCTAAAGGATATCGGTTGATAGATCCTTTGACCAAGAAAATTCATATCAGCAGAGATGTTGTCTTTGATGAAGCTTTCACATCACAGAGCACATCTAAAGTACACCAAGATATTGTGGAAACTAAGGAAGAGAAGATTCCTTCGTCAACATAGACAGGAGGTCCTTCTACATCTTCTTCACCACCATCGAAGAAGAATCCTAAATGGTGTACAAATACAATCAGAGATGCAAATTTATCCACTCCTCCCAATTTGAATTTGGATAGACCTCGTACACGCAGTATGGCTCAAAAGGAAAGAGAAGCCAGAGAAACCGGTGAGGTTGATGATCTTTGTCAATCTTTTGAGGAACTTTCTGTGACTCCAAGTACAGAAGTTGAGGATATGGATATTGATGATGACAGGGCATTCATGTCTACCATAGATAGTCTTGAACCTGCATCAGTGCAATATGCTCTCAGTGAGCCTCAGTGGAAGGCCGCTATGGATACAGAGTATGAGTCTCTGATGAAAAATAAAACTTGGAAGCTTGTTGATCTCGTCGCATGGAAAGAAACCCATTGGCTGCAAATGGGTATATAAAGTCAAGTACAAGGTAGATGGAACAATTGATAAGCATAAGGCCCGTCTTGTTGCAAAGGGCTATGCTCAAAAGGAAGGCATCGACTATGAGGAAACTTTTGCACCTACTGCTTGGATGACCACAATTCGGGTTATGTGTGCTATGGCAGCATAATATGGGTGGAAAGTTCACCAGATGGATGTCAAAAGTGCCTTTCTAAATGGTGATCTCCAAGAAGAAGTCTATATGACTCAGCCTGAAGGATTTGAAGTGGAAGGCCAAAAGCAGAAAGTTTGCAAATTGGTCAAATCCTTGTATGGTCTGAAACAAGCTCCTCGAG
This sequence comes from Wollemia nobilis, assembly GCA_028583015.1. Taxonomy (NCBI): domain Eukaryota; kingdom Viridiplantae; phylum Streptophyta; class Pinopsida; order Araucariales; family Araucariaceae; genus Wollemia; species Wollemia nobilis. The sequence goes on from JAQPPZ010017091.1 coordinate 10,323,080, forward strand.
CTTGGTATATAAAAATGGACAATCACCTTATGCAGCATGGATTTAAGAGATGTCCATCAGATGCAAACCTCTATTTCAAGAAACAGGGTTCTGAGATAGTGTTGCTTGTACTCTATGTGGATGATCTCGCTCATTACGGGGAGTTCGAAACTATGATCTCTACTGTCAAAAGAAACTTGTGCAAATATTTTGAGATGACAGATCTCGGACTTCTCCATTATTGTCTTGGTCTGGAATTCAGCCAGAAGGAGCACACCATCAAAGTGTCTCAGAAAAAGTATGCCAAGACATTGCTCGATAAATATCGCATGACTGACTGCAAGCCAATGGCAACTCCGATGGAGAATGGACTTCAGTTATCACGATATGATGATTCACCTCAGGTAGATGGTACTCTCTATCGACAGTTGATTGGGAGTCTCATATATCCGACCAATACTAGGCCGGATCTCGTATTTGCTTGTCAACTATCTTTCGAGGTTCATGCGGGAGCCTAAGACCACTCATTGGAAAGCAAAGAAACGTGTTCTTCACTATGTCCGTGGTACTATGGAATATGGCCTAGAATACAAGAGGAACAACAAATTCTTCTTGCAAGGATACACGGACTCCGACTATGCCGGATCATTTGATGATCGCAAGTCAACTTCTGGATACATTTTTCATCTGGGATCCGGTCCTGTCTCTTGGCACAGCAAGAAGCAACAGGTGGTTGCTATTTCATCAACAGAGGCAAAATATCGCGCCGCACGTGAAGCTGTGTGCGAAGTGATATGGTTACATCGCATTCTGACAAGTATGGGCCATCCATAAAAATCTTCAATACGCTTGTTTTGCGACAATCGGGGTGTTCTGAACCTCGTCAAGAATCCAAGTGCATCATGAAAGAACAAAGCACATTGACACACAATGTCATTTCATTCGAGATGAAGTTCCAAAGCACCGAATTCAGCTTCAGCACATTCCCACCGATGCTCAAGTTGCAGACATTTTCACTAAGGCACTTGGACGTGTCAAATTTGAATTGTTTCGCAGCTCACTTTGTATTGCAAAATAATGTAAGGGGATGTTAGTATAGCTATTAGTTATTACATTACCCAAATAATGTAATAAAGGGGGATGTTAGCGTACTATACTTTAGTTTGTCCTTATTCATTATTTTGTTGATCTGTTGCAACCTACGTAACAGAGTTCTGTTTCTCTGTTTCATCCGGTGTGCTATTCCTAGAGTTGTAATTGTTATTTAAAGCACGCCTGCTGAATAATAATATTACTTCCATTTTCTAACATATAGGAGTTTTGAAAAGGTCCCTAAACCTTTTACAATAGGAGAAACCCTGCAAAACTTGGCTTAAGACCAACAATATAGGGGCAAGAACAATTATAAAGTACTACCATTGGCCACCCATCACCAAGTAAACCAGCTACAACTTGATACAAGAAATAAAATTAGAATAGTGTTGGTGAGCTTTAGAAAAACCCAGAATAAAATTCTAGCTCACCAAGAGAGCTTCACCAGCCATTGGGCATACATCCCAAGGCCACAAGAATTTTTATTGCCAAATACCACATCCTTAAAATTTGAAATAGAGCACATATACTACACTAAAACACCATTGAATCCATAAATTATGAGAGAAGAGCCATAGAGACCTCCCCAAAAGTTAATAACTGAAAAGGAAACTCCAATCCTCCCCAAATTAGAATAAAAAAACTCCATCTACTAAAATCTAAAAAACTTTTGGATCCACAAAATGACCCAATATTTGAATAAAATTGGAAATACTCCAAAGTTAATAACTGATAAGGAAGCTCCAACCCTCCCCAACTCAGAATAAATAAACTCCAACATCTACAAAATCTAAAATTCTTTTGGATACATAAAATGACCCAAAATCTGAATAAAACTAGAAAGACTCCAAAGTTATAACTGAGAAGCAAACTCCAACCCTCCCTAGTTTAGAATAAATAAACTCCAACATCTGCAAAATCCAAAAAAACTTTTGGATCCACAAAATGACCCAACATCTGAATAAAACTAGAAATACTCCAAAATTAATAATTGAGAAGGAAACTCCAACCCTCCTCGACTCAAAATAAATAAACTCCAACATTTGCAAAATCTAAAAATATTTTGGATCCACAAAATGACCCAACATCTGAATAAAACTAGAAATATTGCAAAGTTAATAACTGAGAAGGAAACTCCAAACCTCGTTGGCTCTGAATAAATAAACTCTAACATCTACAAAATCTAAAAAACTTTTGGATCCACAAAATGACCCAACATTTGAATAAAACTAGAAATACTCCAAATTTAATAACTAAGAAGGAAACTCCAACCCTCCTCGGCATAGAATAAATCAACTCCAACATCTGCAAAATCTAAAAAAAAATGGATCCACAAATTGACCCAACATCTGAATAAAATTGGAAATACTCCAAAGTTAATAACTGAGAAGGAAACTCCAACCCTCCCTAGCTCAAAATAAATAAACTCCAACATCTGCAAAACCATGATAAGAGTTTCATTTACGGGTTTTGGGGACCTATTTCTTACCTCTTGAAGCCACTAAGGCTTATTGGAAAAATTATTCTATTTTAAGTTGCTTAACTCCCACATATTTTCCTATCTTTGCTTTCAGGGTTTCCTAGGACCTATCAGCAATATATGATTCTGATTCTTTCTTTCTAAGAGATTTTTTGGAAGGTCTCACAACCTTCTCAACTCTGCCATCAACTGAGCATTTCCTTTGGCTAGAATTTTTAGGACCCAAATATCCCTTAACCATATTTATTTTTGGAGAAACCTCTGACAACTTAGAGGGATGAACAACCATTTGAACAATAGGTTCATCTTCCCCCAAATAACCAAAATAATTATGAAGGAGATAATTGGACACCAAGACTTTAGTAATAAGGTCCGAAGGTCTTACCTCAGAAATAAGAGCTAAAGAAATCACATTTGGTTGGGTTGGGGGCACCAAGTCCTCATCAAACACCACACCTGATACTTCATGGACTACACCATCTTCCAACTTTCTCCTAGGACTATTCCCAAGGATCATGTCTCCCAACTGGTGGGATTCCTTTGCCACTATTTGGAGCTTTAAGGGAATTAGGAAACTCCCAAGGTTAGTGGGTTTTGGCCCACCTATTTTATTCCCCAAGTTTGCATGAATCATAGGTTTCTTGGAGGATTTATGGATCCATTTGTTAGGGTTCTTCACCCTCCCTACATTAGGTTTTAGCCCCAACCCTCATCAAGAAAAATTCTCTAAAGAATGGCCTTGTAGTTTATATCCTGAACAGACACTAGGTCTATTTTTGTATACAACAACTTGATTCTAGGAGCCCAGATGGTTTTCTAATTCAAACGAAGAGGGGAGCTCAGATTTTGGGTTTGCCATCATGCACATTTGGACTGCAACCATCCTCATTTTTTATCTAGTGATTGAATCAATCAAAATCAAATCCCCTATTGCCTTGGCCATACCCCTAAGAATATCCTCATGCCATAGGTGGAAGGGTAGACCTAGGAAATTAACTCAAAGGGGAATCGAGTTAATATTTTGGGTATTTGGATTAAAATCAATCCCCCATTTTCTAAAAAAAATCCTCTTTTACCAAAGAACTAGGGGCCTCCGTCCAGAATTTGCTTTGAATCCCTTTCACAGTTTAGTTTAATAATAAAAAAATCTTTAAGCACTACAACTATTTCCAGCAATCCCAATGGCTTCCATTTGGTTACTACCCATTTTCAAATGGAATCCATATCTGATCGACCCCCTTGAAACTTTCCCACCAAGTTCAAGGTGCCTTCGTTCGGCATAATATTCAACAAATCCATTGGAACCCTAATCTTGTTCTGGACTGGGGATAGATCAAAAAGACACTTTGATCCACAACTCTTACTACCTTTTTCCATCAAAGCAAATAAATTTCTTAGGTCAAAAGGTTTAAGAAGTGTTTGATACCCCAAGTTACGATCCCCACCCTCATAGGTGATAGTAGTAAATCCATGATTAACAGCATGTCTCATACCCCTCCTGACATGCCACCTCACTGACTCCACCTGTGCCTTCTGCAGACACCACCAGAGAGCTCATCCCCCTAAAACAAGCCATTGAAGCAACCACCCCCACAACTGGTAAACCACCAGCACCAAAGACCTCCTGGAGTTTGCTAAACCTCTCCATTCTGCTAGCTCGCTCACCCCAAAAAAACACATTCCTGCACTTTTCTAAATCAAAAGCTTCACCCACCAACTCGTATTAAGCATCTAGTTCCATTTCGTAGAAACCCTCTAGCATTGGGGAGCTGCAACTGTGGAGAGATTTCATACCAAATACTTTAATTTAGGGTGGGCACCCAGGTATACCTTTTGTTGTATTAATTGCTAATATTAATTACTAGCATTAATACTAATATCCTCAAGTATTAAAGTTATCAACAATTTAATACTTTAATGGTTTTTATCCATCAATCTATGCTTACCACACACAAGCATATATGCCAAAACCAATGATATCACACACCATTGTTTTATCCCTAAGTAGGTGGCTCTTTTAAGATAGTCTATTGCTATCACCAACCTATTAAGGAGACTCATTGCACAAGCAAATTCTTGGCCCAATGGTGTGAACATACAATAGGAACAAATGCAATGCATCTATATGAAGGGTATTTTATTACCCTAAGTTGTCGATGAACAAGTCATCACCATCATTTCTCAAAATATCTCTCAACTCAGGTGGTTATCCAAATCAATCCACCAGTGAGAGCACCCGGTCTTGCAACCACAAATATATCAGCAATACCATATTCCAAGAATAGAATCAAAGCTTAAAGTGTAACTATTCATTAAAAATATAAAACAAGACTATTAATTGGACATTCATACATCAATACATAATTTATTGTCAAGAATAAGTCCTACCAAGGGGGTTGTTACAACAAGTGTGTGTTGAGAGAATGTGCACAAGTATCTTGTATGTAAGTGTGCAAATATGTAAAGTGAGGATGTGCACAAGTGTCTTATACTAGGAGTGCATGTAGGAGAGTAAGAGTCGTGTAGAAGTGTGCAAGTGTCATAGAGTGTACATGTAATAAGAGAGTGAAGAGTCTAGTATACAACTTGCAATATGATAAGTCAAAGGTCATGGGAGTTGTCATATGGAGAGTGAAGAGAAATAATACCTCGATAAACATCTAGAAAAGCGATAATTGCAGAATCAAATGAAAAATAGCAAAGAAGAACACATTACACAAGAAATTATCCTAGGAAACCCTTTCACAAAAAAACACATCAAGGATATCTCCTTATTGTATAAACTTGATTATCTCTAATACAATAATATCCTTTAGTTTCTTTCTTGCTTGCTCTACTGCTTGCGATTACATTTCTTGCATATTGCATTCCCCCTCCTTGGGGGGTGTCCTAACATTCCTCTTTTCTCACAAACCCTCATGCAAGTGTTGTTTTATATACCAACAACACAGGAAGAGGTTTTACAATACCATGGATGCAAAACCATAGGTTCAAATATATTAACCAAATATATTAAAATATGGGTTCAAATATATTAAAACATGAATTCAAATATATTAACCCAAATACAACCCATGTGGTTCTAAACATATGTTGAATTACTAGAATAACATGAAAATTTATTCAACATATTTCCAACATTCTCCCACTTGTTGAATACTTTTCATAGGGTCCAAAAATTACCATTGTCAACTATCAAGGGCAACCATGCCCATAGCATAATCTATAGTTCCATGCAAGTATCTAAAGATCCTCTTCACAATAGTCCAATTTTCCTTCCTATATTGGACATATATCTGTTAACTACTCCCACTGCATGTGCAATATTTAAACATATTAGCTTCACCTGTTATCTTCAACCATATATGGGTAAGGTAATAAAATAGTCTAAAAAACCACTTTAAAAAATATTACAAATATTACTAGAGCTAACTCTAAGAACATTACACCAGGAAACCACCACTAGCATCCACACCAATCTCTTTTGGACACAACTACACCACTTACAATAGCTTCTTTGGGTATAAGCTATACTAGTTACAATAGTTAATACTTGCCCAAAAACTTATGGTACAACCAATAAACCATCTTAGATATTTTTTAGCAACTTTGCAATAAAACCACTAGAACAAGCATTTCTAGCCTTAAACTCTAGATCTACCACTATCGAAGCTCACCATATCTACCACTACCAAATCTCACTAGATATGCTACTACTAAAGCTCACTAGATTTGCCACTATCGAAGCTCACTAGATCTACCATTGTTGAAGTTCACCAGATCTACCACTATCGAAGCTCACTAGATCTACCACTATCAAATCTCACCAGCTCTACCACTATTGAAGCTCACTAGCTCTACCACTATTCAAGCTCACCAACTCTACCATTTTTGAAGCTCACCAGCTCTACCACTATTGAAGCTCACTAGCTCTACCACTATTCAAGCTCACCAACTCTACCATTTTTGAAGCTCACTAGCTCTACCACTGTCAAAGCTCACTAGCTCGACCACTATCGAAGCTCACCAACTCTATCATTGTTGAAGCTCACCAACTCTACCTCTACCAAAGCTTACAAGATCTGCCATTGTTGAAGTTTACTAGATCTATCGCTAGAGAAGCTCACTAGATCTATTATAAATGAAGCTCACCAACCAGCTCTACCGCTATTGAAGCTCACCAGCTCTACCATTGTCAAAACTCACTAACTCTACCATTATATAAGCTCACCATCTCTACCACTATCGAAGCTCACTAGCTCTATCGCTATTAAAGTTCACTAGATCTATTGCTACATAAGCTCATTAGATTTATTATTATTGAAGCTCACCATATCTTTCGCTATCGAAGCTCACCAGATATTTCACTACCGACCCTCACCAAACCTTTCATTGTCAAAGCTCACCAGATATTTCACTGCTGAAGCTCACTAGATCTATCATTATCGAAGCTCACCAGATATCTACCCGTGTGCTTCCTATTATTTTTTATTTGCCCAAATTCTTCAATGTATTGCTTCCACTCAAGAATCAATTTATCTCAAGGTTGAAACCATTTCTCCTTGAACCAAGCTACAACCTAGCTCTAATACCAAATGAAGAGAAATAATACCCTAATAAACAAAATCTAGAAAAGCGATAACTACATAATCAAATGAAAAATAGATAAGAAGAACACATTACACAATAATTTATCTTGGGAAACCCTTTCGGGAACAAACGCATCAAGAATATATTCTTATTGTATAAACTTGATTGTCTCCAATACAATAATATCCTTTAGTTTCTTTCTTGCTTTCTCTACCGCTTGCAATTATATTTCTTGCATATTGTGTTCCCTCCTTGGGGGGTTTCCTGACATTCTTCTTTTCTCACAAACCCTCATGCAAATGTTTTTTTATATACCAACATAGAAAGGGGTTTTACAATACCATGGGTGCAAAACCATGGGTTCAAATATATTAACCCAAATATGTTAAAACTAGATTCAAATATATCAATCCAAATATATTAAAACATGGGTTCAAATATATTAACCCAAAAATAGCCCATATGGATCTAAACATATGTTAACTTGCGAGAATAACATGGAAAATATTCAACATATTTCCAACAGAGAACAATAGCCATGTACATGAAGATTCATCTTCTATGTCTATGGAGACAAATCTCCATACAATATAATGAATACAACAAGAGAAAAAAAGAAGAAATAGTTTATAAATATTTTGAGCAATCCATATTGTAAGTATTCTTCATGCTTGTACATGAATTATTATTGGCCATTTTACATTTATATTTGATATTATAAAGTGAATGTTATTTCATTATTATATTGGCCTAGATATATATTTGATTGCTCATATATAATTCTACTCTTATTAATTGATATTTTGAACTTTAATATTATGGCTAAGGGACCTATGATATTTTATGGTAGTAAGGCTTAAAATCCAATAGTGGTATCAGAGCTACCAATTAATTTTGTCTATTTTTATAGAGTTATATTTTAGCCATCTTAGTATTATAATTTGTCCACTTTGATATAAGTGAATACTTAGACTCTCTTTTAGGTGGTTTAATTGAGTAGAGATTGAGGAGACAAGGATTAGTCACCTTGATTTGGACTCAGATAATTTTGATTGAGGGCTAGCTCAGAAGGAAGTTGGACATTGATTGATTGAGAGCCAGCTCAGAAGAAATTTGGATATTGATTGATTGAGAGCCAGATTAGAAGTTTGAGGACATTCAAAGTTACCCTAATAATATTTAGGATTCTCTAGAGAAGAAGAGGAGAATCACTATTGAAGATTGAGAAAGTGTCAACTCAAGAGAAAGTTGGTCATTCAAGGACATTCATAGTCACCCTGATATTGATATTGGATTCTCTATAAAAAAGGAGAAGCATATTTTGTTCTTAGGTGCAACCTAAGACAATTAGAGAAATATTTTAGACATAGGAGCATCATAGCTACCAGATATTGAGAAGCATCATAGCTTCCAGGAGATAGAGAAGCATCTTAGCTTCAAAAGATAGAGGATTATTAAAGGTTCCAAGAATAGAGGAGCAACTAAGTTTTTAGAGAAGAAGAAGCAATACAAAGATTCTATAGAATAGAGTATAAGTAAATCATAGAGAAGAGAAGAGAAGAAACCAATATAAGCTTCATAAGATACAGAAATATTGAGAAAATAGGTTGACTAGAAATATCAATTCAATCTTAACCTTGGAGCAGTATTCATCAAAGATAATATTCAGTGCAACAGTGAAGAATATACAAAGCAAGACGCCATTATATAGAGGCCAATATTTAGAGGCAACATGAGTAGAAAGACTACAATTAGAGTACACAACCATATAACTACTTGATACAGCAAAATGTTGTATAGATTCAAGTGCCAACAAGCGCTAGCCTTCATGCTAGACACAAAATAGCAAGTACTCATAAGGTGCTAGAGACAAGTGTTCATAAGGCAATAGATATAGAACAACAAGTGCTTATAAGGCACTAGATATAGAATAACAAGTGCTTATAAGGTACTAGATGTAGAACAATAAGCGCTTATAAGGTTCTAGAGGTAGAACAACAAGCATTCATAAGGTTCTCAAGGAAAGATAACAAGCCATCAAATAATGAGGTCCCAGGAGAACAAGTCATCAAAAATGAGGCTCTAGAGAATGAGCCATCGAAGGGTGAGTTGTTAGAAAGCAAGCCATAAAAGAACGAGCCTCTAGAAAATGTGCTACCAAAAGGTGAGCTATTAGAAAGCAAGCCATCAAAGAATGAGCTTCTAGAGAATGTGTTGTCAAAGGATAAGCTATTAGAGAGAAAGACACCAAAAAATGGGTCATCGAGAATAAGCTACCTAGAGAACGAGCCATTAGAGAATGGGCTACCAAAGGGTGAGCTATTAAAGATCGAACTTCTAGAGAATAACTTACTAGAGGATGAGCCATTAAAGGGCAAACAACCTAAAGTTGAGCTACCAAGATACGTCCATGGTCATCAAAGTGATAGTGGATTGAAGCTACCAACAACAAGGTTTTTCTCGCTTCATCGACATGTATTGTATGTAGTACACGATCCAAGCAACGTCTAACAGTAGAGATAAGAGTTGGAATACAATAAGCTATCAGGCAAGAAAACCAAGTGTTAAGGAACATTGGAGAAATAAAATGTTCTAATTATCACCTAATATTGCATTGAGATCAACAATAAGCATTGCATCTAGAGCAGCATTGAACGACAATTTTATTGATGCAATCCTGTTACATTTGGTTTATTTTTTTAATTTTTGGAGGAAAATAAATGAATTTGAAATTGCTCTAAAATGGAGTTATAAGATTTATGCACATTAATATTTTTAAAAGGTTATTTGGATTTAAATCTATCTTTTTAGATATGGAGTGATAAAGTTTATTACATAGGTTTATTTTTGTAAGGTATAAGTTAATTTTTAAAAGGCTTTGAATACTAAACGTTTAGAAGTTTTTTAAGTATTTGAAAAATTGAAGAATTAGATATTGGAGTTAAGAGGAGTTAAGTTTTTGAGTTTTAATTTTTTGAAATTTGAAGGTTTTTTTGTTTAAACACATTTTAAAGTTATTTGAAGCATTTTGAAGTTTTGAAAAGTTCAAAATTTTTGAAATTTTTTGAAATTTGAAAAATTGCAAATATTATTTAGTAGGGAGTTAAAAGGACTTCTACATCAAAGGTTTAGAAAATTTAAAATTTGTAAATTTCATATTTGATTTATTTCTTAACTTGGGAGATATAATAATTTCAACTTAAAAAGAAAAAGATGGATAATTTGCACAGAGGAACATCATAATATGGGAGAAATTATCAAAATGCAAGACCATACTATATGAGAGGAAAATTTCAAAAACAAAAATTGTATCAAAAACAATATTTTGGGTTCAAAGGGCAACATCATAAAATAATTCTTCAAGATTCTTATCAAATATGTGATATAATATAACTCGAATTTCATCAAAAAGTACAAGGAGAAAAAAATGTTTGGTATATTGATTCAAGTGTTAGTCATCTTATGACTAGAAACTTACATTGGTTTGAATTCTTAGAGGTCAAAGATAATATTTTACTAAAAATTATCAATGATAAGATGTATCAAGTTCAATGAACTATAAGGGTTATACCTAGCATACCATTTTCAGATTTTGTGCTAGAAAATGTTTTATATGTTCTTGTACTATCAAGTAATCTTATATCAGTTGCTCAATTAGTTAAAAATGAAAGAACTATGGGATTCAAATATACAAATGAACATATAAAATGCATTATTAAGAATCAAAGCAACAACCTCGTCTACAATTTAGATAAGAAAATGAAAAATAAAACTTAGTTCAATAAATTCATGAAATTCAAGATTTAGAAGAAACATCAGAAGGAAATGAATTCAAAGCTCTTACAGTAAAACTCTTGGTCAATGAAGATGTTAAATTTTTAGAGAAATTAGAAGATATTAATGTTGCAAATATTATTGAACATCAAGATATAGGAGAAGAGATTTCAAAAAAACGCCATGACAGGATCAAGACCAGGATTAAAAAGAACTGAATAAAGAAATAGAAGAAGAATATCAAGAGAGTAAAGAGGAAGAAAGTTGAAAGATATACAATTCAAAAGCAAGTGTGAGAACAAGAACTTGAAGCTGAAGATGAATCTCAACCAGAGATTCAAGGTCACATGAAGATCAAAGACAAAGATTGAAGACAAAAATAAATATTGAAGACTAAAGTAATACAAGGAGGTGTTGGAGTATATTAAATTATTTGGTACATGTAAATGTACCCCCATGGTACCTTCATGGTACAAATGTAAATATGTAATAGATTAGGGTTGAGTCCGTAGTTTAGGTGAATGATTTATATTTTCCCTTTATGTTAAGTGTCAATGTGTAGGATATGCACAAGTATCTATAGTTTAGGTGAATGATTTATAATTCATCTTTACTGTAGTGATAAGGGCTTTGGCCTCTCTTTGAGAGGCCTAAGGTTGAAACCCCACTCAGTATGAGGGGACTAGGACCCCTCATGAAAACCTATGTAAAGTCACTGAGATGTTGTAAGCTTATTGCAGTGGTAAGGGCTTTGGCCTTTCTTTGAGAGGTCCAAGGTTCAAACCCCACTCGATATGAGGGGAGCAAAACCCCTCATAAAAACCTATGTAAACTCATTGAGAAAAAGAGTGCAAGTATGTATTGAGAGAATGTGCACTAGTGTCTTGTATGTAAGTATGCAAATATGTAAAGTGAGAATGTACGCAATTGTATTATACTAGGAGTGCATGTAAGAGAGTAAGAGTCATATAGAAGTATGCAAGTGTCATAGAGTTTGCATGTAATAAGAGAGTGAAGAGTCTAGTATACAAGTTACAAAATGATAAGCCAAAGGTCATGGGAGTTGTCATATGGAGAGAAATAGTCATATGAATGAGAGTTATCTTCTATGTCTATAATATGGAGACAAATATCCATACAATGTAACAAATACAACAAGAGAAACAAGGAGAAATAGTCTCATAATAAAGCTTGTATACAGATTTTGAGCAATTCATATTGTAAGTGAATGATTATTGGTTATTTGACATTCATATTTGATATTATAAAGTGAATGTTATTTCATTATTATATTGGTCTGGATATATATTTTATTGCTCATATATATAATTCTACTCTTATTATTAATATTTTGACCTTTAATATTATGGCTTATTTATTAAGGCACATGTGATATTTTGTGGTAGTAAGGCTTAAAAGCCAACCCAAATATCGTTATACAACTTGCATTCCAAAATAAAATGCTTCTTTGTCTCAATTACCCCTAATATATAAAAGATGCATTTTATCTCCTCTCGTTCCTCTTTTGGTCTCTTCCATTTACCTATCGCGTATTTAAGTTAGTTTGAATTGGTCCTAGAGTGGGCTATGAGCATATTTGCTCTCTAATTGACGTTTTTTCCTATACAAACATTCCAAAATAAAATTCTTCTTTGTTTTAATTGTCCTTGATGTATAAAACGTACATATCCTCTCCTTCCATTTCTTTGATGTAAATTGGTTCTTAGGTGGCCCATGAACATCTTTGCTCTCCCATTGATGTTTACCTCTATATAGGCCTTTTGGTGGTGATAATATGTAGCATTAAATTCATTAAGATAATATTAACACTTTCTTCCCGACTCTTCTCATAGAACAATTTTGAAATTTTCCTTAACAAATGCCTTTATGTCTTTTTTATTAACGGGGCATTCATTCAAGTTGTTATTCTATTTGTTCATTTGCTTGTTTTTCTTTAACTATGTTTTCTTTCTTTTCCTTAGATATTTTTTTATTACAACTGTAGGCTATATATTTGCATCTCTCTTCATTTTTTTAAAGATATCTTAGAAGACAGACCATAATGACTATATCTATAGAAAATACACATATGTATGCTAAAGAATCTCACATGGAACTAAAGATTTTATTTTGAATTTAATTGTATTAAGATATTTCTAAATCCTTTATATTTTCCTAAAGTGTTATTAGCATGCACTTCATATACAAACATCACTAGTACCATTTGAAAATAAGATATTAACTAGGATGGATTAGTGATTTAAGGGATTATTATGGTCTCACTATTGAAGAAAGGTATTGTTAGATTCGTTGTCAAATTCTTTGGAAAGTCATGTTGAATGATATTAAATATTCTTTGAATTTGTGATACTAAATCCTCTACTCTTATTTTAAGTATTCCATTTATAATATAGACCTAACCTTTTAATATATTCCTTAACTTCCCTTGATATAAAGAAATTTATTTCTAATTTAAATATTTCAACCATTAAATTTAACCAAATACTAGGTTCTTAAACTACTTTTTAAAACCAAAGGATCAAATTTTCTAATCATTCATCTTCCAAAAGCATTGTTAGCATTCTTACATTCCTCACTACTTAATTTTGTTTCTCTTATTGAAATAAACTTAGGAATTTTTTTTTTCAATTGGTTATATGGGATTGAAATTGGCCCCACCCGTATTACATCATCACCACATAGTGGTATCATAACACAGCTTGGATATTATCCATGTATCACTTGGAAAGATTCGAACCTAGGTCTCCTCCTTAAATATAAGGAATCTAACCAGTTGGGTTAATGCCAATTGATAAAAAAAAAAGTTTAAATAGGTTTTTATGAGGGATCTCGGTCCCCTCTTATTGAGGTTTGAACTTGGGTCTCCTGGATGAAAACCAAAGGACTTACCACTACAATATCCCTCATGGGTTCAAAAATTTAAGTTTACACGGGTTTTTATGAGGGGTCCTAGGCCCCTCATACCAAGGTTTGAACTTGGGTCTCCTTTATGAAAACCCAAGGACTTACCACTACGGTATCCCTTGCAAGTCAAAATAAACTGAGGACTATAACAAATTAAATTCCTTAATAACTCTCTTTTTAGGGGTCTTATTCATATCCCTAATATTCCATGATGTCATTTTCATAATCATCACTTTTTATATTTATTAGTGGGCTTAGCCCCACTTCTTAGTGGAGACTTTGGAACTTTGAACAAAGGTCTAAGATTTGAATCTTGTGGAGGTTAGGGGTGTACACCATGCTTCGGTATTCAAAGTATGGTTGGATAATCATATATTGGATAAATAACATCCTCTATGAAGGTTGTCTCATAAGGCTTATGGCCTCACGAACATTAAAAACTACTATTTCCTGTACTATTTTTATGAGGTTTCCTAAATTCATATCGCTTTGAGTTTCTTTCTTCTTATTTCATGCTTTGATGGTCTCCCTCTCCTTTTTCCATTTCCACCAATACTCTCATCTTCATCAATATCTTCTATTTTTTCATATTGTTCGTAATGATACTCGTCCTCTAAAGGTTTGTGTTGTCCTAAAGAATCTAAAATGCAAGGAATAGCCTTATAAACATTTTCTTCTTTATGTTGCCCCAAAAACCCTAAAGTGCACGAATGATCCTCCATAGTCATTACTTTCTTATGCTATCCTAGAAACCCTAAATTTTCTTTGATATCTTTCATATACTTTTCTTTATTGTGTTTCTCTTGAAACCCTAAAGTGCAACGAATACACTTTATACTATTTTTATTTTTATTTCAAGGAGAATATTTTATGCTACTTGAGGAAAATAAAGATGATTTATTTAGATTAATATTGACCTTCTTCACCTCATTCATGCTAAAATTTTCCTCCCATATTTGTTCGCACCTTTCACTCCTTTTGTATTTGAACTTGCACATTGTACTTCCTCGTCCCTTATTTCATTATTTTCTTCTAATGGTTGATTTGAGTGAACTATAATGGCCTTTGCCATTTGATGATGGAGAGGGGTTTTTCTTGCCACCTTTTTAGGAATGAAAATCCTTTTTTTAACCCAACTTATTTTATGATATGATATCCTTGTTTCATATTGAAGTTTTCCTCATGCCCAATTTTTTCCATCACTTACTCCATTTTTGCTTTGTAATATCTTGCCATGTGTCCAATTTCATGATATTTGTGACATTGAAATACAATTTTTTCATAATCCACTTATTGATCCTATTCTCTTTATTCATATTTAATCCTAATGGACTATGGTAAAGGTTTTGAAATATCCATGGCAACATATATTCGAGTGTATTCATCATACCTCCTCTCCTTCATAATCGGTCCCTCCTAGACAAACTCACCTAGAATATTATCAATAATATTAAAAACCTCCTTATTGAAGAGTTGATCATAAAGTCCAAAAAGCCTAATCCAAATAGAAAGCCTTTAAATAGTCTCAGAGTCCACAAAAAATTTCTCACTCCAAGGTTTAAAATATAATGCATCTTTACCCCTAAACCAATGGCCTTCATCCATTATTTTATCCCTTATTTTTGAACTAGAGAAGATAATGAGGAAATTTTATTTTGGAAGAAAAGTTATAGAGTAATTTGAATTCAATCTCCACTTCGACTTCATCCAATTTTGAATCTCAAAAAACCTAGCTAGTGTCTATGGAACTTATATATTAACCCTCTAGTTTTAAGAATTGTTATGGCATGCTTGTTCATCTCATCTATAATACTAGGCAATGTTTGATTTCATTTGTAATGGTATGTCTTTAGATTTTGAAAATTTGTGTGGGAATATTTCTAGGGAGTGGCCATGGTGACAGTTGAAGATCCATCTACAATTTTTATGTGCATGTGAACAATAGTTTGAAGAAGTTTATTTGGCTAGAATCGTGGAGTGCACGCAACAAAGCTAGGGTTTGCAAAGTGAAGCACAAAGAAAATTAAAAAAATACAAGTGACAATAATTTATTTTTTTGGAAAAATCTTTTATTTGTTGGAGGAGGAACAAATTTGGGGGAAGACAAAAAACCCTAGCATCGATCAATTTTTCTAGGAGAGATCACGATATCAGTTCAATTTCCCTTTGATGAGGAGAAGTTGGATCATATGCGTCAAGTGCTTAAAACGAGGAAAGCACCCCATAAAAAACCACCTGCTCGCTCTAACAATGGTACCTTTGTGCCCAAGTTAGATGAGTCTCCTATGATTGAGGTACCTCCAACCCTCATCCAGAAGCTTTTGCTCACGCTTTCCACCCAAGCCCTTACATGTAAATTTATGGGAATATGGCCTAGTCCAATCACAATCTAGAAATGGATTAACACATATTGGGGAGGTAAAGTCTCCTCTTATAAATTTATGACGATAGGTAGGAGATACTTATCGTTATATTTACCTTTGTAGAGGACAAGAGCACTATATTTCATGGAGATCCCTAGTTTTTGGGATCTAGTCCACTCTACATGATCACGTGGAGCACAACATTTGATCCTCAAGAGGAGGAGATTAAAAAAGTATTTATCTGGGTGAGGTTGTCATTTTTTCCACTTCACCTATGGAACAAACCTTTGATGGAATTAATAGGGAACGCTATTGGAATTTTCATTGACTAAGCTCCTCCAAAGACCAATAACATTATATGTGCATGCATTTGTGTGTAAGTCAATCTGAAAAAGGATTTGCCCAAGCATATTGGAATAAAGGTGTTTGATTGGATGTATAACCAACCCCTGGACTATGAGCATATACCATTCAAGTGTATAATGTACCATGATAATGGATATTTCTCCCGAAACTGCCCAATTAAACAAGCATAGGAAACAAAAATGAAGAACTAGGATTCCAGGAAGTCAAAAGGAAACCACGTAGATCAAGAAGCAAGAATCGACAACTCAACCATAGAATAAAAAAAACTTTCAATGCAAAAATAAATTTGCAAGTCTTAATGAAGAAGAAAAGGAAATCACCTCTATAGATGTGATGGCTCCTAAAGATAAAGAGAAGATACCTACAACTAAAGCTGACAACTCACCATAGATCTTAGGAGATACACCAGAGAACACAATAGCTAAAGAAGAAACTGATGGAAACTCAAAGGAATAGGTAGAACAAACACAAGTGGAGAAAATAGTGATTCTTGAGGGCTTGTCGACCACATGACCTACATCTAAGGGAAGAAAATCGAACCAACAACTTAGAAATGAGCAAGCACAGAAAGACTTGCAATCCAACAACGTATGTCAAAATTGAGGAGAGATTCATAAAAAATAAGAAGCAATCCAATAAATGAAGATTACGTCATAGAAGTGTAGGGGAGTGGAAAGTCCTCTAAAAAAACTATCCCAAAGTTCTAATACAAGAGCAAAATCCGATAATAGTCTATATTTAGAAAATAAAAATTGTAGAGGCAACACTGACTTCAGAATAGCAAAATATATAGGCACAATCAAAATTGATAACTATTGATTTTGTGGGAGCTTCAATGGGAGTGGCTTTGGCTTGGGACTAATTAGTTTGTAGCTTACAACATAAGCAAAATAATTGGATAGGTAAGAAATTTATCTTACCAGATGTAACTAGTGTAGCAGTAATAATTTTTTATGGTCCAAATCATCCTATCCAAAAAAGAGAAGCATGGCAAAACTTAGCACAATGGCTAGACAATGAGAAGTTTGATAACTTAATACTAGGAGGAGATCTCAGCATGATTATCTACCACTAGGAGAAGGTTGAGGAAGTTTAGCAAGGGATCCAAATAAATATTTGCTCAATCAAATTATGGCAGATGAAAGCTTACAATATATTCAACCGACCAAAGGAAATTATACTTAGAGAAATATAAGTGTAGGGGTAAACTATATTGCATAAATATTGGATAGATTTTGATCAGTGAATCTCCTAACACACTTTTCCCTCACTTCCAATCATATCATTCAAAAATCTATCTTAGATCATAAGCCAATTCTCTTGGATAGTGGTCAAAGACTACAACCCTAAAAAATTCCTTTTAAATACAACTCTGAATGGGTGGTAGAAGAAGATTTCAGTGAACTTGTGGAAAGCACTTGGAACCAACAGGTCCAATCCACCAATTCCCAAGAAAAGTGGAAAAGCAAAATTCAAAAATTGAAGCACGTGATAAAAAAATGGTTGGCAAAAAAAGCGAGTCAAACCAAAGAAGAAACATTTTATGTAACAACTAGAGTAGCTAGAAATAGAAATTTGGGATAATCCTCCTCAACCATGGCAAGAAGAGATGTAAGAAATAACTTAATTCAAAAGCTCAATAAATTAAGCACTAAAGAAGAAACACATTGGATGCTTAGATCTTGAATGGTTTGGCTAAGAAAGGGGGATAGAAACACCAAATATTTTCATCTAAAAACCATTCAACGCTGCCAAAAGAACACAATCAATGAGATAGAGCATGAAGTAACCACTTATATAGATAGAGAGAAAAACAAGAAACTTGCCAATCAACATTACTTAGCTCTGCTCTTTGGAGAAAATGGTAACCCACATTCCCAGGGAATACTACTGCAACATATATCGATAGTCTTAAGTTTGAAAGACAAATAGGATCTCAGTCAGCCAATCACTATGGAGGAACTTAAGGAGATTATAACATCTCTACCAAAGGACAAAGCTCTCGAACTTGATGGATTCACAAACAACTTTTACCAGCAATACTTACACATCATAGGAGAATATTTGCTACGCATGATTAAGGATGTTAGGATGAAAGGTAAGCTTCTTGGAGCCATCAACTCCACCTTTATAGTATTGATTCCTAAAGAAAAAAATGCCACTACTTTCTCTAGATTCAGACCAATTTCTCTGTATAACTCTTCCTAGAAAATTATTACCAAACTCTTGGCCAATAGAATAAAGAAGAAACTTGACAAACTAATATCAGAAGAGCAAGGGGGGTTCATGCCTGGAAAAAAAATATATAATAATATCATAACAATGCATGAAGCCCTCTATAGTAGTAGAAAATAAAAAATATATACAAATTATTATAAAACTTGATATAGCAAATACCTTTGATCGAGTTAATATACAATTTGTAGAATAGGTCCTACATTAGGTCATCAAGTGGATCAAAGCATGCACAAAAAACCCATGAATAGCTCTCTTAATAAATGGAGAACCAACAAATATCTTTTAGGCTACAAGAGGAATTAGACAAGGGTGTCCACTATCACCATATCTTTACATCATTTTAGCTGAGACTCTTGGAAGATTAATTAACCATCTTCGAAGAGAAAGAAAAATAATAGGGATAGAGGCTATAGCAAGATGTAAAGTTGTAACACATGCCCAATTTGTAGATGATATCATTCTTCTAGGTGAAGCCACCAAGAAAAATGCTAAAAAATTCAAGTAATGTCTGGATTAGTTCACACAATCTACAGAGGCTTATATAAACACTCAAAAGAGTCAGTTCTATACACAAAATGTTATAGTACTAAGAATCAAACTCTTTTGCATTATCCTAGGATTTTGGTCTGGCATAGAAAAATACTTCATATATCTAGGAGTTCCCATGAGCTTCCACCTCAAAGCCTTAGACTGTTGGACCCCAACATTGGACAAGATGGTTAGGAGGATACAAAGTTACAATAATAGTTGGCTCAATCTTGCAGGAAGGGCAATATTGATAAAATCAGTGTTAGATTCTCTTCCAGTCTACCAACTATTAGTATATCATGCTCCCAATTTTATTTTGCAAAAGGTATATGGAATCAAACACAACTTCTTATGGCAAGGAGGTAGGTAATCAAAAAGAAAAAAGTTCCACTTGCTCAATTGGGAGATGGTCACCAAAATTAAAATTCAAGGACTAGGAATCAAAAAAATAGAGATAGTTTTGAAAGCACTAGGAGAAAAAATTCTCTGTAACATGCTTAAACATAATTGAACATTCTTGTGCATACTAGTTAGCAAGTATATAAATTATCAAACAAGTATGCAAATGCTCAAACACATAGAAAATCTTCTTAGAGCCTCATTGGTTTGGAAATATATACTGGCTACAAATAGCATAATAGAGGATAGAATTTATTGGCTACTAAGATATGGTAAGTCAATTAATCTATAAGAGGACCCTATACTATAAAATCTATCATTAAATGAGAGAACTCCAATCGAATTGCAGAATCACTTGGAAAGCCAAAAAATACTCAAATTAGGTGACTTGTTTTGTTGGACCTCAAAAACTCTGAACTGGATCTCCCCTCCCATTCCATCCAATCTTCAAGGAGATTGGAATTATTTTAAGTCCCATATGGTGAGCATTAGACCTCTTCATCCCACAATGGTAGACAAACTTATTTTGGGTAGCATTAGCAATAATGGGGAATACTTAGTGCATCTAGGAGTCCCACATCAGCAGATTGGGCCTGCCAACAAAAAATTATCGATAGTGTAGAAAAATATAGCACCACCTAAACTCCAAGTATTCGGTTGGCTAGTCTCTCAAAATAAAATATTAATAGGTGATAATATGTAAAAGAGGATTGCAGCAAGGCCTCATGTTTTTTACAGGTGCAGGCAGAATAGTGAAATAATTTTCCATATTTTTTTTGAATACCCAAAGGTAATTTCAATTTGGTTAGGAGTAACCAAAATTCTTAGCACTTACCACTCTAAAAGGTTAACCATATACACATGTTTTACCAATTGGAACAAAGAATATAAAGGTAAAATCACAAGTAAGCCCCTCCTAAAATATTTGTGGAGCTCTATACCATATTTTGTCATCTAGCACATCTAGTTGGACAGAAACCAGAGGATTTTTGAAGGCAAAGGTAAGGACAACAAAACTCTAATACGAAGGATAAAATAAAAATTAGTCCTAAATATCAAATCTAGTTTCAATCAACAACAATATGAAGAAGATTTGTCACCCATAGAAAGAACCAACTTAATCTCCAAGCTTTCCTGACATAGGGAGGCTACGAAGCAAATAATTCTTTGCCTGACATATATTTTTCAATGCTCTTCTTTGATGGTACCTCCAAGTCCAACCCTGGTCAAGTAGCGATAGGGAAACTTATTCTTACAGGACCCCGTGAGATCTTTCTCAAATACATGATTAGCTTGTGAACAAAGTCTAACAATGTGGTAGAGGCTACTGGATGTGAAATCAGCTTAAAATCGGTGGCGAAGCAAGGAATCACTCAGGTTATAATTTATGAGGATTCTAAATTGATAATAACAACTCTTGTCAAAAATACAAATTTTAAATCTTTACAATTGAAGATTATTCAAGACAGGAACTAGGCGGGATAATTGGTAAAATATTTTATCAACACGTAAGGCAATAATTCAACAAAAAGACTGACACACTAGCGAATCAAGCAATAAATATAGCCCCTGGTTATTATCACCAAATCATTAAGAAGCAAAAGGGCAAAGATGGTATGAGATAATGAGGAGGACTCCAATAATGATGTCCTTTTTTGTCTTCATGTTTTATTTTTTAGAATGCTCTGTTCACTTTGATCTCTCTTATTAGAGAGTTGTGTACCTTGTTGTTAAGTAAATAAATATTTTCCTTTTAAAAAAATATTTGATTTCATTTGTTTCTAGAAACTACTATGAAAATTGACATGGTATTAGAATGGATGTTTGCTTTTTTTAGCATTAGAGCTTCTATTAATGACAATTCTCGAAATGGCTTGTAGAGAAGATTTTTTGAAGTTGATGGTATAATTTGAAGATGAACTTGGATCATGAGTATCTCACTAGAATCAATAGATTTACTCCAAGAGAAATATTAACTGACAAAGAGGTAGAGGCAGAGGCATAATTAGGAAGGCAAAGGAGAATCCAAGTGGTGGAGGTAGATTCCAAAGATACAGACAAAGGCAAAAGTAGAGAGGCAAAGGTAGATTTGAGTGGTGAAAATAGATTCCAAAGGTAAAGGTAGATCCAAATGGTGGATGTAGATTGTAGTGTAGTTGATAGATTTGGGTGCATATGTAAAGGTTCTTTCTCAAAATATCATAGTGAAAATGAATACAAGTGTATAGAAAATACAAAAATAAATCTAGGAAAGCCTTCAAAGCAAAGTACCTTTTTTTCTTCTCTCGATTTTTTTTTTTACGGTCCAAAAGTCTAAAAGTTGAATAAATACATTTGGTGGGGTTATGGGTAGGGTTAAAAAACTAAGACCTCAAACATTCTAGTGCATGTTTTTTGGGAATGTTGAATTAGGTAATGGCAAAACTGCAACACAAAGGAGATAAAGGGAAAATAGGTAAGATTAACTTGAATATATCTATTGATACCATGGCTAGCCCATCTCATGATAGACTAGTAGTTTTAGAAGAATGCATTGGGTCCTTGCAACATGAGATGTTGGAAGTGGCCATAGTCATGAGGGAACAACAAATTTTCATCATGGAATAACAAAAAATGATTTCAAAACAAGTTATTCAAATCAATCTATTAGAGACATCATCAGTATATCTAAAATCCTCCACTACCATGGGCTTATGCAGTAGTAATGATTCTATAAATGGACCCCATATTCAAACTAAGTTGTAAATCAACAAAGAAGAAAATAAATACAATCTATTACAAATAAAAGAAATTTAAGCAACAATTGCAAACATGATGACAAAACAATATGTGAAACAAATTAGAGGAGACTAGATCATGGGCACATGTGGTAAGATATCCAACAATTAAGTCAAAGGAATAAAGAGATTTAATAGAGAAACAAATTAGAATGCAATTATTAGAAGAAAAGGAAAGACAAATTTGGTTAATAAACATCATCATTAAGGGAATAAAAAAGCATGGAGAACAAGAAACACAACCAATTTAATAAGGGATTTTATTGTTGATAAACTTCATTGGAGCTAGCAAATTCATCAAGCATGTAGACTAAGAAAAGTAAAGGAAGACATGAGAGCTAGACCAATTTGAGTCATAATGTTCAATATAGGAGATAAATAAGGGTCATATTTTTACTTGGATGAGGATCTTACTCCTATACAACAAGAAGAGACGAGGGTAGAATGAGAAAAGGTAAAGACAACAAGGAGTGAGGGTAAAAATATATGGTTGAAAAATGGGAAAACATGTATTATAAATGGAATAAACCAAAATAGATAGAAAATTAGGACTTGTCGGGAACATTTAACATTGGTGAGTTGGAATTACCATGGATATCTATGGAGAAAAGGTCCCTATCTAGGACCCATGCCTAAAACAAATTATGACTTTGTATTAATAGAAACACATGAACATGATGGATGAAAGATTCTATATTGCAAAGGATACAAAAATATATTAATATGAAATGAAGCAACATTAAATAGAAAAGGACATGAAAGTGTAACAATACTAATAAAAGAGTTTTGGGGTAGACTGATACAGGTTGAGAAAGAAGATCCAAATAAACAGTATATATGGATCAGAATCATAGATAATAAAAATTGATTAGCATTGCAACTTGTTATTTTACTTTACAATAATTAGAGTTTTATAGAAAACATGGATTAGATCATAAATATCCATATATGGCATTGGTAAAAGATGTCACAAAATATAACAAGCTGGGAGAGGTGGTTTTGATGGGTTACTTTAATGCCAAGATAACAAAGAACAAGCAAGCTCTTTAAAGATCAATGAACGCATAGATGATAATCTACTATGGGTGTAATGAGAGGTGGATCACCATTGGCTAAGGTCTTCAAATAAAATTCAAGGACCCATCACACAGTATGGAGAATAATTTTTTAACTATGTACCATAGATGGATTGATAATTTACAATGGCATAAATATATGGAAATTTTTTGGATATAATACTTATCAAACACATAATGGAAAGAGCAGTTGATTATGTTATTTGCTCACCAAACTTCATTTCAAGGATAAAAGATTTAGAAATCAAAACAGTTACCATGGAGCTCAAATTTGATCACAATCTAATGTACATAAATATCCAAATGCAAGAAAATTAGCATGAAAAATATCTTCAAATAACTGAAGGAAAGACAACAAGAAACATCTATATGACAAAGAAAAACTTTTAAAACAACATTCAAGCAGATTATGCAAACAAAGGAAAGAAAAAGGATAGATATTTTTCAAACTTATACTTTTGATAGCAATAAAGTGATGGATATAGTTAGAGAAGCTTTGAATCATGCAAAAAGTTAAACCTAGGGGAAAAACCTGAAAGTTTTTTTAATAAATCCATGGTATGATGAAGAATACAAAGCAGTAAGAAGAACCTTGAAAGAACCAGTCAAAGAGAAAATAAAAAGCAAGATATATAAATAGCTAGTGAAACAAAAAAGGAAGAATGCATAAGAGAAAGGTAAAAAGAGTTGATATATCTTACAAAGCATAGCCCAAGACAAATTTGGAAAGATCTACAACAAAGCAAAAGGTACACAAAAAACAATATCACAAGTGAACAATGGTTGTAGCATGCTAAGTAATTATATGAGAGAAACCAGGAAAAAGATACCCCTCCTATAATTGACATTGAGAAACTTTTTTCTTAAAAGATGTGAATGAGCGCATTAATAAAATATCAATAGGTAAAGCTTAATATATAGATGGTTTGCAAGCTAAACATCTTAGGATTGACATATTAGCACCACACATCCAAAATATTTTTAATAGCATCATCAAAAGAGGCTTTCCACTAGAATGGATAACCAACCTAGTCATATCATTGCATTAAAATAAAGGAAGAATACATAAGAGCAAGGCAAAAGGAGTTGAGATATCTTGCAAAGAAGAGACCAAAATAATTTTGGAAAGAGATACAAAAAAGAAAAAGGCAAATAAAAAAATATCATAAGTGAACAATTTGTTTTTCTATTTTTACATGAAAGGATGATTTAGTTTGGAATTTATCAAACGATGGTAGATAGTCGATCAAGTTGGGATATGAGGATTTAGAGCAATCAAAATTTCCTTCTTTCATTAGAGGCTTTCCCTAAGGCCTCAATATTCCTTTGGTTAGCAATTCAAAGTAATATTCTTACATGAGAGAATCTAAAAATAAGAGGATATTATGGACCTTTTAGATGTGCCTTGTGTGAGAAGGATTTAGATACACCAAACTATTTACTTTTTCATTGTTCCTCTGCTCACACCATTTGGGTTACTTTTTAAAAAATATGAAATTATATTGGGTAGCTCCATTAACATTGAAAGAGTTGATGAAATATTGGATTAGTTATTTCAAATCTAAAGCATTATGTATTCTATGGAGGATTCGACCTGCCATTATTTGTTGGAATTTATAGTTTGAAAGGAATAATAGAATTTTTAAAAATAAATCTCAAAATCATGCCCAATTTTGGAATTGTATTCCTCGACTCACTTTCAGGCCTCTAGAAGAATTTGGAAAGGAGATCCTATATCCCTGTACCTATTTATTATTATTTTTGAAGGATTGGGTATATTTCTTTTAAGGAATAGGTAACAAGGAGCTATCTTGGAAGTGCAAGTAGGAGCAATGAATCTAACCCATTTATAATTTGTGGATGACATAGGGTTTCTTGGGGTAGCTAATTTTAGGGGGGCAAGAGCACTCAAAGATGCCTTAAATACCTATTTGGAAGTCACAACCCAAGAAATGAATGCAACCAAGTCCAAGGTAGTATTTTTTAATACCAAAATGGGGATCCAAGATCATATTATAATTATCTTAGGCTTTTTTTAAGGCTTCCTTCCGTTGGACTACCTAAGGATTCCACTCTACCGTAAGAAGTTGAAGATGGTAGAATGGAAAACATTGGTGGATAAAATTGGTGCAAAGATAAACCATTGGATGCACTATTGGCTTTCGTTTGGAGGAAGGAAGATAATTCTTCAATTAGTGGTTCAATCAATGTCAATTTACAAGTTATCTATCCTCATTACTCTAATTAAAATCTTGAAGAAGCTAGACTCGTTCATGCAAACATTTCTTTGGGATGGTCCAAGGATGGGCAAGTAATGGGCTCTAGTATGGTGGGACAAATTTTGTTGTCCTAAAGCAAGCAAAGGATTAGGAATTTGAAAAGCAAAATTGAATAACCAAGCTCTAGCAGACAAGCTTTATTAGAGATGGATCTCCAATTAAGAAGCAATATTGTTTAGCAAAGTCACTACTAGTAAGTATTTGGGTAACATTCCCCATGAGGAAGCATGTCCCATCCCTATGAATGACCAAGGTTTTGTTGTTTGGAGAGTGTTGAAATTAGGAGATAAAGTGGTAAACCCAAGACTATTTTGGAAAATGGGTAGAGGGGATAAAGCAATTTTTTTGACTGATTCTTGGGACCAATACCCCCCCTTAATTTTAGAATTTCCAGAGTTGCAACCCCTTCAACAAAGCCTTGGGGCTATAGGTTGGATTAAGATAGCAAGTTATCTACATACAAGGCAAATTGAGACCTTTCTTATGCAACTAAAGTGGTGGGAAGAGTGGCTCTTGGTATGTGGTCTGCCTAGTGGTTGATGGCTTTTGAAGCCTTAATATTAATGTAAACTCATAGGATCAAATATATGATAGTCATAATATAGTAAGATCAATATAATGATGTAAATAAGAATAATATGATCCAACTAATATGTAAATAAAGGCTTATAATATATCAACTAACATTCATTAATATGCAAAAATATGAATGTAATAGTCTGAATCATATATGTACAAAGCATGTAGGATAACTTACAATATTAGTTGCTCATAAATGTATGAAATATTTATTACTCCTTTTCCTCTTACAAATGTATCATAAACTCTATTACAATGATGATAACAATGCTCTCTATACTCGTTATGCTCACTATGAATGTTATGAATGCTATATCCCTCTATGGAGTAATATATAGCCATTGTAGAGTGACTCTTTGGTTACTTGACTATTCCTTTCCTTATGCCAAGTCTCATGACTCTTGGCTTCCCTACTTGACACTTGCATACACATGACTCTATCTTGTATGCACACCTATACATGACTCTTCACTTAGCACTCTCTAATATAAGGACACTTGTGCACACTTACATATAAAACACGTATGCACATATACACACATAACACTTTCTCACATGACACTTGTGCATTTCCTACACAGTATTACATTACATAAAATATTTACTCATACTCTAATCTAAGACATAATCCTAATCAAATATTTACAAGTTGTGCCATGAAGGTATCATGGGGGTACATTAGCATGTACCAAATAATGTAATATTCTCCAACACCCCCTGTATTACATTATTTTGTTATTGAATACTTTAGTCTTCAATCTTGGTCTTCATTCTTCATCTTCAATCTACCTCCTTCAGATCAATATCTAAACTTTTAATATGAGATTCTTCTTTGACTTTGAATTCAGATTTTCTATTGCCCTTCTTGAAGTGATTTCTTCTTCTCTTGTTTCTTCTTCTTCGTTTTTACAATTTTATTTGAGATATATCTAATGATATATCTTCTAAGCATTGAGTTAGTAAATCATCACAATAGTATTATCTTGATTTCAATGATTCCTTATTGAAACTAACATAATATTCTTTCTCTTGTTTCATCCCTTGAAAAAAATCAAAGCTAATTAATGATAAATATATCATTAAGCATTATTTTGAAGAAAATATAATAGTGTTTTGAGAATTCCACCATGTTTTGAAGAGTTTTTCATGAAGATAACTTATTAGTGTTGTAAAAATTTCTTCTTTTGCCTCCTTAAGAAACAAAGAAAATTTCTCTTTTAAACCATTAGACATTTGTTTCTTTCCATCAAAGTTATCTATTAAGTTTTGAGAATAAAACTTAAGTACATGCAATATTTCTTCACTATCCTCATTAAATGCATTCTTAACAATTTCTTCCATGATATTGAATCAATACTAAGAAAATATTTCCTTTGATGTAGACTACCTTATATCTCCCTAAGTTTTAAATAAATTCAAAATTTCTAAGTTACAAAACCTATGAAGTAGAATTCCTTATATCTTCCTAATATTTAGAAACTAAGAATATGAATTTTACAAATTTAATTTTCTAAATATTTGTAAACATTTTGCCTCCCAAATAATTAATTTGCAAAAATCAATAAGCTTTTATTTTAAAAATAAAAAAATCAAATTCAATCTTAAAAAATTAAAAAATTCTACTTATCACTCCATAAACAAAGTTATTTTTCTTTTCAACTACTTATCACTCCTAAACTTAATTAATCTTCAACTTATAACTTAATAACCTTAATAATCAAAAAATTATTTCTCCTAAAGTCTTAACCTTATTGCTCCAAAAATAAATTTGGTAAACCCTAAATTTAAATTTGAATTTTTTTTTTAAGCGAAAAATCCCTTGTGGGGCTGCCTTGGTCTGAGAGACCATGAACAGGGGGTTCTACACCGTCAAAGTCACCCGGGAGTCACACCCGACCCTGCCCGCACCAACATTATCAATTAGATTTTGGATATCCAATTTAGCTTTTTGGTAGGGTGGAGATTTGAACCTGGGACCTCCTTTGGAGAATTGCCCTCTCCTCTCCAACTCACCTACGACACCTAGGTATTTAAATTTGAATTTACCTCCTATCTTATGTGCACCAATTTTGTCTTGCTACAGTGAAGTAGCTTGATTGCTCTCGATGTAATCTTGATTGCTCTCGATGTAATCTTGATTGCTCTCGATGTAACCCTAGAAAGCTTCTTTTTTGCATGCTTCAAAAAATGTTACACAGCTTAAAATTGGTGTACCTTCAAATGCTTGACCGTTCGATTCTGAGTGGTAGGAGGATACGTGTCTCTGGCATTATTTCTTCACTGCTTATATAATGCTCTAAGCATTGTCTAAAGTGTTAGGACTTCTAACGCTCATAAAACCCCAAACTTGTTTTTTGAAATGTCTCTCAACCATTCCTTTCTCCTTTGCTTTTGATGTTGGTCTTCAATTTTTTGCTTGTTAGTTATTCCTTAGATGTAGTCCTTTTGCATTCTCAATATTTTAAATTTCTTTGAAGTGTTCATTGTCTTAGGGGATGTTTTGAATTTCCTTGGAATGCATAATGTCTCAGATGATGTTTCAAATACCCTTGGAATGCTCGACATCTTAGGTGATGTTCTGACTGCCCTTGGAGTGTTCGCTCGACATAGTTGCATGAATGGCTCATAGATAAAGCTCTCTACCTAATAGCTTGGTGAGATGATCTATCTGGTTGTAGTCACTATTTGGTAGGTCAATATAATGAGCTTATTGTTTTGCATGGTGGATGTTATACCTTGTGACCTATCTTGATAGGTGAACGCACGTCTATGCTCTTTTATTTACGTACTGTTGCACTAATGGTTTCTTAGAAAATACTTTTTCCTTTTAAAACTTAATCTTGCTTCCTTTATATAGGTAGTTTTATCGTTGCTCTTACCGTAAGAATTAGTGCTCTATCTCTTGCTCTTTAGTTTTCTTTCCCAATGTGTAGATGTTGTACTCGCCTTCTTACTTGTTAATGCACGTAGCTCCATACTCATCTTTTATTTAGAGGAGATTATCTTCAACTCCTATGCTTTTAAAAGAAGTTTATAATGCTTTCATTACCTTTGTGCTTGTAGCAAACTCTCCTTTTATCTTCACAAGTGACTCTATGCAAAATACATCCTTTAATCTTAAAGCATGCAACTCTTTGTGTATAAGCTTTCCTTCTCTTACATAGACATAAAGCTTGGCCTTTCTTTCTTCTCTTTGTCATTGGTTGTATAGTTCTTATCCTTCTTAAGTATTCTCTATCTCTATTTGATGGTCGAATAGATTATTTCCTTCACTTGACTAAATAGCATACTCTATATAATGTCACTCTTAGTGTTGTAACTTTCTCAAACATCGCTCATTTTGTTTTCTTTGATGTTGGCTTCTTTCCTTTTCTTTTGTAGAACTTCTATCATTGTGAAACCTTATTTCTTATCATAGGCCTTTCTCTAATGGCCTCTCATTCAACTTTATATAGGCCTTTTTTTCTTACATATAAAAAGCCTTTCTTTCCTAGAGGGTTTTGAAGGTGACTGTGTGAGGGTTTCGGTTGTGGACTGACCACAAGTGGTGGTAGAGGCTGTATTTTGGGTCCTTCGGGCCCTAGCGACCAAATTGTTTTATTGTTTCTACCCAAAATAAACACAATATGTGTTGCAGGTGATCCACAATGGGTTAGGAATCTATCATTCAACAAATCTTCATGCTACAAACTTGATTGAAAATTGCTTCCAATTTTTTGCCCAAGGAAAAAATAAAAAACACACCTTTCCTTGGTGTCCAAGGCATGGATTAAAGAGGCCTAGAAACAAGTTTCAAGTTGCAGACCAAATAAGAGAAGCCTCCTTAGAAAAAGAAAAAATGGCTCAAAACTCAAACAATACCAATGCTAAGGAACACCCCCAAAAAAGATCCACTATGGAAACCCCTTTCAAGAGTAAGGATTTTGGGGATTCATTCCCAAAAATAAATTTTTAGGGATGCCCTCCATGATGTACATTCCAAGACTAATGCTAACATTAATCTTAAGGTTTCTCGTAGACCTCTAAGAATGCCTACGATTAATCCTAGAAAAATTGAGTCAAGATGTCTAAAAGCAGTTGATTGAACCCCAATAGTTAAGCTTTGCCCCCAGAACATTTAGGATGGCATAGAAGATTTGGAGAGAAGAGGATTGATTTATCATTTCTTGGGTTTCCATCCCAGCCTATCTACTTTCAAAGTGTGGGCTACAAAATACTAGAAAATAAAAGGTGAGACACAAATCTTTGTTTATCCCAATGGTTATTTTCTTGTTATTTTTGCTAATGATGAAGACAAAGAGAAAATATTTCAAGGGGGGCCCTAGTTCTTGGAAGGGTAGGGCTTTTCATGAAGCCTTGGTACACTAAATTTAAAGCCAAAGAAGAGATACCTTCTATAGGACTTGTGTGGGTTAGACTCTTTGGCCTCTCAATTGAATTTTAGAATCCAATTATATTTTCTATAATCGAAAATTCCCTTGGAATTTCATAATTACTACTGACTATACACACAAATTTAAACACATTATTTATGCTTGAATTGTGTCTTAATGGATTTCAAAAAACCCCTTCTAGAAAACATATCATTACAATTTAGAGAGGACACTTGGGAGCAAGTGGTAGAATTGAAGAACATAAGCTTATATTGAGAAGGGGGTGAACAGTATAAGACCACTTTTTATTTTTTATTTCCCAATCAATATTATGCAATGTAAAGATAGCAATATCAATAGCAATAATCAAAGCAATGCATAAATCACCACACACAATTGAGACACCATAATTTATGCGGTTCACCCAATGTGGGCTACTCCACGGAGAAAATATTTCACTAAAATTTTCTCAATCAATCTCTTGGGAATCCTTTCCCTATTACAATGTTTATGGACCTCTATCCAAAGGAGACACCAATCCCCTAAATCAAGTTTATGTATCTCTATCCACAGGAGATACCAATCTCCTAATCTCTGCTCTGGCTAGTGATCTTCTAGAAGACCTATGCCTCCACTGCCCTTAACAAATGGAACTCTATCCATAGAAGATACCTGTCTTCCCTACTTTGGATGGAGATATCTATCGTCAACTCTGTCACCTCCAAAGCTCTATCTAAAATCTGTACTAAACTCAGTCCATCGATCTAGCACAAATATGTCATCAATCTTTGTCTTCAAGCCTTAACTCAAATCTTGACTCAACTTTGTTGGATCTTCCCCAAACCTTAACTCAAGGTTTGAATAAATAAATCAATCAACTCTGCTCTCAAGTCTTCTCAAAGACTTGTCTCAAATTTGCCTTGTAAGCTTCCACAAAAGCTCACACTTATCTGTTCATAAGTCCTCTCTATAACTTGTCCAATCTACTCAATAAGTTCCCACAAGAACTTATCCAAATCTGCTCTCAATATGTATTGTAAGCTTCCACAAAGCTTACCCAAATATGTTCACAAGTCTTCTCAAATACTTACCTCAAATTTGCTAAATAAGTCCACACTAGAACTTGTCCAATCTCATAGAAACATAAAAATAATTGTTAGAGACTCAATATGCTCTATACTCATTACAATGCTCAATCACTTTCAATCACTCTTTTAGAAACATAAGGAGAAATGTTAGAGACTCAATATGCTTCACATTCACTTCAATTACTTTCTCAAATCAATTCAGAATACATAACCAATCCACTTGACTAGGCTCAACCAACTCAACTTAACCAATCACTCAATGAAACAATCCTTCCTTACAAACCCTAGTCCAAGCATATGGTATTCACTCAAAATGTTCCCAACAATTCTTATCAACCACTCTCACATAACTCATGTTCTTTTCAAATCCTAGTTCAAGTTCCTCACACAACCAATGGCTTCAACAACAATGCTTATAAGACAAGCTTCACATAACAATGATACTCATGTTCTTTTCAAACCCTAGTTCAAGTTCTTCACACAATCAATGGCTTCAACAACAATGCTTATATAACAAGGTTTTAACAACAACTCTTTATTCCAAAAAAAACCTTGAAGCTTTAACTCAACACACTCAATAAGGAAACCCTAATCAAGTCCTTTTCACTCCAGACTTATTTTCCAAAAAACCAACCAATCAACTCAATTATGGAAGAATGTGCTCATACCTTTTTCTTGATGATGAAGGAACCTCAAATATCTGTCACAACCATAAACATATTTTTGCCAATCTTAAGGAAGTTAGACAAACAATACAAATCATATAATCACTCACAAATACACCTTATTACTCATTTCTTAAAATAATATCCAACACCACAATAGTTTGAATATTCACTTCTCAAAAACCCTAACTCATCACAAATTTATCTCAATCAATCATATTTGACATAAGCCACTTCAGAATTTTATTCTTCAAAAATAAATCTAGTTTCTACTTATGACTTCCTACTTTAACATTGCATTTTTAAATATAATTCTTTTGAAAAATAATGCAACAACTAATATTTCCTTTTCTAAGGTAAAATAATTTTTACCCACCACTTAAATTTTTGACAATAAACCCACAAAACTTCCTTTTTAACTTAGGCAAAAATTCAAAATCATTTACCTCCTTATTTCTCCTAAGACTAACCTTAGCCTAAGTCAAAAATCAAAATATTTTAGTTTAAAAGAGTCTCACCACTTTGCATTGCACGAAGATTCGAACTGAGCACTTCTCTCCACAAGTGCTTTCACCGTGGCTCCCAACGTCGTGGAGCCATGTGCTCCCTTTGGAACCTTCACTACCTTACGTCCTTTGACTTCCACTATTCACACGAGCCACGAATTGGCTCCTTCACTCACGCTGTCCAAAACTTCGCACGAACTACTGTCATGAGGGAATTGCGAACGAAAACTGGCGTTAATTATTTTCAACGAATGTGAGTGGATGCCTTGCCTTTGAAAAGGCTATGATATTTATATACCATACACCTTCATTGCTCCACGTTGGCGATGAGGATGTCGACACCTTATAATATGCTTTATTAATTTATAAAATATTTAAATTCTAATTAGAATTTAAATTTTATAAATTAATTTTATAACCTTTGGCTTTTATGAAAATTTAAAGCCTCCTTTAGCTTTTCAAAAAGCTTCCTTGGGTTTTTATGAAAGACCTTTTATTTTGCTCATTCATGGTTTTAATAAAAACCCACCTTCATATGCTTCCACATAATATTAAAAATATTATGAAGCTCTTTTGCCATTAGCCTTTGCATTGTTCCTTGACATATTCCTTGACATCAATGATGACTTCGTTCCTTGACATCAATGACAACTTTGACTCAAAATGTTCAACAGGAATATGAGAGCATTCCTTTTCATTGCATAATATACCATGAATATGGTCATTTGGCTAGTGTTTGTCCAAATAAGATTCCAAATCAAAAGAAAGAGGACACAAACTTAGCAGGTTTCCAAATGCCTAAAAAGAAAAACACAAAAAAAATAGTTATGAAGGATCAAGCGATGTTGTCAACTAATATGTTTGGAATTCTTTCCACAAATAACCTCCTAGGTGAGGAAGAGGACATAATGGAGACAAAAATATTAGAAATACAATTTAAATTTGCAAGGAAGGACTTAGAGATAAACCAAGAAATCAAAGTTTTTCAACAAAGAAATAAGCGAAAAAACATAGACAAGAAGAACAATATTTTAAATGATAGAACTTCAAACAATTTAGATCCCAATACAGACTTTGTTGAACCTTCCAATAATGCTTTGGTTTTGTATACACATACTTCAAGGTTAGAAGCTATCCTAGATTCACTTGGGGTAAGACAAGAAACAGACAAAAAAATGAAGATGGACACTAAACAAAAGGTAGGCCGCAAGACTAATCAACATCATATGGTGAAATAATGTGAAATGATTGTAAAGGAATGTAAGATTAATGGTCTTACCAATATATTTAGCCTCATTATTAATGAATATCATCACTTGGAATATTAGAGGACTCAAAGGGAGTATGTTAGAATAGGATTATTGATGCTTTAGCTAATTGGGCATTGGACTAAGTTGATCTTAAATGCTACGGCCATCCTCCTAAATGGTGGGCTTCACAAATTGGGATACTCTTATTTCTATCCTTTCTTTAGATGTATCTAGTGCTAGAGGTACCCAGTTCCTTCTTTCTTTGTATTAGCTTCTCTTTGATTCAGTAAGGGTATTTCAGTTCCCCATCTCATAAATATCTTTCTTACGTTTCCTTTGTTTAATCTTGGCTAAAAGGGATGTTGGATTGGTTTGGCTAAAGATGTAATATATTTTTTCCTTCATTTAAGTTTTTGGTGTGTGTGTGTTTTGCTATTTTTTTGTGTTGTTTTTGTGTTTTTGTGTTTTTGTTGTTTTTTGTGTTGTTTTTGTGTGTTTTTT
Organism: Wollemia nobilis; assembly: GCA_028583015.1. Taxonomy (NCBI): domain Eukaryota; kingdom Viridiplantae; phylum Streptophyta; class Pinopsida; order Araucariales; family Araucariaceae; genus Wollemia; species Wollemia nobilis. The sequence continues at coordinate 10,357,908 of JAQPPZ010017091.1, forward strand.
ATGTTTTGTTGTTGTTGTTTGTTGTTTGTGTTTTTGTTGTTTTAGGCATGCTCTTTGAGTGTGTTGAAGGGGGTAGGTTAGGTTCAAACCCTCGAAATATTTTAGCATAATAGATACCCCTACCTTATTGGGTCTTACCCGAAAGTGGCACCTCAAAAGCGGTGTTTTACACAAAAAAAGAAGCCTTTCTTTCCTTGATATATTGACCTCTTTTTTAATTTATAAGGTCATTTCCTATACATATTTTCTCAACGGGTCTCTTCCTTGACCTCTTGGGTCTATATCTACTATATTGGTTTCTTGAACCAATTTTAAGGTTAATATGACCTGAATATTCTATCTCTGTCAAGGTCTCACTTGACCTAAATATTTCTTTGTCAAGGTTTGTCTTAAAGACCTGAATCCTTCTTTGTCAAGGTCTACCTTCAAGACCTGAATCCACTATATCAAGATCTGCCTTCAAGACCTGAATCCTTATTTTTCAAGGTCTCTCTTAAAGACCTAAATATTTAATATCTTGCAACTTTCCTTGATGAAAGCTTTATGCCTTCTTCTTGCACTTGAAGATGAAAGTATTCTCTATATGTTGTAGGAAGCTTCTCATAATTCTGACGATTATTTTTTGCTACAACAATATCTTAGGTCACACCTAAGAACTCCAATAATGTCAAGGTGACTATAAACTTCCTTGATGCTCCAACCAAGATAGCTTGATTGTATTGAATCCTTCAACTTTATTTTAAGTGTTGATAGAAATTAGTTGTCAAGGATTATCTATATCCCTAAAATCCTTTATCAATATCAGGGTTGTCTATGGCCTTGAATAGTCAACTATATTAAAGTTTATTTTCCCAAATATGAGTCCTATTCTTCTCTGGCTATCTTTCAACCTAATGGAAAAAAATCTATAGTTGAGTCCTAGTCTTCACTAGTTATTCCTCCAATTGTGTAAAGACTAGCTTTTATGTTTACTTTTGATCTTACAATAGAGTCCAAGTCTATCTCCCTTTAAAGTAGATAGACTCTAACCAATTTTATCACACTAGATAAAAATTGATTTTATATGCAGCTAAATAAATTTACCCTGTGCAAGAAACTTCTTATTGTAGCTCTAATACCATTGATGGCTTTTGAAGCCTTAATATTAATGTAAACTCACAAGATCAAATATATGATAGTCGTAATATAGTAAGATCAATATAATGATGTAAATAAGAATAATATGAGCCAACTAATATGTAAATCAAGGCTTATAATATATCAAATAGCATTCATTAATATGCAAAAATATGAATGTAATAGTTTGAATCATACATGTACAAAGCATGTAGCACAACTTACAATATTAGTTGCTCATAAATGTATGCAATCTTTATTACTCCTCTTCCTCTTACAAATGTATCATAAACTCTATTACAATGATGATAACAATGCTCTTTATATTTACTGTACCTCACTATAAATGGTATGCATGTTATATCCTCCATGGAGTAATATATAGCCATTGTAGAGTGACTCTTTGGTTACTTGACTATTATTTCCTCATGCTAAGTCTCATGACTCTTGGTTTTCCTACTTGACACTTGCATACACATGACTCTATCTTGTATGCACACCTATACATGACTCTTCACTTAGCACTCTCTAATCTAAGGACACTTGTGTACACTTACATATAAGATACTTGTGCACATATACACACATAACACTTGCACACTTTCTCACATGATACTTATGTATTTCCTACACGATATTGCATTACATGAAATATTAACTCATACTCTAATCTAAGACATAATTCTAATATAATATTTACAAGTTATACCATGAAGGTACCATTGGGTAACATTAGCATGTATCAAATAATGTAATATTCTCCAATAGTGGTGAGATGTGTGCCCTAGATTGTGACCAAGACTAGATGGTTAGGAATTTATTCTTGCCAACCTTCAAAGAAGGTTGGTTCCTTGTAGCAAAGCAAAAGAGTAAATAAAAATGGAAAAATACTAAAGAGAAAAATAGAGGGTTAAAAAGAGAGAAGGGAGATAAATATAGATTTAAAAGAGGACCACATTCGACCAACAATATTACCAATCCTATGCAAAAATATATTGCAACAAACTATATAGGGCTTGATAGACTAGTAACCAAGAAAAGCATTGTATAATGTAAATTAAGTTTAAATTGTGTCCTCTACTACCCCAATAGCCCTTAGTGATAGTCCAATCAGCATCTGGCCTAACTAAACAAACCAGCAATAGACTTTTACATAAGAAAGCATAACCACAATGATTAATGCTATGCATTCCTCATATTCCAATACCCCAAAGTGATAATCCAAAAAATAACTTAGGCCTAATATAATAGACCATCCACAAAGATTTTATAGAAATATCTAGAGACTAAAGAGCATGCATATACAAAAGAATTTAACAATACATCACTGGCTAAGGTCAAACAACAAGATGATTCATTAAGAATCATAATGAAATTGCATAGTATACAATAGAAAAACACTCAAATTGTTAACCCTCATATTGAGGTGAATTGTGTTATTTATAATTCACTATACTAGACTAGTTAATGATTACAAGGATTGTCTACCATAGGTCTAAAAATAATGGGTACAACATGGCCCAATCTAGGGATCATGCTCCATCAACATGCCTGAGGAGGTGGATGTTGCTCTCTTGCATTATCAATGCCAACTGTTATGCACTAGAAACCAATCATCACCTTTAGAAACTATGTGTCTTCATCAGGTTTGAGTCCCTTGAGAACACTCAACTCCTCCTACTATGCCTTATTATTGCACCAATCATCAATTTTTTAAGCACCTTTGTCAGTGGTGGATGATACTAGTACAAACTCTAAAATATTGGTTGTTATTTTCTTGTTTAAGTACTTTATTTTGGATGGTTAAATAGTGTCTAGGTGGTCCATGACTTTGGTTCACATGATCTTTGCTAGAGGATACATGTTTGGGAGCCCTCTTGTTTTATTGTTATTTGTTGCAGGCTCCTACTTGTCATCGAGATATCAGATGTCTACTCAGGACTATTGTGAACCTAGTAGGTTGTCTTTTGACTTTCAACCAACCCTTATAAAAATTATTGATTTGAATAGGGTTTCCTTACATCTTGATCAAAAAAATGTTATAAAATTTGATAATCCAACAAAAGTTTCTAGGACCTATCTATGTCGAAACTCTCATGGGCCCATATTATTGGCACCTCCTAGGTATTTTTACTTGCAAAAAGGGAGAATCTAGGCTACCTTATCTATTGGGCATGGAGTCAGGATCATAGGTAAAATATGGAAGAAAATGTAGAGATGTGAAGAAAATTATGACTAGGGTGGTTGGATGGATCTGGATTGTGTAGTTGTAATAGGAGATTTGAAACATGCATTAGAAGGTTTCCCTAACTAGATCATACCCCATTTGTCTACAAAATATGGGTTTTTTAATAGAAATTGAAAGAATAAAAGTACTAGAGATGGCAAATAACAACAAGAAGCTATCATGGAAGTGATATAAAAAATATGATGATTGGGATGGCTGGAGAAGGTGTCAACTTAGTATATAATGAAGGATAGGGAAATGAATGGGAATAAGATGATGGCAATAAAATGAGAAGCAAAGGAAGAAAGAGGAGAAAAATATGAGAAGAAGAAAGGAAAGGAGAGAAAACAAAGATACTTTTCTAGTAGTACCTCCTAAAAATTTGAATTTCAACTGATAATAATCTACTACAACTAAGGGTTATTTTAGATAGAGGTAAGTTGTCTTAGGTAAATATTCCAAGTACTTGCAACTTAGTCCCTTTGTTGCTCCTTGCTATCTTCTTGATGAAATTGCATAGGTAGGTCTCCTATGAGTTGTAGACTATTTCTACACATGCATGTGCTTCTAGGAGATTCATAACTATTAGTCTAAAAAACTTTCAACCAATGAATATCCAATTGCTCAAAGTTTCTACCAAGCTTCTCAAATATTTCAATGAATTATAACAGTATTGCTTCCAATTGCTCAAACTTAAATAATGTAACGTTTGGGTTTGAATTCAAACACCCAAAAGTTAATTGATTTGGATCCATATAGTGCTCACATACACTAGTTAAATAAGTTTGCACGAGTCTAAAGCAACATATTCAAACGTTGTAGCAGTGATAACATACTTCATGCATGCAGCCACATTATAAGTAGTAAAACACGTCTTAAGCAAGCCACGGTATTTCAGCATGAGTGATGTCAAAACAATGGAGTCAAGCACAGGAGTAGAAGAGTTGTGGAGGTAATTTAATTAGGGTTTTTATATTCTAAAGTTTTATTAATAGGAGCCATAAGGTTATATGTTTTATTTATTTAATACATGGAGTGATAAGTAGTGTTAGAAAATATTATTGATTAAATAGCATTGGAGTGATAAGTAGAATAGAGTTTATTTGGAGTGATAAGGTTTGATTAGAATAGTTTAATTTCTTGATAGATTAAAGTTATTCTTTATGATTGAAGTTTAATTTAATTTTAAGAATGGAGTGATAAGGAATAAAAGTAGTTTATTTTTTTAAAGCTTTCAAGTTTTTTGAAATATATTTGGTTTTCTATTTTTGAAAAGATTTGAAAATAAAAATTTGAATATTTGCAAATTTAGTTATTTGGGAGTCAAAAGGTATTCAACATCAAACTTAGGAAAACAAAAATTTGCAAAATTCATTCTTAGTTTCTAGAACTTAGGAGTTATAAGGATGTCTACTTCAAAGGGATCAAAAACTACAAATCTAAAGGATAACAATATGGAGTTCATGATAAGAAAATAAAAAGTAGATGTCATAAAATTTGGAATTAAATTTTTGATTGAAAATTTTGGAGGAAAAATAGATTTAGTTTCAAAACAAATTTGTAGTGAAGCCATGGAAGAAAATTTGAAACACTTGAATACTATTTGCATGCAAGAATTGTTGAATTAATTGATGATAGAAAATATAGTATTATGATACCTCTAGATATTGGTAGCATAATTTTTATGACATTGCTTACACTTAAGTTTCATAAAGAAGAAAACAAAAGGAGTTGATTGAATCTCTCAAGAAGAAAGCAAAAGTAGATGAATAATTTCTAGAAAACATATTTTGTTCTTCATGCAATATTGGTAAACCAAGTTCATCTAACTCAAGAATCTATTATGATGCTTTAAGTGAATGTTTAGAAGTCTCTATACATGAAAAGAAAGAATCGTCTGATTCTAAGGACAAAGGAAAAAGAAATATTCTTATGCAATGATCTTATGACATTGAGAGAGTTCAAGAGACTTGTAATATTGAAGCTACAAAGACTTAATAACATGAAGTTGAATCCAAATGTGAATTCAAGTAAGAAGAAGAACCTGGTAGAGACCAAGAAGAAGATCACATGCATTGCAAAATCACTTGAAGAATGAAGATTAAGAAGATTGAAGACTAAATTATTCAATAACCAAATAATGTAATACAAGGAGGTGTTGGAGTATATTACATTATTTGGTACATGCTAATGTACCTTCATGGTACATATGTAAATATTAGATTAGGATTGAGTCATAGTTTAGAGTGTGAGCTGCATTCCCCTTTCTATATAAGTATGGATGTGCAGGAAATGCACAAGTGTCATGTGAGTAAGTGTGCAAGTGTAATTTGAGTCTATGTGCACAAGTGTCTTAGGTTAGAGTGTGCAAAGTGAAGGTCAAGAGTCATGTCTAGGTGTGCATACAATATAGAGTCATGTGTTCATCAAGTATGCAAGTATCAAGTAGAGTAGCCAAGAGTCATGAGACTTGGCATATAGAAAGGAATAGTCAAGTATCCAAAGAGTCATTCTACTATGGTTATATAGTACTCCATAGTATGACATCACATTACAAATAAGAGCAAGTTGTTATCATATTTGTAAGAGAAAGTGGAGTAATAAAGATTGCATATATTTTGAGCAATTAATATTGTAAGTTGTGCTACATGCTTTGTACATTACATTCATATTGTTGTTTATTAATGAATGTTATTTGATATATTATAAGCCTTTATTTGCATATTAACTTGCTCATATTATTCTACTTACATCATTATATTGATCTTATTGTATTGTGGCTATATTATATTTGATTGTGTGGTATTTATCTTATGAGTTTTATATTAGCAAAAGGCTTAAAAATCCATTAGAAAAATCTCAAATAAACTTTTGGATAAAATTTATTTTCCCAAACAAATATTGTAAGACCTTTTTTGAGGGATTGGTCATGCCATGATTGCTTTGACCCTATCTAGGTCGATAGCCAACCCTAATTTTGAGACATGTCCCAATAGCTTAGCTTCATTTACCATGAAGATTGATTTCTGTAGGTTTAGGGAGACTTTGAATTCTTAGCATCTCTAAAAACCATTTTTAAATGTGGTAGGTGTTTATCCTTGTCATGTGAGAACACTGTCATATCATCAAGATATATAAGAATCACCTTATTCACCAATTCCTCAAAGGCGAGATCCATGGTTCTCTTAAAGGTTGCTCCTGCATTGGATAAGCTAAAAGATATTCTCTTATAGGAAAATATGCCCCACTTGGTAGTGAATGTCATCTTGTATTGATCCTCATATCTTACCCGCACCTAGTTGAAACCAAAAAAATTGTTGAGGAGAGAAAATTTGTCAACTCCACTACTATTTGCAGTATTTGATCAATATGAGGAAGTAGTTAATGGTCCTTAAGAGAAGCCTTGTTTAAATTTTGAAATTTCACATAAAGCCAAATGTCTCCATTTTTCTTTTGAATTAGGACCAATTTGGCAACCTATGTAGAATGCTTGATTGGGTAGATGATATTTGCATTAAGCAATTTTGACAACTCTTCTTTCATTAGGGCTTCAATATTTGGATTTATCAATATTCACTTTTGCTTTAATGGCTTGACAATGGGAAATAACTCTATCATATGTTGGGTTACTTCCCTATTGTATGCCTTGAGATCATCATAGTTCCATGCTATTATATCTCTATATTCTCTATATAATGTGATAAGCTCATATCCACCTTCAAGCTTTTTCCAGGTTCAATATTGACCTCCTTAAATTCTTTCTCATCAATTTTCATTTTTTAGCTGGTCATCTGATCATTATTATCAAAGAGACTCTGCAAGGTAATCAATCCTTCAATAATATGATTAATCTTCAACAATATCATATCCTTGTAATCAATATTGTCTAGTATTTCCTTTAGCTACTTAGCATATATGATTTATGGGGTTAAGAAATCTACATTCTACTCATCATTTTCAAACACTTGCTAAAATCTATCTCTATATGGGACTAATCGTCTAAAAGCTAGTTTTACCCCTTTTGATTTCTTCCAGTTGTCAAAAGTAGGGTTGAAATCTGCCCCTCATGAGGCTAGTGCATTTGCTAGCATATTCTCAGTCCTTGGTATTGCTTTCATATTAATTGCTTCAAAACTTTCATAAAGGTCCCAAACTCTATTTTGATAGGCCTTGAGGTAATGATGTCTGATGTTGCATTTTTTGTTACTTGATTCACTAGTAATTATGAGTCACCAAAATAGAGAGCATATTAATTCCTATCATTTCTCATTTCAACAGACCTAAGTAGAGAGCTTTATTTTGAGCAACATTATTAGTGCAACTCCACATTAGCCTATATGAAAACTTCTTTACCCTTCTAAGGGATAAATTAAGACTATCCTAGGCCCAACTTCATTTTTGCATTTAGCTCCATCAACATAAAGCTTCTACAATTCTATTTTTAGAGCTCTTGACTTGAGACAAACAAAAGTTTATGATCATCTACTATAGTAATGCAATACATATCTAAATCAATCTCCATTACTGCATTACAATTCTTGAGAGAAGATTCATCCTCTATTTGCAAGTCTTCAAGTACCTCCTCCATGCAGTCTAGATCATCTTGAATCAGGTTAATATCCTCTTCTTCCATTATCTCAATATCGAAGGGACATGGCTTCTCAACATCTATCTTCAACCTCTTTCCTTTGTGGGTAATAATCATATAGGAACAATCCATGTACAAATAACCTTCCATTTTGGTTGTAACTCCCTTGACAAGCATAAACTAAAGTATGGCAAAAGGTCAAGCATGACCACATCTTGAATGATTGTGACCTCTGACACCTTGTGGAACACCATTGGTATGTCCTTGATCACTCCCACTATCCTGACCTGAGTTCCATATAATTGCAACACTCCTTGGTTTTAATGGGTATATTCCATTCCCATTGCCTCACATACTGTCTTTGGCATGATAGTAGTGGCCACTCCAAATTTAACCACACATTTGTGCACTATCCACCCCTCTATTCATAGAGACATGTAAAAGGATTATGGTTGGTTCATACTTACTTTGAGATTTTTTCGATCCTAAGTTAGGTTTTGTAGACACCAAAACAACACCAATCTGATTATGTGGCTACAAACACTGATCGAATTGGCATACATAGCCCCTAGGGCAGCCCCCAGAGGTTAAATAGTGGTCCTAACCACTCCCAAAGTAGTTTTGGAAGGTCAGAGGTCAATTTGGCACCTTTCAAGCACCCTGCTCCTTATTCGTTCCACCCTGGGACGATTAGAATGCTATTCGCCCCACCTCGGGATGATTAGCAGCAATCGCTCTAGGGTGGGGCGAATAGCAGGTTTGATGGGCAAAAAGTCAAACCTTGACAAATGGCAGCCCAGATCCGCCACTCAACTCCACCTTCAATGCATGGGAGTGCGAGTGAGCATTTCAAAGCTCAAAGAGGTAGTCATAGAGGCAGTCATGGAGCCCTTAATCAAGGAGGAATCTTCTCTCCCCTGACAAGGCATGATGGCCAAGTGGCGCCCCTGCATGCACATTCAAAGCAGACCTTCAGGTCTATAAAATGGTGAGTCTTCTCACCCCAAAAGGAGTATAGAGTGAGGAGCATTTGGAGCAATGGAGTGCTGCCGAATTATACCCTCACCCTCATTGTGCTTCCTACATCCTTGATCTCTCTTTTGGAAGGGAGGTTATCGGGTGAACATTAGGAGCACAATCTGGACCCAAAACCCAAAAAATTGGCCACAATCCCACACCCAATTTGCCGACACAACCCCCTAGGAGGTTTTGGACCCATCCCAAGTGGATTGGTGTCAAAACCAAGCCCCAAACGATGGGCGTCCTGCCCTCGGTGCCCCTCGCACTGTTGCAGTCCTAATCGCCCCACCTCGAAGCGATTAGAAATCTACAGTAAATTTCTTCACTGTTTCTTATGCATCATGTTTTGTGTGTTCCATAGATGTTGCAGTTCAAATTTTAAAGCATTCTGACTTTTTTTTATTGTGTTTTCATTGTTTTACGCTTTTACTAACATATAGGGAGCGCCTTCAGATACAGGGCGATCGGGGAAGAATCTGCAAAATTCGACCTTCTGGGTCATCTCAAAATGCCCCATTTTGCCTAACCCCAAGTTTGTAGGTGTTTTGGAGGCCTCTGGATGGGACATTTGGGAGGTCACTTTCGAACGTTTTATGACAGTCCTAATCGTCCCACCCCAGAGCGATTAGAAATCTACAGTAGATTTCTTGACTGTTCTTTTTGCAATGTGTCCCTGATGGTGTTTACATGCTTCTATTTAAATTTCATTCCGTTCTAATAAGTTTTGATCATTGTTTTAATTATTTCATGTATGCATTAACCGGAGGCCTTGGGGATTGCATGTTTCCCTCCATCCGCATGTGCTATTAATCGTTTGTTGTTTCTCTATACATAGGATCTCAACATCGAAGGGGCATAAAGGAACTAAGAATGTATTCATGCAAGCGGCGATGATGTTTGGCCCGCCCATTTCGAATGTGGGCATGCGGAAGATCCCGAAGGGAAGCATACCATCCGTTGGTGTAACAAAATTGTATCGAACGCTTCGAGCCCCTGAAAATGGGGGGGAGACGTATTGTAACCTGATCATAAGAAAAATTAATAAAAGAGGTTGCACCTTTATTTTTGCTTTACATCTCATTTCATTCATGCTTCGTTTTCCCTTTTTCATGCACTTAGTGTTTCGTTAATACAACTGCTTTTGTTTGCATCGCACCCGGTGCGCCTGTGCTTCCGTAGACATGATTTTAGTGGCGATCATGGTGGGACCCTGTCCCCTACTTTTGGGATCAAATTTTTGATCAAAATTTTGTGTTTTTGCTTGCAGGTGTTAATCCTTCAAGCGTTGGACTGCTGCTCGTGCCACCCTATGACGAATACAGAGCTGGAATTCGTTCCACCCAGGGACGAATAAGGCATTCGTCCCACCCTATGATGAATACAGATCTGCTATTCATCCCACCCCGGGATGATTAGCTCTCTATGCATTTTTTGAGCAGAAACTTAGGGGCATCCGGTTTGGGCAGAGAAGAGGTAGGTTTTCTGAACATCCTCTGTAATTTTCTGTCTCTGTTTCTATGATTTTTCTATTTTCTTTGCTTGCATAGAGAAGTTTGCTGCATGTTTTATTTCTTTGTGCAAGTAAAAAAGAACCACACACACCACGTGATAATATAAACATCAAGGAGTTGGTCGTAAAACCCCAACACTTGATCAAGACCAACGGTGGATTTCATCACCACCTTGGCTTGAATTTTGCATACATAACCCCGATCGCGATTGTTGCTAGACATAAATCCTGATGAAATCTGACCAAGTGTAGCTGGGGTGATTCCCAGCACATGAGGATAAGTCTTCTATGGTAGGTGTCAAAAATAGAGCGATTCCCCTTCCGTACCGCCTATGTTCCATGTACTGTTCTGCTCTCGCATACCAATAGTTTCCCTCACGTAAGGGCGGGTATATTGAGAGGTTCGGTATAACGGCCTGGCAGTGGTATATTGAAGGGGCGACCATTTTGGGAGACATAAGAGCCCTCATATTGCATGTACAACAAAATTTTCTTTACAAGGCTTTCAAAACAAAAATCAAAACACACTGAACCAGATTTAGGGCACACATTTAATCTATAAACGAGATAATCATTTCTTTGTTTGTGTGGTCCCCTTTTGTTTAGTGTAGCATAAAAAATCATAAAGAAGATAAAAACATACATATCTTTTAGAGAACCACCACCATGGTGTACACCCGTAGCCAAGCCCAATCATGGGCAGAAGCTACGAAAAGTGTACAAGGGGGCACAAGTCGCCTCCGTTATAGCCCCAAGGACTTGGTCATACCACCTTGGCGGCCTGACCCACAAAATAGTCCACATCATACCATGACGGAATAGGACTATAGAGGCACCCCTTCGAGGGGCACTCCCATTCAACATAGACCCTTTCAGGAGGAGTACATACATAGGAAGGCCCCCTTAGACACTCATTATGAGTGGCCACCACGTGATGAAGCGCTAGAACAACATAGGGTCCATAAGGAGGGGCCACATGATTATATCATCCCTCCTCTACCCCTCATTACTGTCAAAAACAATAGGCCAAATCCAGAGCGCAAGGCTCTTCAGACAGGGCGAGCCAACTCTGCCCGCCCCTTTCACATATATGAAAGGGAGCACGAGGAAAACCACTATATTCCTCAAGAGCAATACACAACGTGGGAGCAATGCACCTTCGCACCTGCTATTTATCAAGATCACCTACTGAGGCCAGAGCCTCGGGTGAATGTTGCTAACCTCGATAGAGGGAAGCGACCTATAGAGATATCGGATCACTACGACCGAGATAGATATGTAGGGGAGGCATCTAGGCCTCCTAGACCTAAGACGGCAGAACAAATCGACTTGGCATTTGCCAAACATACCACCCACCAAGCGCAAATCACGCAGCTTGAGCAAGATCAACAATAGTTAGAGCACCTGTATCATCTTAGCAAAGAGCGCATTCAGCGTCAGACGGATGAGTTGCTCCAGAACACTATGCATGAGAGGATTCCAACCCCTCGCACACATAAGACAGAGCTTTATGAGAGGCACAACCCCTTGGTGTGAGATAGGTCTCCATGACCTTATCAAGCGTTGCCTCCAAGACCTCCTAGACCTGAGCGGGAGACCACCCCTAGAGCCAATGATGGGCGCCCTCCTCGGGCACCCACCCATGTTTATAGGTCACACCCAGGAACTCCTCAAGAAGCCTATGAGGAATTCGAGCAAGAAGAAGAGTGGGCTGAAATGCCCTACCAAGGCAGGGGGCGCTATCCGGCTACCCCTCCATAGGCCTCAAGTTCCTCGTAATTCACAACGGGAACAAACCAAGGAGGAAGAGATCAAATCTTCTGATGCATACAAAGCGCTTCTAGAGCGCTTAGAGTCTATGGAGACCAAGACTTCTGGGCCCCAAAAGCCCACTTTATGCCAGCTCCGTAGTCACCCTATGCATCCTTCAGTGCCGGCACCCCCATACCCTGAACACTTCAAAATGCCTCAATTGGCAATTTTTAGAGGGGATGAGGATGCCCAAGAGCACGTGACAAGATTCCTGAGTCAATGCTTTGGCATTCAAGACAATGATGCTTTGCTTCTAAGAACATTTATAACCACGTTCGCAGGCCCTACCTCGGATTGGTTTACCCAGTTGTCGAAGCATAGCATCAGCAACCTAGACCAACTAGTGGACGCATTCCTCGAACGTTTCGCCTTCAACACCAAGAAGAAGGCATCATTAAGTGACCTAGCTAGCCTCAGGCAGTATGAGGAGGAGACCATGGCGGCTTATGGAAATCGGTGGAGGACGTTGCTTTCAAAGCTTCCTTACCTCCCTCCCATGGCCGACCTGACCCAAATGTTCTCAAAGAGTTGCCTAAGGTCGATCTCCATGCTATTGCAGCTGTAGCAATATGCCACTCTCGAGGAAGCCCTGGTGCAAGCCAGAATCATTGAGGAGATCAAGATACAGGATGGTGAGATTGCCAAGCCACGCAAGAAAGAGTGGCCCAAAAATGCCAAAACTGGGTCCACGCAACCGAAACCCACCGTGGTCAATCAGGTTGCCATAAACATACCAAAGCCTGCACAGACGACACAGCCCCCAAAGGCTAATTATCAGGCAGTTCCTCTTGATAGCTATGAGAAGGAAAATCATAGGCAAGAGCAAAATCAACAGCGTCGCCCTAGGCGACAATTCACACCCTTCACAGAGTCTAAAGACTCCTTGTTTGACCGCTTGTCCATGGTAAACTTGATAAACCTGCCAGAAAGTCGACCCGTAGACCCCAACGTGCCAAAACCCAAGGGCTATAGGGAAGACTTATATTGTAGATTTCACCGGTAGAAAGGACATGACCTTTACGCATGTTGGAAGTTCAAAAGCTTAGTGCAAGACCTAATAGACAACAAAACGCTAGCGGTGGATAATCTCGTAGCACCAAGCAACCAATAGATGGAGGTCTTCAAAGACCCCCGCCTGCCCATGATGCACAGGCAAAGACTCTACAAGTCAATGAGGTGACACAAAACTGCCCCATGCAGGGGTATGTAGGGATGATAAGCATAGTGACATGGAACAAGAGGTACCCAAGCACAGCTGCCCCTACTGCAGCTACAGGAGAGGTTCCATCAACATCACAACCTCAACAACACCCTACGCAACCTCCCCCACCTAGACCAGTGGCCACGATTCGGACTAAACTTACCCAAAGTTTAAGGACCACGTCGGCTAGGCTCTCCATCTATGAGCTCATCCAACAATCACCGCCCCATCGGGAGGCTCTAATGGAGATACTCAAAGCCATCGAGCTACAGCCCCATGAAGCAAACTCTTTCAACAACTTTGTGGGACATGTAAAATGATGTACAAAACCAGTCATCACCTTTAGAGAAGACGAACTAAAATCGGTGACTGGTGATATGGCGGATCCACCCTTGCACGTCATTGCATGGGTCAACGGGATTCCATTTAAGAGGGTGTTGGTGGACACTGGCTCGTCCAGCAATATAATCACAACAGCGGCATTGAAACACCTCAAGTTGCCAGCATCTCACATTGTGGCCTCCACCTATACTCTTCGAGCATTCAACGACGTGATATGCTCGATGGTTGGCACAATTGTCCTGCCCATCCAAGTGGGACAAAAGACTATTCCTACGTTGTGCCACATCCTGGAAGGTGAGATGGCCTACAATATTTTGTTGGGCCGGCCTTGGATCAGGGACATGAAGTGTGTCCCTTCGATAGCCCATCAATGCCTAAAGTACACATACGAAGGGCAAGTGCATGTAGTCCTAGCAGACTTAGAGCCCTTCAAGTATTGCAATGCGGTGCAACTGATGCCACAATCGACCCTCCCATCGACACATTTGGACTTTTAGTTGAATCCATCCAAATAGGGTCCGATTTTGCATACATCCCCACTGTTAAGTCCCTCAAATCACCAACCAGGCCCATCTTCATCATCTGGTCCTTCACCAACGATACCACCTACGGTGGCCACACCGAAGGACAATGGGAAGAAGCCCCTGGAAGAGATACCACCATTGGGTCTCAACCATCTCTACCGAAGAGGTGCCCAGCCGAATGGAAGTCGAGACGCCTAGTTCACCCAACATGGAGTGGACCTAGGAAGAACTCCCATTAAAAACCCCCTCATCCCTTCACCCTTCAATATCCTAATCCAATGAATCCGCAAATCATCAAGTTGGGGGTAAGTCTATCCCTCAAAGAGCAAGCCGATTACATTACCCTTCTCAAAGAGAAGAAGGAGGTTTTTGCATGGTCCTACAAAGACATGTCGGGGCTAGACCCATAGCTAGTCATGCATAATCTAATGCTTGATCCGACAATCAATCCAATCAAGCAAAACTACGTAAGATGCACCCAACAATAGCCTTAATGGTCAAATACGAGCTACAAAAGTTGTTGGATGCACAATTTGTCATCTGCATGGATTACCCACCATGGTTGTCCAACATGGTACCCATCAAGAAGCCGGACGGGAGGATTCGCATATGCATCGATTTTCAAGATCTAAACAAAGCGAGTCCCAAGGATGATTTCCCCTTGCCTAGCATCGACGCATTGGTAGACGCTACAACAGGCCACAAAATGCTTTCCCTCATGGATGGTTTCTCGGGATACAACCAGATTCGTATCAATCCCGATGATCAACTCAAAACGGTGTTCACAATGCCTTGGGGGACATTTTGTTATAAGGTCATGCCCTTTGGCCTTAAAAATGCCATCTACCAACGCGCTATGACATACATCTTCCATGATCACATGCATAAAACTTTGGAAGATTATATGGATGATTTGTTGGCCAAATCTCTTTTGCGCCCAGATCATCTCGATGACTTGCGCAAGATCCTCGATCGCCTCATTGAACACAAAGTTAGGCTAAACCCCAAGAAGTGCGTATTTGGCATCACATCTGGAAAACTCTTGGGTTTCATAGTCTCAAAATGAGGCATCGAGGTAGATCCAAATAAAGTCAAGGCAATCCTTGAAATGCTTCCCCCAACCACCATCAAGCAGCTCAAAAGCTTGCAGGGTAAGGTCGCGTCAATCAAGCGCTTCATAGCAACTATCTGACAAGTGTCGACCCATGAATAAATTATTACACAAAGGGGTAGCATTTCACTGGGATGACGAGTGCCAATCCACCTTCGATGACATTAAACAATACTTGGCTTCGCCACCAGTATTGGCACCACCTAGACCAGGAGTGTCATTCTATTTATACATCTCAGCTATTGAGGTGGCACTGGGCGCCATGCTAGCCCAAAAAATGAACTACATAAAGAACGAGGCTAATTATTATCTTAGCCGCACCCTGGTCAGTTATGAACTTAACTATGCATACGTCGAGAAGCTATGCTTAGCAAGTGGTATTTGCCACCAAAAAGCTATGCCATTACATGCTGAGCAATACGACGTATGTTGTGTCTAAGGAGAATCCATTGCGGTACATGATGAGTCGTACTTATCATAGTAGCCGCATGACAAAATGGATCATGTTGTTGATGGAGTTTGACATCGAATTCATTGGACAGAAGTCCATCAAAGGTCAAGTCATCGCCGATCAACTAGCAGAGGCTCCTCTCGAAGACGATCAGCCTCTGACCATAGAGCTGCTCGATGATGGGGTCTTCCATGTCTCAGAATCGCCAAATTTTGATGAGCCTGAGTCACAGGCCGACATAACCCTATTTTTTGATGGTTCTAAATGTGAGCAAGGGGGTGGCACGGGAATCATATTCTTCACACCGCAAGGGGCTCCAATGCCTCTATCATTTAAACTTGATTTCTCGTGCACCAATAACAATGTCGAATACGAAGCCTTGCTCATAGGTCTTCAGACAACCATCACCATGAACATCAAATGCTTGAACATCTTTGGTGATTCGCTGTTAATTGTCAACCAAGTGAAAGGGGTATTCCAATGTAAATGCCCAATTCTACAGGCCTACAAAGCCCTTGTGGATAAATTCTTGGCAAATCTTGAATGGTACGACATCGAGGCACTCCCTCGATCATCGAATCATTTTGCGGACACTATGGCCTCCTTGGGGTCACTAATCCCGCAAGACCCTTTTGGTGAGATGACAACCATTCAAGTCAAAACATTATCGCAATCCATGATGGAGCATGCAAGCTCTGACCTAACGCCAGGAATCCACCTGATCCAGATTGAACCATCTCAGGATAAGTTCTCTCGAATCCATGATAGTCTGAATCACGCCAACTGGGGGTCCTTGTTCTCCCCAACCCCTCTTAATAGCAACACAACGCTATTCTTACAAGTTCTTTCCCGCTCATCTTTTGCTAGGGATGAACTTCAAGAGGGATTGGTCGTTCATACCATCGAGGTTTTTGATCAGCAAGATTGGTACACACCCATAAGAGACTACCTCAAGTTAGGTAGCCTCCCACTTGGATTGTCGCATGCCGCGAAAAGATCATTCAAACAGAAAGCGGCAAAACATGTCTTGCTAGGAGACATTTTGTACCGTCGAAGCTACGAAGGGATCCTCCTCCATTGCTTGGACCAGCAGGAGTCCACTTGGGCGATCACCCAAGCGCACGATGGTACATGCGGTGGCCACTTCAGCGGTATGGCCATCGCAAAGCGCATTCTTCGCATGGGCTATTATTGGCCATCTTTAGAGCGAGATTGTTGCGCATATGTGAGGAAGTGCATGAAGTGTCAACACCATGCTAACTTGACACATGTACCTTCTTAGGCCTTGCAGCCGATCCAATCGGCTTGGCCATTTTCATAGTGGGGCTTAGATCTAATCGAAAAGATCTCCCCTGCATCGTCAGACCATCACACGTTCATCATAACGGCCACAGAGTACTTCACCAAGTGGGTGGAAGCAATTTCGCTTACCTCTACGATTGGGACCCGCATTGCGGAGTTTATTTTACATAACATCATATGTCATTTTGGTATTCCATCCAAGATCATCTCGGATAATGGGACGTCATTTAAGAACAAAGATGTGCGTGCTTTGACAACAAAGTACAAAATTCAGCATAATTTTTCAACACCCTATTATCCGCAAGCAAATGGGCAAGCAGAGGCGTCAAACAAAATGCTAGTTGCCATCCTTAAAAATATGGTCATAGATAGTCATAAGGATTGGCACATTCAAATCCCACTTGCTCTTTGGGCTTATCGCACTAGCATTCGGACGCCCACTGGGGCAACTCCATTTTTGCTAGTGTATGGCTCCGAGGCAGTCATGCCTCTCGAGTTGGAAATACCTTCCCTACGCATATCAATGCAAGAGTTCATCGATGATGACACTGCACGGCAGGCCCGGTTAGACCAGCTTACGTTGCTCGATGAACGACGCATCAATGCTCTCGAGCATTTACGTATCTATCAAGAGCGACTTAAGAAAGCATACAACATGAAAGTTCACCTGAGGGACTTTCAGGTTGGTGACCTGGTCTTAAAAGAGAACCAACAAAATTCTAACTTGCCGCCCCATTTAAGGGACAAGTTCATGGCAAACTGGTTAGGTCCTTATGTCATCGACAGTAAAATAGGACCTGGAACATACCGGCTCGCCTCTCTTGAAGGAATCAAGGAACTAGAACCCTTGAACATCAGTCATTTGAGGCCATTCCACATTTAAAAGAGCCATGGCCCACCCCAAAAGCTCCAAGGATTCCCACAATCGCTTGGTCAACCCAAAAATGCCCCAAAGGTAACCATAATCCCTTTGGTCAAACCAAAAGCTCCAAGGATTCCCATAATCGCTTGGTCAACCCAAAAACACCCCAAAGGTATCCATAATCCCTTTGGTCAAACCAAAAGCTCCAAGGATTCCCATAATCGCTTGGTCAACCCCAAAATGCCCCAAAGGTGCCCATAATCCCTTTGGTCAAACCAAAAGCTCCAAGGATTCCCATCATCGCTTGGTCAACCCAAAATGCCCCAAAGGTGCCCATAATCCCTTTGGTCAAACCAAAAGCTCCAAGGATTCCCACAATCGCTTGGTCACCCCAAAATGCCCCAAAGGTATCTATAAACCCTTTGGTCAAACCAAAAGCCCCAAGGGTTCCCACAACCACTTGGTCACCCAAAATGCCCCAAAGGTATCTATAATCCCTTTGGTCAAAACCTCCAAGGATCCGAAAGAATCACTTGGTCCGCACCCACTCGGGATAAACCAACCATAACGAATTTTCAAAAACAATAAAATAATCAAAAATAACAAAAAAATTGCATCTCACTTCCATGCATACTCTTAAAAATCAAAACACAAAAAAATAAGTTGCATTAGGCATCGCAAACATACATTGCATATTTGTTGGTCATACAGGTCAAATGCACCATAGACTGTAATTACTCGGCAATTCCATCATTTTCCACATTTTTCCACTTTGTAAATAGTCCAGCAAAAATAAACGCCATCCACATTTTTCACCATATCATAATCAGTTGTCTTCTAATGTATCCAGGGGCTTTCGTCATTCCAGCTGTCTTTAGATTTCTAGCCAAAAACTGTACAAAGTCAGACAGATTTTTACAAAGGTAGAGTTTTACTTGGATCACACCTTGTTACGTCGCATCCCAACACAAGTTAAAACACATAAAAAAATTCCCAAGTTGTGTGAACGAAAGATGAAACCTGCAAAGCAATCTAGGATACCATACAGTGAAAAGGTTATCTCGCTCATCCCCCTGTGCGAATGACCCCAAGAATGCTGAGAGTTGGCAAAAGGACAAGCATCTTCCCTACCCAATTCCCCAAGAATCCCAAATTCTCAAAAAGTTGCAAATATCCAAAAAAAATTGCAAAAAGTCAAAGTACAAACTCCAAAGTTTGACATCAAAACCCACACAATGCATACATCAAAAAGCACAAGAAATAGTGATTCTCATCACTCAAAATTCCAATCCCTTGCTCAAAAGAAAAAAATAAAAATAAACAGTGATTTTTATCACTACATACGAGAGCAAGTATCCCAATAAAAGTAAAGAAAAGAAGGGAGTCGAACTTGAATCCCTGGAACTCTCAGCATTCGAAAGGTCATGAGGTGATCCTCAGTACCGGTTTGGTGGATAGCCTGCTCGGTCACTGGCGGCAAACCTCCCGCATGACGATATATCTATCGCATTAAACTATGTACAGATCAATGTTTGCATGTGGATGAGCTAGCTTATGGTATCCTAGATTGCACCGCAGATTAATCTTACTAAATACAACAAAGGAGTTAGTGGAGCTAATTAGGTGATCCTCAATACAGGTTTGGTTGACAACCTATCTGGCACTGGCGGTATCCTGACAACTACCACATAAACAAATTCAATCGCACACACAAGGATGTGAAATAACTTGGTCAAACTCAAGTCTGATTCGTACCTTGTTCAAAAGTCTTGTGAGATAAATGTACAGTCTTGGCTAGTTAGTTAAAACATCCGAGTCTCGAAAAAACCTTAACTACATTCTAGAACACCTGTGGTACATTCCATTCTTACATCACCATCAAAAAATACAAACAAAAAAATATTACACATGCAAAGTCATTCCACAAAGCAATCACATAGTACAGAAAGCCAGTAAATCATGTACAGTCTATGGTGCCACCGCCAAGTTATCAACAAATCATTTCATCCATTCCATATGCATACATCATATAATTAGAAACAATCGCATTCATAATAACACATGCATACATCAACGTAAATAAATGTGCATAAAATTAACAATAAATCATGACAAGTGTATAATCAAAAAGAGAGTCATGTATATATTAGGTCAAAAATGCCTGCAGGCTACAATAAGTCGGTCCTCTGACCTCACAAAAAAATCAAAAACTCAAAAACCCCAAGCCTAGGGAGTCGGCCACCATGATCACGCAGGATCGGTGCGACTGGAACTACCCCAGTGGTGTGGGTCCTATGGGACCTCTCAGGGCGGCTACTGCCAGCCCCCGCATCATGCCCACTAGCGCTACCCTCACCCACCCGCCTGCGATGAGAGGATGTTGACTGCTCAGTCTCGCTGCCTCTCGTACGACATGACGATCCACCTCCAATGAGCTCAGGTAATTGTCCACCGAGGTGGATAATCTCGGCCTCCAACTCCACCCGACACCGACCCCACTCCACATCCCACCGATGGTACGCAGCCAATGCTTCATCCCGCTATGCCAACTGAGCCCGTAGGTGATCCCTCTCAACGTTGTGCTCCTCATCCCATCTCCGTAGTAGGTCCTCCAATCATGCTATCTCAAGCAGAAACCTAGCCTCCATATCCCCTAGGACTACCTGAGGCATGGGCATCTCCGGGATGGCATGCTGCTCCGGCACCCACTGCTTCAGGACGTCCTATGTATCCGGCTGCTCCGAAACCCCTAAATCATCCCTAGTCAAGTCATCTACCTCCACCATATCCGCATCATCGAGCGGAGCCCCCCAACCCTCCCTCGGTGCCTCCGCAACCCCACCACCTATTGCTACCGCATCCGGACCTCCTAGAGGCCCCTCACCCCACCATCGCAGCATCGTCCACCACTGGTCGTACTCTGTAGTCACCCCGACATTGTCCATGTCGAGGACATCAATCACTGCATCAGACTCCTCGCCCAGTGGCTCAATAATCGGCCAGGCTAGAGTCCTCTCGTCGCCTCGATGTCGATAGATCAAGGGCTCACCAGGCAATCCCTAGTGCACCCCAAACTATCGAGTCACCCGAACGTACGAGAAGTACTCCTGCTCGGTCCCATGTCGCACGATCAACCATCTCCCCCTACGCACCCATCGGAGCCACTCTCCAGCCTCAGGCCAAGCTGGACAGTCCCGGTATGGCCGCTAGAACACCTCCCCTAGAGCAAGACGAGAGAAGGCATCAGTATAGTGCCCTACGACACCTGCCCATCGCCGACTCTGCCCTTGCTCCTCTGACCTCCGCCATAGAGCAGCATACCCAATCTCCCTATCCACCATCTCCCCCCGAGTGGTCCAAGGCAACCCCTACGGCCGCTCCACAGCTATGTGCTGCCACCCCCAACACTGCAAGAGATAGTTGCACCCAATCCCCTTCCGCCTCCGACAGTGGACCTCGTACAACTCATCATATAGCTATGCCAGTAGCGTCTGACCCCACCTCATAATCAGTGGCACTACTGTCGGACACTCCACCAGTCTAAACACCACCTCAAGCAGGTTCCAAGGGAACCTCACACCTGAGGAGTCGAGAAGCAGCATATTAGAGATGAGGGTCATCATCAGAGCATGCCTCACCCCTAACATGCCCTTCTCAAACCACCACCGCACCAGAATCCCACCAATCAGGCAATCCCCCTTTGCCCTCTCCACCGCCCTATCCACCCCCATCTCCGTCGCATGCCCAAAGCACCGTGTCAGCATCGTCGTCCGCTGATCATGAGGAGTCATCCGAATGGGCAGCCCGTCTATCAAAATCCATAGAATTCGATACACGTCCTCCAGAGTCACTATCATCTCCCCTATTGGGAGATGAAAGGTGTTGGTGCGGGGATCCCACAAATTGATCAAGGCAGTCAGATATGCCCGATCCCCCACCACAAGCTCCAACCAAGTCACCTGCTTGAGCCCAAGGGCATCAAGCCAATCCTAATCCGCCACAGTCAGTGCATCCCGAGCATCAAAGAATACAATCGGTTGGCGATACCGACTCTTCACAACCTGAAAAACAAAAACAACACAAAAACATTAAAACATGACAACAAAACAAATGTACAGTAGTGTACACAAAAACAATAAAACAACAAAAAACAATTAGGGTTTCAACCTTAATTTAAACAAAAACATTCAAATAAATTGTACAAACGACAAACAATGTACAAAAAAAAAGTACAAAATTGTACAACAAAGTACAGATCAATCAACTAAACTGTACAATCAAGAACAAAAAAAAATACAATAAAACAAAATCAAACTAGGGTTTTTAACCTTAAGTTTAGACAAAAAAAAATCAAATATAACATAAAACTATACTAGGGTTTTTAACCTTAAGTGTAAACAAAAAACAAACAAAAAAACAAAATCATACTAGGGTTTTTAACCTTAAGTGTGGACCGAAAAATCAAGCAACAACATTAAAAATATACTAGGGTTTTTAACCTTATTATGAAAACAAAAAAACAAATTAAAACACAAAAATCATCTAGGGTTTTTAACCTTAATTATGAACAAAAAAACAAATCAAAACAACAAAAATTCAAACTAGGGTTTTTTAACCTTATTATGCACAAAACAAAACAAATAAAACCACAACATTCATTTAGGGTTTTAACCTTAATGTGACAAAAAACAATGATAAAATGCGAGTTTTAAAAATTCATATAAAAACAAACAAAAACAAAGAAGGAAGGAGCACCTACCGGTCTCGCCTCGGCTCCGCCACTCGAGGATCCGGTCCTTGAACTCATGGTGTCCACAAAATTTGGCAGCGCTCCGCTTCGCAAACTAGCACTCCTCCTCACAGCTCCAAATCGCTAGAAAAAACAATTGCAAATGAGCCCAAAACCTAGTTTTGGCCCTTATATAGGCTCTTAGGCCTATAATCGTTCCACCCTGGGATGAGCGCTCTAGTTAGCACTCATCCCACCCTAGGATTATTACAAAGTATTCATCCCACCCTGGGACGATTACAGAGCAAGAAAATAAAAAACAACCAAAATCGCATCCAAAATGCACCAAACAATAACAAAGCACCTCACAAAACGCTTGTCCAAATTCATCCAAAAAAAAAAAAAACAACAAAGCACCTCATTCATGGCATCAAAACATTGGGGTCACAAATCCTCACTATCCTACTCCCTAAAAGGCTACCATAGCACCCTCCACCAGAGGACGGATTTTCGACAATCATCCCCAAAGGCCGCAAAGGGGTCAAACCCCCCACCCTAAAACACCAAATAACTAACAAAGGCACCTTTGCGCGCCGATTCATGGCATCCAAAACGATGTTGGGGTCACAAATCCTCACTATCCTACTCCCTAAGAAGGCTACCATAGCCGGACCGCTCCACGGGAGGAAGGATTTTCGACAATTTCATCCCCAAAAGGCGTCACAAAAAGGGTCAAAACCCACCAAAAAACAATAATAAAATTGCCGAACAAAGGCGCCTTTGCGCCTGACATTCTTGGCATACAAAACCGACGTCGGGGCCACAAATTATCAATATCCTACTCCCTAAGAA
Organism: Wollemia nobilis; assembly: GCA_028583015.1. Lineage (NCBI taxonomy): Eukaryota > Viridiplantae > Streptophyta > Pinopsida > Araucariales > Araucariaceae > Wollemia > Wollemia nobilis. The sequence goes on from JAQPPZ010017091.1 coordinate 10,381,555, forward strand.
GGCTACCATAGCTGGACCGCTCCACGGGAGGATGGATTTTTGACAATTTCAGCCCCAATAAGCGTCACAAAAAAGGGTTAAAACCCACCAAAAACAAGTCCGATTGTTGGGAAACTGCATAAGCATTCAATGAAAAACAACTGAAGGCACCCTTACAAAAGTCATCTTGGGTCAAGCGACTCATCACTTTTCTCATTTCGGTCATTCCCTCATCGATTCGTCGCTTGAGGGGGTAGTCACACTTAGTCACCAATCAACAAATACACACCCAATCAAGGAAATGGCATGCATTCAAAGAATCATTGACAAAGACAATCACGCTCCTGCTTGGGGCAGCAAACAAGCAATAATCACAAGCTGATCAAACACTTGGCATTCTAGAATCATGAACTCAAGGTTCCCATAGACAAAAGGTTGTGCCCTTTGCCTATTCATGATTGAACAATGTCCAAGATCAAGTAACACCTCACCGAAAAAGGTTAACACTTGAATTAAGCTCCTTAGCTCGTCAGAAGCAAGGATTCAAGAATGCGTGCCCTTTCCATACTTGGGGCATCAAAATTTGGTTAGGTTACTGAGAAACCCTAATCATTAAGTGCTTTGGTTATCTATTTTTGCTCAGCACTGCGCCACGCACAGCGCATCCCAAAAAGGGGCATCTGTAGACACCAAAACAACACCAATCTGATTATGTGACTACAAGCACTGACCGAATTGGCATACATAGCCCCTAGGGCAGCCCCCAGAGGTTAAACAGTGGTCCTAACCACTCCCAAAGTAGTTTTGGAAGGTCAGAGGTCAATTTGGCACCTTTCAAGCACCCTGCTCCTTATTCGTTCCACCCTGGGACGATTAGAATGCTATTCGCCCCACCCCGGGACGATTAGCAGCAATCGCTCTAGGGTGGGGCGAATAGCAGGTTTGATGGGAAAAAGTCAAACCTTGACAAATGGCAGCCCAGATCCGCCACTCAACTCCACCTTCAATGCATGGGAGTGCGAGTGAGCATTTCAAAGCTCAAAGAGGCAGTCATGGAGCCCTTAATCAGGGAGGAATCTTCTCTCCCCTGACAAGGCATGATGGCCAAGTGGCGCCCCTGCATGCACATTCAAAGTAGACCTTCAGGTCTATAAAATGGTGAGTCTTCTCACCCCAAAAGGAGGATGGAGCAGGAGCATTTGGAGCAATGGAGTGCTGCCGAATTATACCCTCACCCTCATTGTGCTTCCTACATCCTTGATCTCTCTTTTGGAAGGGAGGTTATCGGGTGAACATTAGGAGCGCAATCCGGACCCAAAACCCAAACAATTGGCCACAATCCCACACCCAATTTGTTGACACAACCCCCTAGGAGGTTTTGGACCCATCCCAAGTGGATTGGTGTCAAAACCAAGCCCCAAACGACGGGCGTCCTGCCCCCGGGCACCCCCCGCACTATTGCAGTCCTAATCGCCCCACCCCGGAGTGATTAGAAATCTATAGTATATTTCTTCACTATTTCTTTTGCATCATGTTTTATGTGTTTCATATATGTTGCAGTTCAAATTTCAATGCATTCTGACTTGTTTTGACTGTGTTTTCATTGTTTTACGCTTTTACTAACATACAGGGAGTGCCTTCGGATACAGGGCGATCGGGGTAGAATCTGCAAAATCCGACCTTTTGGGTCGTCTCAAAATGCCCCATTTTTCCTAACCCCAAGTTTGCAGGTGTTTTGGAGGCCTCTGGATGGGACATTTGGGAGGTCACTTTCGGACATTTTATGACAGTCCTAATCGTCCCACCCCGGAGCGATTAGAAATCTACAATAGATTTCTTGACTGTTCTTTTTGCAATGTGTCCCTGATGGTGTTTACATGCTTTTGTTTAAATTTCATTCCGTTCTGATAAGTTTTGATCACTGTTTTAATTATTTCATGTATGCATTAACCGGAGGCCTTGGGGATTGCATGTTTCCCTCCATCCGCATGTGCTATTAATCATTTGTTGTTTCTCTGTACATAGGATCTCAACACCGGAGGGGCAGAAAGGAACTAAGAACATATTCATGCAAGCGGCGACGACGTTTGGCCCACCCATTTCGAATGTGGGCACGCGGAAGATCCCGAAGGGAAGCGTACCATCCGTTGGTGTAACAAAATTGTATCGAACGCTCCGAGCCCCTGAAAAGGGGGGGGAGACGTATTGTAACCTGATCATAAGAAAAATTAATAAAAGAGGCTGCACCTTTGTTTTTGCTTTACATCTCATTTCATTCATGCTTCGCTTTCCCTTTTTCATGCACTTAGCGTTTCGTTAATACAACTGCTTTTGTTTGCATCGCACCAGGTGCGCCTGTGCTTCCGTAGACATGCTTTCAGGTTCTAGTCTGGCAGTTTTAGCCCTTCAAGACTGATACCTTTCAATGCATCCTTGAGCAAGTATATATGACTATGGATTAGCAATGCATCATACAAGCTTACTCAGGAAGGGGTCTTCTTCAGTTCTTCAACAATGATGTATTTGGTCACTTTTGATAGCTTTTTGTTCTTTCGATCAAGTTCCTCGAACCTTTTGTGATATTGCTCAGTGGCTTCCAACCTTTATCTTTGGGTCACATAGGGATACCTTAGCCTTTTTAGTGCTTGCTCCTTAGGATCTCCTTGAGTGGCCTTTGCTTTTGTAAGGTTTGGCCTTGTTGGCTCCAATCTTGGCTACTATTTTTCTTGTTTTTTTTTAGGTTGAGTAGGGACTTTGAATGGCTTCAACTTTTATGGCTCTACCTACAAAGGCTTCTTCCCAAATCTACTCAATATTTGAATGCATTATTCTTCAAAAGGATCTTCGACCATCATGACTTGTTCTAAATCCATCAAGATGTTCACCACTTCTTTCTATACCTTCTTTATCTTTTTTACTTTTTGTGATGTTGCTAGTTAGGCTTGGTGTTGGTAGACTATGCATGTGTCTATATTGTGGGGGTCATTGTAGGCCAAGCCTAGTAGTTTTCTTAAGAAGAAGATGTTGATGGTGCATCTTCCTGCTCATTATATGCAACATTTGCTCATTCAACCACGTTGTTGTTAGAGATCCCTTGGTCTTTTATAACATAGGGGAACCTTCTAGGCTAATAACCCTCATAGCTTTTCTTTGTGTTCTACCCCTCAGCTATAATAATTTTATTTTCTTTATATTCTAGGGCAGGCAATAGAGGTAGAGAAGGTGTCGATGGTTGAGGTAAGGCTCTAGGTGCTAAAGTAATTGTAGCTTATTGTGCAGACTATGACAAATCTAGAAAGTATGGCATTGTAACATTAGGATAAAGCTTGCCAAACAAGATCAATGCATTTTTGTAGCAATTACAACTTGAAAAACTTGTGGGAATCTCATGTTGTGGCTAGCTATATCTAGAGGCCCAGATATAGGACAAAGTCTTGGATATAATAAATATATGCTTTAGGTTGGGAAGGCTTGATGTCTTGAGGGATGCTCTTCCACATATTCCTAAATATGGTATTGAAACCAATAATATTCTTTTGTAGATGCCTCTGAATGGACGTAAACTAGGTAAGCAATAAAAATAGATCTCCTGCCTCATTGAATTATAAGATGAATAGTTCAACTAGTTGAGCCCATTAATTAATACTACTATATTTTAGGGATCTATACCAAGTTAACACTTTTTCTCTAAAGGATATGGCTAGTGGTCTCACCATGACATCTTCTTGTTAGATATTATGAACAACAACTAAAGCAACCATATCTTGAAAGTGCTCGTAGGCAGTTTTCTTAGATTCATCATAGGTTGGTAAGGATTTCAAAGCAGATTGAGGGATTTCATGGAAATTTACAAGATAAAGGGGTCCATTGCTATTCCATCATGGGTAAATTTGTGCATCCATGTTTTATGGGTGGGGACTTTTAGGAGACTATCTGAGAAATATTTACTGAGGGATAGGACTTTGAATAGAAGGAGCTTTGACTCGAGAATGGGACTTACCTATTGTTTTACGATCTCTTTGGGGTAGTAATTCAACAAACTACATGGGTTCTTTGATATTTTTGGCCTTCGATCTTGTTAACATATGATTTTGGAGCCCATTCCTTTAACAAAGTTGCCAATATCAAATTCTTCGACAATGGAGTCACTAGGTGAATGTATTCTTTGCTTATGAGGCCAAGATATTCACCAAAGTCTAGTCGATCCTCTAGGAATGTGGTATCAATGTTAAATGATTCATCCCATAGAGCATACCAAAAAATATTGGTCTAGGATCCACCTAGTAGTGAGATGTACACCCTAGACCGCGATCAATATTGGATGGTCAGAAATTTCTTGTTGGCTCCCTTTGAAGAAGGTCAGTTCACAACAGCAAAGCAAAAGATAAAAGAAATAGAAAAAGACGAGATAAATGAAGGGTTAGAAATAAGGGAGAGAAAAATAAATTTAAAAGTGGACCGCATTTGACTAATAACATTGTCATGTCCTATGCAAAAACACACTACAACAAACTACATACAGGGCCTAACATACTAGTAACCAAGCAAAGCATTGCATAATGTAAATTAATCGTAGATTATGCCCTCTACTACTCCAATAGCCCTCAATGATAGTCCAAACAACATTTATGGCCTAATATAATAGACCATTGGCAAAGTTTTCCAGAATAAAGTAAAACCACAATGATTAATGCTATGTATTCCTTATATTCTAATAGCCCAAGGTGATAATCCAAACAAATCATGCCTAACTAAATAGACCATCCGCAAAGATTTTATAAAAATATCTAGAGACTATAGAGCATGCATATAGGAAAGAATTCAACAACACATTGGTGGCTAAGGTCAAACAACAAGCTAATTCATTTAGAACCAAAATGAAATTGCATAATATACAACATGCAAACACTCAAATTGTTGATCCTTGTATTGAGGTAAATTGCATTGTTTATAATTCACTATAGAATCCTAGCTAATGATTATAAGGATGGCCTACCATAGGGAATACAGTTACTGGTATAACATGGCCTAGCTTGGGCCTCATGCTCCATCAACATGCTTGAGGAGGTGTATGTCGCTCTCCCGCTTTGTCACTACTAGTTTTTATATGCCAACAACCAATAACTACCTTCAATAGCCATGTATCTTCATCAGGTTCAAATCCCTTGAGCATGATCAACTCCTCCCACTATGCCTTATTATTACACTAGTTGTCAGATTTTTAGGCACCTCTATCGATGATGGATGATACTGTTATAGACTCTAGAAGACTAGTTATCATTTTCTTGTTTAACTACTTCATTATGGATGGTTGAGAAGTGTCTAGGTGGCCCATGCCTTTGGTGTGAATGGTATTTACTAGAGGATACCTATTTAGGAGCCCTCCTTTTTTATTGTTATCTGCTACAAGCTCTTGTTTGTCATTAGGGTCTCAGGTACCTATTCAAGGCTACTGTGAAGCTTTGCTAACATTGTTGTTCAAGACTTTTGACCACTGATGCTTTTGACCATTAATCCCCTTGGTCACTCAAACTTTTGTCCATTTTTTCTTTGTTTGAATCTTGGTGATCGAGGCCCTCATGAACTTAGTGCTAATATCCCCCCTTAATATTCTCTAACCAATCTATCTTGTACGAGCCAGGGCTTCAATGCATCATTGTTGATATCACCTTTACAAAACTCTGGCCACTTTGGTTTTGGAATTTGAAGTAGTTGGGCTTTTATGCCTTAGTAAAATTTAGAACCTAGTAGGTTTCCTTTGGACTTTTGACCAGTCCTTATGTAAAAATTACCAATTCCAACATGGCTTCCTTGCATCTTGATGAACAAAATGTTACAAAAATTGACAATCCAACAAAATTTGCTAGGACCCATCTATGTGGTAACTCGCATGGGTCCATATTATTCGTGTCTCCTAGGGAATTTTTCTTGCAAAAAGGAGAACCCAAGTTTTTTTATCTATTGGGCATGGAATCGATATCAAAGGTAAAAATATGGAAAAAATGTGGATATGTGAAGAAAATGATGACTAGGGGACTTAAATGGATTTGGATTGTGTAGTTGTGATAGGGGTATTGAAACATACATTGGAATATGCCCTTGACTAAGTCACACCCCATCTATCTATAAAATATGGTATTTTTTGTAGAATTTGGACGAAGAAAAACACCAGAGATGGCTAAGAACAACAAGAAGCTATCATGGAAGTGATGTAAGAAAATAAGGTGATTGGAATGGTTACAGAAGGTGAAAACTTAGTATATAATGAAGGATAGAGAGATGATCAAGAGAATATGAGGGCAATAAAATTATAAGCAAAGGAAGAAAGAGGATAAAAATATGGGAAAGGAAAGGAGAGAAAATAGAGATACTTGCCTTGCAACACCTCCAACAAAACTAAATTCCAATTGATAATAATCTACTACAACTAAGGGTTGTTTTAGATAGAGGTAAGTCACCTTAGGTAAATATTCTAAGAACTTGGATGAATTCTTCAGATAAATACCATGCTTGCTCATAAATTCTAATATCTTATCAACTATAAATGTAGGTCCATTGTCAGTTATAATGATGGTTGGGATATCAAGTTTGGTAATTAGCTTCTCCAAGAACTTGATCACAATTTCTTGGTCTGCCTTCTTAGTGGCCACTACTTCAAACCATATTGTGAAATAATATATCACTATCAAGATGAATTTATGTTTGATAGAATAATTTAGGTTGATAACCCCAATGAAATCCAATCTCCATTATTGGAATGATTCATCTGCCACAATTGGCTAAAATGGGAGAGTTATGTTCCTTCTTCTACCTAAAAACTTTTGACAAGCTTCACAGGCCCTAGCTATCTTGAAGCCATTTGTAAATAAATTTGGCCAATAGTATCTGGCTTTGAGTATTTTTGTTGTAGTAGTTTTGCCAGAATAATGGCACCCAAAAAAGCCTTAATGAAATTTTTGTAATACATTTTCTATCTCTTCTAACTAGATGCAACATATGAGGACATCGTCAATGTATAAACCTTCCTATAGTAAGACAATTTAAGGCTTGTAATTTGCATCTTCTTCTTTGAGAAGCATTCAAGACATCGAAACATATGCTTGTTGGAAAATACTTGATCAAGTCTGACACCCAATCATCCTTATAATCCAAATCATCCCTTCTAGAGTCTATTTCATGGAAGTCTTCATGAAATAAGTTTTGATCTACCTCAGTTGAGCATGCTAACTACTAACATAAAGCTCTATCTCTCACCAACTTTGTTGGTTTGATCTCTACGTCATATTGAAGTATCTTTATGATTTATTCGGCTCATTTATCACCTAATTCTACTTATGGGCAAAGTTCATGACATCAATTTTGCTTTGTACCTAATATTTTTGAGGGATTTCATCAAATCAAATACTTACCTCTCTATAAAAGTATAGTTCTTTTGACAATCAATCAAAGTTTTACTGATGAAAGCAATGGGATGTTCTTCTATCCTTTTGCGTTATGACAACAACAAAGCTTTCCTCTACCTCATAAACATGTAAAATGAAATCTTTTTTTATAATATGGGTTTACTAGGTCAAGTTCTTGAGCTATTACCTACTTGATCTTATTGAAGCTTCATATCTTTCGATCATATAGAGAAATAGATTTTCCTTCCTCAGTAGCTTAGTCACTCGTTTGACTATTTGAGCAAAATATGAAATAAACTTTTGGAAAAAAATTATTTGCCCAAAAAAATATTATAAGGCCTTCTTATTTTGAGATATTGGTAATGGTAGGATTGCTTTGACCCTATTTAAGCTGATAGCCAACCCTCATTTTAAGACATGTCCCAATAGCTTACCTTTATGTACCACAAAGATTGATTTCTTCAGGTTTAGGGAGACTTTGAATTCTTGGCATCTCTAAAAAACCATTTTTAAATGTGACAAGTGTTGATCCTTGTCGTGTGAGAACATTTTCATATCATCAAGATATATAAGAATCACCTTATTCACCAGTTCCCCAAAGGTGATATCTATGGCTCTTTGAAATGTTGTTGCTGAATTGGATAAGCCAAAGGGTATTATATGATAGGCAAATGTGCCCCACTTGGTAGTGAATATCATCTTGTATCGGTCCTTGTATCTTACCCACACCTGCTTTAATCCAAAAAAAAATTCCAACAGAGAGAATCTATCAGCTCCAACTACTATTTGTAGCATTTTATCAATTTGGGGAAGTGGGTAATGGTCCTTAAGAGAGGTCTTGTTTGGATTTTTAAATTCTACATAAAGTTGAATGTTTCCTTTTTTATTATAAATAGAGACCAATTTGTTAACCCATGTAGAATGCTTTATTGGGTAGATGATCTCTGCTTTAAGCAATTTTAGCAACTCTTATTTCATTAGGGTTTCAATCTTTGGATTTATCAGCCTTTTGTTTTTGCTTGAATGGCTTGTAATTGGGCAATAACTCTATCATATGTTAGATTACTTCCTTGTTGTATACCTTGAGATCATCATAGCTCTAGGATATTATATCTCCATATTCTCTACATAATGTGATAAGTTTATTTTTCTCTTTTTCAGTGCATCTAATTCCCACCTTCAATATTTTTCTAGGTTCAATCTTGACCTCCTTAAATTCTTTCTCATCAATTTTCATTTTTCAATTGTCCATCTAGTCATTTTTGTCAAAGAGGCTCTCCAAGGTAATCAATTCTTCAAAAATATGATTATTCTTCAACTATATCATATTGTCTAGCATTTCCTCTAGCTGCTTAGCATATATGACTTTTTGGATTAAGAAAACTACAATCTGCTCATCATTTTCAAACACTTTATAAAATTCATCTCTATTTAGGACTGATGATCTAAAATCTAGTTTTATCCCTTTTAATTTCTTCCAGTTGTCAAAAGCAAGGTTGAAATTTATCCCTCACGAGGCTAGTGCGTCAGCTAGCATATTCTCACTCCTTGGTACTGCTTTCACATTAATAGCTTCAAAACTTTCAAAAAGGTCCTAGACTCAATTTCAGTAGGCCTTGAGGTAATGATGCCTATCATTGCATTTTTATATTACCTAATTCACTAGCATTTCAAAGTCACCAAGAATGGAGAGCATCTTAATTTCCATTCTTTATGCTTTCAACAAGCTTGAGTAGAGAGCTTTATATTCAATGACATTATTAATGCAACTCCATGTTAGCCTATATGAAAAAAAATTACCCCTTATGAGGGAGAAATTAAGACTATCCATCCCTAGCTTCATCGAAGTAAAGCTTCCACGATTCTATTTTGGAGTTCTTGACTTGAGACAACAAAAATTTTATGATCGTAAGATCTAGTAATGCAATACATGGCTAACTCAGTCTCTATTACTGCACTACCATTCTTGAGAGAAGGTCCATCCTCCATTTGCAAGTCTTCAATTACCTTCTCCATGAAGTCTATATCATCTTTAATTATGTTAATATCCTCTTCCATTTTCTCAATATGGAAGGGGTAAGGCTTCTTGACATCTATCTTCAGTCTCCTTCCTTTATGGGGAATAATCATATGGGAACAATCCATAGCAAATAACCTCCCAATTTGGTCGTAAACTCCCTTGAGATACAAACCAAAGTATGGTAGAAGGTCAAGCATGACCACCTCTTGAATGATCATGACCTCTAACACCTTATGGAACACCATTGGTATGTCTTTGATCACTCCCACTATTAGGACCTGAGTTCCATCCAATTGCAACACTTAGCTTGAGTAGGTATATTCCATTCCCATTACCTCACATATCTCCTTTGGCATGACAAGAGCATTCACTCTAGGGTCATACAATTATGTACTATCCACCCCTCCATTTGTAGAGACGTGTAAAAGGATGGTGGTCAATTCATACTTACTTTGAGGTTTTGTTGGTCTTGAGTCAAGTTCAAGTTCAATGATTTTAGTTCTTTAGAATTGAAACCTTTCAATGCAACCTTAAGCGTCTATCTAGCTGAGGATTTGCAATGTACCTTACAAGCTTACCCAAGAAGGGGTCTTCTTTAGTTATTCAATAATGTTGTATCGATCACTTCCAACACCCTTTCATTTTTCCAGTCAAGTTCCTCAAACCTTTTGTGATATTTCTCAATGGCTTATAGTCTTTATCGTATGGTCATATAGGGATACCTTAGCCTTTTTAGCACTTGCTCCTTAGGATATTATTGAGCAGCCTTTGCTTTTGTAGGGTCTGGCCTTGTTTGCTCTGATCTTAGCTACTCTTTTGCTTGTTTTATCTAAGGTTGAGCAGGGACTTTGAATGACTCCAATTTTTGTGGCTCTACCTACAAAGGCTTCTTCCCAAATCTGGTCACGATTTGAATGTATTATTCTTCTACAAGATATTTTGCTAGTATAACTTGTTCTAGATCCGTTAGGATGTTCACCACTTACTTTTGTTCCTTCTTTATCATTTTTGTATTTTGTGATGTTGCTAGTTGGGCTTGGTGTTGGTAGACCATGCATGTGTCTATATTATGGGGGTCACTACAAGCCAAGCACCAATAGTTTTTTCGAGAAGAGGATATTGATGGTGCATATTCTTCTTCACTATATGCAACATTTGTTTTATCCATGTTGTTGCTAAAGGCCCATTGGTATTTTATGACATAGGAGAACCTTATGGGTTGATGACCCTCATATTTTCTATGCATTATGCCTCTCCAACATAATGACTTTATTGTTCAAATTTTTAATGTTGCTCTCAACTCTAATAACTCTATGTTTTCTTCATATTCTAGGGCAAGCAATAGAGGTAAAGAAGGTATCGATGGTTAAGGCAAGGCTCTAGATGTTGAAGTAGCTAGAGCTTGTTGTGTAGGCTGCAAAAACTATGGAAATCATGGCATTGTGACCTTAGGAGAAATCCTACCAACATAGATCACTGAATTTTTTGTAGCAATTGCAGCTTGGAAAACTTGTGGGAGTTTCATCTTGTTGACTATCCAGATCTAGAGGCATAGATCCATGACAAAGGCTTGGATATAATAAAGGTATGCTTGAGGCTATAAAGTCCTAATGTCTTGAGGGATTTGCTTCCACATCCTACTAAATATAATATTGCAATAAATAATGTTCTCTTGTAGATGCCTCGAAATGGAGGTGAACTAGGTAAGCAATGAAAATAGATCTCCTACCTCATTGAATTGCAAGATGAATGGTTTAGATAGTTGGGCCGATGAAGTAATAATGCTATTCTCTAGGGATCTATATTAGGCTAACACTTTTCCTTTAAATGATATGGATAGCAATATCAGTATGACATATTCATGTTAGATATTATGAATAGTGGCTAAAGCAACCACATCTTGAAAGAGTTCATAAGTAGTTTTCTTAGATCCACATAAGTTGGCAAGGATTTACGAGTAGACCGAGGAATTTCATGGGGATATAAAAGATAAAGAGGTCCATTACTATTTTATCATAGGTAAATTTGTTCATCCATGTTTTATGGATGGGGACTATTAAGAAACTACTTGAGAAATGCTTGTAGAGGGACATCACTTTGAACAAAAGGAACTCTAACTTGAGAATGGGACTTACCTGTTCTTCTATGAGCCTTTTGAGCTGGTAATTCAGCAAATTGCAAGGGTTCTTTAAGATTTTTTACCTTTGATCTTGTTAATATATGATTATGGAGCTCAATCCTTTAGTAGAGTCACTGATCTTAGGTTATTTAATAATGGAGTCACCAAGTGAATGCATTCTCCGTTTGTGAGATCAAGATATTCACCAAAATATCAATCTTCTGGGAATATGAGATGAATGTTAAATGATCTATCCTACTAGGTGTACCAAAAACTCTTGGTTTATGATCCACCTAGTGATGAGATGTGCACCCTAGATCACGATCAATATTGGATGGTTAGGAATGTTTTCTTGCCAACCTCTAAAGAAGGCCAATTTCTTGTAGTAAAGTAAATGATAAAAGAAATAGGAAAAAACTAAAGAGAGAATTGGAGGGTTAGAAAGAGATAAGGGAGAGAAATGTGGATTTAAAAGAAGACCACGTTTGGCTAATAACACTGCCACGTCCTATGCAAAAGCACACAACAACAAACTACATATAGGGTCTAACAAATTGGTAACCAAGCAAAGCATTGCATAATGTAAATTAAACTCAAATCATGCCCTTTACTACTCCAATAGCCCTTAGTGATAGTCCATAAAATATCTATGGCCTAACATAATAGACCACCCACAAATTTTTATAGAAGAAAGCAAAACCACAACAATTAATGCTATGCATTCCTTGTATTCCAATAGCCCATAGTGATAATCCAAACAACTCAGGCCTAACAGAATAGACCATCCACAAAGGTTTTATAGAAATATCTAGAGACTACAAAATATGCATATACAAAAGAATTCAATAACTCATTGTTGCCTAAGGTCAAGCAACAAGTTGATAGATTAAGAAGCATAATGAAATTGCATAGTATACAACAAGCAAACACTCAAATTGTTGACCCTCATATTGAGGTAAATTGCACTATTTACAATTCACTATACTAGCCTAGCTAATTATTACAAGGATGACCTACCATAGGCTTGATAATAACAGGCACAACCTGTATCAGTCTAGGGCTTGTGCTCCATTAGCATTCTTGAGGAGGTGGGTGTCACTCTCTTGCTTTATCACTGTCAGTTGTTCTACACCAACAACCAATCACCACCTTCAACAACCATTTACCTTTATAAGGTTTGAGTCCCTTGATCATGCTGAACTCCTCTCACTATACCTTATTGTTGCACAAATTGTTAGATTTGTAGTGTTGGTTGATATTGTTGGCAATTCTAAAAGATTGACTATTTTTTTGCTTAATCGCTTCATTATGGATGGTTGAGAAGTGTCCAAGTGGCCCATGCCATTGGTGCACACGATCTTTGTTAGAGGAGACCGATCTGGAAGCCCTCCATTAGCTTTTGATGATATATATTAAAGAAAATGCAACCACAAGATCTAAAATGAGCAAGCAATGTTAACTATATGATAATGGCAATATAATATGTAGGAAAACTATATGAGAAACTTCTGCAATAACTCAAAAAATAGCCATTAATGAAAGCTCATGAAAATAGTACAATGTAATATAATGGAGGTCTTAAACACTCCAAAAATTCTTGCATGATCTACATTGTATCTACCTTCTCTTCTCATAACTATGCTCTACTATTCTATATGCTTCTCTCTTGCATTCTATCATTTGCTTCACTCTATCAAAGGCCTATATATAGGGAGATATGTCCCTTGGCCTTTCATCTACCCATGACTCTTCATCTTCCTATCCTATGACTCATGTACATGTGGACTACATGCACATTTACATCATTGCACATTCTAACACTTGTGCATTTATTACATTGCATGAAGTAACTACTCAAACCTTAATCTAAGACACACTCCTAATCTAATGATGTACCCAAGGTGGTACATTGGCATGTACCAAATAATGTAATATATTCCAACACCCCCATGTATTACATTATTTGGGTATTGAAGACTTTAGTCTTCAATATGGTCTTCATCCTGGTTCTGGAATTGGAACTCTTCTTTTCTACTTTCTTCATTTTGCTCCCTATCTGTATCCTGATCAAGTAAATAATTAGTATCTTCATGAAATACTATTTTAGCAAAAATAGCTTTGACTTCATGTTCATCTATAGGTTCTTCCAGTTCTTAAATTTCTTGAATTTCTTGAACTAGGTGTCCTTTTTGTTTTCCTTCTCTATATTGTAGTTGAGGAAGATTGTATTGATTCTGAGAGGTATATGGATGTTGAAACTATTGTTGATGTGGATTATATTGGTTTTGATATTGTCTTGGTTGGAATGGCCTACTTGATTGGCTTCCAACATTTGTTTGATTTCCTTGAAACTGATTTCTTGGATTGAATCTACAATAATTTGTACTATGTCCTTTCTTTCTGCATACTTGACAATATCTACTATTCCATTTAGATCTTCCTTTTGAGAATGAGGTAATATTTACTTGTGGGTTATCTTTTGAGACTAAGGCATTGTTAGTCATTTCATATTTTACTAAATTTTCCACCTCATATTCTTGTAGGATATTGACTAACTCATCAAATGATGTATCTTTACCTAGAATTTGTAAAGATGTGACTAGATGCTTGTAGCTATCTGGAAGTGCTCTTAGGATTACTTGAACAAGAAACTTATCTTCAATAGTTTCTCCTAAGGTTAATAATTTTTCTTTTATATCTGCTACTTTCCTTAGGAATAGTTCTATACTTTTGCCACTATTAACTTTTAGAGAATGTAATTGAGTTTGAAGATTTAGGATAGTGGCTTTGTTCCTTCCTTTGAATATCTTGGCTAAAGTTTTCCAAGCTTCTGTAGAAGTTGTTGCAGAACTAATGTATGGTTGTATTTCATCTGTAATTGCAAAAGTTATTATCATGAGTGCTTTTGCTTCATTTTCTTCAAACTTCTGAATCTCACTATCTCCTATAGTAGGTTTAGTTTTTGCTCCTTTAACAATATCCCAAAGCTTTTCAACTATCAATATTGACCTCACTTTGTTTTTCCATGAAGTGTAATTAGGTCCTTTAAGTAGTTGGGATTCTGAAAGTATGAATTTGTTTGTAGCCATAATAATACTTGTAGACTACCTTATATCTTCCTAGTTTTGAGTATGTGATCAAACTTGATAAAATATTTTCTAATCTCAAGTTTTGTAGAACCCCTTATATCTCCCTAGTGTTTTGAGTGTACTATAGTCTTGATAAAGTGCTTAGCTTTCTTTAGATTTCTTTTGAGTTGAATCCCTAATGTTCAACTTCTATTTTTCACCTTATTTCTTCCTATTTGTGAAAGCTAGAAATAATTTTAATGCACTTTCAAGTTTTGATAATGTTCTCTATTTTCCAAGACCCTATAGTTGGATTCCTTTTGTCCCTTCAATTTGTATAAGAGACTAGTATCAACAATAATTTTCCAACTTTCAAGCAATTCTATGTTTTGCTTCCTATATCCTTGAATTAATGATATGGTTTCTAAATTTCAAGATTTTTAATTTGGTGTTGAACTCCTTATATCTCCCTAATTTAGAAATTTAGAAAATGATAATATTTGCAAAAATAATGCTTCAATTTCAAGGTAGAAAACCTTATATCTCCTAGTTTAATTATTTGCAAATATTTTGATAATTGAATCTCAAATAATGCAATTTGAAATAGCTCTTAAAGATATAATCCCCTTGCTTTAATTGCTTTCTAAACCATCAATGATTAATCTAAGGTTGTAATTTCCTTATATCTCCATGCAATAATTAGCTAAACTTAACCTTAGAAATAATGTACCTTATATCTCCTTGCACTTGATGGAAAGCAAATATTAATTCAATGTAAATATACCTCTCTTTGATGTGATGTGCTACGTGTTGATTGGTTTCTTCCTTGACTACACTTTCAAAGCTTTTGAATGTTGTATTCTCCTCAATCTTCAAGGTATGACACTATGCATTAATTGCACTATGTTCTATGGTGCACTCTAGACTATCCTCTTCTCCCTTCAATGCTCTTTGACCTATGGAAGCTTGATATGCATGCTCTTCTCAAGCAGGGCTATTAATACTTCTCTATCTCCCTTTGGAATGCATACCACATGGCATTTACATTGCCCTTGAACGTAGATCTCCTTGTTAGGTGGTGCAAGGATATTATAGTCTTTAGAATACATTGATTTAGGTGGTGCAAGTGTTATCTCTCCTTATGGACATTGAAGTAATGATGTTTTATTCTTTTCTTGCTTGAATGGAGTATTACTTTAGACTTGGATGCTCTTCTCCTTGCGCAAGTATTATATTTTTGAGGTGTTACTAAGAATTCATAGGTGCTCTTCTCCTTTGTGCCAAATGGCACAAGATTCCTTTGTTTGGTGTGGCAAGTGGAGGCTTCTTCCCTTGCATGTAACCAAGCACTCAATATCCCTTATCTCCTTAATGCTCTTGCCAACTCCTTGCAAGTTGTTTGGCTTCTCTTGCAACAGATGTGTGCTTTCTCCAATGTATGGTGGCTCCTCTCCAATGAAGGTGGCTCCTCCTATGGTGTTTCAATGCTCTCTTCCAGGTGGTTGTTCATCCAAGCTTCTCTCCTCTTTCACTTGGGTAACACTCCTTGCTACTTGTATCTTTGTTATGTTATTCTCCTTGCAACTTGCACCTTAGTTGCGTTATGTTGTCCTTGCTATTGGCGCTATGTTGTCCTTACTTAGTCTCCTTTCTTGTTGTAGGTTCCTTTTGCACTATGAGTATTGCCTTCATGGGACTATGGCATCATATTTGGTGTCTTTAGACACCTTGAATAAGATGATTTTGAGCCCTTAGTTGGCCCTTTTCCCTTTGCTTCATAGCTTCTTCCTTAGACTGGATAATACTATCACTTGATGACTACAACTTTATGCTACTTTGGTGTCTTAAGACACTTCAAATTTTGTCTTCCTTTTGCTACTTTGGAAAAGACAAATATGGTGCTATTATGGACTACAAATAAATCTACTATAAACTAAGATAGAATACCTTAGTTGCACCTAGATTTTGAGACTTTCTTAGTCTCTTTATGTAGCTTTCTTCCTTGTCTTTAGTAAGGTGGCACCTTCTCTATTCCTTGGTGGTTGTAGTGCTCCTTTGGTGGCTTCTCTTCACCAAGACTTGTTGTAGTTTTACCTGTGCTCAATGGTGGATTCAATGTTGCCTTCTCCTCCTTGGCAACTCTCTCCTAAGTCTCCTTGCTTGGTTAACTTTCCAATGATGATTCCAAGCTTTTTAATCATGCAAATACTATACCTTTTGGATGGCTATGCTTTGCACTATTGTATATCAAATCTATGCTTGAGAATAATGTCTTCTTTGCTTTCAATAGATAGTAGGAAGTTGATATTATTATTTTCCTTTGAAAAATATCTAACTCCTCTTTCTTATGTGCAGGTTTTACTCCTTGTAAAAACTATCTTTTGCACTTCCTTGAAGACTTAAACTAGAAACCTTCCTTTTGCAACTTTAAACCTTGAATTTGGTGCTTAATAAAACTTAATAATAAGATAAATATAAATGTTCAATTAATGAACCTTTTGCACCAATGTTGCATACCTTTTTGATCTCCGTATGGTGATGGATTTCTTGGTGATTTGGATCACCTAATTGCTGCTCCGAGTTTGATAAATTTATAGCTTCAATTTGTATTACTTTGCTGCTTTAAACTAGTCTATTTTGCAGCTCTTCTTGCTGTTCAAATCAGCTCCTTAACTCTCCCAATTTGCAGCTTTGTAACTCCTTTAACTTGTTGCCCGAAACTATGGTTTTGTGGCTTCAACTCTCCTCCAAGTAGCCTTCTTGAATTCTGAAAATTAGTAGCTATTAATGCTGCCCAAATGTTGCCTTCTAACTATCCTTGAACTCTAAAATTTTTAGATTCTCACGCAACCAATTTCTCCTTCTATATGCTCTTATCCTTCACCTTGTTGTCCTCAAATTTCTCTAATATGGTGGCCTCTTCTAGCTCCTTTCTCCTCTAGTCTTCTTTGTCAAATTTTGACTTCAATATTGGCCTATTTGTTGGCCTTCTTCTCAAGAATCTGAATGTCTTGAGGTCTTTGGAAATCCTTTCCAGAATTTGGCAAACTTCTTGCCAAATATTTCTTTCTTTTGGGCTTGTTGTCGGATGGCGATAATTATCCCAAATTCTTCTCTATCAGGAACTTCTCCTTGCTATCAATCTTCTCACTTGAGTTCTCCTCAAATCTCCTCCAATGGCCTTCTTCAAATTCTTCAATGAGGCTTTCCTAGCCTTCTCCTTCTTTCTCCTTTCAACCTTTCTTGAGACCTCTTCTCTTGGGTCTTTTAATTTCTATAGCTTCTGAAATATTCAATAGGACTTTTCTAGTCCTCTATCTTCAAGCTTCAATCTTCCAAATATGGAAGTTCTTCAATGAGACCTTTCTCTTGGGTCTCCTCCTTCTAGAGTTACTTTCTTCTTTCTTCACTCTAAAGTCTTCAATCTTCATATTTCTATGAGGACCTCCTTCTTGGTTCTCCTCAATATTCAATCTACAATGGGGCCTTCTTTCTTGGACCTCCTCCTTGATCTATAGTCTTCAATGTGGCTTCTTTGGCCTCTTCCTCTCTTCTCAATATTTTACTTGGAATATTTAATCTACAAATCCTGCAATGGGACCTTTTTCTTAGGCCTCCAAATCTTCAATCTTCAACTTGTTGCTTCAAGTGTTGGATTGATTCTAAAGAAGATATTCTTCCTAGCTCTTGTAGGAAGCTTCCCAACTTTCTTTGAATCTCCTCTTTTCTGCAACAAAGTATTAGAAAATGATAATAGTAATTTCTTTAAATCTATAGATAATGAATCTTCACTAGTTGATTTGTCAATCTAGTGGAATCAATGTTGAGTCCTAGTCTTCACAAGTTTTTTTGCAACTCTATGGAAAGACTCTAGCCAAATGCAATTTCAAAAATTTGAAAATGAGATTTCCTATCTCCTCTCAATCTCTCTTGTGGCTCTCTCTATTTCCTATCAATCTACCTTGTGCTCTGATACCACTGTTAGCTTTTGATGATATATATTAAAGGAAATGCAACCACAAGATCTAAAATGAGCAAGCAATGTTAACTATATGATAATGGCAATATAATATGCAGGAAAACTATATGAGAAACTTCTGCAATAACTCAAAAAATAGCCATTAATGAAATCTCACAAAAATAGTACAATGTAATATAATGGAGGTCTTAAACACTCCAAAAATTCTTGCATGATCTACATTGTATCTACCTTCTCTTCTCATCACTATGCTCTACTATTCTATATGCTTCTCTCTTGCATTCTATCATTTGCTTCACTCTATCAAAGGCCTATATATAGAGATATATGACCCTTGGCCTTTCATCTACCTATGACTCTTCATCTTCCTATCCTATGACTCATGTACATGTGGACTACATGCACATTTACATCATTGCACATTCTAACACTTGTGCATTTATTACATTGCATGAAGTAACTACTCAAACCTTAATCTAAGACAATCTCCTAATCTAATGATGTACCCAAGGTGGTACATTGGCATGTACCAAATAATGTAATATATTCCAACACCTCTTATTTTGTTACTATCTACTATAGGCTCCTACTTGTCATCGAGATCTTAGGTGCTTGGCCAAGATTGTTGTGATGCTTTGTTAACATCATTGTTTAGAAATTTTGATGACTAATGATTTTGGACACTCATTGCCCTTGGCCACTCATTCTCTTGACCATTTGTGCTTTGTTTGAATCCTGGTGATAGGGTCCCTTGTGGACTTAGTGCTAACATCCCTCCTTAATATTATTTGGAAAATATCCTATACTAATTTGGGTTTCAATATGCTATTGTTAACATCACCTTTGCAAAACTTTGACCACTCTTGTTCTAGACTCTAAAGTAGTTGAGATTTCATCCCTTAGTCAAATTTATAATCCAACAATATACCTTCAAACTTTTGGTCAACCCTCTTTCAAAAATTATCAATTCTAGCAAGACTTCCTTGCATTTTGATGAACAAAATGTTACAAAATTTGACAATCCAACATTTGCCAAGACCTATCTATGTGGGAACTCTCATGGATCCAAAATGGTCAATCATAATCTATCTAAATTTGGTGTCGCTAATAGAGAGGATATTAAAGCAACACCACCTTACAGGAAAAGAGGAATAGGACAATATAGCTTAGGGTCATGGGAATTTAGGCATTTATATAATTCAAAATGGTTATAATGAATTGTCCCCTCTTGCACTGGTGTTGTTAGATGTTCCATGGGATTGAGTATGGTTGGCAAAGGGTTGACCAAAAATAAATTTCTTTACCTAGCAAGTTATGCATTAAAGCTTCCTCACCTATGATAACTTATTTAAAATGGGTCTTCATAACCCTCTAAATGTATCGTGTGCAATACCTAAGAGGAGAAAATAGATCATTTGCTCTTCTTGTGTGACTTCACCCTAGAGTTGGTGAGTCAATGGGTTGATCTCTTCAAGGCTCATTGCAACCAGTAGTTAACACTTATTAATATATGAGAGATTTTAAAATGAAGAAGGTTAAAAAATAAATCAATTCAGTTGGGTTGGTCTCTAGGTTCGAGATTTATCTAGTGGCACATATGGTTGAATAAAAATTTCAAAATTGTTAGAGGAATACACTCCTATAGAGCTAGTTTACATAAAATATTAAACAAGGTTATAGAAACAATAAAAGCTCATGTGGGGGAACAAAAAAAAACAAGGGGGAGAGAACATTGCCATGAGGTAGACTCATGGGGCTTGGTCACCCCCACCCCTAGGCTAGTAAAAAATCAACACAAATGGAGCAACCAAGGACAACCTAGGGGCAATGGGCATTGGTTTCCTTAGAAGAGACTACAAGGGAAAGGTACTTCATTGAGAATTGAAAGGTCTAAGAGTAGAAACAAATAAAGAAGTAGAGGCTTTCACAATCAAACAAGCCTCTCTTAATGCTTGGGAGAATGAAGTTTGAAAGATCATAGTGGAGTCTGACTCACAATTTTTGGTGGGGTCATTAGATGAGTCTAGGAATTTTGGATTGAGTATGTGGTAAATCAATAACATAGTCAATTAGATCATAGCTATCAGGCAACAATTTGAGGATACCATTTTGATTCATGTAGACATAGGGAAGAATGCAACAACTGACTTTTTGACCAAAAAGTGAAGCGAGCATTTTGTTGGTTACTTGTTGAAATTTGATCAAATAGGGATACTACAGATTGGATGGAGGTGAACCAACACGTTTTATTATTGGTCAGTAGGGATTTAGGTAATGAAGTGTGATGGAGCAGGGTAGATGATTATGATAATTAGCTTATGGTCCAACATCAAACTATTGATTATGGTTCTCTTAGTCCCAATTTGGGGTAGCCCTCAAAGTCATGTCAAGGGGGTGAAGCTAATCTAGGTCTTTAGAATATTATTAATCAAATTTGTAATTAGTATAGGATTTTTTGCTCTTTGGATCGCACTAAGAAATTTGTGTCCAATAAAATGTTAGAGGTAGTATTATTAGGATCTTGATGCTCACCAAAATTGGTAGGATAATTATTGTGACTTTTAACCTATCTTAATAATATTTTCACCTTTTTCAAAAGAAAATAAGATGTTTGAAACCATATTATTGCCTCTATTGTAGAATGTCTACAAATATGGTGCTCATCATGGGAAGTCTCAAGTGTAGAAAATGAGGTGCTAATAACTTGGCTATAGGATTTGAACATACATGGTAGAGTCATTTGTTATAATGAAATTAAGACAAAGGATCTACTTCGATCTAGGGTAAAACAAAAATGTCTTGAAATTGGGTTTATAAAAATTAATTTTGATGGTGCTTCTAAAGAAAATTTGGGAAAAACTGGTGGAGGTGATGTTTTTAGAAACGATGAAGGCAAAATTCTCCTCTCTTACTCAAAATCATATGGAACTTCAACTAAAAACTATGCAAAGGCTAGGGCACTTCTTACATGGATTAAAATTGCTATATAAAAATTATGGGAATATATTTTAATTGAGGGGATTCACAAATTAACAATGCTACAAAAATTGATAATCCAACATTTCCTAGGACCTATCTATGTGGGAACTCTCATGGGTCCAAAGTGGTCAATCCCAATCTATTTGAATTTGGTGTTGCTAATAGAGAGGATATTAAAGCAACACCACTATTAGGCTATAGGCTATAGTGTATTGTTTATTATTACATTATTGTGAGTGCACATCTAGTTGGAATTCCAAAAGCCAACGTGCGAATAATTTTTTAGTATAGCCTAAAATAGCTTGGTTAATTAGGGGTGCAAAATATTTGCTATGAATTTTTTGTTTGTTCGTTACTGGCTAATTTTGGCCAGATCTATGCATATATTCATTGTAGTGGAACAAAATATTATTTGATTTCCTACATTGGTATCATAGCAATTGATCGATGGCACTTACATTGTGTCATGCCCCTACCAGTTGATTGTGTACTCATATTGGTGAACCTGCAACTAGACAAAGGAGGCATAATATACATATTTGATGGACATGTTGGAGGTATGATTGAAATGTTACGATAATTCTTTATGATAGGGAATTAAAAAAATAAATACATGATTCACTCGTGTTTTGATATTTTTCACTCCTATTTGCAACCCCTGTGTGTTGTTTATATAAAAAACCAAGGCACCAAATGTGCCCTGGCTTGTCCTTGAGGACCATAGGTCCAACTCTCCCAAGGGCCTAAGAAGGTCACGATCTCTCTAAGACGTAATAAGGCCTATATAGTCCAACCCATGCCTTAGATCGCAAGCCTAGTCCGTAGGCCAAAGAGAATTCCATCCTAGGTCGCAACCGTGGATTGCATGGCCTAACTAGGCTACAATAGCAAAGCCCAACCAGGCCTCGATCTGATTTTCTATAGGGCCTGGATCGTAGGCCCCATTTGCAAACCAAATCACAACCCAACCTTGGTTGTAGCCGCAGACTGCACAACCTAACCAGGTCGCAACAACATAGGATGATCATGCACAGAAAAACAAAAACAAAACATTGAATGATTCAAAAAAATATAAAAATTGAAACCTTTTCTAAGCTTTTATTGACATCCAATCACAACAAGCGGAGCTACAAGCAATCATTCGATGCCAAATGGCACTATTCAGTATGTATAGGCGTGGAAGGAAGTTTGTTTTGTTGTTTTGCTAAGGGGACAATATAGCTTGGGGTCATGGGAATTTATGCATCTATACAATTTGGAATGGTTATAAGGAATTGACCCCTCTTCCACTAGTGTTAGATATTCCATGGGATAGAGTATGGTTGGCAAAGGGTTGGCCAAAAATAATTTTTTTTACCTATCAAGTTATGCATAAGATCTTCCTCACCTATGATAACTTAGAGATGATGGGTTTTCATAGCCCTCTTAATGTATCATGTGCAATACCCAAGAGGAGAGTAGATCAATTGCTCTTTCTATGTGACTTCACCTTGGAGTTGTTGAGTTGATGGGTTGATCTCTTCAAGGCTCGTCACAACTAGTAGTTAACACTTATTAATATATGAGAGGTCTATAAATGAAGAAGGTTAAAAAATAAATCAATTTAGTTGGGTTGGTCTCTAGGTTCGAGCTTTATCTAGTGGTACATATGGCTGAAAAAAAATGCCAATTTTTTTAGAGAGGAATATACTCCAATAGAGCTAGTTTGACAAAAAATATTAAATAAGGTTATAGAAACAATAAAATTTCATGTGGGGAGCAAAAATACTAGGAGGGAGATAACGTTGCCATGAGGTAGACTCATGGGTCTTGGTAAATCCCACCAATAGGGTCTTGGTAAATCCCACCAATAGGCTGGTAAAAAATTGACATAGATGGAGCAACCAAGGATAACCTAGGGACAACAAGCATTGGTTTCCTTAGAAGAGACTATAAGGGGAAGGTACTTTATTGGGAATTGAAAGGTCTAGGAGTAGCAACAAATAATGAAGTAAAGACTTTGAAAATCAAACAAGGATCTCTCAATGCTTGGGATAATGGAGTTCAAAAGATCATAGTGTAGTCTGACTCATAATATTTGGTGGGGTCATTAGATGAATTTAGGAATTTTAGATCGAGTGTGTGGAATATTAAGAACATAGTCAAATAGATCATAGCCATCTAGTAGTAGTTTGAGGGTGCTATATTGATTCATGTAGATAGAAGGAAGAATGCAACGATTGACTTTTTGACTAAAAAGGGAAGCGAGCATCTTGCTGGTTACTTGTTGAAATCTAATCAAATAGGGATACTGTAGATTTAATGGAGGTGATCCGATAAGTTTTATTATTGACCAATAGAGATTTAGACAATGAAGTGTGATGGAGCAAGGTATATGATTATGATAATTAGCCTCTGATCCAACATCACATTGTTGCTTGTAGTGATCTTAGTCCCAAATTGGGGTAGTCCTTGAAGTCATGTTAAGAGGGAGAAACTAATTTGGGTCTTTAGAATATATATTTTTTATTTGGTTATGTGAGAAACCTCTATGACCGACGTACAGGGCTGAGTAGTCTCCTCCCAACCATGACCCCTCCTAAAGTTGAGAGCTATACTTATCAATAGGGAATTTAACACAAAGCCACCACACACCCACCCTATCACACGCTCGCCCATGCCGTGGTTTCAACCTTGGACCTCCTGAAGAAGGGCCAAATATTGAACCATTGCGTTGCACCCCCAGGTGCAGGTCTTTATAATATTATTAATCAAAATTGTAATCAGTATAGGAGTTTATGCTCTTTGGATCACACTAAGAAATTTGTGTCCAAGGAAATGTTAGAGGTAGTATTATTAGGATCTTAGGGTTGACCAAAAGTGGCAGGCTAATTATTGTAACTTTGGACCCATCTTCTTACTAATATTTTCATATTTTTCAAAAGAAAATAAGAAGTTTGGAACCATATTATTGCCTCTCTCGTAGAATGACTACAAATATGGTGCTCATCATGGGAAGTATCAAGTGTAGAAAAAGAGGTGCTAATAACTTGGCTACATGATTTATAACTTTGGACCTACCTTCTTACTAAGATTTTCATCTTTTTTCAAAATAAAATAAGAAGTTTAGAACCATATTATTGCCTCTCTTGTAGAATGGTTACAAATATGGTGCTCATCATGGGAAGTATCAAGTGTAGAAAAATAGGTGCTAATAACTTGGCTACATGATTTGAACGCTAATGGAAGAGTCGTTTATAATAATGAAATTAAAACAAAGGATCTACTTCGATATAGGGTAAAGCGAAAATGTCTTGAATTTGGGTGTATAAAAATTAATTTTGATGGTGCTTTTAAAGGAAATTTGAAAAAAACTGGTAGAGGTGATGTTTTTAGAAACAATGAAGGCAAAATTATCCTCACTTACTCATAACCATATGAGACTTCAATTAACAACTATGTAAATGCTAAGACACTTCTTACAAGGATTAAAATTACAATAGGAAAAGGATGGAAAAATATATCAATTGAGGGGGATTCACAAATTATCAATACTATTAACAAAAATGGGCGTGGAGACTGGATAAAAAATAATACCAGTGCAGATGTTCATCACTTATTACCAGAGGCAATCTCTTGGAAGTGTGAGCATATTTAAAGAGAAGGAAAACAAGTAGCAGATAATTTAGCCAATTGCAATGTTGATCTTAATATTGGTGAAATTCAAATTTTAGAAGACAATTTGGAAATTACGATTTTATCTCTTAATAAAAATGATGTCCAAGAGTTGATTGTGGAAACATAGCACTTTGAAGAAGTTGAAGAATATATTTAACAGAAAAAAAAAGAAAAAAATTATGATAAAAAGGCATGATGGATACAGTTTAATTGACATAACAACAAATGTTGTGTTTTGGTATTTTGATGGAAGTGGCCCGAATCAGCATATAACTTATTTAAAAAATATATATCATAAGTGAACAATGGTTGTAGTATGCTAAGTAATCATAAGAGAGAAACCAAGAAAAAATACCCTTCCTATAATTGTTATTGAGGAACTTTTTCTATGGAAGATGTGAATGAGGACATAAAGAAAATAACAATAGCTAAATCTTAGGATATAGATGGTTTCCACACTGAATGTCTCAAGTGTGGGGTTGACATCTTAGCACCACACATAAAAATCAATGGCATCATCAAAGGAGACTTTTCATTGGAATGGATAACCAACATAGTCATACCATTGCATTAAAATAAAGAATACATAAGAACAAATAAAACATAGTTGATATATCTTGCAAAGCATAAGCAAAGACAGTTTTGGAAAGAGCTACAACAAAGCAAAAGACACACAAAAAATAATATCACAAAAGAACGATGGTTGTAGTATAGTAAGTAATTATACGAGAGAAACCAAAAAAAGGATATCCCTCCTATAATTGACACAATTGAGGAAATTTTTTATTTGGAAAATGTGAAGAAGGGCATTAAGAAAATAAAAATAGGTAAAGCTCAAAATATAGATGGTTTGCAAGTTGAACATCTCAAGTGTGGGGTTGACATCTTAACACCACACATCTAGAATATTTTTAATGGCATCATCAAAGAAGGCTTTCCACTGGAATGGATCACCAACCTAGTCATACCACTATGTTAAAATAAAGAAAGAATACATACGAGCAAGGCATAAAGAGTCGATATATCTTACAAAGCATAGCCTAGAACAGTTTTGGAAAGAGCTACAACAAAGCAAAAGGTAAAAAACAATATCACAAGAGAACAATGGTTGTAGTATGCTAAGTAATTATATGAGAGAAACCAATAAAAATATATTCTCCTATAATTAACACAATTGAGGAACTTGTTTCTCTGAAAGATGTGAAGGAGGACATTAAGAAAATAACAATAGGTAAAGCTCACTATATAGCTGGTTTATAAGTTGCACATCTCAAGCATGGGGTTGACATCTTACAATCATACCATTGCATTAAATGGAGGCACCAACAATCCCTCATGTTACCACACCATCATGATCAATTCTATTTTTAAAATTTTTTTTGGCAACATAGTAAAAACCAAAATTAATTAGTGAGCAAACAATCAAGTAAAGAGGAAATAGGGCAAGCGGGGTTTAACTAAAGTGCAAAACAATAGATCATTGCATTACTTTAAGGCACCTAATAGAGAGGATACAAAGTGAAAAAGGAAAAGTTTATTGTTGTTTTGTAGACTTTAAAAAGATTTTTAACATAGTTTGTAGTAGTAAATTATAGAAATTAATAGAAGAAATTGGCATACCAACCAACTACAAAGTAGCTATACACAGACTTTATGAGTAGGTGATGGCAAAAATTAGAACTCCATAAGGACTACCAGAGTGTTTTGGGAGTGATGTCGGGTTGAAACTGAGACGTCCATTATCATCCACATTATTTGGTCTTTACATTAACAAATTGGAGGAATAGGTAGAAAGGATGAGAGAAGAGAGAATACAATTGGCTAATTATGTAATGATACTTCTTCTTTATGCCAATGACCTCATCTTGATTGACAATACACTTGATGTTTTAAAAGATATCTAAAAGTTTTAAAGCATTTTTTAAAAGTTGGGATGTAGACAAACACTAACAATTCTAAAATTATAGTCTTCTTTACTGAGAGAGCAAAAACAACAATATATTTTATTTGAAGGAAATCCTTTAGAGGTAGTAACATAATACAAATACCTTGGCTTAGATTTTCAAAGCAAACTCAATTGGAGAATATGCAAGATGAAACAAATACAAGTAGGATAGAAGGCACTCTACTCATTGCTAAATAGGGGTAGAAAAACAAAGTTGTGGAATCGAACAACCATTAGGATCCTTTATAGGTTATTAGTTATTTTAGTGGTGCTAAATGGGTGTGAGGCGTAAGCTAGTAATACATCAAATTTTTAATGGAGACAAATAGAAAGAAGTCAAAAGCGACTAATTACAAATAATTTCAAAATTAAAACATCATTCCCATATGAGATTTTACAACTGAAATATGGAATTCTCCATTAGAAGTAGAAGCTATGATAATACTATTGGGGTACCTAAAGAAAATACAAAGAATAGAAATTAACAAGTTGCCAAAACAAGCAATCAAAAAAAAAATGAATAAAAAAAAAGACACATGGATGAAATAAAACAACAAATGAATGGACAAATAAAGCAATACATTTCATGAAGTTCCAAACTTCTCCAAAAAAAAATTAAAGAGCATGTGAGAAAAAAATCAAATTTGTCACATGAACTAAAAATTTAGAAAGAAAAAGACAATTATACATCAACGAATTCAACCCAAACCAATTCAATCCAAACCGTGAACACAACCAAAAGAAGTACATATATGCAAATGTCAAATGAAAGAAAAAATACTTATAGTATAGTTTACACCATCTCCGAAACTAAGAGATGGACAATTTCTTAGAAGGCATGATTAGAACAAATATATCTTTTGTATAATAGGAGTAGTGAAGACCAAAGCATGATTAGAACAAATGTATCTTTTGCATAATAGGAGTAGTGAAGACCAAAGCATGATTAGAACAAATGTATCTTTTGCATAATTATACATCAACGAATTCAACCCAAACCAATTCAACCCAAACCGTGAACACAACCAAAAGAAGTACATATATGCAAATGTCAAATGAAAGAAAAAATACTTATAGTATAGTTTACACCATCTCCGAAACTAAGAGATGGACAATTTCTTAGAAGGCATGATTAGAACAAATATATCTTTTGTATAATAGGAGTAGTGAAGACCAAAGCATGATTAGAACAAATGTATCTTTTGCATAATAATAATGAAAACCCAAGAACATTTTGTGATAAGATATAAAACCTAAAAAACATCAAAATTACATATAAAGACACTTCAAAAATAAACTTGACTAATAATTTATTTTTATAAACTAAAAACACTATAAATATAACCAACTTCCCATACATATTAAAAAAAACAAAATAACACAACCTTTATATGCATCCCCCTTCCAAACTCAAATTTGGGGGCGAAAGTTGAGAGCGGAGACGCTTTGCCGAGCAACTCATCTAAAACCCCGAATGCGGGAAATTTCACCGCAAAGATGTCAACGCAGAAAGAGAGATGAGAGTAAAAATACACAATCATTTCTCACATTCAAATTTGAAATCCTTGTCCGCGGGCTCCATGGAAGCCAAAGCAAGCGGAAGCAAACGATGACTTCCCTGCCCAGAATTTCTCCTCCAGTTTCGACGTCTCCGTCTTTGTCAGGATATTTTCCTTTAGATTTAGAAAACAGCTCATCCGTTCCGCATTCTCTACAGCCTCCACGCTCGATGTCTTCGTCTTCGTCAGGATATCTTCCTTTAGAATTAGAAAACAGCTCATCAGTTCCGCATTCTCTACAGCCTCCACGGTTGCCAGAAGTTGCAGATAATTCCACCGATTCCTCCGGCGATGAAAACGCCGAAATCTCAAGGCTGTTACTTTTGGCAAATAACGCAACAGATAATTCCACCTCTACCGTCGAAGCTGCATCATCCTTTGCTAATAGCGAGGAAAACCTTGTAGCGGGAGGGGGAGGAGAGCAGAATAACATGGAAAGTGGAGGAACTTCTTCGTCCTCAGGAGGTCCCTCTAATTTGGTAGCCGAGTTAAACCCTGGAGTGGGAGTGGGAGGGGGAGGAGAGCAGAATAACATGGAAAGTGGAGGAACTTCTTCGTCCTCAGGAGGTCCCTCTAATTTGGCAGCCGAGTTAAACCCCGAAGCTCCGCCGAATGAAGCAGAGGATGGAAACCCTGGTTTGGCGGAGAATGTGGGGGCCGTAATTGAAACCGAGGGTTTTGCGGAAAATATTGTCAATGATGTGGAGGAGAGGGTTTCGTGGGTGTCAACACAGGGCAATGATTTTCAAGAAGCGAAAAGAAAGAGACGGGAGAGCGGAGAAGGGTACGTGGGAACTCAACAGGCTTTGGTGACTGATGCAGATGCTTCGAGTTGTCCTATTTGTATGGAACCCTGGACCTCTGTTGGAAGTCACCGAATCAGGTAGTCTGAAGCTTTAATTTTGAATAATTTATTATTATTTTTATTTTAATTATTTATATGGAATTAAAAAAGTTCACTTTTGCTACATCATGCGCACCTATTGATATTATAATAACTTGGCTATGGGTATTATTTATATAGCTTGATGATTTCCTTTTTAAAATTAACCCAAAATTGTCAATTTAATTTTATTAATTATTAAATCGATTATATAAAATTTAAAAAGTTTCCATCTATATCATAATTTTCTTGCAACAGTTTCAAACCTTAGCCTCGAAAATGGAATTTAACTGTTTAAACTCTTATTTTTTTTTTTGGTATTGATAAAAAAAAAAAATTGAAGGGCCCTGAAAAAAACAATAGAAGATCAGACAAATACAAGATAGCCCTATCTTAGTAAAACAAATAAACCTGGACTAAACCGGCTGATGGAGAAGCTGAAATAATATCCTTTCTAGCTATTCTTCTATTTGATAAGGCTTAGACAGTGCTCAATGCTTTACATGACTAATAAAGAAACCGCTGACAACAATGTAATTTAGTGTGCTCAAATCCTTCATCGCATGTTCCCAATAAGTATTCTGCTTTGCTCTGCCCTCTTTATCTGCTAGCTTTACAATTAGGATAAACTCTTCACTTTGATAATTACTTTTTAAATTTTTAATAACGGCCTCCTTGATCGCAGTGAGCTGATAAATTTGAGTCATACATATTAGGATCTAAATCTACTTGTATTGCAATACAACTTCATTACATGTCCACTACTTGTATTGCAATACAACTTCATTACATATCCACTGGGTTATGGGTGACATTATTAGCTTGAGGGGGGTTTGAACTTGATTCTCACAGATTTAACTTGTTTTTGCATTTCTGTTACACTACGAAAGAGACACTGTAGAACTGAATATCAACTATATAGTAAGAAGGAACCATTCTATTTGAAAGGAACCAAAATATATGTATTATAGGTGTGTATTTGAGGAATAACATCCAAAGTGCCTGGACAGGATGGTATCCCTATAGAATTCTATAAAAAAAATATAGATTGGATATGTGATGACCTCTTGGAGGTTTATTATGAAGCTATCCAAAAGGGATCTTTGGGACAGTTAATTAATACGGGTATTGTTAGATTGCTGCCTAAAGGTGGTGATAAGTCTTTGATTATAAATTGGCGACCCATAACTCTATTGAATGTTTCTTATAAAATACTTGCTAAAGCTTTGGCCTTGCGTCTTACTAAGGTTCTTCAGAGATTTATCAGCCCTACCCAAATGGGTTTTATTAAAGGAAGATATATTTTGGAAAATTTATTAACATGTTGGGAAGCCATGAGCTGGGCTAAGAGGTCTGGTCAAAATGCTGGCATATTGCTATTAGATTTTGAAAAAGCTTATGACAGAATTGAGTGGGGCTATATCTTTATGGTCCTTGAAGCGTTTGGCTTTCCTCCTTATTTTTGTAAAATGATCAGGGTTTTATTGACTGTTGCGGTGACATATATAGATGTTAATGGTTCTTTATCTGAACCTATATATTTGTAGAGATCTATTCGGCAAGGTTGCCCTTTGGCCCCTGCTCTTTTTGTCATTGCTAGCGATGCTTTATATTATATGTTAAGGCATTCTGTTTATTATCCTAAGGTGAATGGTGTCATCCTCCCTAATGGTGATGAGCTTTTAAATGTGCAATTTGCGGATGATACTAATATCCTTGTTAATCTTGAAGAAGAGAATATAGCCAATTTGTTTCATATACTTGATATCTTTGGCAGTGCTTCTGGTGCCAAAATTTCCCTACCAAAGTCTATTCTGCTCAGCTGGAATTTTGAGTCTCCATCTTGGCTTAATAAATTTAATATCCAATGGGGTGGTCCTACTAAACAAGTGTGTTATCTTGGTATACCTTTTGTTGTGGATCCTTGTCTTCCTGATATGTGGAATTGGGTTAAGAATAAGATCATTGGAAAGCTTAGCAAATGGAGCAAATTCCATCTGAATATGGCTGGGCGTTACGCAATTTACTTTGCTTCTGCTTGGTTTTTTTCTGCCTATCAAGTTGATATTGTTCAAAGGTATATTCGTCAATTTCTTTGGTCTGATGGTCAGGGGGTTAAAAAGAGACATGCAATGAATTGGGCATGGTGTACTGTGAATAAAAAGAAAGGTGGGCTGGGTCTCAAAAATCTTAAAATACAAGGCATTGCTTTGTCAATAAAATGGATTATTAACTGTCTTGAAGGTGATGAACCATGGAAGGTTCTTGTTCGGCATAATATTTCTAATGTTGTTCCGAAAAAGGTAAAATTTTGGAAGAGGCTTCATATTACAGACATTCTTTTTGGCAATTTTCCTGTTATACCTGCTGGTTCAGCAGTTTTCCGTAGTATATGGAAAGCCTGGGAATTGGTTAGAGGTAAAGTAATAATTGGTAAAGTTGTTGGTAATGTTACTAATTTACTTTCTCTTAAAGGTTCTGTTTGGTGGAACCTTATGCATAATGGGAAGCCTTTGGCTCTTATTCAAGGTTGTTCTGCTAAAAAGTGGGCTTCTAAAGGCATAAATACTTTTGAACAGATTGTGGATAATGATTCTTTGGTGTCATGGGAGTTTCTCCGTATGAAATACGATCTTCCTCAGTCACACTGGCGGACGTATTCCTTATTGAGAAATTCGTTCATGGCATTTCAAAATCATATTCTTATTGATGATGATAATCAGTTTTATGATTCATGCAAATGGACAGATGGTTCTAATTTTAGAGACATTAAACCCAAAATCTTATATAATCTTCTTTGTGATACTTCTGATATAGTAAAACATGTTAATGGTTGTTGGCAGTTGGATCTTTCTGATAAACAGGGGCAGATTATCTTTCAGCACATTTGGTCCAGCCCTTTAGAGCCTAAGAAGGCCTGTTTTCGCTGGTTGTTTTTGTTGCATAAATTATCTCTTAACAAGGATCCTAAAACATTTATTACTTGCTCTCTATGTCGAGTTCCTGACACCTTTGATCATGTCTTTTTTGACTGCTTATATGCTAAGGAAATATGGGGTCTTTTCTTATCTGATATGCATGGGTGGAATGATAAAAATGCATGCTTTAAACAACTTATTATTTCTGGTTTTATTCCTCAAATGCATCACTGTTATAACATGTTTTGGCTGCTCATTTCTACGGAGATTTTATGGTTTATATGGTTAGCTAGAAATGAGGAATTATTTCAGAAGGTTCAGAGGGTCCTTACTGAGTCTCTGAGGAGACTCACAAAATTTAAGGTGTTGCTTCAGGTGGCTCGTGTGCTTATTGGTTTCAAATCCAAATTCAGAGCCAAGGACGATGTCTTCTTTCCTCGGCTGCAAGAACGTCACCACAATATGGATGGTTACCAGCAGGTGCTTATGCTCCAATACTATTTAAATCGGTTTATATACATGTATAATATGATTATATCACATGCCTAATACTATGTTTTGCAGATGCTTCTCTCTATTGATGGCAGATGTTGCAGATTTTGGGGATCTTTTTATCATGGCACAGTCTTCTTTATCAGATGTTATCACATATCATGTAGAAAAAGGCTGTAATATTTTGTATTCTATATTTGTTGTTGTCTTATGGCCACGTTTTGTCCTTAGTGGCAGTTGTATCTTTTAGTCTTTTGTAGTTGTGTTTGTATCTCGCCCTCGGGCTTGTCTTTGTAAACTCTGGTCATTATTAATATAAGTTAACAATTTTCAATTCGAAAATAACATCCAATTCAGTATTGATTCATTTTTTACTTGTTTGCGCAAACATACCGGGTCTGTAAATATGTTATACAATAACTCGCCAAATAGACATTTGGGACTTGGGGAAGGGGTAGAAGCAAGGAGGAGTTATATGCTGCCCCTCTTAAGGACAACTTCCTTCATCCCCAACACGAATCTTGAACGGAAATTTAACTTATGTTAAGGATATAGTGATCGGAAATTTAACTTATGTTAAGGATGTAGTGATCTTGCACTTGGCATGACAATCTGTGAGGTTATTCACATGATCTTGAAGAAACTTTTGTATGAATTTCATGTGGATCTTAATGCCTTTTTGTGCACAAGTTCTCAACTGCATTGCATGGATTTTATATGTCACAATAATTGCCACACCACAAAATAATGGGTAGATCTTCTAAAAATCCAAACTTTTGAGGAATCACCATAATCCAAATGGCTTGCTGGTGTTCACTGATTGTTCCTTGTTACTTTGCTAAGCCCAGTTGCACATATTTAAAGGCAGCAATGGATTCACCACAAAGAAGGTTGTTGCCAATGGGGTTTGTTGTTGCCTTGCCTCTTGCAACGCTCTCCTTGTGTTTGAGGACCCATTTCTGCTCGTTTTTGTGGTCTAAGAGAGGCATCTTTATGCTATTGGCATATCCTTGCATTGGGCATCCTCTTGCCACCACACGTGCAACTGATGGCCTTCAAGCTCATTGTGCCACCACACGTGCACCCGATGGCCTCTGAGTTGTGTTCATTGTTGAGGGGAATTGTGAAGTGGTCTTGTGGATATTTCAATGAGCCCTTTTCATAGAAGACCTAGATCAGTGGTGCCAAAGCATTCATGTATTTGTTTATTTACAATGTGAGTCATAGGCTGCATTTAATGTTATCAACATTTGAATTCTGAAACCCTAGGCTGCTTATGTTTGTGACCTTTGCTATGGAGCTAATCTATCTTTAAAAGCTGCTGGAATATTTTTAAACCAGGAAGTCAAAAATATAGCAAAAGTTTCCATGGTTGACTAGTTTAAGACTTATGATGGGTTTTGTTATTTGATTAACAAGAATTTTCCTTGTAAATTTAAGGACTATGTAACTTAGTATTATAGATTTTTATACTTGTATTTA
This sequence comes from Wollemia nobilis, assembly GCA_028583015.1. Taxonomy (NCBI): domain Eukaryota; kingdom Viridiplantae; phylum Streptophyta; class Pinopsida; order Araucariales; family Araucariaceae; genus Wollemia; species Wollemia nobilis. The sequence continues at coordinate 10,416,038 of JAQPPZ010017091.1, forward strand.
TTGGATCACATATATTTGGATTATTTTTTGATATTTATGTACATGTATATATTTGTTGTATTTTTTCCTAATATGTTATTGTTGTCATTGCCATCATGTTTTTTGTTTCTGGCAACATAGCTTTGCTTTGGGATGACAAACTGCAATGATTGCTTGTTTCTTGCTCAACCAATTTGGGATAACAAATTGCAATGATTGCTTGTTTCTTGCTCAACCAAGTGGATTTGAACAAGGATGATTATCCACCAGTAAATCTTTGATCATCAATGTCTCGATCCTACTTGAAATTTGTATAATCCACTATAAAAATTGAGTTTTTAAATGAATAAATGATGGGAAACTGATGCGTACACTTATGTAATGGAAAGAATGAACAAATGAAAGTTTTTTTTTTTTTTTTTGATTTTGTCCATGATAGACCCTTTAGTATCTATGGGGCAAAAAAGAAAAGAGAGATATAGACTTCATAAATAAATTTTTATTTTTTTCTAGAGCTTAGGTGCAATTAATTCCAATATTGTTGTTACGTTAGTCCACAAAGATCTTGTTTGTGTTCATTCGGTGATGTCCTTCAAATACCCACTCTCTATGGTAAACTTAATAACTTGTATAAGCTGCTTATATCTAATTATTTTTGATAAGCTATGTGCGGCTTCTTTTGGGGGCCACTCCCATCAAAACTACAAAACCTTACATTGTTGTCAAGTCAATTAAGCCATATCTAGCTTGCATTTTTATCAAAAATGTTCTTCATTTGCTTTTCTATCAAATATATTCTTCATCTTCCTCAAAATGTTATGTTTTCGTAGTCACTCCTTGATATCATTTTCATTAAGAGATAAAATCTCACTTGATTAATTGCCTTCTAGAATTTGAATTTCACCAAGACGAAGATCAATTCTGCTATAAACTCCTCAAATTATCATGTTGCAACAAGTCTTTCGTCTTAGATATTGGTATGCAGGACAATGCAACATCACATGTTTTTCATCCTCAACTTCTCCTTGCCTTCAGAGTAAATTAGGCACTCTTACAGACTAATTTTTTCCCATCTTCTTGTTTCAATTGTGAGATGAGAACTTAGTCTAAATTGTTTGATAATATATTGAACTCCATGTCCTTCGAGAATTATCCAACCAGGCTGTCTTAGTCTTGATTATTCTACTAGGAGCATCATTCAATCTTGTGTTGGCCCTTTGGGACAGTTGGTGACAAAATCAACTGTACTTCTACTTTACATCCCACTATAGATTAATGTTGGCGCTTGGATCCACTAGAGCTCCTTTCTATCTCTGTTGTACCTTGACTTCTAGCTCTCTCTTAATCATTGCTTTTAGCATGTTAGGGTTTATCCATTTTGGGTAACCCTCAAGTCCATAATTTTACGCTATACAGTTGTTCCACTTTAGAGTAGTTTACACTAGATTCTTTACTCTAGTTTATCTTATTTTTGTAGTACTTTGTGGTTACTACAATGCATTGTAATTTGTAACATCTCTTTTCAAGGAGTCCCACTGGCCTACTTTGTCCATTTGCACACATTAATAGCATTATCTTATCTTGTCTTTTCTTCTCTTGGAGGCTGGCTGCTTTTTGTAGATGAGCATTAGATTGATCTCATATTTGTCAAATCTCATTTTTGCACCAGGATCTTGCTAAAGAACATCTAATTTTTTGGTACAAAGTCTATAATTTGTAATGAGACTTTTGGTAAATCACTTTTATCAATTTGACAAACTAGCAAAAATTGTCTTTGGACACTATCAACCTTTTTTTAGACTTCTTTTGATATGCCAAAACGTTAAATAGGACAATCATATAGAAGTATTGTTTGTATAAATGTTTTACAAAAGAATTTTTTTAATTTCAAATTTCATAATTGAATGTTTACACTTATTAAGCATCAAGAGCTTTTATACCTCTTGTTACATGCTTCTCTACACAAGCATTTTAGTTGTAGCTATGTTAGAAACCTTCCAATTAAAATAAGCACATCCACACAAATATTGCAATAATTAATTGAAAAATAAGAATCACACAACAATATTGCAATATAGAATGGAAATGCAACAACTTTTATTGCTCTAAAGAACCAAAATCACATAATCAAACATCGCAAGCCTCTTCGAGGGGGCAACCTCCTTAGAAGTAGAGCTTTGTTACAATTTGGAAAAATGACTTGATACATTCCATCTCTGCCCTTGCCTTTATAAAGACTCCTATCAACCCTAACCCTAATGCTCAAGGGTTGGATTCACATGCAAGTGGGGACTCGAGCTAGTAACTCCTAATAAAGAAACAATTACATCTTTATTAACTCTTCTTACAATCAGTAATGGTTACATCATATGGCCCATATGTCTAGGCACCCAAGGTGCCTATGCACGTTACTAGACATATAATGTTAGGATAGGGTCCTAACATGCTCTTCCCCTTAAAAAAGCTTTGTCCTCAAAGTTTGAACTGAGGAACTATTGTTGGGATTGATGGAGTGACTTCTCATGTAGCATCTTCTAGAACGTGCATGTCCATTGATCCAAAATACCTTCGAGCTCCAAGATGACTAGCCCTTCGAGGAAGGTGGCTTGTAGATCAGGGTTCCATTTCATTGCAATGCCTTAAAATCATGCTCTGAATGATGTTGATCAGCTTGGTGCCACAATCGGTTCGGTGCCATTGCCAAATTGCCCTAGAGATGTTGAAGAATTTGTGCATGTTCTCAGAAGGTGGACTCTATTGTTGGAACTTTGGAACAATGATATGAGCAAGAATTGGCATGAAAATTCACGCACATAATATTATTCATATTCAGTTCTTATAAAGGAGTACAATGACGTCTTTTTTTAGAAGACATGTTTTAAAATAAGACGTGCTTTTTAAATAAGACATGCTTCTTTTTTTTTTTAAAATAATAAACATAATAATTAAATAAAATATTGCTATATAAGACTAAGTCTTACATAGAAACCAAGCCTAATATAAAGACTAAGCCTAATCAATTCCTCCCTGTTTAGTGGAAAGTGTCCCCACTTTCACTAGAATAGGGGAAAGGCTATGAAAAATATGGCATAGAAACCCTCTGTGCTTGTGTCCCCACTTTTGCTAGAATAGGGGGAAAAGGTTGTGAAAAATATGGCATAGAGACCCCTTGTGCTTGGGTTGTTTGTGTACCCATATGACCAACCAAGTATGTAGTGGTACTCGGATGTTGCTGATGCTGTAGATTAAGAACAAGATTGTGGTAGTGCATGGTGCTGCGGTGGTTGTTGTTGTTGTGTTGGTGGCTATGTTTGTAGTGAAAATTGTCATTGTGGCTGTGACAACTGTTGCGGCTGTTGTTGAAGAGCAGGTAGAAACAACTCTTGCTGTTGTTGAAGAGCAAATAGGGACAAATGTGGTTGTTTTTCTGCAAACAAGAAGGAATTTGCTGCACGTTAGGGGTTATATGTGGCTGCACATGAGGCTGTGAAACTGGCAATTGAGAATACAAAGGCAATGATAGTGGTGACGATAATCAACCAAAAGAAGATTGTTGTTGCACCTTGTCCTGTGTTGTTTGAAGATGATGACCAAATTGTTGCAGGGAATGTCGAGATGATTGCACTTGAGAGTACGACTATTGAATTGGTTGATGGTGTTGCTGTATAGGAAGGGGCAATTGTTGTTGTCTTTCCTGTTTAAGAACTACACCTATAGCATCAGTGGAGAAAACTGCCTTCGTATTGCCTTCTGCACAAGTGTCCACATCTAAGTAACCCTCAACCAAATTCATGATAGCAGAGGGTATCAACTGCCTTGTATTATCTTCCATAGGTTGATGAGTGACATGAAGTGCTAAATGCTGGAGCATTGCTTGAGAAGCTGCCACAAGATCTTCCATGAAACAATTGTGTCTCTCTTCTAAAATTTGTTGGACTGTACTCATATTCACTAATACTTCAGAAGTCTCCTCATCATGGATATCCCACTTAGGAGCCATTGCAAAAGGGATGGCTATAAAATATTACTTGCAAAACTTGGAAAACGTGGAAGAAAAATAATGAAGGTGTTGGACTCTGTCGATAATGCACCTTGTTTACAATCACAATTACACAATTGGTTAAATCAAATTCATAAAAGAAGCCCCCTTTTTAAAATAAAGCACTTTTAAAAATAATAAAGCACCCTTTAAAAAAAAGCTTTATTTTTTTTTCTTTCTAAAAATAAACTGTTTTTTTTTCTTGATGAATTTTCACGCACATAATAAAAAAATCAGCACTGTTAGCCCAACTTCAAACAACCATAACTTCTTCAATATTGCTTAGAATTTGGCATATGACCACTCATTTTTGTAGTACTCGAAATGATCTATGTGATGGTGGAAGAATATTGTGAATTTGACTGCTGAAAAGAAAGATATAGCTTTATCAAACAGAGTGACATTTTATGAGAAAAAGCGAATAGAGATCTACAAAGGGTAATATGTGAAAACCCTTGAGGAGGCTAGATCTTTGGCAACTTGAGATGAGAGATTTGGGTGAAGATTGTGCCACAATCTTTCAAAAGACCAGATCAAAGGCCGCTATAACTTGGCTTTATGAGAAAAAGCGAATAGAGATCTAGAAAGGGTAATAGGTGAAAACCTTTAAGGAGGCTAGATCTTTGACAACCTTGAAATGAGGGATATGGGTGAAGGTTGTGCTAAAATATTTTAGAAGACCGGATCCAAGGCCGTGATCGCAAGGCTTTGATACCAATTGATATGAACAAGAATTGGCATGAAAATTCACACACATAATATTATTCATATCCAGTCCTTATAAAGGAGTACAATGATGTATTTTTTTAGAAGACATGTTTTAAAATAAGACATGCTTCTTATTTTTAGAAAATACTAAACATAATAATTAAATAAAATATTGCTATATAAGACTAAGTCTTATATAGAGACCAAGCCTAATATAGAGACTAAGCCTTATCAAACTAGCTGAAATGTATGATGAAAGTGATGGAGGAGTGTACCCATAGGCCAGTTCCAAGCACTTACTATCGATTTCCACTTGCTCATATGTCTGAAAATGATATGCAGAGCCTATTTTGAGGTGTGTGTCCTGCATAGTTTGAACAGTCCTTGCCCACAATGACTGGTGATGGTGGGTTCATGGTTAGAAACGAAAGGGTGGGGCATGGCATTAATGGAATCTTTAGATATTTGAGTGACTATGGGAGTCCTATAAGGGTTAGTTGTAGGGTAGAAGTGAGCGTATTGAGAGAGACAATTCAACTTCTCATGAATGAGTGTTTTGTTTGCTTGTGATTTGGCAAAAGCAAATGCATCCTTTTCCATCAATAGTTGTAACTCTGCTGGTTGAACCTTATTAGTGTCGGAACCTGGATTGCACACAGTTGTTCCCTCAGTCTTTGAGATGGCTTCTTTGAAAGTTTTTCCATTAGATGGGAGCTAATAGGATGGGTAGAACTGGTGACAATACTATGGAGGGTGTATTGCTTCCCTTGTTGATTGAATTGCATCCATTGTTTAGAAAAATCCAACGTGCGAATAATAAACTTGGGTCTCCTCCTTGAATGTTGAATCTAAAAGGTTGAGCTAATGCCATTTGATAAAAATTTAGGGTAAAGCACGGGATTTTTTGAAAGGGGTCCTAGTCCCCTTGTATCGGGGTTTGAACTTGATTCTCCTGGATGAAAACCCAAAGACATACCACCATGGTATCCTTCATGGGACAAAATTTTTAGGGTAAAGCACGGATTTTTGAAAGGGTATACAACAAAATTTTCTAATCTTGCAATTAAACTAATGAGAAAAAAGCAAAATTTTCTTTTGTTTACAATCAATAAACAAGACAACCCAAGCTTGCAGGTGAGCCACTCTCAATTTGAGAAGATAACCAGTCTTCTCATCTTCCCTATGTGATAACCAATTTTTTTGTTTTGCAAAGACCCCCTATTCATGAAGTGCTTTATTTTTATAGACGAGGGAGTCCTTTATTCCATTGTTAGGCAACTTGGTGACTTTTTAAAAAAGTTGCTAAGTTGCGAACTGAGTTGGAGAAAACAACCTTTTCCTACTTGACTCAGCAAGTCTAAAAAAATAAAAATTTGTCCAGTTCATCCGTGACTTAGAAAAAAAATTGGGACTTGACAAAACTTGACCATGGAAGCAAAATACATTATTGTATGTAATTTTTGCTCTTGAGTTATTTTTGCCATGACTCGAGGTCAAGTCAGAATTGGCCTTGCAGAGTTTTGCTGAGTTCAAGTCTCTCAACTTTGCCCTATTTTATTCTTGCTTTATTCTCCAAACTGTACTTGCTTTATCCTTGTAGTAGTACTTTATATATTTTCTATTTGCTGAAATGTCCTTTTTCTAACTATTTAGCAAAACCCAGAAAATAACGACAATATTGCACTCAAATCTCATAAATAATCTACACATGGATTTGCCAGAAAACGCCAAAATTCTCATTATCTTTATTTATTGCTTCAAACTAGAGCAAATACATCAAACCTCTAAATAACAAACACAAAACAAACTCACAGAACATGGAAATCCACTCCAAATGAGGCTCAGGTACAAAATCAAGCAAAAAACAATCTCTCTTCAGTCTGAATACGCTCCCAACAGTGATAATCTCGCTGAAAATAATGGAAAGCAAGCTTAGGATGAATGTAAGCCAGAATAAATCGCTGTAGCAGCCCCAAAACTTGGCAAAACTCCCTCCAAAGGCAGCGCCAAGCTCTGGAAATACATGCAGGACTCTCTTGATCAATTTCTGTAACTCCCTCGCTGAAGCTTCTTCAATATGGCTCAAATACAAACCCAGAAGTAGGTTTGCCCACTCAAATACCAAGGGATCAGCCCCTGAAATCAATCCCCCAGCAAGGATCCGCCTTGTCTGTTGAATTGAAGCCCTGGATCATCCAAGGATTGAGTAAGGTTCAGCCTTCCTCTCCCGAATCGATGAGATTCTCTGAAAAAACCCTTCTCCTGTTCCTTTTTTCCCCTCTAATGAGCCTTTGTCCTCCCCTTTGTATTTCCACGATATATTTTTGCATTGACTTTTCCTAGCCTCCAAATCATATAAAGTCTTATTAATAAATAAGAGACTAAATAAACTATTACTATGTCTCCTAACACATGGCCCCTCTTCCACTTAAACACACAACTTGTTATTTAAATAAGTGGAAGAGATATAACTTATTATTTAATTTTGGCTCATTACATTTGCACTTCCTAGTATTTCCGAACTGCTCTTGCTTTATTCTTTCGAACTTGCTATACTCTTCCAATTGTACGTACTTCACTCTCTTAGCTTGCTTGCCTTAGCATATTTTAGCTTTAGCTTGTTTATTCTCTTACTTAAATCTAATTCTTATTCCTTATGTGGTATTTAAGCTTATTACAACTCTCCTAGTAACCATGGACAAGGAACCAATAAAAGAAAATAGGAAATTGGTAAGTTGCATTTGGTGGCAACTCCTGGCTGATTGAGGGGTGGCTGAAACTTGGTGCCTAGGAACAAGAGTCTTGCCCCTTTGCTTGCAAGAAGAAGAAAAGTGCTGAAGCTTTAGTAGGTGCACAAATCTGTCATTAACATTCTAGAGTTGTAACTTCAAATGAATGGTTGTTGCTCTTGGCGATAGAGATAGGATCAAAGAATGAGGTGATTAGTCGAGTGGTAGTTGATCTCCCTTGTAATACCTAATGTCGAAGTGTGATAGCTTCTTCAAGTCACATAGCCAATAGCTGAAAGAAGTGTAAAGTAGTCCACTCAAGACTCTTTCTTTTAAAGGTGGAGAACCTTATTTGCTTGATATTCCAAACCATATTGCATGTTTCCTTCACTCATGTGTGAAGAGGTGGCAACAATTGAGTGGTTGAATTGGGCCCTTTCCTCTGCCCAACAAGTGGCGTGTTCTAATTTTTTAAACTTTTTGGAGAGAATTGCAAAGGATTTGGATCTATTCACATGCTTGGGATCTAATAATAGGACCATACTTCCCAAAGAGAATAGAATCTGTTGCCTCTCCAACTTGTATGAAGTAGAGACAAAGGAGCCATTCGTATATAGTTACCTTGTGTGCTATGAGATCAAAGAGAGTTACTACTCCTTATGCAAAGATTTGGGGAGGTGACTATCTGCTTTCTTTCATCACATCAACTAAACTTGTTTGGTGTTTACCTTTAGGAGGTCATTACTTTAAACAATAGGCTTTAATGGTGCTTTGATAGCCACAATAGGCTACTAGACTGATTACCTCCTTGCTTCTGTTGTAGCAACAATTGATGTTGGAGGGAAAATTCCGTTGTAAAATTGTAATGTTTGAGTTGAGTAATTAAAATTGTGAGTGTAAGAATGTAAAAGATAAGATCAATAAAGCTGAGTGCACATGCAAGGAATAATTATGTAATGTAGTACTAAAGATAAATAGGCCAATGCACACAAAGTTAAGGAAAGCTTCTTCAAGAGATATCCTAAAGTTTGTGCGCATTTACTTTTGTTATGTCGGCCATGTCTAACTTGTCAAAAAAAACCACATGCATAAGTGTATAAATACATGAGTGGCAAGTGGAAAGACAGCCTGAGTCATGTATTTCTCCATTCTTGTGATTTTAATTTTGCCCTTGTAATGTAGAGAGTTTATTGCTGTAAACAAGTTTTGAGCATGTTATTCACCTCTTGTCTAGTGTGGGCAAGGAGTCTGCACTAGTTTTGTATGTAATCTGCAGCATATATTATAATGAAAAGATCTCTTGTAGTTATAATATATGTGGGGTGTATTGCTGTTTCATTTAAGTACTTATATTTGTTTTATTGACACAATGTAGTAGTCATAGTTATGTAGTTTCTTTTTTGTCTCCTGTATCTGTTTGTAGTTGTAGTTCTTTTCCTGTTCATGCATGTTGTTTCTGCTCCCATTGTGCCTCGTGTGCTTTTTTGTTTTCCTCTGTGATATTAGTTGTAGTCATGGCAGAGTAACTGCAGATCTGTCTTTTTATGAAGCAGCAGAGAATGTGTTTGTAGAATACGAAACTGCCTGCAATGTGTGCCCTCTGCCAGGACATGGATTCCGGACCAGAACGCTAAACACTGTACACACAGAAGTATCTGAAGGTGTTCATGTGCGAGTCTATTTATCTCAAGTCTGTTCTGAGCCAAGGGCAAGTAGTGCTTGAACAATTTTCCTCATCAAAGCTTTGCTTGCTCAATATTTTGTGGGCACAAGTAGACCTGGTTGCTTGTCCTGTCCAGATGAGGCAGGACATTTGGCTTTATGCTGTGGAGCAAGTAATGGGTGTTGGCTTGCTAAAGTGCATGAGCAATGGCATTGGACATGTTCTGCCCGATTAATCCAGGTTCTTCTTGTAGTTCACACAAGTGTTTTCCCCAAATGTTGCCAAGAAATAAACACTTTTGTTGAGATGTCTTTCTTTGGCAGTTGTTTTGCACTAGATGGGAAAGGCAAGATTTTCTTGTCAAAAAGTGATGCTAAGTGCTTCTCAAATGACATAAATGTATCCTTCTCAAATGGGTTTAGACATGTGAGATAGTGCCTCCCCCCTGGATCAATTACTAGGGGTCTTTCCTTACCCATAGGATGAGGAAAGCAATGTTGCCCAAGCCCACAACTTGAGAGATCCATATAGTTAGGTATCTCTACAATCCTTTGCAAATCTAGGGAATCTTTGGCCTTGCATGATAGGAGGGTACTTGGGAGCCATCCTTGTTGGTATTCTCTTGACCTTTCTCCCTCAACATTTTCAAACCCTGCACTGCTTTGTCCACAATAATTGACGGTGATTCAAAATCAAATGGCATTAGCTCAAGTGGTTAAATTCCTCTCCTTTCAAAGTGGAGACTCATGTTTGAATCTTGCCAAGCGATACATCCATAATACCCTATAATACCATTATGTGGTGATCTACAGGTGAGGCCTGTTTCAATTCCTTTTCAATGCCAGGTGTAATGTTTAAACTTTAAACATTGATAGCTGGAAAAATGGGCTTGCATACATAGTTATTAGGCAACAATGTTTTCTTAAAAGGAGGAAAAAAATTCCTAAACCCTAGACTAGGGTTTAGGATTTAAACTTTAAACATTGATAGTTGAAAAAATGGGCTTGCATACATAGTTATCAAGCAACAACTTTTACTTACCTCGCATGAATCCTTTAGGCGACTATTGGTGGTTGCTGGATTCCTTCAAACTGCAAAGAACCCCTTGTTAGGATGCCCTAGTGTGTTTGGTTTGGTGTGCTAGTAGGTAGGCAGACCCCTTTCTCCAGTTTGCAACAGGTAAAAATGAAGAAAATTGAAAAAAAAAATGCAAGTTTATACCTTTTTCTCTACCCGTGTGGCTGCGGCCGATTTTTTCCATCGAGAATCGTGTTTTTTTTCTTCAAAAAATCTGATTTCAAGGTGATTCAACTTGGAAAAAATTGGGACTCGGCAAATTTTTGGGCAATTTATGTAACTATGTGTATCATAGTTACTAGGTTTGTCCAAACTTGGACCGAGAGTCCGAACCAAACATAAATGGTTTAGTCTTGCTTTTTTTCTTATTCTTTTTTGTTTTTTAATTTGCATTTTTTAAAAATATTCAGACATAAAATATGGCTAGTAAATCATAGCTTATATATTTATAAAAAATAAAATATACTTGAATGTAGGAAATATGAAAGAATCTAAAATTTTCTACGTTTTTTTTTTCCTTTAATGGGTTATATGGGATTGAAATGGGCCTTGCTTGTATTACATCATGATTACATAGTGCTATTACAACAACTTGGCAATTATGCATATATCATTTGGCAAGATTCGAGCTCAAGTCTCCTCCTTAAAAGTTGAGGAATATAACCGATTGAGCTAATGCCATTTGATCTATGTTTTCTTTTCTTGTATATATTTAAATTTTTCTTTTTATAAATTTTTTGTATGGATGTATATATATATTATAGTTATTGTAACTTTTCCAAACCTTTAAACTGAACCATACCTGGTAACAATGAAACATATACCTGGTTGTTTGTCCTGTCCACATGAGGTAGGACATTTGGCTTATGCCATGGAGCAAGTAATGGGGGTTAGCTTGCTAGAAGTGCAGGAACAATGGTGTTGGATATGTTCTTCTTGATTAAACCAGGTTCTTCTTGTAGCATACACATGTTTTCCCCAAACGTTGGCAAGAATTAGACATCCGTGATTTGATGTCCTTCCTTCACGGTTGTTTTGGGGTAGATGGGAAAGGCAAGATTTTCCTTATCAAAAAGTGATGCGTAGTGCCCCTCAAATTACATAAATGTATCCTTCTCAAATGGGTTTAGATATGTGACATGGTGCCTCCCCCATAGATCAATTACTATGGGGGCTTTCCTTACCCATAGGATGAGGCAAGCAATGTAGCCCATGCGCACAACTCGAGAGATCTAGATAGTTAGGTATCTCTATAGTCCTTTCCAAAGCTAGAGAATCTTTGGCCTCACAAGATAGGAGGGTACTTGAGAGCCATCCTCGTTGGTATTTTCTTGACGATTCTCCTTTAAACATTTTCAAACCCTATTCTACTTTGTCCACGATAATTGATGGTTATCCAACATAGAAAGACATCAAGGATACATGGGGAAGCGTCCCCCAACCCTGGGGAAATGTCTCCCATCCTTGCCGTCCCTAGAACGGGGGGATGGCAAAGAGGACGTTTCCTCGTCATCCCCTCTTTGGGAGGGACAGGCGGGATGTCCTTGGGACGTTGCTCGACAGTAGGAGACTGCCCTTGGTACCTCTACTGTGAGGGGACGTCGTGGGGGACGGCTGGGTGTCAAAAAAAAGAAAAAAGAAAAAAAAAACTCAGTTCTACTCAGCACAATTTTATGGATGTTTGGAATGAAGCTCTGCATGTCTTGTTTTAGGCACATTGCCAGTCAGTTTCATCAGCTTCTAAAGGAGGTGGACGGTAGGATAGATTGGTTTACAGAATATATGGAAGATTTTACAGACAAATTGTGTGTCTACTGATGTTAGTTTCAGCACAAGTTGTGGGGATGCTCATCCTATGAACCTTGTCCTGATATTAGTATCAAGCGTTGGATGGTTTCTTTTGATATCTCAAACTGGTCTGAATATGGGTTTTCTCTGCCAACATTTTCAACAGCCAATGCCTTACATGGACTATAATTATGATATAATTTTTCTTCTTCCATTAGAAAGGACATCTTATACCTGCTGTTAGACCAGGCAACAGATCCTTGGTCTATGCATAGAGTTTTAAGTGGATAAGAAAGCTGTTGTCTTTGCCATATCTGTTTTCACTTCTTCTAGAACAGTAAGAAAGAAATTATATTGATGTCCACAAATGACCAGAGTAGAACAATGGGACTCCAAAATACAGTCTGTTGAAATAGCAAATCAGAAATAAATAAAGTGTTCAACAAACAAAAATAAATATCTAAAAGAAACTTTAATGTCCCCTTCTAATCAGCTAGTGGGAGCACATAGAGACTAGCCTATACACGGGTTCCCGTAGGCTATGTCATATGGATGAGAGCCTTTGGAGATATTTGAGACAACTTTTGGATTCTTAGAGCTCAGTTTTGGTGGTCGTTCGGGATCAAACGGAGCTAGGATGCTGGAATTGCTATTTTTAGCAGTGTCGGGTTTTAGGGTTTCTTGCCGAGCGGACAGGGGGATGTTGTTCTACAACGAAATGGGTATCCGAAACAGGTTTCAGTTGGTCAATCGGAGTTTCATAAGGCAGAGTTTTTAAAGCGCAAAGCTTGGCTTTATTAAGTGAATTATTAAATTCATTTTATAAAGTTAAAACTTTATATTATAATTAAAGGGAAAGAAATATGTTTATCCCACATTGAGCGCGCAAAAAAGAGTTTGCCAAGGAGGAGCCTATTTATTCGGTGGCTTGGTCTCATTTCAGACATTCTGGTTTATGTTATTTCTTCTCTTGGAGATTAAGGCCGGCGGCTGATATTTCTTCATCGAAAGGGACGCAAACCCCAATCGATAACCCGACGGACGAAACCCCGAAGGACAGATCGGTTCCATTTCAGGGATCGACAGTGTGCAGATTGTTGAAGTTTTGAGGACGGAAACCCTCAGTATTGGAGAAGGGAGCTGGACGAAAACCCAGTTCTTGGCTGGTGAATTCACTCAGGATTCACGCTTATGTGATTCAATCAAAGATTCAGAGGTTTATAGTCCATCGGTTTGAGATAATAGCAAATTGGTATGTTTATAATGATATTCTGAAGACATTTATCCATCTGGAATTTCTAAACATTGTTGTTAATTTGCTGATATGAATTAATAAGCTATTTTGATTATGGGTTCTGCATAAAAATCGATTATTCAGTGTTAAATCCATCTCGGGTATCATTGCATGTCTGTTGTTATTGGCTTCTTTCATTTGGGTATTATTGCATGTTCAAATTAATCCATAGTTATTGCAAAGACACCAAACACAATACATTTGGGGAGGACATTACAGTGGTATCAGAGCTGGTTTTTCCTGCCAGCCTGTTCAGGGTTTCATTGCGAATTTTGTGAAGTCTTCTATCGAAGACAAAATTCTCAAGTTTGATTTGGTGGAAATAATTCTTTGTCTGAAATTATATTGCTTGAAAATTTGCGGAGTATAGAAGATTAGCAGAAGTTAGGGTTTGGTTGCCGTTTTCAAATCTAGGGTTTCCAGTTTCTGGGTATTGGTGATTTGAATACCCATTTGGTTGATTTGGGCTTTAAGAGTTCTGGGTATTGTTAATTCAGAGCCGGTCATTCCTGCCAGCCTGTGGAAGCCTCAAATTAATTTCAGATTCATGGCGTCTATTAATGACTGGACTAAGAGACAACGTGAGTGGGATAAGACCCAGCATGAGATAGAACAGTCCCTCAAAAATTTAGCTGCAATGATGAAAATTTCTCTACCAACAAGTGCTCCTCCGGTCAAGATTGAACCTTTATACACTGAGTTGCCAATACAAGTTGGAATTAAAAGAGATGAGCTTGCTGTCCCAACAAGAAATGACAAAGGAAAACAGAAGTTGGTAGGTAAAACAGTGGCTTCTGAAGTTTCACAGGATAGAGGACCTCCTCGTATAAGCAGGAATCAGTTGAGGAGAGGGAACAGGTGTTTCACATGTCACCAGACTTGGACATTTGGTCATGTTTGTGGAACCAGTAATGTTAGTAATTTATTGCAGCCACACATAGTTCAGGACAGCGGAACAGTTGAATTTATAACAGATGCTTCATCTCGGGAGGTAAGCAGGATAGAGACTCAAAATGATTTGGGTGGTGATGAGCTGGTAGAAGATGGTTTGTCACAAGTTGAATCCATATCAGATTTTCAGGATGACCTGGTTAAGGAATATTTTGATGATAATAGTGATGGGGCAAAAATTATGGGTTTACATGCAGAACAATCCATTGACAGTTATGGGATTTCTTATAGCAGGTTGAGTAGCCATTTGTCTATGCATAATGATGACAATTATGATGTTCCTGAAGATCCTAAGTACGATGAATTGGAAATCCATGATGATTCTTCTTTGAGTTCGGAGGTAGAGAGGATCAACAGGGTGTTGGATGGTGAACCGGATAACCCACAGGTCCCGGGATTGGAGAGTGGAGATGAATTTCCTTGTGATCATGGTACTGTTTTCGATGAAGATGAAGTTAATTCATCTTGTGGGTCCACTTCCGGAGAGATGTACAATGGAAGTAAGAAAGTGGAGAATGCTGATTTGGTTGCTAAATCAGCAATTGTTGACGACTCTTGGGTTGAGAATGAATCAGTTATAACTTCGATACACGAAGTTGGCGAATGTAGTGTTAAAAGGGATGCTAATATTGATCATTATGCTAAGGTGGTCAAATCAGAAAAATTCTTGTGTGTTGTTGATCGTGAATTAGAACCTGAAGCAAAGCAAACTTGGAAAGACAAATTGCAGGTCACAGATGGGCAGATTGTCCAAGCCTTAACCCACTTGGACAACACACATAAGTTGGCTGAATACCTCCTCTGGATTGCCCAACGACAAGAGCGACAGGAAGGTTTGACAAAAAGCGTCTCTGTAAAAAGCATGCAAGCAATTAAAAATGCTTTAGAGAAGATCAAATCAGATTATTTACAGTTGTTGTCTGATAGGGACTTGGCTGTTCGTTTTGTTGAGGAGTCTTATCAAGCACTCAGGGGAAAGGAGAAAATAATTGATGAAAAATTGCGCAGTAATGACAATGAAGTTGATGCATTTTTTGAAATTGGTCAGACATCTCCCGATTCATGTATTGTTAATAGTGAGGTCGATTCTTCCGAGCTTTCCATGGAACCAGTTGGTGAAGTTCAGATGGACTGTATAGTGAGGTATGCTCATAGTTTTTCTTTCAGTCCACATGTTGATGATTTGACCATGTCATATATGAATGGGAAGAAGGGTTGGTATAAGGAGTTATATGTATCACCTTGGCATGAGGTGCTCTTCCCTATAGTTGTAGAATCAGTTTCTTGTTGGGTTCCTCGTTTGTCAATCCAGAATGGGTTCTCCGTTGAGCTGCAGAATAATTCAGTTGTAGTCAGAGTGGCACAACAGAAATTATCAAATTTCGGGAATGACAAAATCCCTATTTGGCTATGGGATCCAGGAATTCCTCTGAGGGATGGATTGTTTTATAGAGTGGTAGAGCTCGACAGAGTTACCGGGGCCGGTTGTATCGGTTTGGTGACAGAGCTTGACAGTGTTTTCAGTTTTTGGGATGACAGTTCAGGGCAATGTCTTCATCATGAGACATTCTTCAGATTTATTTGGGATCCTGGCATACAGATCATATTGCTTGAGGACAAGCAATATTTGGGAAGGGCGGACTGTAATGTCCCCTTCTAATCAGCTAGTGGGAGCACATTGAGACTAGCCTATACACGGGTTCCCGTAGGCTATGTCATATGGATGAGAGCCTTTGGAGATATTTGAGACAACTTTTGGATTCTTAGAGCTCAGTTTTGGTGGTCGTTCGGGATCAAACGGAGCTAGGATGCTTGGAATTGCTATTTTTAGCGAGTGTCGGGTTTTAGGGTTTCTTGCCGAGTGGACAGGGGGATGTTGTTCTACAACGAAATGGGTATCCGGAACAGGTTTCAATTGGTCAATCGGAGTTTCATAAGGCAGAGTTTTTAAAGCGCAAAGCTTGGCTTTATTAAGTGAATTATTAAATTCATTTTATAAAGTTAAAACTTTATATTATAATTAAAGGGAAAGAAATATGTTTATCCCACATTGAGCGCGCAAAAAAGAGTTTGCCAAGGAGGAGCCTATTTATTCGGTGGCTTGGTCTCATTTTAGACATTCTGGTTTATGTTATTTCTTCTCTTGGAGATTAAGGCCGACGGCTGATATTTCTTCATCGAAAGGGACGCAAACCCCAATCGATAACCCGACGGACGAAACCCCGAAGGACAGATCGGTTCCATTTCAGGGATCGACAATGTGCAGATTGTTGAAGTTCTGAGGACGGAAACCCTCAGTATTGGAGAAGGGAGCTGGACGAAAACCCAGTTCTTGGCTGGTGAATTCACTCAAGATTCACGCTTATGTGATTCAATCAAAGATTCAGAGGTTTATAGTCCATCAGTTGGAGATAATAGCAAATTGGTATGTTTATAATGATATTCTGAAGACATTTATCCATCTGGAATTTCTAAACATTGTTGTTAATTTGCTGATATGAATTAATAAGCTATTTTGATTATGGGTTTTGCATAAAAATCGATTATTCAGTGTTAAATCCATCTGGGTATCATTGCATGCTGCTGTTATTGGCTTCTTTCATTTGGGTATTATTGCATGTTCAAATTAATCCATAGTTATTGCAAAGACAAACCAAAACCACAGTAAAAAAACTTTTTATCCAGATTTGGGGGTGGAACATTACACAAACACTAAAAGTACAAAAAGTTCTCTGACGACCAAAGATCAAAATCTAAAACACACACTGAAATAGAACTAGGATGCATAAGAACATAAAAAAGAGGGATAGCCCAAATGATAAACCCTAGACAAATCAGTATATACAAAGACATTATACAAACTACAAACTAACCATGTGAAAGGAAAGTCCCATGTTAAGAAAGTGAACCAGAAAAAAAAAATATATATATATATAATTTTCTCTATAATATGATTTATTCTAAATATTCTAAAAAAATATTATTCTAAATATTTTTGTTGTAAATGAGACTATTTTTGTTGTGTAAATTATTCTAAATATGATGAGGGCAGCCCATCAGATACTATTATACTTGCTGTCCCCTAGCCGTTCCCCAACCGTTTCCTAAAATTGGCTTGTTGTCCCCCGCCGTCCCCAAAACCCGTCACCCTGCCCCCGATACTTCTGTAACCTTGATAGGCATAGATTGATGACAGCTGCTCTGGAATCATGATCCCCTTGCTAGCGTATTTCCTATGGTAGCTTGAGCTTCCATTGCATCGTGCTTGTATAATGCTTGTCCTATATTTGTAGTATAGTTGAAATGTATATGTTCCACATGATACCACTTATATAAAGATACTAAGTTGCATGTAACTTGGAAAATGTGTATGGTTTTCGAAGGAGAAATGCACACCGGTCTTCAAACCCTTCAAAATGCATAACAACAAAAGAAATTACTAATTTAACAAAAATAGATAAAATATTTTAAAATTACAGACAAATGAATTATAGAGGTCACAATCAGATGAAAAGCACATCGAGTCTCATATAGAATTGAATTAAACTCATAACCTTGTACTTGTGGATATGGGTTCTTAATTAAAAGCCCAGACTTTGGTACCTGTACCCGCTTTGCAAGTGACATCTTATTAATAGGCTTGCTACGATGTAGTCACATCAAGAGTAGAATGCAATGCTTAATGCCCAAGGTTAGCATTTATAGATAAGGCTATAAATGTCATGCTCTTAATCTTTAAAGTCATCAAAATCAGCACCCAAACTGGAAGAAGATCCAATTCATCTGGATTAAACAGGTGTGCAAGAAGGATTTTAATCATATTCGAGATCAATTGTAGCTGTAAAATCTAATTCACGATTTCAAGATTCAAATCCAATATTTTGTTTGCCCTCTTATGTACTCCTTTTTTTTTTCAAGATATAAGATGAAGTTTAGAATACAGGAAACTAGATCCTTTGTCCTTTTTGGTTCCAACCCGTTTCATTTAACCTAGTGGAAGAAATTATATGTGCTCCAATTCCTTTTCTTTGCTAAAAAGCTTGCTACTTATTTTAGATCTTTGGCTTTGTTGATCTCAACCTGTTCTATTTTCAAATTATTATTTATTTTGTTCCCATTTTCCTCATCCTACAGGCATTTTTTTAAAAAAGTGACTTTATTTTTATTAAAGTGGGTCATGTGTGCCCCATGTATGCCTCACGAAATACTCATAGAACCATTTCAAAACCCTAAATATGGACTTCTTTCCTTTGGTTCAAAATGCCAAGAAATGTATGGAGAAGCCTTTAGAAATGTCTCTTTGAAACGTCTGGCAATGTTGAAAGTCAAGATGACGAGTTTTTAGATGTTTCTGAAGAGAGTTTCAAAGGAGCTTCCAAGTTTTGGAAATGGGTAAATTAGGGTACCATGGGTTTTCGGCAACATAATAGAGATATGCTTTACCTGTTCTAGGTTGAAGGTTGTAATTTTGTAGATTTGTTTTCTGTGGAGCGGTAGTTTGCCTCCCTTCAAGCAATTGAACAAAGTTTACTACTCAACTCCTATTTACCCACTTTGGTTATCTGTGGACATTTAGAAACCTTTCTTTCTTTTACTCTCTTTAATTGGGAGAGTACTGATGCATCTTCTTATCTTGAGAAGCATGTTGTATAGTATGAAATGGACTATTGTCACCACTAAAATTTGAATTCTGAGAATGCTTGTATATTATGACTCTTATAAGGAAGCATTCAAGCCTTAGCAGTCATTGAAAGAAGCTTGAATTCTTAATATGGGTGGAAGGCCTATCCTTTTCTTTTGAAGACTTACAGTGATCAAAGCTTGAGTTCCCTTCTCAATGCTTTTTAACACTCTATTTTTTGCTAACATAATTTGGAGGTCACCCTTATCTTGCTTTTTCAACATTTGAAACTTTTTTCGTTGTAGTTTTCCTTAACCTTTTCTTGTTTGCATCCTTTGCCTTCTTCTCATATGAGATTCTATACATCCTTAGTTTGCTTTTACATGCTTGGAACAAAGTTGAGTTCCAACCACTTTCCACATGCTCTTATTTTTATCCTTAGTTAAGTACTTCTATTTTCAAGGAGACCTGGTTCGGATCTTGTTAGGCGGTACATGCGTAATTGCCAAAATGTTTCATCATGTAACCCATGTGGGACCCATTTCAACCCCCATAACCCATTAACAAAAAAGGAAATACAAGCTTATCCTCTTATCAAATGGTTAAAAATGTAGGCTCCCAATGTGGAGACCCAAGTTCAAATCGTGCCAATCAATATATGCATAATATCCAGTTAGAATACCACTATGTGGTTTGTTGGAATATCACTGTAATGCAGTTATGATATAATATATGTGGGGCCTGTTTCAATCCCATAGAACCAATTTAAAAAAAAGAGAGAAAGCTTATCCTTTTCTTGCCACTTTCCTTCCATTGGCCACATTTGTTTTTGCTTGATCGTGAAGAAGCCTGGTCAATATCCATTAAATTTGCATATTAAGGTTTCTTTTTTCCCACACAAACGTTCCTTATTTTTAAAATTTATCTTCCAAGGTTATGAGCTGATTTAATGTATCAGCGAGGGGGAGAGAAGACAGTGATGAGTACACCTAAACTTCAAATTTAATTATGATAATTTTCCTTTTTTTTTTCTACTTAAGTTGCGATTTGGAGCAGGGAAAAAAATGATACTTCTTGGAGCTGTAAATCGCTTTATGTTGCTTGGATTTGCTGTTATTACCACTTTTTGGAATTGAAACTTGGATTTTACATCTAATGGTGCAAATGTGACTTTAATCAACCACTCATTCTGAGGAGAAATTCCGATATGATGATTATTTTCATGAGGTAGCTTATGTGCATTTCTTTTTCAATCCACATCCAAGATGTTCTGGGAGAAAACTGATTTTTCTTGTATCATAATGTGTGTTTGCTAAGGAATTGTGATTGAGAGGCTTTAACTTCCCCTCCAAAACTGTTGGATTGCAGCTGTCTTCCATGTGGACATTTATTTGGTTGGTCATGCATAAGGAAATGGATTCGACAGGGTAGTAAGAGAATTGGCAAGGTAAATATGTTACAAATCTGTTTTATTGGATTATTGTGAATAGTTAGATGATCAACTTTAATCATAATGGTTGTTTTATTGATGTGCAGTGTCCACACTGTAATAGAACGTGTAAGCTTAGTGAAATAAGAATACTCTATGTAGCACGACTAGCTGTTGCAGATGGAGAGATGCAGCAGGTCAGTTGCTTGTGATATTTTATGTTACTCTTTTTCATATTGTTTATAAGAATGGGATTTGCTGTGTTTGGTTTACATGCATGCTATTACGATTTAAATCTTTAATGCTTTTCTCTTTAGGTAGTTTAACTCTTTAATATCTTTAACCTCTTTTGGTTGTTTGTGGACATTCTTGTAGTGTCCTTTCCACTTTCTGCTAATGATTGATGATAAGAGAATATATACTGTTTGAACTCATTGTCATTTACAGCTGTCAATTTTTTTTTGACTTTTCTATGATTACTAGTCTGATGTGAAAAATAATTATTTTCTCCACTTCTATGATCTGACTCTATCTTTCTGACTTAGCAGGAACTGAGTTTGCTGCGAGCAGAAAATGAAAAGCTTAAGTTGGAGGTAACATAAACCCTTCTATATGAAGATTCCGATTATAACAATCCACTTATTGTCTTTGGGATTCAAAGGTCTTGAATTTGCTTTTCATGGCATCTCATCAACACTGTTGATGTTCAAAATATCTTCTTTTTAGTCACTGGAAGGGATAGTAATAAATAATGATTCTATTTGATTTTTGGACCTCTTTCCATATTCTTTGAATTAACCTAAGGATTATTTTTGGAAGTCCCCTTCTGTATTTTTTTTTTTAATTTTTTCAAATTCTAATTCTTTTCTTGTCTTTCTGGACAAATATAACCTGGCACAATATTTATTGTTTTTTTTTTGAAAGTTTTGTTTATAGAGATATTGCAGCAATACTCAATGCATAACAACACTGGTGTCATGTGCAAATGATGTAATTGAACTTTTGAATTCTAGTCTTTCCAAATTTTTTTTTTTTGAGTAATATTTCTTATACACATCCACCATGGGGATTGAACCCGGGTCACATCACCGATAATGCAAGTGGCATCCTTGCCGGTTGCAAGGATGGTGAATATTTAGAAGGTTATTCTAATTAATTGTTATTTTCTTTATCTTGTGTATATTCTGTATTTATATCTCTATTTATTTTCTTTATTTTGTCCACCGTCTTCTTTTCATTGCATTAACTGTAATATATAATATGTTGAACTTGAAGCAAGGGTTGTGCTAAATTGTTTGCCTGTGCTTTATGTTAACATGCTAACAGAAAATATTATGAACAAGAAATGATGGGTAAGCGAGTTATCTATTTGATCATCAAATATAATTACTTTTTGAGGTTCTTGAGATGTACAACTTACTGATTGCAATCTTTTATCTACTTGCGTGCACTTTATGAAATATTGATGCTCTAGTTGTTTCTCTGCAGAACAAAAATCTTGTTGATGAAAGGCAGCAAAGGAAGGTACTTTTAATTCTTTCTTTGTGAATACTCAACACACTTTAAATTTCAGTTTATTTGTTTCGTTGCTTGAAAATTCATACGTTGTAAAGTGGGTGATTTGTTCAAGTGACACAGCATGTTGGGACATAAGTTGTTATTTTGTATCGGTGCTTCTTAACTCAGGCATAGTTGTGTTTTTTTTTTTTTTTGAGTAATACTTCTTATACACATCCACCATGGGGATTGAACTTTTATGTAACTAGGCATAATTTCCTTTCTTGTTTATAATCAATCTCAATTGAATGCAAATTCTAAGTTTCTATCCAATTATGCAGGAGGAAAAAGCGCATTTTATGGACATCAAGCAGCTAAGAATGGAGGTATCTAGTTCTGCTTAAATAGACTAGATGAGCTGTGTAGAGGCTGTCAAATAAAGTTCTCATCATGGGTGAATCGGTTGATTAGGCAATGTGTATTTTGGATTTGATAGGCTTTCAAGGAGTAGATTATGCATTTAAGATAAATATAGTCCTGTCCTGTTTTAGTTAAATAACTTCAAAATTGGCATTGTTTTCATTTGTAGAAACAAAATCTGCTTGAAGAAATCCGAAGACTCCGTGGCCAAAGGGTATTAGCATATCAACATTGCCAACCTTGAGAATTGATGCAATAATTAAGTAGCTTACTAATCTTTGTGAGGCTGGGTTCTAGTTGTGACAATATTGGCAAATTGTTTCTTCATATAATTAAATTATGGATTTTTGTCTTTCTGAGATCCTTTGAATCTTATGCTATTATAGGCATTATTGGCAGCTACTGTGCCAGAACATTATGGACATCCAAGTGGATGTCAGAGGACCCTGTTTGCAGATGTTGATGAAAGAAAAGAATATCATCTCCTGGACAGGGAGGCTTATGAGCCTTTGTCGAAGAAAAGACATACTCTTTCATATGACTTGATTCATCTAGGAAGGCTGGGTAAGCTTTTTCATACTTGTAGTTCAGATTTATCCTTTCCATTTCTGTTCACAATGTGAAGAGGGATCTGATTCCAGCTCCAGATTCATGCACATCTTCTTATGATTTATGCATATGGGTCATTAGGTTCTACATCATCATCTGGCTTGGACAGATGTGGTCAGCCTATGTTTGGTCTACAGGTATCTCTTTTTTTCCATGTCAATGTTTTGTATTCGATTGCATCTTTAACTGATTAGTTGGTTTTAAGTTAGATGCTGGTTTCATTTCCCTTTTCAAAAGTTTAAGTGTGCTAAAATTATAATGGCAATCATTGCAGCAACCGGGCATGGCAATTAGAATTCATTCTTCCAGTAATTATTTAATAAAATGTTTCTTATGGCGACTAATTCATAATAAACTTGTGTAAGGAATAATAATTTGAAAATATGGATCAACCCTTGTGATTCATCCTCAGGATACAACAAGAATAAAATTGCCATGAAATAAAACAAAACATAGATGTTGGAATGGGCCTTGAAAATAATAAGTTAGTGATGAATTTTAAAATGTAGCATTTAATTTGTATGGTTCTGGGCCCAGTTTCTTCTATGTAGATTTAGAATGTGTCTTCTAGATGGTATATCTCAGCTCAGCATCCTTGTTAAGGTTTTTGGATGTTTGGATTTCGGAAACAAAGATTGGGCTGGATCTTACTGTTCCCTCTGATACATTCATGTTCTTTGTGTCGGGCTTGAGATGAATGACTATCACATGGCATTGGTGTGATTTTGATAAATAAGTTTTTTTTTTTTTTTTGCATTATGCTTCTCAAGTAAATGTTGTCACATTTTGCACGGGGTGCAATGTCTTCAATTTTGTAACAGTGCTGCTCTTCTTTTTCCCTCTTCCTCTATTCTCCTTTCTTCTGCTCTCCCTTCCTCTTTCTTTCCCACAGTCTCTTTCTTTCCCCCTTTCTCGGAGTCCCTCAGTTGATTTTTAAACTTTCCAGCAAGTTACCTGAAAAATGGCTAAGTGTTGGTGCGAAGTTCGCACTTCGCCCAGTCTGGGTGCGAAGTTCGCACTTCGCCCGCCTTGGTGCGAAGTGCGCACTTCGCCCAGTCTGGGTGCGAAGTTCGCACTTCGCCCCTCTTCTGGGCGCACCTTGTAACTGGCAGGCTGGCAGGCTGACAAGAGAGTGTTAAATGCTGGAGCAAAGTCCGTACGGCGGCAGATACCGGTTTTCACCTATGCGCAACCCGACTTCGCCACCGAAGTCGGAGTGCGCCCTTGACAAGGTGCGCAGTAGGGAAACAAACTCGTAAATGCACCTAAGGCATGAAGGCCTCCCCGATCGCGCCGTTTTCCGCCCGCGCAACCCGAGACGCTCCGATCCCAAGCGAAGTTGGACAAACTGCCTTCCAAGGCAGACACGTGTCACACAGCATCATCCATCATCTGACAAGTGTCCAGCTTCGGGATTTGAGCCAAGACGTGCCGAGCAAAAGGACGAGCATGGGTTGCACTACCTGTGCCAGTGGCCTCATTTAAAGCCGATTGGAGGTTCTACCCGCTCCAGCCTACCCGCATACCCGCCGAGAAGAAGTCCCGCCCAACACACTCGCCGACTAGCTGTCCAGCCTTCCAAGAAGACCATGCCGCGGGTACAATCCGGTCCGACAAAAGGTCAGCATTTGCAGCCTCTTTCGCCGCTTTTGTCAGCTATTGTTTGATTGGGACCTTGTGCCCATTAATGTAACGGGAGGGACTCGGGCTATAAAAACCCACCATGAATTCATTGTAAAGGGTGGAAGGGGAATGTCTGTTAGGGAACCACTGTGCCCATTGTAACCGTGCTTCTGTTTATAAATATAAATTGTATGCCTGGCTCTGTTCTGCTGCTTCTATTTTTTATGCTGCCTTTCATTATATATATGCTTAACGCTAACCTGTGTCACGGCTCGTTGATTCACTTCAGCATTTGGTGATCAGGTGCCTTTAGCATTGCTTGTCCGAGCACTTTCGTACTTAATAGTTTAAAGGATACATAGAATAGATGTGGTAGCAGTTCCATCGCTTGTGTGTTACGTTGTCGTCTGTATCTGGTGATTGATGCGCTGCCGTCATCGTTAGTTCCTTGTAGGGAATGTCCGTTAGGGAGCCATTGTAGCCGTGCGGTTAAAATCTCTCGCATAACACATATACCCGGATCTGACATCTCTTGGTTGCTTTCTCGTTTAAGACACCATACGTATCTGGTGATTGATGCATTGCCGTGTCGTTAGTTCCTTGTAGGGAATGTTTGCTAGGGGATCATTGAAGCTGTGCATACACCGCTTAATACGTAAAGTATACTAGATTTTGCAGTTCTTAGTCATGCTTTGTATTTATGATGCAATAAGTAGCGGTAATTGGTGTGTTCCCGTACTGTTAGTTCCCCCCACCAACCTCCACGTATATTTGTAAATTCCTTTCCGTTCATTTATCTCTTTCCTGTACTCTTAGCTTAAATCAGAAAACCCCCAAAAGGAGCCGGCCTTCTCCGGAGATTGGCATGGAAGGCATCTCTTCCTTCCGGCCTTTCATGCTGGTGGGCGAATCTGGGCGCATTAACCCAAAATCCTTTCCTCATGGCAGATTCGTAACCAACAGCTTCTCCAGCACGCCCGGTGGGACCCGGGTCCCACATTTGACGAGAGATTTTCTCGATCGGCCTCCACCCGGCGCCGACAGGTGGTTCCCGAGCACTTGGTGAGGCAAGGAAGTTTCTCACCCCCAACGTAACTGAAGCACCGGTGTTCGCTTCATTGCTGTTCCAAATCGAACACCGGCGACTCGCACGAACAAATCCTCTCGAGTCCGAAAGACCGGTCCCAAGGACCTTCATGCACACAAGAAGGTGGCAAGCAAGGGATCCGAGAAGCCCGCCCGAGTTCTACGAACCGGACATCAACGCCGAGGCGAGATTCCCAGCCGGGCCGATCCGCGAGCTCGTGTCGACGAAGCCGAGGCTGAAATCCAAGAAGAAGCCGAAGCCGAAGTCGGCAGAGCTGAGTATGAAATAGAAGATGCCGAGGAAGAAGAAGATCCTGCATCCTCGGAAAGTACCGACACCGAGTACACAACCGACGGAGGAGAAGAAGAAGAAATGGCTGCTCAACAACAGAATGACGATGATCTCTTCCCGGCGGTGGACTCCTACGGGGCCTTTGGCCCCGGCTGGACAGCAAGCCGTGCCCCCCGCCGCTTTAAAGTCTATTCCCACATACGACGGCTACGGTAAGACGGCGTACGAGCACATCCAGGACATCCTTGCCCTGGCCGCATTGCATACTATTACCGATGAGAGTGTGAAGACCCGTCTCGCCGGCCCTTTCCCCGAGGGGAAAGCTTCTCACCGGTGGAGATCGCCGCAGAGGGATCCATCACAGGGTGGCCCCAGCTTGCCAGGAGGCTCGTAAAAGGATGCAACGAGTCTGCTGACCCTACTTCTCTACTGCATCAGTTCCAAGCTATCCAGAGACATCCTCAAGAGGAGGTGTCTGATTTTAACATCAGGTTTGCGAGATCCTGGAAACGGGTACCTCGCGAACTTCGGCCTTCAGCTGGCATGGCTGCTCACTACTATCTGAGATCCTTCAACTCAGACATATGCCTCGTGCTGAAGATTGCCAGAATAGATGAGTTTCCTGCGCTGTACGAGGCTGCCAGACAAGCTGAAGCTGACATTATTTCCATCGGCAGACTCCCGTCCAGGGTGCAGGAACCCATTCATCCCGACTTCCCCAGATCCCAGTATCCTTCTGCTTCTGGCGGTTCGCCGTCCACATCAGGGCAGCAACCCCAACAAGAATGGAATCCAGCGCCGGTCGTAACTCCTTACGGCCCGCCTCAATTGCATTACCCTCACCCGCCGCCTCCTGCTCCGCATTTTCCAGCACTTCCTGCTCCCCCGCAGTACGCACCTTATTCTAACCCTCCTCCATTAGCCGCATTGCCTCCACCGGCACAATTGCCGCCACCTGACAGCAGCATTCAGAACACGATTCTACAGGAGGTGCGGGCTTTGGCCTCAGGATACCATGCCATGTCCAACGACATGACCGCTCTGAAGAAGAAGCAGGCCCAGATGGACCTTGCTCCTAGGAGGCCATATGCGCCACCCGCGCCGACAAAAGACAAAGCCCCGTAACACCAGCCGCCGAGGCGTCCGCCTCCGAGAAATGCTGCTATAGAAGACCCGCCTGGTCCTCCCGACCAGGTTAACTGGTGCACTACGTGCAATGACCCGCATTCGGAGGAAGACTGCACTTTGCACCAGCACTACATCCAGACCTTGGCCGGCAACGCCATAGAGGACGATGAACTGTACATGATCTTGGACGGCGAAGCTAACTTTGCCCTCCCAGAAGAGAATCTAGTGCCGCCTGCCAAGGAAGAAAAGAAAGCCGCAGATGCGGCCAAGCCTTTGCAAGTTTACGCAAGAAGAGAAAAACCGCAGCCCGTTGGGCTGCCACCATACAAGCGGCTGTGGCCATACACAGCCCAGAGAAGGCATCCAAAGATAAAGCTCCAACCAAGCCTTCTCCGGCGAAGGCCGCCACTGCTCCAGCCAAACCTCCAAAGAAAGGCCCCAACTCCGGCTAAAGCTCCAGTACCTCAGCCTCCAGCGGAAACCAAAGAACAAGCCCAGGAGAAGCTGAAGTACCCGTCTCTGACCAAGAGACAGCGAGTTGAGGCCACCCAGCAGTACCGGACGAAGTATGAGCCGGCAAAACAAGCAGAAGGAGCTAGTACCTCGGGCTACAGCATTGTAGACGAGTTGAAGAGAACTCCCGCTAGAATCAGCATGTATGATGCTCTTCTGCTCCCAGGCCAGGTGGATCTGTTGCAAGAATCACTGAAGAACATGAAGAGCGGCAAGCAGATACAACCCGCTGTCCTGGTTCAACCTTTGACAGTCTCAGCCACTGGGAAGAACAGACCACCACCCTTTTATCTGTCTTTACGGATGCAAGGGCACATAGTTCACAATTGCATGGTGGATTCTGGTGCTTCCTCGACTGTGATGCCGAAGGCCGTCTGCGACGAGATCGGGATGGAATACACTCGTAGCAGCCAAGGCGTGCCGCAATTAGACGGCACCCCCGTCAAGACAAGCTGGTGTCATAAAGGACATCCCTATCCGTCGCACAAGGCTCTCGACATCGTGGTCATCCAAGAGGTCGTGGTTGTTGATCTCGGAACCTTACTTCGGCATGTGTCTCTCTCGGGAGTTCACCGCGGGTTGGGCGGGTACCGTCTCTAGACTACTCACACATGGAAGTGCCCTTCAAAGGAAGGAGACTGAAAATTTTCAATGAGAAACCTTCCACCTTCCTAGTAGAGAAGATACCCGGAGGAGAGTTGGACTGCATGGTCCAGTTGTCAGAGGAAGAACTGGTGACAGTGGAGCTGACTGAGCAAGCCTTTGAAGTGCTACAGCTTGAAGATGAGTTCTCTTTGCGGGACTTCAATGCCGTAATTGAGACAGAGCAGGCGGTCATTACTCCATTGTACAGCCTCGAGAGGCTTGACATGTCACCGCGAAAGAAGTAGGACTTGCACCCGAGAAGCCGTGGAAGCTTTTCTTTGACGGCGCGCGATGCAAAAATGGCGCCGTGCAGTGGGTGTCGCTGGTTTCTCCAACCGGAATCCAGAAGGACTATACCTAGAGATTGGCCTGGAGCTGCACCAACAACTCGGCGGAATACGAAGCCCTGTGCTTGGGTTTGCGAAAGGCGGAGAGGCTCAGAATCAAACACCTGCAGATCTTTGGAGATTCAGAGCTGGTGTGTCACCAAGTCACGAAGAAGTGCGCATCCAAACAACACTATCTTAGAGCGTACCGCAACAGGGTGTGGGACCTGATGGAGTCATTCGACTCATTGAATGTTAAGGCAATATCGCGTGAGAAAAACAAGCACGCTGATATCTGGCGTCTGTTGGAGCCAGTGCACGTTCCGGCTGACGACGTTGTCCGTAAACCGAAGCCGGTTCGCACTATTTACGTGCCTTCCGTGCTCGATAAGGACACCCACTGGCAGGTGTTCGGCCATGACGAGGAGATCGTCACATTCCTGGTTAACGAAGTGTGTGTAATCGAAGGTAGAGACCCTGATGACGAGCAATATGAGGGGTTGATACAGTTAAGGAATAATCATGTCCCAAAAGGACTGATTACATTAGAGAGTCTCTTTGATCAAAATGACAGAGCAATATCTCACAGGATCAAAGTAGACCCGAGGCAGTATGCTGACCTGGAACTTGAACCTGGTAAAACTATCAAGGTCGGAACAGACTGCACGTCGGAGGAACTTGAGCAGATCAGATCACTGTGCCAGGAGTTCCCCGACATCGTGGCTTGGTGCTACGAGGATTTGAAGGGGTATGACAGAACTGTCATCCAGCATACTATTGAGCTAGAGGATGGCGCCAAGCCATTCCGACGAAGGCGAGGGCCGTGAATCCGAAGATTGAGGCCATGATGAAGGCCGAGGTCTTGAAGATGCAGGAGGCCAAGATCATCTACCCCATCAAGCATTCATCCTGGGTTGCAAATTTGGTGCCCGTGAGGAAAAAGAATGGCGACATTCGTCTCTGTGTCGACTTCGGAAACCTAAATCAGGCTTCCCTCGGGGACCACTATCCGCTTCCCCAAATCGACCGTATTCTACATATCGTTGTCGGAGCCCGTAGATTTTCACTTTTAGATGGATTTTCCGGCTACAACCGCATTTGGGTCAAAGACGAGGACCAAGATAAGACGGCGTTTACCACCAAGTGGGGGACGTTCGCCTATCGCCGCATGCCGTTTGGCTTATCCAATGCCGGTGCCACTTTCCAAAGGGCCATGGACCTGGCCTTCCGAGAGCCGCTCAATAAGATTATCGTCATCTACCTTGATGACATGACTCGTTTTCTCTCACCAACGAGGGGATCATGTCTCGCACTTACGGCAAATATTTGAGAGGTGTCGAGAGTTCGGCATTTCTATAAACCCGAAGAAGTCTGTCTTCGCGGTAAAGGAAGGAAAGCTGCTGGGACATGTCATCTCCGAGGAAGGCCTCGCCATTGACCCTGACAGAGCAGAAGCCCTCGTTCGCTTGCCAGCCCCCATTGATAAAAAAGGGCTGCAGTCCTTCTTCGGTCAGATTAACTTCGTGCGGAAGTTCATTCCCGACTTCGCACAGGTGATCAAGCCTATGGCCGAACTGCTGAAAAAAGATACAAATTATGAATGGACTGATGAGAGAGAGCAAGCCTTCGAGGAAATCAAGGCTCGAATTGCGCAAGCTCCGGTGTTGACAAACCCGGACTACTCCAAGGACTTCATCCTGTATGCAGTGGGAGAACCCGAAAGTTACGCCGCAGCCCCGACTCGTAAGGGAGACGATGGTGAGGAGCGCCCCATAGCGTTCCCCGAGCCAAGTGATTCTCGCCGCATGAAGAAAAGTACAATTTTATAGAGCGACGGGTTCATGCTGTTATGAAATCCCTTCGGAAGTTCAGGCACTTTGTCTCCCAGAGCAAAACGACTGTCTTTGTGATTCACCCGGATGTTCGTAGCTTCATCTTACAAGGAGAACCGGGTCACAAGAGAGCGGGATGGATAGCAAAAATCCAGGAGTTCGACATTGAAGTGCGGCCCACCAAGCTTATCAGAGGCCGAGCCTTGTGTCAGGAATTGGCCCGAAGCGCTGTAGCCGGCATCTCCGCCTGTAAGTGGGAGGACACAACGACACGCATCTACTCTAGCCAACTCCTTATCGGAGGGGGAGTGATTGGACAGATGAACTGGTGAGATTCTTCTGCACCGGAAGATGTCCCGATCACCTGAACGCCTCACAACGAAGGAGATTTCGGCTAGGTGCACTTAAGTACACTCTTCGCCCCGAGGGGCTTTACTTCAAAAACATCGACGGCATCCTGTTGCGGTGCGTCGTAAAATCTGACCAGCCTAGGGTCCTCGGAGATTTTCATTCCGGGATGCCCGGGGGTCACCATTCTTCAAGGCCGACGGCCTTAAAAATAATCGTAGCCGGGTACTATTGGCCCACTCTATTCGCGCACGCTCATGCGGTCCGCTCTAAATGTGATCAATGCCAAAGGTTTGCCGGCCGAAACAGAAAAGCACCCCCGCCCCTTCAACCGATTCAAAGCCGAGACTCCGTTCCAAAGAATGGGGTCTAGACTTCATTGGGGTGATTTCTCCTAACTCCTCTCGCCGGACACAAGTTTATTCTTACAACCACCGATTATTTCACACGGTGGGCGAGGCAATCCCGACCAAGAACGCAGACCAAGAAACGGTCATCGTGTTCATTGAGAGCCCGATTACCCCCTTCGGGGTTCCAGAGTCAATTGTGACAGCACAACGGTCCGGGATTCGCAGTGCGCCGTACTCACGGAGTACACCGCGGACTTGGCATCTATCACAAGATGTCTTCTAATTACTACCCGCAGGGGAATGGCCTTGCCGAGTCTACTAACAAGAACCTCCTGAAAATCATCCGGAGGACCATTGACAGAAACAAGCGGACTTGGCATCTACTCCTGAACCGGGCGCTGTGGGCGGACATAGTTGCATTCAAGAAATCCATCAGAACGTCCCCCTATGCGCTCGTCTATGGCAAAGAGGCCGTCATGCCATCACACATCGAGATCCCTGCCCTATGGATGTTGGACGAAGACAGGAGCAGCGGAGACCCGGTGGACGACAGACTATGCCAACTCCTGCAGTTGGAAGAAGACAGAGAAAGTGCATACCAGGCCTTTACTGATCACATTGCTGCCACCCAAGGCTGGTTTGCCAAAGGCACCACTGCCCGAGTTTTCGAAATCGGGGACCTGGTGCTGAAGTGGGACTCCTTTAAGGCAAAGCCGGGTAATCACGGAAAGTTTGATGCCCTCTTGGGGGGCCCTTATCAGATTGCCTGGGTGAACCAGTTTTAATGCCTATGTACTTCGGGATATGGAGGGTCAGCTCCCGCCTATCCCTCGTTAACGGGTTGCACTTAAAGCTTTACCGTTGCTGAAGGTGCCCGAGTGGCCCTTCTTTGTAAAAATTTCCCTTATGCATTTTCATTTCCCAGCATGTACAGTTTCCAGCTTTCAGCCTTTAGTTGTTTTTTTCATTTTTTTTGAGCTTAAAATACGGCATGGGAGAGAAAGACAGACTTCGCAGCGAAGTCTGTCGTCGCCCCTCAGGAGGGGCGAAGTTCGGGCGGCAGCTTGGTTAAGTGAAAGCAAAGAAAAAGGCGAAAAAAATGTCTAAGTGTTGGCCGAAGCCCGACTTCGCAGCGAAGTCGGGCTGCGCGCCAGCCGAAGTGCGAAGCTTGAACGGAAAGAGGACTGCAAAGCACAAAAGAGAGCGGATCGCGCCCAACTTTGGGCGAAGTCCGACTTCGCACGCTAAGTCCGACTTCGGCCGACTTGCGTGCGAAGTACGCATCGCGCACAACCTCCGCGCGAAGTGCAAACTTCGCGCGGTTCGCTGCCACGGCGATCCGAACAGCCGCAGCATCACGACAACCTCGCGCGAGTGCAACTCACGCGAGTTCGAACTTCGCCCAAAATTCGGGCGAAGTCCGAACTCGCTTCAATGTCAGCTAGCGCAGCTCGTACGACCTCGGTCTAAAGGAGCAGTAAAATGCTAAGTGTTCGCCTCCTCCGAAGGTCGCAAAAGACCCGGACTGCGCTCAAACCTTGGGCGCGGCAAGGAAGAAGAAAAAAAAAAGAGAACAGTTCCAATGCGCACTTCGCGCGAAGTTCGAACTTCGCCCGAAATTCGGGCGAAGTCCGACTTCGCCGGCGAAGTCGGATCGCGCCCAACTTCGGGCGAAGTCCGACTGCGCCTCGTTTTCTGGGCCAGTTTTGGGGCAATGTTTTAAATGAATAATAAATTCAAAAGTTCTAAGCTGGGCCCAAGGCGCATTGTAGCCGTTCTAAAGTGGGTTTCCGCACCAATGGTTCTTTCTTGAGCAGTGTGCCCAGAGTGCGGTAGTGACGTCAGCCATGGCGCAGCGTCCAAGACAAAATTAATGATTGCACATTCTTCAAGGAAAAGTGCAACAAAAAGAACATGGCACGTCTGCCGGGGTACCTTTTTCCAAGCATTCTCCTGCGCAGCCACCCAAGAAACTTAACTCCAGCCGACCTACCCCCTCCTGCGCGGCATTAATGACGCTGTCGTTGTCTAGAAAAGGGGGTCAGATGCATTCAAACATGCCAGACTGCGCAGATTATTCCTTAAACTGTGCAGATTTTTCCTGTGACAGCGAAATCTTCTGCAGACGCCCTGAACTTGTAATTATTGCTGATTCGGAGAGATGGACAGAGGAAAGATGCCGTATCAGCGCAATCCAGCGAAGGGAGCGAGCACAAGGATTTACCACGGCCGGGTGTTTTTAGAAGTGAAACACCGCTAGAGCCAAAGTCAAAGTCCCGGCCGAAAAAAGGACAGCGTGGGCAAGCCCCACCACCTCCGTTAAATTACTTGGCGGGATACGTGGACGGATCATTTTCTATGAGCCTGACTAAGCTGCGGACAAATGTGGAGAGCTGGGCTGACAAAGTTTCGCCCTCTCATCATTTCGGAGCGGCGTACAAATCCAACCTTTTCGTATTCTTGTGCCCTCCCGTCCATCAATGCCCGGAACCGGTAGACCTGATTGTCAGACACTACAGACCAGTTACCCGACAGATTTGCAGCTCCAACGGTAAACCCTTGTTCGTGCTGCGTAGGGAGACTGTCCAGCCAGCTTTCGCCCCAGGGTTGGAGTATGACTCTAGCACAATTGTCAGAAAGATAAATATGGGCGAGCAAGCAGGACGTTTCACGCAAACAAAACGAATGAGGGATTTCCTCAATTCGGAGCCGAACGCCCCTCTTGCACCGGACAAGGCCAACCGGCCCCATGCCCTTGGCAGGGTTTCAGAGCAAATATTTGTACACCATTTTGGCATGGATTCTCGGCTGCGACTCTGATGAGCTGGTATACACTGCATTAGCCTAGCGCCGTGAATGTCTCCTATGCGGAGAATCCTACGAACCGCAGCCGCAGAGAAGTGGAAAGTGCCCATCTTTTTCGATCGAGCAGACCGGCCGGCTTACGCCATCCACTCCGACCTCAGTCAAGATCCAGAAGAAGCAATCCACCGATTTTCGTTTCAGTTCTGTTCTAGCCTGGCTTTGTTTGTACCATTTGCACTCCCGGATGCCTATCCCGAACCTGAAGAAGGTCAACGAGAAGGGAGAGCCACAGCCCGTCTATAACTGGACGGATGACCTATACCGGAAAGGGTCCTACTACAAGTTCAACTTCAACTTTCTGGGATTGGTCATGTCAGTCTTCAGCGAAAGCGAAATTCCCCGTCCCCCGAGAGAAATGACGAGCGCTTTGCTAAATCAGAAGCTCGGGGACGTTTTCAGCCGACGCAGGGAATTGTGGTCAGAATCTACGGATTCAAGGGCAAACCCCATTTGCTGCCCTACTGGTGCTCGGAGCATCTGTTCGGGATGGAAGTTGCCCGGCAAATGGACTATGTTGAAGAGGAGTTCGGCCTAGGAAAGAAGAGAGGACAGATTTTTCAATATCCTCTTTCCCGGGCAAACGTTGAGATTTTTGAGGTAGGACAACATGTCTACCTAGAGCAAGAGTTTTCCCGGATTGGCCTGGTTCTGTTGCCGCAGCGTTGGAAGTACGACCCGTATGGGATAAGGGGAAAGTTCACACATCTCTGCCCCCGAGCAGATATAACTGAAGATAGGTGCGATGTGGTCCATGTGGACCTTGACTGGGAAATTGAATTGATGGAAGCTTCTCCTCCCTGGCAGGATTTTTACTGCGAGGAAGTGACATATGACCCCAAGCGAAACCCGGACCACCAGTTCTCGTCTCCAGGGTTTAAAAAATTTCTATCCAAGATAGCAGGCCTTAACTGGTCTAAAGAAAAGATTACTGAATGCTGGAAGATGAGATGCCGCACGCAGCACGACAAATCCACCAAAAGAAACCTGGCAGTAGATGACGACTTTTCGGTTCTCTATGACCAACATCATGACAGCTGGCGGCCGTTTGCATATCAAGGTTACGTTCCCCGAGGCCCCTTTGAGGATTATAAAGGAGGGTCTTCCTCCCAACAGTTGTACACTTCGAGCAACTGCCAGCGTGGGCCCAGCAGACATCCAGGTCGAACCGATGCAGCCCGTGGCTTCCAAGGCGGCGCCTGAGAAGGCGAAGAAATTAGTCAAGGCAACGCCCGAGGCGGTCCCTCAGGCACAAAAGATGCCGGCACGCGCGAGAGCAGCACCGGTTGCGTGCGACCCTCTCGCAAGTCAAACCCCGGTACAAGTTTACCGTGGGAGCATCGCGCCGCCGCACCTGCTTCATCTCCTTCCCCGGATCCGACCATTGTTCCAGAAGAGAAGAAAAGGAAGAGAGTTGAAAAAATTAGGCGACCTAGCCTGATAGTGCAGCAGCCAGTCGTAGAGCCGCAGCCGTGTTCAGCCGCCCCAGGGACAGTTTCTTTGGACAGTCCCAAGCCAGCCGCCGAAACCAGAAGCGCAGACATCCACCCAGCATCGGCTCAGGCGGAGCCCGCAGGTACGTTTGCTGCCCCTGTCTCTTTGGTCTCATCTAGTCCTACTCCTACCTCGTCTCCCGCTCAATCCGAGCAAGCCATGGCCGCATCATCCTCCCCGTCTCCACGCCCTTCTAGCGGCCCCCATTCTTTTGATCAGTTTGCTCAGAACCCCAATGTTTCCCTATCTCTGAGTCAAACCCCAAACCCTTCGCCCGAAGCTAGTGCTGAAGCCACGCATTCACCTTTGCATCCACCGCCTCAGCCGCTTCAAGTCCTTTCGGCATCAGCCCCTCCCATCTCCACTCCTCGGTCGCCCCCAAAAGCGGTCGATCCTTCCAATGTCCATCCGGCTCCTCCTGATCCCATTCCCGCAGGAGAGACGTCTCAACAGAACCCTAGGCTGGGGGAGCCAGATTTCATGGATGACCTCCAGAATACAGACGACTTGCCCCTGGCAACGAGGGCTGTAGAATATTCTATCTCTTTCCTCCAGAACCTGAAGCGGAGGAGACCTGAAGAGATAGCCGCCCCGGTAAAGCGCACCAAGTACAATTTCGAGAGGAGAGTGCTTACGACAGAGAAAATAATCCCGAAAGTGAAGAAGCCTCTCCGGGAAATGACCAGGGCGGACTACGAGCTCCAGACAAAAGAGAAGAGCTTTGATGACATTGACAAGCGATACGAGATTCAGGGAATCATTCGTAGAGCTGACAATCTCCTTGTCAAAAGTCTGGAGGAGCAGGAAGAGATTTTCGGGTTGCAGGATAAAACAAGGCAGCTTGAAGAGGACCTGTCTAGGTCCACTGAGCAGTTGGAAGCGGCGCGGCAAGAAATAGATGAACTTAAAGCCCAGCTGGCCGCTTCCCAGCAACAGGCCGCAACCGAAAAGCAGGCAGCCTTGGAGCAGATTTCCCAGCTCCAAGAGTCTTTGAAGCAGGCGCAGTCGCAACTTGCAGAGAGAACATCTCAAGCGACGGTCTTTTCGAAGAAGAAAGTTAAGGAGATGCGGGCTGGTTTGCTGCGGGAATGCAAGCCCCACACCTATAAGGCGATGGCAGTTCTGGATTTCGCATCCAGAATTCAAGAAGTTTCTGCCTGTGGAAAGCCTGTGGTAGAGGAGGCCGAGCGTCAAGCGAAGCAATGGCTGGACCTGGCAATTAATCTTCAGGAGCGCGAGCGCGATGGCCTCCAATTTTCCCCCGTGTCCTCATTCGCTGCAGAATGGGCAGATGCAAGGGTAACTGTTGGTTACGAATCTGCCATAAGGAAAGGATTTTTGGTTAATGCGCCCAGATTCGCCCACCAGCATGAAAGGCCGGAAGGAAGAGATGCCTTCCGAGCCAATCTCCGGAGAAGGCCGGCTCCTTTTTGGGGGGGGGTGATTTAAGCTAAAGGGAACAGGAAAGAAATAAAGGAACGGAAAGAGACAAATGTACAGAAAGAGATACAAATATGTCCAAAGGTTGGTGGGGGGGAACTAACAGTACGGGAACACACCAATCACCGCTACTTACTGCATACAAACACAGAGCATGACAAGGAACTGCAAAACCTAGGCGTACTTCCGATACACCAGCAGCCGTATGCACAGCCTTCAATAGCTCCCTAGCAAACATTCCCTACAAGGAACTAACAAGTAGGGATCGTATCAATCACCAGATACATACACTGACAGGGGTAGAAAGTAAACCTAGAGATGCCAGAGCGTGTATATGTGTTAGGTAGAGAGTTTAACCGCACAGATTCAATGGCTCCCTAGCAAACATTCCCTACAAGGAACTAACGAGCAGGGATCGCATCAATCACTGTGATACGGGCCAGCAACGTCACACACAACTGATGGAACTGCTACCAAATTTATAATGAATGCTTTAAATAATGAAGTACGGAAGGTGCTTTAAGCAAGCAATGCTAGAGGAACCTGATCGCCAAATGCCAAAGTGAATTAACGAGCAACGACACAGGTGGGCCTAAGGCATATAATGAAAGACAACATAAAAGAATAAAGATAGTAGAACAGTAACCGTGCATACAGATTGTATTTATAAGCGTAAGCACAGCATACAGAAGCTACGTAGTTCCCTAACAAACATTCCCCTTCCACCCTTACAATGAATTTAAGATGGGCTTTTATAGCCCGAGTCCCACCCGTTACATTAATGGGCACAGAGTCCCAGTCAAACATAAGCCGACAGAAGCGGCGAAAGAGCTGCAAATGCCGACCTTTTGTCGGACCAGGTCGTACCCGCAGCATGGTCATCCTGGAAGCTGGACTGCTACGTGGCGGAGTGCTGGGCAAAACTTCAAGTCGGCAGGGTTGCTAGTAGCTGGAGCAGGTGAAACCTCAGATCAGCTTTGAATGTGGCTATTAACGCAGGCGGTGCAGGCAGCCCATGCTTATCCCTTTTGGTCGGCAGTCTTGGTTCAAATCCCGAGCTGGACACTTGTCTGATGATGGGTTATGCCGTGTGACACATGCCTGCCTTAGAGGGCATTCTATCCATCTTTGCTTGGGATCGGGGCTCCTTGGGATGTGTGCAAAAATCGATGCAGTCGGGGAAGGCCTTCAAGCCTTGGTCAAATTCCGGGTTTGTTCCCCTACTGTACACCTGTCAAGGGCGCATTCCCGCTCCG
The DNA here is from genome assembly GCA_028583015.1 of Wollemia nobilis. Lineage (NCBI taxonomy): Eukaryota > Viridiplantae > Streptophyta > Pinopsida > Araucariales > Araucariaceae > Wollemia > Wollemia nobilis. The sequence continues at coordinate 10,454,037 of JAQPPZ010017091.1, forward strand.
TTGAGAAGTCGAATCGCGCACAAGCGAACACCGGTGTCCGCCGCCATATGGACTCGCTCCGGCATTTTACCTTTTTTCTCGTATTGACTCGTCGATCCGCCAATGCAAGGTGCGCCCAGGAGGTGGGGCGAAGTGCGAACTTCGCACCAAAACTGGGCGAAGTGCGAACTTCGCACCAAAACTGGGCGAAGTGCGCACTTCGCACCAAAACTGGGCGAAGTGCGAACTTCGCACCCAGACTTAGCCAATTTCAGATAGACCTGCTGGAAAGCTGGAAAATCAACCGGGGAACTCGCATGGAAAAAAGGGGGGAGAGAAAGAGAATGGGAAAGAAAAGGAAAGGGAGAGAAGCGAGAAAAACGGAAGGAGGAAAAGAAGAGCAAAGATTGTTACAAAACAACATTGAAGACATTGCACCCCGTGCAAAAATGTGACAACATTTCTGGCGGCTCGCGGGGTGTCGAGCTCGCCTCGGCGCAAAGAATCCATGCCTTCATCCTTTGGGTGCAGAGGAACTTGCCTCCCCTGCCTTTTTCTGCTCTAACCGTTTCTCCTTGCGGCAACCGTTCTTCGTATTCATCTTTGTCGCCGCCTCATCGTATCTCCTTCCGAAAGGTCTCCATTTCCTCGCTTCGCCTCGCACATGCGAGTGTACGCCTCTTGGCCGAGCGCCGTGCTTCCGCTTCGAATGGCTTGCGGTCGGCTATGTCTTCTAATGCTCCGTGAAAAGCAGCGACCGCGTGCAGTTCGATGGTGAGGTATCTTTTCTCTAACTCCCGAAAATAGGAGCGGATCCCGGAATATCCGGACACCATCCGAGTGACTCCGACCGTCTTGAATTGGCTCTCGTCCAGCCTATCAATTTCAGTCTGTATCCGCTTCAAAGGACTCGCCAATTCCTCTTTACCCGATCTAGGGTAAGGAGCTCGCCATTCTCAACAAAACCTGGACACCCAAGTTCTGTAAGAGCGTGAAAGGGGGCCAGACAGATATCTTTTTCATGCCCGAATGCATCAAGCATTCGTCTGGCCACTCTCACCTCTTCAACTTTTCTAAAATATTTGTGCAAGGTCACCCTTGCACCCGCCCATTCTGCAGCGAATGAGGACACGGGGGAAAAAAGGACGCCGTCGCGCTCGCGCTCCTGAAGGTTTATTGCCAGGTCCAGCCATTGCTTTGCCTGGCGCTCGGCCTCCTCTACCACAGGCTTTCCCAGGCGTAAACTTCTTGAATCCCGGATGCGAAGTCCAGGACTGCCATCGCCTTAAAGGTATGGGGCTTGCATTCCCTCAAGCAGACCAGCCCTCATTTCTTTAACTTTTGTCTTTGAAAAGACAACCGCTTGAGATGTTTTTTCCGCAAGCCGCGACCGTGCTCGCTTCAAAGACTCCCGGAGCCGAGAAATCTGCTCCGAGGCTGCTTTCTTTCGGTTGCGGCTCGTTGTCGAGAAGCGGCTAGCCGGGCTTTGAATTCATCGGTTTTTTGCCGCGCCGTCTAGCCGCTCGCTGGACCTAGATAGGTCCTCTTCAAGTTGCCTTACTTTGTCCCGCAACGCAAAAGTTCTTCCCCGCTCCTCCGGACTCTTGACAAAGAGATTGTCGCCTTTGCGCATGATCGTCCGAATCTCATACTGTTTATCAATGTCATCAAAGCTTTTCTCCTTTGTCCGGAGCACGTAGTCCGCCTTAGTCATTTCTGGAGAGGCTTCTTCACTATTGGGATTATTTTCTCCGTTGTAATCACTCTCCTTCCGAAATCATACTTTGCGCGTTTTGCCGGGGCGGCTATCTCTTCATGTCTCCTCCGCTTCAGGTCTTGGCGGAAAGAGACAGAATACTCTACGGCTCTCGTTGCCAGGGGCAAGTCATCTGAGTTCTGGAGGTCGTCCATAAAATCTGGTTCCCCCGCCTTGGGGATCTGCTGAGACGTCTCTCCTGCGGGGATGGGATCAGGAGGAACCGGACAGACCTTGGAAGAATCGGTCGCTTGTGGGGGCGACCGGGAAACGGAAATGGGAGAGGCTGAGATTGTGAGGGTTTGAAGCGGCTGAGGCGGAGGATGTGATGGTGAATGGACAGCCTCAGCACTAACCTCGGGCGAAGGGTTTGGAGTTGTGCTCAGAGAAAGAGAGACGTTAGGGTTCTGAGCAAACTGGTCGAAAGAATGGGGACCGCTAGAAGGGCGCGGAGACGGGGAGGAGGATGTGGTCATGGCTCGCCCAGATTGAGCGGGGGACTGAGTAGAAGTAGAACTGGGTGAGACAAGAGAGACAGGGACAGCAAACGTACCTGCGGGCTCCGCCTGAGCCGATGCCGGGTGAATGTCTTCTCTTATTGTCTCGGCGGCTGGCTTGGGACTGCCCAAAGGAACTGCCTCTCGCGGCGGCAGGACGCGGCCGCGGCTCGCGATCGGTCGCTCGCACTATCGTGCTAGGGTCGCCTGATTTTCTCAACTCTCCTCCGCTTCTTTTCTTCTGGAACAACTGTCGGATCAGGGGAAGGAGACGAAGCAGGTGCAGCAGGCGCTGATGCTCCCACGGTAAACTTGTACCGGGGTTTGACTTGCAGAAGGTCTGCCGCAACCGGTCTGCGTTCTGGCGGTGCTGGTGCTTTTCTTGCCTGAGGAAGTGCCTCGGCGCTGCCTCGGCTAACTTTTTCGCCTTTTCGAGCGCCGCCTTAGGAGCCACGAACCGCATTGGATCGGCCTCGGGTACTTGCCGGGCCGGCGCCGGCGCTGCCGAAGTGTACAATCGTTTGGGAGGAGACCCTCCTTTATAATCCTCAAAGGGGCCTCGGGGAACGTAACCTTGATATGCGAACGGCCGCCACCGTCATGATGCCGGTCATAGAGAACCGAAAAATCGTCATCTACGGCCGAGCTTCTCCTCGTGGATTTATCGTGTCGCGTGCGGCATCTCATCTTCCAAAGATTCGGTAACCTTTTCTTTAGACCAATTAAGGCCTCGCTATCTTGGATAGAAATTTTTTGAACCCCGGAGATGAGAAGTGATGGTCCGGGTTTCGCTTGGGGTCATATGTCACCTCCTCGGCAAGAGAAATCCCGCCAGGGAGGAGAAGCTTCCATCAATTCGATCTCCCAGTCAAGGTCCACATGGACCATATCGCATCTATCCTCGGTTATATCCCGGGGGCACAAATGTGTAAACCTCGCCCTTATCCCATAAGGGTCGTACTTCCAGCGCTGCGGCAGCAAAACCAGGCCAATCCGGGACAGCGCTTGCTCTAGGTGGACATGCTGTCCTACCTCAGTAATCTCAATGTTGGCCCAGGAAAGAGGGTATTGAAAAATCTGTCCTCTCTTCTTCCCTAGGCCGAATTCTTCTTCCACATAGTCCATCTGCTGGGCAATTTCCATCCCGAACAGATGCTCGAACACCAATAGGGCAGCAAATAGGGCTTGCCCTTAAATCCGTAGATCCCGACCACAATCCCCCCGCGTCAGCTCAAAACGTCCCCGAGCTTCTGATTTATTAGTGCACTCGTCATTTCTCTCGGAGGACGGGGAATTTCACTTTCGGTGAAGACTGACATGACAAATCCCAGAAAGTTGAAGTTGAACTTGTAGTAGGACCCTTTCCGGTATAAGTCATCCGTCCAGTTATAGACGGGCTGGGGCTCTCCCTCTCGTTAACCTTCTTCAGGTTCAGGATCGGCATTTGGGGGTGAAGATGGTACAAACAAAGCCAGGCCAGAACAGAACTGAAACGAAAATTGGTTGACTGGCGCTTCTGGATCTTCAGCAGACTGGAATGAATGGCGTAAGCCAGCCAGCTTGCCTGACCGAAAGAGATGGGGCGTTTTCCGCTCCGCTGCGCCGCCGGTTCGTAAGATTCTCCACACAGAGGCATTCTCGCGCGCCACTGGTACGGGTGTACCAACTCATCGGAGTCGCAGCTGAGGATCCATGCCAAGATGGTATATAGATACTTGCTCGGAAATTTTACCAAAGGCATGGGGCCGGCCGGCCATTGTCCGACCGGGAAGCGGGCGCTCAGCCTCCGAATTGAGGAAATCCCTCATTCGCTTGGTGTGCGTGAAACGTCCCGCTTGTTCGCCCAAATTGATTTTTTCGAGGATGGTGCCGGAGTCGTACTCCAGCCTCGGGGCGAAAGCCGGTCGCACAGCCTCCTCGCGTAGTGCGAACAAGGGTTTGCCACTGGAACTGCAGATTTGCCGGGAAGCCGGTTTATAGTGTCCGACAATTAAGTCTATCACTCCGGCATTGGTGGACAGGAGGGCACATGAATCGAAGAGGTTTGACTTGTACGCCGCTCCAAAATGATGGGAGGGCGAAACCTTGTCGACCCAGCCTCTCCACATTCGCTCTCGACTGAGTTAGGCTCATGGAAAACGAGCCGTCCACATATCCTCGCTGTAATTCACCGGAGGTGGTGGGGATTGCCCACGCTCGTACCTTCTTCGTCCGGGCCTTTGACTTTTTCTCTGGCGGAGGATCGCCTTTGAAAACTCCCGGCCGCGGCAAATCCCCTGGTTCGCTGCTTCACTGGATCGCGCTGACACGTGCATTTTTCCCTTGTCCATCTCTCCGAGTCAGCAATAATGACAGGTTCAGGCTGTCTCCAACAAATTTCGCTATCAGAAGAATAATTAGCACTGTCCGAGGAATAATCTCTGCAATCTGGAATGTTGGCATGATTCTGACCCCCTTTTCTAGATAAAAACAGCGTCATTAATGCAACGCAGGAGGGGTAGGTCGGCTGAGTTAAAACCCTTGGTGGCCGCGCAGGAGAACGTTTAGGAAAAGACGCGCCCCGGCAGCCGTCCCTTGCTTTTTTAGTTGCGTTTCGCTTGAAAAACGCGCAATCATTAACTCGGCTTTGGAGATCGCACCATGGCTGACGTCGCTGCCACCACTGGGCACGCTGCTCAAGACAAAACCTTCGGTGCGGAAACCCACATTAAAACAAGTGCAATCGCGCCCTGGGCCCAGCTTGGGGTTTTTGAATTTTTTTTTTTATTATTCTTTAAACCGCGTCCCAATACTGGCCCGGAAAACTAGGCGCAGCCGGACTTCGCCCGAAGTTGGGCACGGCCCGACCTCGCCGGCGAAGTCGGACTTCGCCCGAATTTCGGGCGAAGTACGAACTTCGCACCAAAACTGGGCGAAGTGCGCACTTCGCACCAAAACTGGGCGAAGTACGAACTTCGCGCGAAGCGCGTGCTTGAACTGTTCTACCTCTGTTTTTAGCTGCGCCCAAGGTTTGGGCGCGATCTGGGTCTTTGCCGCCTTTGATCTTTAGATGGACTTCGCACGGGCGCTGGCCGCTTTGTTCGGACTTCGGCCGAAACTTGAGGCGAAGTGCGAACTTCGCGCGAAGTTCGCACTTCGCCCAAGTGTTGAGCGCAGCGCGCACTTCGCACGGCGCCGGTCGAAGTCGGACTTCGGTGCGAAGTTCGTACTTCGCACAAACTTTGCGCGAAGTTCGTACTTCGCACGAAGGGTTGCGCAGTGCGAACTTTAGTCCGTCTCAGCTTGTCGGGACAAACTTCGCAACTGGCCGGGCCGAAGTCCGGCGTCGCCGCGAAGTCGGACTTCGGTCAACACTTAGTCGATTTCTGCTCTTTTTTCTCCTTTCTTTTTCTCGCATAGCCGAACTTCGCCCCTCTCCGGGGGCAACGATAGACTTCGTTGCGAAGTCTGTCTTTCTCTCCCATGCCGCATTTAAGCTCAAAGAAGGAAAAATAAACTGAATGCTAAAACTGGAAACTATACATGCGGGGAAAAATAAAAACACAAGGCAAAATTTTTACAGGGAAGGGCCACTCGGGCGCCTTCAACAGAGATAAAGCTTCAAGTGGAACCCGTTGACGGGGATGGGGAGGAGCTGACCCTCCATATCCGAAAGTATGTAGGCATTGAACTGATTCACCCGGGCAATCTGATAAGGGCCCTCCCAGAGAGCATCAAATTTTCCATGATTACCTGGTTTCGCCTTGTATGAGTCCCACTTCAGCACTGTGTCCCCGACTTTGAAAACTCGGGCGTGGTGCCTTTGGCAAACCAGCCTTTAGTGGCTGCAATGTGATCGGCGAAGGCCTGGTATGCACTTTCTCTGTCTTCTTCCAACTGCAGGAGTTGGCACAACCTGTCGTCTATCGGGTCTCCGCTGCTCCTGTCTTCGTCAATCATCCACAGGGCGGGGATTTCAATGTGTGATGGCATAACAACTTGCTTGCCATAGACGAGCGCGTAGGGGGACGTCTTGAGGGATTTCTTGAACGCAACTCTGTCCGCCCATAGCGCCCGGTTCAGGAGCAAGTGCCAAGTCCGCTTATTTTTTTCAATGGTCCTCCGGAGAATTTTCAGGAGGTTCTTGTTAGTAGACTCGGCAAGGCCATTCCCCTGCGGGTAGTAATTAGAAGACATCTTGTGATAGATGCCAAGGCCGCTGGTGTATCGGAAGTACGCCTAGGTTTTGCAGTTCCTTGTCATGCTCTGTGTTTGTATGCAGTAAGTAGCGGTGATTGGTGTGTTCCCGTACTGTTAGTTCCCCCCCACCAACCTTTGGACATATTTGTATCTCTTTCTGTACATTTGTCTCTTTCCGTTCCTTTATTTCTTTCCTGTTCCCTTTAGCTTAAATCAACCCCCCAAAAAGGAGCCGGCCTTCTCCGGAGATTGGCTCGGAAGGCATCTCTTCCTTCCGGCCTTTCATGCTGGTGGGCGAATCTGGGCGCATTAACCAAAAATCCTTTCCTCATGGCAGATTCGTAACCAACAGTAACCTTGCATAAATATTTCAAAAATTAGAAGAGGTGAGAGTGGCCAGACGAATGCTAGACGCATTCGTACATGAAAGAGACATCTGTATGGCCCCCTTTCGCGCTCTTTCTGAACTAGGGTGCCCAGGTTTTGTTGAGAATGGCGAGCTTCTCACCCTAGATCAGGTGAAAAAGAATTGGCAGTCCTTTGAAGCAGACACAGCTGAAATTGACAGCTGGACTGAGCCAATTCAAGAAAGTCAGGTCACTCAGATGGTGTCCAAATGTTGCAAGATCAGCTCCTACTTCCAGGAGCTAGGAAAAAGATACTACACCATCGACCTGCACGCGGTCTCTGCTTTCCACGCAGCATTAGAAGAAGTTACTGACCGCCGGCCGTTCGAAGCAGAAGCCTGGCGCCAAGCCCAGGCGGCATACACTCGCATCTGCGAGGCAGAAGCAAAAGCTGGAGAGCCTTCTGAAGGTGATTCTGAGGGGGCAACTGACAAAAGTGAATCTGAAGAACAGTTGCCACAAGGAGAACAGCTAGAGCAAGAAAAGGCAGGGGAGGCAAGTTCCTCTCCACCCAATGGATGAAGGCATGGATTCTTTGCGCCGAGGCGAGCTCGACACCCCGCGAGCCGCCGTAAATGTTGTCACATTTTGCACGGGGTGCAATGTCTTCAATTTTATAACAATGCTGCTCTTCTTTTTCCCTCTTCCTCTATTCTCCTTTCTTCCTCGCTCCTCCCTTCCTCTTTCTTTCCCACGGTCTCTTTCTTTCCCCCTTTCTCGGAGTCCCTCGCTTGATTTTTAAACTTTCCAAGCAAGTTACCGGAAAAATGGCTAAGTGTTGGTGCGAAGTTCGCACTTCGCCCAGCTCGGGTGCGAGTTCGCACTTCGCCCGCTTTGGTGCGAGTGCGTACTCGCCATGCGGGTGCGAAGTTCGCACTTCGCCCAGTTTTGGTGCGAAGTGCGTACTTCGCCCAGTCTGGGTGCGAAGTTCGCACTTCGCCCCTCTTCTGGGCGCACCTTGTAACTGGCAGGCTGACAAGAGAGTGTTAAATGCTGGAGCAAAGTCCGTACGGCGGCAGATACCGGTTTTCACCTGTGCGCAACCCGACTTCGCCACCGAAGTCGGAATGCGCCCTTGACAGGTGCGCAGTAGGGAAACAAACTCAGAAATGCACCTAAGGCATGAAGGCCTCCCCGACTGCGCTGTTTTTTGCCCGCGCAACCCGAGACGCTTTGATCCCAAGCGAAGTTGGACAACCGCCTTCCAAGGCGGACACGTGTCACACAAAGATCATCCATCATCCGACAAGTGTCCAGCCTTCGGGATTTGAGCCAAGACGTGCCGAGCAAAAGGACGAGCATGGGTTGCACTACCCATGCCAGTGGCCTCATTTAAAGCCGATTGGAGGTTCTACCCGCTCCAGCCTACCCGCATACCGCCGAGAAGAAGTCCTCGCCCAACACACTTCCAGCCTAGTCTGTCCAGCCTTCCAGGAAGACCATGCCGCGGGTACAGTCCGGTCCGACAAAAGGTCAGCATTTGCAGCCTCTTTCGCCGCTTTTGTCGCCTATTGTTTGATCGGGACCTTGTGCCCATTAATGTAACGGGAGGGACTCGGGCTATAAAAACCCACCATGAATTCATTGTAAAGGGTGGAAGGGGAATGTCCGTTAGGGAACCACCGTGCCCATTGTAACCGTGCTTCGTTTATAAATATAAATTGTATGCCCGGCTCGTTCTCGTCGCTTCTATTTTTTATGCTGCCTTTCATTATATATATGCTTAACGCTAACCTGTGTCACGGCTCGTTGATTCACTTCAGCATTTGGTGATCGGGTGCCTTTAGCATTGCTTGTCTGAGCATTTTTCGTATTTAATAGTTTAAAGGATACATAGAATAGATGTGGTAGCAGCTCCATCGCTTGTGTGTTACGTTGTCGTCTGTATCTGGTGATTGATGCGCTGCCGTACTGTTAGTTCCTTGTAGGGAATGTCTGTTAGGGAGCCATTGTAGCTGTGCGGTTAAAATCTCTCCATAACACATATACCTGGATCTGACATCTCTTGGTTGCTTTATGTTTAAGACACCGTACGTATCTGGTGATTGATGCATTGCCGTGCTGTTAGTTCCTTGTAGGGAATGTTTGCTAGGGGATCATTGAAGCTGTGCATACACCGTTTAATACAGAAAGTATACTAGATTTTGCAGTTCTTAGTCATGCTTTGTATTTATGATGCAGTAAGTAGCGGTAATTGGTGTGTTCCCGTACTGTTAGTTCCCCCCACCAACCTCCACGTATATTTGTAAATTCCTTTCCGTTCATTTATCTCTTTCCTGTACTCTTAGCTTAAATCAGAAAACCCCCAAAAGGAGCCGGCCTTCTCCGGAGATTGGCACGGAAGGCATCTCTTCCTTCCGGCCTTTCATGCTGGTGGGCGAATCTGGGCGCATTAACCCAAAATCCTTTCCTCATGGCAGATTCGTAACCAACAGTAAACTGCATAAGAAAAGAAAATCCTGGCTAATGTTTTTGTGTTGCTTATTTTTTAAATTCCATCTAAACTTCTATGTTTCAGATTTGCTATGCAATATATGGAAGCGATATCCATGCCTCAATGGTGGTCCTTTTTGAAAAAGAAATATTAATTCAGCATTGCTGGCTAATGTGTTGGTAATTTCCAGTACAAAAGTGGAAGAACATTTATAAGAATCTTAGACGAATTGATAGCTTTCATTTCTTATTAACTAAAAACAATATTGGCATGCAAATTGGGATTATTGTATTTGGTACTAATGTTTATCTTGAAATTATAATTTTGAAAATAATTAAAAGTAGCTACTACTGCAATATTTTATTATTAATTGTAGAAAGTTGAAACCATAGTGTTGAGACTCTCCCCACATCCCCGCCGAGTCATTTGATCCTAGCCGAGTCTTTCTGTAAAATCTACTAGTTTACTAGGGTTGATGTTTTTTCGTATTTTCTGAGTCATTGCTGAGATTTTCTTCGAGTTTTGTCCTGATATTTAGTCCGGGTCAAAAGAACAGGCTTGCTGAGTCCGAAATGAGTCTACTTCTCAATACTATGGTAGAAAGGTTCTTGTAACAGAGAAAAAATTGCAAGTGATCCTTCAATAGAAGATGGCATGATGGAACACGCCAAGCTGATTTGAATTTTCCAATTTTCTTTAGGAGGATGACTAGACCACATCCAAGATAATATTTACATGCTGTAAGCACTGAACAATTGCAAATTTAACAATGACAAAATGAAAGGTTAGAATCCCAAAACTTGAGTACATATTGTGATACAAATTTGTCTAAATATGGGGTTAGCAAAAGTTTTATGCTTGTCATCTTTCTTTCCACCTCAACAATAACAGGAGGGTTTGCTTTAGTGAGTGGATACCATTCCTTTTGATCTAATCATCAATATCTTAATTGTCTTTTTCATGACAATGAGCTGGGTGGATGCTTAAGTGGATATTGTACTCTTTTGTTTGTGGCACAATTTGCTTGTCTTGTTTTTGACTGGGATATGTACTGATGTCTAGCTTGTTTTGCATTTAAGGTGGCCTTAATGTAAGGTTATATTGTTGTTGATCATTGAAAGTAATTCTGTAAGCAGTGTTCAATTAATATGTAAAAATTGAAAGAAAGATTTTAATTACGTCCGCGAGACCCCAATATGGTCTATGGGACCTCAGATATGGAAGTACAACTACTCAAATCATATCATATGATATTTAATATCTTTGAGAATGTTGTTCCTTCTCCGGCTGATTTGGGTTAGCAATTCCCCACCTTTTTTTATTTTACTGTCTTCAAATAACTCTGCCATAGACCCGTTTCCAAGTGTTTCTTTGTATTTGCCACGGATATCTGAAAAACTCGGGTATTTATAGATGAAGTGTTTTTTTGTCTCTACTGCCCCTGTGCTGCATAGAGTACATATCCTTTCTTTCCATTGTTCTTTGGGCGTTGTCCATCTCCCTATTTCACATCTAAGCCTATGAGAGCTAGTCCTTATCTGAGCAATGAGGATTTTTTCCTTCCACTTGATTTCAGCGTCTATATACACTTTTTCCTTGTGGTCATATGTCGGGTTAAATTTTGCAATATAATATTGTCTTTTCTTGCTTGCATTTTTCCACATTCCACTTCTAAACTTTTCATTCACATAATTTTTTATGTCTTTGTTGACATTTGGGCATTCATTTATGTTGATTTCCCAACGTTTCATCCATTTCTGATTTTGTTTCATCAATGTATTCTTCCGCCTATGCAACTCTTCGTCCCTAGCTGCCCTAGGCCATCTGTCGTTTTTCATGTTTTCTGTTTTTTTCAAGTAACATAACAGCTTGGTCATAGCAATTGCTTCTAAAAGGAACATTCCAGTTTTAGCTAGAATAATTTCATAAGGGGTTGTGGCCTTAATTTTGAGAAAATTTGTGATTAGATATTTTTGAATCCTTTCTATTTGCCTCCATTTTGCATTTGTTGTGCCACTAGCCCACACCTCGCAACCATATAACAAAACCGGTTTAACAATTAGGCCAAATAAGACCTTGGTGGTCTTCCAGTCCCACAACATGGCATTCCTACACCTGTTTTGAAGTGCGTATACTGCTCTCCAACCTCTTTGAGTTCTTTTCATCCTACATGTATTCCAATTATGTTTGTCATGAAAGTCTATGCCCAGGTATTTGTATTCTACTACTACCTTAAGCGGTTCTCCTGCAAACTGAAATTTGAGCTGTTGCTTCTTCTTTTTTTTCTGAAAAAATCATAATTTTTGTTTTGCTCATGTTCACCTGCATCCCAACTTGGCACCAAGTGTTTGCAATTAGACTATTGGACACTTTAGAGTTTTTCATCCCAAAATTTCACAACCCTATGGTTAAGGATTCAACATAGGGATCCTTTAGTTGTCATGCAACAGAAATGAACATCTGACTTAAATACTTTGTTTTCTTTATCGTTACATATAAAGAATAATGCTTATAGCTTGTACAACTCAGACCACATATGTCTTGATGTCTACTTGCTGGAATACATATGCAATTTTATTGGAAACACCCAACTATAGTAACAAATTAAAAAAATCCAGATTTATTTTGAAGGCGCAAAAAATTAAAAATTTCCAAAATGCCTAGGAAAATCTAGATGCAGTACGAAAAATAAGAACATATATCAAATACAAATAGATAATTGTTCATAAGCATAACTTTATAGAAATAATATATAAACAGTATATAACATAATTATATACTATATAATAGATGTTATAAAGTGCAAAGTTTGAATTTATATTAAAGCATTGTAGTTGAGTGCGAATTTTGAATTCTTATTTGTAGGCAGGCTTTTGTGGTTAAAGGGGAGTTTAATGGAAATGGTAGCCCTCTCTTTTTGACTTTCTTTGTCCAACAAGAAAAACAACAGTCTGTGGAAATGGATAATAGGTGGATACCAGTTAGAACACAAATCACCTATATCTTATTCTCATGCACACTCTGAAGAGTTCTAGGTCTTTTTCCCTATGCTTTTAGTGCTTTTTTCGTTTAGCATTATTAGAGTTTTTTTTTAACACTACAAAGCTAAAACAGTTAGCAAGGGATGAAACATCCTTCTTTATAGGGGAAACCAACAAGATTTAGAATGGAAGAATGTTAATCAGTAAATAAACACAGATAATATACATGGGTCTAACATGGAGAAACCTTTCTTGGGCAGAAATCTCTGTTGAAAAATAGATAAACGTATCCTTTCACTAAAATCTGGATGAGTCAAACAAGGTTGCACTGGCTGTTACAGGTTTCTAGTTTACTTTCCAAATGCTCCGGCCTGTTCTGGACTGCCAAAAGAACCTTTGTTATCTCTTACTTGCATCCTCCTACAACATGGAATCCCATATATTTATGATTCCCAATGACTTGCTTCTCTGAATGAAGATGAATGCCAAGGGATGCTCTGGCTAAGAGAGTGTATACATATGTTGGGTCTCATTTCATTTTTTTTCCTGTTTGAATTCAAATACTTGTTATATCTGTAGTCAAAATATTGTCAAAATTATGTCCTTTTGTAGATATAGAACATGTGATTATCTGGATCACACCATTTTAGTCTATCACAAGCTGTTTGTGCAGAAGATGAGGTGTTAGATATATTTCAAAAGAAAGGAAAATATCAACATCCTATCTTCTTAAGTGAAGGTTGCATAGATTGAGAGTTCATTAAAAAGAGCAATAAGAAGAAATTACCATTGCATCATACTAGTTATTAAAGGTGCATTAAGTATTAAGTGCAAAGTCAAGCCATTCAAAAGGGCATATATGTTTCATGATTAAAGAGTTTTGTCTAGTAAGGATTCATTATTGCTAAGTTAACCAAGCAAAGGAGATAGAGGAGAGAGTTGTCTAGTAAGGAGGGCAACATCAAATCACCGTTTGCCACCAAGGAGTAGAGCAAGAAGCTGCCTCATCAAGGAAGAGAGAAAGCTTTAAAAAAAAGAGATTTAAAGATCTCAGAGTTTAGGTGCAAGTTAAGGTATGTTATTCTAACTATTGCAAAGCTATTTGCATTACATTATTGCACCATATTCCTCTTGTCCTACGTAGCAAAGAGAGGACAAAAGCCAAAGTGTCTTAAGACACTACAACAACAAGCATATTACGTCTACAAAGCGGCCATATCATCAAGTTTGTAGAGCAAACTTCAAAGAGGAGGAAGAGAGCCAACGAAGGGCTCAATAGCCAAGTTTCAAGGTGTCTAAAGATACCAAATCTAGCGTCATTGGACTCATGAAAAGAGCACCTACAAGCAGTATAAGAGAAGTAACCTGCAACATCAAAGAACCTACGTAAGGTAGCATAGCATCCATTGCAAGTCTAACGTAAAGCAAGGAGAATAGGACAAAGGATAACGAAGTGCAAGTTACAAGAGTACAACATACACAAGTTACGTAAAAGATCAAGGTGCAAACAAAGAGTGCATTACCCAAGCAATAACTTGGACGAACCGCCAGCGAAGAGGATAGCTTGAAGCACTCTAGAGCCATCGACATTGGAGTAGAACCGCTAGCTAAGAGGATAGTGTTGAAGCATCTTAGAACCACCATTGTTGGAGCCAACTTTGTGGGAGAATAGCGCTACCATTTGCTAGAAAAATTACGTTGGAATTGAACAAGGTATTTTGGTGAGTGTTGTGTTAGAATAAAGATTGTTAGAAGTTGCGATAAGCATATCTATTCTGCCCTGTTTGTTAGATTGGTAAATTTGTAAGGTTAGTTTAGATTTGTTCCTACTAGCACAAACTGCATTCGAGTATGTAAATTTCTGTATATTCATAATGTGAAATGCGAATAGCATCTAGTCGTCTTTGTCTTTGGCAGTCAGAGCCTCTACAAATTGTTACTTTGTAGTCAATTTTGTGTTCTTGCATGGGCAGAACTCTTACCCTGTGTTGTGTTTAGATTTGTTGGATCTAATAGGAGGCGTTTGGTGTTTGATCTCCTTACTTAATCCAAGGGATTTTGCTTTGTGTTGTGTCGTGCCTATGGCACAACAAGAAGTTTGCTTCTACGTCGCAACACCAAGTCTACTTCCATGTTGCAACGAGGCTCCAGGTTTGAATCTTTTGGATGCTATTCTACGAAAGTTTTTCATCAAAGTTAACTTCAAAGTTCGACATTGTTAGGTGTTAACGAATTAGGAGTTTGACGCTAACCAAAGTTTTGACTATGGGTAGAGATTGAAGGTGCTTAGGTGTAACATAGTTTAGAGCTATTAGATGCTAACAACTTCGGAGTTTGGAGCTACGCATGTTTCGAATGTGGGCAAAGACCAAAGGTGCTTAGGCGTAACCTAAATCGAAACCGCTTGTATCTTGTGAAGTTCGAGGTTCGACCAAGCAGGCTTGTTGCTTGCAAAGTTTAGAGTTTGGCTAGGGACTCTTGTTGTTTGCAAAGGTTGGAAATTGGCCAAGCATACTTGTCCTTTGCAAAGTTAAGATTTCGGTTAGGCATGCTTGTCCTTTGCAAAGTTCAAAGTTTGGCCAAGCATGCTCATTGCTTGCAAAGTTTAGAGTTTGGCTAGGGATGCTTGTCACTTGCAAATTTCAAAGTTCGACTAGGCATTGTCGACGCCTCCAATAGTTGGAGTTTGGCCAGACATCCTTGTCGCTTGCAAAGTTTGGAGCTCGGTCAGGTAGGTTTATCACTTGGAAAGTTCGGAGTTTGGCCAAGCATGCTTGTCGTTTATAAAGTTTAGAATTTTGTCTAGATTTCGGGGAAGCTTGCCCAAGTTCTTAGCTCGGGTAAAGTACAGTTTGATCCAAATAAGTTTGTTGCTTGCAAAGTTTGGAGTTTGGCCCCAACTTTGGTGAAGCTTGCCCAAGTTCTTAGCTTGGGTAAAGTGAAGTTTGGTCCACACAATCTTATTGCTTGCAAAGTTTGGAGTTTGGTCCCAACTTTGGTGAAGTTTGCCCAAGATTTCAACTTGGGTAAAACATAGTTGGGTAAAGTCTAGTTTGGCATTTTTTACGAGGTGGAGCATTACAATTTGTAGAATTTGGTGATTTGTTCCAAATTAAGAAGTTGAGTTCATTGATTTAGAGCTCACCCATGTTTACAACTTGGGTGGATTAGAGTGTGATGTTCGACATTTTGAATGCGGTGGTTGGTGTCTACTTGTACGACATTCGCTCTTCTAAGTTTGGTGCTTTAAGCTAACTTGTTTGGCATTCAATGTTTTGCATTTGGTGTTTGGGTTTGCCATTGGTGAAAGAATTGAAAATACTCAAACTTTAATTCTTCCAGTTTCACAGAAACTAGTTGGAAGAAATTATGAGAGGAGTCATAAGATACAATTTGTGAGTATTGAGATTTGGTGAATATTGTTCTCGAGAAAGAAACCGGATTAGAAGATGATGTTGATGTTTTCGGCAAACGATATAGAGAAGCTTTGATGCTTTGAAAATTGTTTGTTGGAGATGATTTGATTGTTCTTAATTATAATTGCGCAATAAGTATTAGATGTCTAAAGCATGACATTCTTTGCATTTGATGTTCGACATTTTAAATTTAGTGGTTGGTGTCTACTTGTACGACATTCACTCTTTTGAGTTTGGTGATATAAGCTAACTTGTTTGGCATTCAACGTTTTGCATTTGGTGTTTGGGTTTGCCATTGGTGAAAGAATGGAAAATACTCAAATTTTAATTCTTTCAGATTCACAGAAACGAGTTGGAAGAAATTATGTGAGGAGTCATAAGATACAATTTGTGAGTATTGAGATTTGGTGAAAATTGTTCTCGAAAAAGAAATCGGATCAAAAGATGATGTTGATGTTTTTGACAAACAACATAGAGAAGCTTTGATACTTCTAAAATTGTTTATTGGAGATGATTTGATTGTTCTTAATTATAATGATGCTTCTACACTGTGATCAATGCTGCACAATAAGTATTAGATGTCTAAAGTGTAACATGCTTTGCATTTGAAGAATCCTCTCTATTATTCTTGGTCACAACGAGGGTTTGTTTTTGAGTACCTTATGCACTTGAAAGATCTACAAGATCAGTTGATTGCTATCTAGAAGATAGTAGATGATGAGGACATGGTTGACATTGTTTTTTGAGGTTTATCTCTATCTTATGAATCTTTTGTTGAGTCTTTGCATTTGCTTCCTAGAACTGAAAATTGGTCATTTTGACAAGATGTCTTCCTTCTACAATAGGAGAGGAGATAGTCACAGGCAAAGTAGTTTATAATGTCCATGAGGCCATTGGTCATATGGGATGATCCTCATGGAGGATGTTGTTTTACACAATGTATGGTTATCCAACCAACACTTCGTTTACCGAAGCTTGGTGTACAACCCTACCTTCCATAGGATTCGAACCTTGGAATTGCTATTTAAAATTCCAAAGTCTTCATCGTTAGGCCCACTTAATATAGAGAGCAGTCATTGCTAATGCAAAAAATAAAGGATTAGAATTCCAAACCATCATCTAATCATAAACAAGGTAAAACTTCTAATGTAAAATTGTGCAAAGTCTTTTGTTTTTATTGCAAGAAGCTTGGTCATTTCAAATGAGATTGCAGTAAATTGAAAAGTAAACAAAGCAAGCAAAGGGACAAAACAAATCATTGTTACTGAGATAGAAGATTAAGAAGAGAAGTTTGTATTTATAACAACTCAGAGTTCTTTTGGTCAATCCATTAAGTGTTATTTTGACTTCGGAGCATCGAGGCATTAACACGTTGAAAAGATTGTTGACTTCGTTAAAGATTAATAAAAAAAAGAGTTTGTTTCACTTGGAGATGGTAGATCATAATTTGTTGGAGGGTGTGTTGATGTTAGTGTGACATTGAGCAACAATGTTACATTGTTGTCATTTTTGCAACATTGTGTATATTTTGCTATCCAGTAATTTCTGCTTCCGAAAGACTTTGTCCCTCTTGTTCAAGATGCATTTTTTCTCTCTCCTGAGTTTTACTGTCAAAATTCTCGACTGTTCCTAAAGCAGTTGTTTTTGTTTACTTACCATGCAGGGTGCACACCTTTTGGAAAGCGAGGGTAGCTTGCTTTTTTCCTAGGCACGAGTTAAGTCGGCAGAGTAAGCAGAACACAGGCCAATTTCGGTCCGGAAGGCAGTAAACCTTGGCTTCACAAAGCAAGAACGCTAAGTGTCGATGAAGGTTAAAGCGCAATGATTCCTGGCGCAATGCCTTTGCGCTCAACCTGAGGGGCACATTACTGTTGCGCACCAAGTATTAGCGCAAGGCAGACTTCATGCAAAGGAGAGTGCAACGTCGTTTGACTGGTCAAAGCGCAACAACAACCAGTGCAATGCCTTTGCGCTCTGCCTGAGGATCGCAACCCACTTTGATTGGTCAAAGCGCAGCACCAGGTTTCAAGGAAAGGCGGCTAAGTGTTGATGAAGGACGTTGCGCTCGTTTCTATAAGTGCTAAACTGTTGCGCCCCCATTTAGAGTGCTTCCTGCTTTGACTTTTCAAAGTGCAGTGCAACCCCCGAGGAGAAGACCCCAGGATGTTGCGCTTGGTTTTCGAAGCGCAAAGCAGTGTCGCACTTGATTTGAGTGCGATGCCTTTTGACTGGTCAAAACCCAACACTGTTTCCAAGGCGTCAAGGCGTTGCGCTCCATTTCTCCAGCGCAAGGCAAATGCGCAACAAGCTTACGCGCTTCAGCTGTTGACTGTTCAACGCCGGCGCACCTGTCGATGCCCCAGACCCTTGCGCTCCATTTCTCCTTCGCAAGGCGTTTGCACTCCATTCTCGTGCGCTTTGGCAATTGACTTTTCAACACCAACAATACTTCCTGTGCGCCAGGGACTTCCGCTCCTAGCACAATATCAGATCCCCCTAGTTGAAGAGTACACATCCGTTTTGAGCTTGTAATCCCCTAGATTCAACTTAATATTGTGGCATTTGCCTTTACAAGGCAAGGTTCCGCCATTTGCCACCATAACCTCAAAGGAGTTGCATGTATATATGTAACAATTGGCTTGCTTGGCGACTCGGGGATCAATAAAGTTGTGTGTTCTTCCTAAATCAATGAGGACTGTAAGACTGAAAAAGCCTACGACATTCATTGTCTTTGGGGTAGTAATTCCCCCAAGGGCATGGACGAAAATTTTGGGCTGTGACCCTTCTTGTTTGTCACCCTCATCTTGAGGTGGTTCCTCTGATATTTCTGCTTCATCCTCAAGTTGTTCACTGTTTGTTGACTCCTCTACATCGATCAAGAATAGCTTCTTTTGGATGCACTTATGCCCTCGTGTATATTTTTCATCACAATTATAACATAAACCTTAGGCGCGTCGGGCATCCATCTCTTTGGTAGTCAAGCGCTTGTAGGGGGTAGATTTACTTTTAGTATTGGATGTGAACTTAGAAGGAAAGTAGGGTTTGGCTTGTGGAAATTTAGGTGGCCTCCTTTGAGTTGAGAATTTTTCTTCGACCAACGACGCCAACCCTATGGCTTGCATCATAGTTTGCGGTTTGAACATCTTGACCTTAGCCTTTAGATCATCTTTCAAGCCACTGATGAAACAACTCAGAAAAAACCCTTCATTCAAATCCTTGGTCTTGTTAGCTAGTTTCTCAAATTGAGTTTGGTAGTCACGAATTGTAGAGGTTTGTCTTAGTTTGGTTAAGGCTCCTGTGAAGCCCTCATACTCACTGGGGCCAAAACGAGTGAGTAATTGGGACTCAAAAACTTCCCAAGAAGGGTTGGGAACTGTGTGTTGGAGCCACTGATACCATTGTAAAGCTTTAGATTCAAAGTTGAAAGATGCCATAGTGATCCATAAATATTTATGGACATTGTAAAGTTTGAAAAAGTAGTCGGCACAACATAACCACCCATCTGCATCCTTTTCGTTGAACTTAGGAAAGTCTAATTTAGGCATCTTAAATAGAGCATCATGGTCAAAAAGAGTGTAAGAGCCTTCCTTGTCCCTATGGATTCCTTTTCCTCGATCGGTCTGGTCAGTGTCATGATGCCCAAACATCGTTGTGCCATCCTTGAGTTTTTCCTCGACCTCAAGGAAGTGTTCTTCAAAGGTGGCTTTGGAGGTTACATAGTCACTTCTCAAACGTTGTATTTCATCCCTCATTAGGTTAGTGTCATTGAGAAGGGTACTAAGTGCAACGTGTATTTGCTCTAGAGAGGTAAGTGTGGTTTGTTCTATCTCTTTTTGGTGTCCTCGAGTATCACTAGCCATTTTGGTGTGATTTGAACCACTACCACTGACTTACTAAAAATAGAAGTATAGTTTTAGGAGTTACTATTTTTAGTAAGGAGCTAGAAAAAGTGCTTGGGTGCTATATATCAAAATGATTAGCTCGAAAGACGGTCACAATGAGCTATATATCACAACATTGGTTTTTAATCTGTTTTGTTGTCGAGGTTGGTGGTGTTGGTTTTCCTCCTCGAGGCTTGGTTCAAAAGTTAGGTTTTTTCTTGGCCAACCCCTTATGACACTATCCTTGCACTGTCGGTTATTGACACTGTCTCTGTACTGGTTGTTACTGACATTGTTCAGTCACTGACACTATGGTTCCCTGTACTGACAATTGTTTGTTCTGACTCTGTCACTGACAATTCTCTGCTTGCTGTAAATTATGACTATCACAGACAACTTTTACTGACACTGACAATTAACAATCCTGACTTGACTGTTATTGTTCTCAAATAGAAGTGATACCCGACTGTTACCGATATTGAAAGACTCTGTCTTGACTGTTTTTGTTATGTTCACCCACTCTTTCAACCATTGCAAACAATATTATGGTGATAGGGAAGTCTCCTCTATATGCTCAATTTTTGTGGTAGGATTTTTGGTTGCAGGTAAACATTCAACATAATAGAAAGGTTTTTGTAAGGTCAACTTTTAACAGATTCAAGGTATGCTAAACCAAGGTGCACATAATACCCATTGAACCTCTGTTATATCGTAGTGACAAACAATGCTCGGACCAATATTTCAGGCCACTATTCAAGGAGGATTCCACGCATACCCTTGAGCACACTACCCGCCTCATTGACAGTATGAGGGGGTAATCTTTTCGAATGTTGTGTCTGGTGTACTATGGCTTGCATCAAACCGCAAACTATGATGCATGCCATAATTTTATATATTATATTAGGTCTATCATATATTATCATACTAATTAAAAAGTATTTTAGTATACATAATATAATATATAATAATATGTAATATATATATTTTTTTTGAGAAAAATGAAAAACTTGTATTAATACAAAGAACAATTACAAACGGGAGAGAACACATCCCGACCCAGAGCAAAGAGCAACACAACAAGTGCAAAGCACAAAGGCAACACTAACAACCACAGGGCAAAGAAAACAACAGGGCGCGAAAAGGCGACATGTCGCGAAATCGCGGCAGTCACCCCCGTCTCGACCGCGTCGGCGCCAACAGTCGCGATAACGCGACATGTCGCGAAATCGCGACATGTCGCGATATCGCGACAGGAAGGGCCCTCGGCAGCCGCACGCAAAAGGAGTCGCGAAATCGCAACGACAGCACCTTCCAGCAGCCAAACAGCAAAGGCGTCGCGAAATCGCGACTACAACTCCGAAGAGCACCAAAGCGCCAAAAAGGTCGCGGAATCGCGACGGACTGTCTCCGCATCATCCAACCAACAAAGGCGTCGCGAAATCGCGACGAAGTTTCTAAACGACTCTCATGCCACAAAAGGGTCGCGATATCACGACAATTATCCTCCCAACCACTTAAGTGCCAAACGTGTCGCGATATCGCGACAAAAATACCTTGCAGCTTCCAGTTTACCAAACTGTCGCGATATCGCGACGAATTATCAATTTTGCTCTTCATCTTCAAAAGAGGCGCGAAATCGCGACATAATCTCAACAAGAGCCGCGATAGCGCGACATGTCACGATAGCGCGACATGTCGCGATATCGCGACAGAAACCCGCCACAGGCCGCAAAGGCTCAACCTGTCGCGAAATCGCGACAACTTCCAGCTCGAGGCCGTGACGGCGCTACAGGTCGCGATATCGCGACAATTTTCCTCCCAACCGCTTAAGTGCCAAACGTGTCGCGATATCGCGACAAGATTACCTTGCAGCTTCCCACTCTCCAACCTGTCTCGATATCGCGACGAAATTTCAACTTTGCTCTTCACCTTCAAAAGAGGTGCGAAATCGCGACAGGATCTCAACAAGGATCGCGATAGCGCGACATGTCGCGAAAGCGCGACATGTCGCGATATCGCGACAGAAAGCCACCAAAGGCCGCGGAGGCTCAACCTGTCGCGATATCGCGACAGCTTTCGGCTTGAGGCCGCGACAGCACTACAGGTCGCGATATCGCGACAAAAAATTTCCTTAGCATAAAAAACACTGCACATTATTTCAAAATTTGTTCAAGGCCTTGTCTAATCTCTGCATCCTCCACAGGCATATCACTATGCAGATGCATCCCAACCTCCCTCTCAGCACCCATCTTAGCAAGGAAATCAGCCGCCTTATTAAGAGTTCTGCTAGCATAAACAGGTATCACATCCTCTAATTCCTTCCAAAGCTCTTTAATTTGGGAGACCAGAATCCGCAGCCTCCAAGCTTTTAAGGCAAAGTTCCTCATGCAATCAAGAGCGCCAACCAGGATTTGGGAATCAGACTCAATGATTATCTTTCTATGACCCTGCTTGACGGCCCAGATGGAAGCAGATTTAATAGCAAAGGCCTCGGCTTCATTGTTTGTGGCATATCCCAAACCTTGCAATTCCCAATAGAGCACAGCCCCAGCATGATCACGGCAGATTACTCCACTTCCAGCATTGCCCGGATTGCCTTTTGCGGCTCCATCAGTGTTGATTTTGATCCAACCTTCTGGGGGAGGTTTCCAACAACTTCTAACCTGTCTCTCAAGATCATCAGCTCTCTCTTCCAGAGGCTTAGAAGCAAGCTGATTTTCCTCCTCAGCATAGATGGCAACGGTTTCCACTACTTTGCTCCAGATGACCTGCCATATCCCATCCACCGAAGAGAAGGTTTCACGGAAAATACGAGCATTTCTTTCCAACCACACCTGCCACCAAATAAAAAGGAAACCAAGCTCCCAGCCAATTCGAAGGGCTTTAGATGTGAATCTACCTCTCTTCCAGCTTTCCCATAAATGTGTCCGAGACAAGTCTCCAAAAGCCTGAAGTTTAAAATGGGAGAACCAACGATGCCAAATCTGTTGTGTGAAAGGACAATCAAACAGAAGATGATCAGCAGTTTCCTCATTCCTATAGCATAAAACACACTGGGAAGGGCCAATGATGCCTCTGATTCTGAGATTGTCAAAGGTCAGGATTCTATTGTGCATAAGCTGCCAGGCAAAGAAGTTCACTTTCGGCCAGCCCTTGGGATGCCAAATCTTCCTCCATTCTTGAACCGGAAAAGAGTGTGGGGGGGGCTCGGAAGGATCGAATCATAGCCCTCCTTCACGTAATAAACCCCAAGGTTCCCAAAGCCCCGAGCAAGCTCGTCCTCCTCATCTCTCCCAGTAAGAAACCGTTCTGACAAGATTTTTTCCAGAGTTGGAGCCTGCTCCGGGGGGATTGGAATTGGCCATTCACCCAGCCGCTTGAACTTTTGAATCTTATACTCCCCCAATTGGCTGGTATTGAAGTAGCTCTCAATATGGATCCATCCCTTATCTTCTAGAGCTGATTTTAACGGATGCAATTCAGGAAACACAGCAAGAATGGGAGGATTCTGATCCCAAGAATCGATCCAGAACCGGGCCTTCTCCCCTCTCCCAACTTTCCGGAACAATTGATCTTTGATAATGCGAGATCCAAGCTTGAGAGCCTCGCCACACTAATGATCCATTACCCTCCAAAGGAAAGCGGCCCAAGTCATTGGGGTGAACAAGACCCAAGTATTTACTAGAGAGGATTCACTGCAAGAGGGACGTTGGCTGGGAAATCCACCTCCAATACAGTTTACCAGCCAAAGCCTGATTGTTAAACTTGGAGCTTCTTAATCCCAGCCCACCTTTTTCCTTGGGTTGGGTGACCTTATCCCATCCAACCAAGGCCCATTTCCTCTCTCCTTTGGCACCATCCCAAAGAAAACTTCTAGCCGCTTTGTCCAGCTCTTTCCAAATTGAAGGAGGGGCAGCCAGGATAGAGAATTTATAAATTGGCATGGCCTGAATAACAGACTGCAGGAAAGTCAGTCGGCCCCCATAGCTTAACCATCTATGAGACCAGTGATTCATTCTCTCTTTGATGCCATCCAAAAGGTCCTTCCAGAAATCAGCTTTCAGTTTTTTGAAATGCATAGGAACCCCCAGGTAAACTACAGGAAGAGAGGTCCTAGTGAATCCCAAGATCTCAATAACTCTGTCTTGTGACCTTTGATCAAGATTAAAGAAGACCACTTTGGATTTTGTTTCATTGATGACTTGATTAGAGGCCCGGAGGTAGACGTTTAGAGAATCTCCGATTCCTCTTGCTTCCCTGAGGCTGGCCACTCCCACCAATCCAGTATCATCCACAAACTGTAAATGAGTCAAAACTTCAGCCCCGATTTTAATTCCTGTTATCTGTCCTTGAAGTCTTCTTCTCAGGAGGAGTCTGCCTAATCCTTTAGCCAAGATGAGAAAGAGATAAGGAGAGCAAGGGTCTCCTTGGCGAAGACCCCGAGAGGCTCCAAAAGGTGGCGAGGGAAGCCCCTTAATTAAAACAGAGTATGAAGGCGTAGAGATACAGCTCATGACCCAGGCAATCCAGTCCTGAGAAAAACCAAAGGCTGCCAACATCTTGACCAAGAAGCCCCACTCTACCATGTCATAAGCCTTAGACATATCCAGTTTGATGAACATTCCTTTGTTACCTGAATTGTGCATAGTATGGATAACCTCCTGAGCCAAGATCACTCCATCCAAGATCTGTCTCCCTTCAACAAAACCCCCTTGCTCGGAGGAGATTATATTCTGAAGAAGAGGTTTTAGTCTTTCAGCCATAATTTTAGTGATTATTTTGTAAATCACATTGCATAAGGCAATAGGTCTGAAATCAGAAATGTGAACCCCCCTCTCCTTTTGGAATTAAGGTAATAAAGGTGTGATTTAGAGCCTTTAGCATTCTTTTATTAGTTCGGGACTCCTCAATGACAGCCAAGACATCCTCCTCCAGGGTATCCCGGAAGGCTCAAAAAACTCAATAGGGAAGCCATCAGGACCAGGCGATTTTCCAGTGCACATCCCAAAGACCACCTTCTTGAGTTCATCACGATCTATGGGCTTAAGAAGGGCCTGATTCTCTTCATGAGAGATAATAGAGGGAATGCCATCAATGACTTCATTTTGGGCTTCCACATCATGCTCCATACTTTCCTTAAAGAGGTTTGAGAAATACTCCATTGAGTGGGAGTGCATACCAGGGAGAGTGTCAAAAGAGTTTCCATTCTCGACTTGAAGGAGTTCCATGTTATTCAATTGTCTTCTAGCACAGGCAGAGCGATGGAAAAATTTTGTATTTCTGTCTCCTTCTAATAACCATGTGTTTCTTGCTCTCTGTTTCCAGTAGATCTCTTCTTGATTATCAATGTCCTCAACCGCTTTGCGTAAAGCATCATCCTCGGATTTAAGATGCTCAGAAATGATTCCTTCCCTGAATTGTTTTTGCACCTCGTTCCATCTGGTCAACAAGGGAGCCCGTTGGAGCTGGAAATCAGATTTGTTAGTTTGCCTCCACTGTTTTAGTTTACTCTTAACAAAAAGAAGTTGTTTATGAAATTTGAACATAGCTGTCCCAAAAGGGAGACGACCTTCTTCCCACCATCGTGGAATTTTCCTTCGGAGGTCCTCTTTTTGCAACCAAAAATTTTCAAATTTAAATGGTTTGTAATACTGCCCTGACATAGTCCCTCCCTCCAGCAAAATGGGAGAGTGATCTGAGACTGGGCCATCCAAAATCTGAAATTTGATATTCCATCTAACAAAAGCTTCCTCCGAGACCAGAAACCGGTCAAGCTTAACCCTCCTGTTGTATGGCTCTCTTCTCTTATTAGTCCAGGTAAAGTTTGTACCAGGGCCTTTGATATCAACAAGGTTAAAGGCCTGGACTTGGGCAATTAAAAGCCGGTCCCCTGTATCCAAAACTGGGATGCCACCTTCCTGATCCCTGGCAGATAATTTGGCATTGAAGTCCCCAGCAATAATCCAATCAAAATCTTCCCGGGAGGACCTCATGTTTTGAACAGCTTTCCATTGAAACCGCTGACCATCGATGTTCTGAGCCCCATAGAAGTTTGTAATTAAGACTTGTTCAGCTGTAACAATGTTCCTAAAAAGAGATGTGAGGACACCCCTCCAAGCTATATGTTCTATTGCTATCCACGCCAAAGGGTTCCAAAGAGTAGCAATCCCTCCCGAGGCACCTAGAGCAGCCACAGCCATATGGCCAGCACCCCTCCAGATTCGACTGACAGTTTTACTCATAAGGTCTAAAGACATTTTTGTCTCCTGAATGAGCAGAAAGTCTGTTTTACTTCTCTCTAAAAGTCTTTGAACAGCAGATTGATGGGTTCTACTGTTTAAACCCCTCACATTCCAAGATTGAATAATCATTGGAAACCTTGGGAGCAATAAGAATCAATTGTTCTTGCCAATCCTCCATTGATTAGCTTATCTCCTTGCACTGCAATTAGATCCTTATTGGATTTCCTGCCCGCCCCTTGGGAATTACTGTTTTTCGACCTCTTCTCCACCTGGGTAATCCCTAGAGCTGGTCTTTCTCTGATCTTTTCTGCATTTCCCATGGTGACATCCTTAATAACTGGCTGTGCTGGGGAGTGGATTACCAATGCCCCTGGGTTTTCTAGCTGCAAAATCTCAGAGGAGTCAATCACTTGTTCTAGGACAGGGGTTGGTGAGGGAGGAGCATGAGAATGGATGATATTATCCTCAAGGTTTCCATCTGCTCCTTCCATAATTTGGTCTTCTTGATCCACAAGAGATTTGAAGATTTCATACCGGTTGGTTGGCTTGGGTTGAGCTTGCTCCTTGCCATTTCTCTTTTTGTTTCTTCTTCTCTTCTGCTGTTCAAAGCCATCTTTCTGGGCATCAGAACCAAGGGGAATGATGGGTGGTTCCTTGACCGGAGTGGGCTTACCCTCTCGGGGGCGATTTGGCATTCCCTGTGGAACATCCGCTTTGGTGCTCAAGATATTTGGGCAGAACCTAGCCAAATGGCCATGCTTATGGCAAACTCTACATCGGAAAGGTAGGGCTTCATAGTCTAACTGCTGTATCCAGGATTGTCCTGCTAACTCCAGTTCCATCTCAGCTGGTAGCGGCTGGCTAATATCCAGTTCTACACAAATTCTAGCATAAACAGCAGTGTTTCCTTCTATGGTATCTTTGGAAACTCCCAAATATCTACCTAGAGAGTTACCTATCAATTCAAGAATCTGCTCACCCCAAAACTCCATCGGGAGAGCATACGGCCGGATCCAAACCGGGACAGCCGTGGGCTCAATGCGAGGGTCGAAGCCCGCTCTCCACGGTTGGACAAATAACCCTGCAGGGCCATGGCTCCTCTTTTCTGATTCAAATGCTCTGTTTCTATCCGCTAAGGAGGAAAAACTAATAATAAAATACCCATTGCTTATGGGCCATAAGGAGTACTCACCGATAGGCTCCCAGTTTTGTCTCACCCAGGTGTGCAGAAAGTGCAGGGTGGGTCGGATACCCATGAATTTGCAAATCAGGTCATGAGTAGCACGGTAGTTGATCGTGTCCTCGACCAGCTTTGGTTCTATGACAATCTTCGGTCTGGAAGCGGATTGCGGGAGACATCCATTGACTCTGTGCACGGGAGAACCCTTGCCCGCATTCCCGGATAGCGAATGGTAAGCACTCCGCTGAGCTTCATCGGAGGAAGACGCAGGGTTTTCTCTTAATATCTCGGCATAAGAGGTCTTCTTCCCATCGAGAAATCCTGGAGGAGACCCCATTGGGCCCTCCCGGGGCTACGAAAGAGCCGGCAGTGAAAAACAACAACAAACCACCTGAGTCCCTGGTAGAATCTTCCCACCAGAAACCCTAGAGCCTCGGCCGACGACAGTTCAGAAAGTTTCCCGCCAAATCGCCAGAGCTCAAAAACCAGTCCTATCGTCTACACTTCTCAAGTTTTTTTGTAATATATTTTTAAAATGTATTTTTTATTTAATTGTTTTTATATTTTTCAAAGTGAACCAAACCATCTTGAGAAAATCGAACCTCCAAATGTTTTTGGCATTCCGAATGTGCAGACTGAACTAAACTTGGTAATTATGACGACGACCAAAATGGTATGTATAGACTAAGATGTCAAGGAAGATGAAAAAATTGTAGTTGGATGGTCTAGGCGAGTTGGAAAAGAGCCTAGACATAAATTTTGCTTTAGTGTCATAGGTTTTTGAACCTAAGATATATAAAGAGGGCGGAGGTAAACCAGATTGGGAAGCTGTCATGAAGGCAGAATTTGACTCTTTGATGAAGAATAAAACATGGGAACTGTGTGAATTACCCTATGGAAGGAAACCCATTGATTGTAAATGGGTTTATAAGTTAAGATGTATATAAGATGGTACAATTGACAAGGTCAAACCTTGTCTAGCTGCTAAATATTATGCACAACAGGAAGGAATGTACTATGGATAAATATTTGCCCCAACTACAAAGAGGGTAAATTTTCGATACAATTTCTTTTGAAGGTGTATCATATGGATGTTAAGAGTGCCTTCTTGAATGGATATTTGGAAGAGGAACTCTATAGGATGCAATCACAAGGGTTTCTAGTACTAAGAAATGATCTGGTTTGTAGATTGGTTAAGTCTCAATATGGACTTACACAGGCTCCTTGAGCTTGGTATTTCAAAATTGATCAACATCTTAGAGATTCAAGATTAGTCAAAGCTCTTTTGATCCTAATCTCTATATTAAATCTACAAGTGATGATATTATCTTTCTCATTGTTTATGTTGATGACCTTGTCATTATTGGTAATGGAGCCCACCTGATTCAACAACTAAAATTTGATTTATGTTCAATTTTTGATATGATAGGTTTAGGGCTCTTACATTATTGTTTAGGTGTAGAATTTTGGCAACTTGATCATGCTATTTTTGAACCACAAAGCAAGTATGGCAAAAGACTTTTGGAAATATTTTGGATGATAGATTGTAATCCAATACCTACACTTATGGAAGTTGGGCTGAAATTGTCACCTTACTCCGATTCATCTCTAGTTAATGAGTTAGTATATCATTAGTTGGTGGGCAGCTTGATTTATCTTACAACCACTCGATTAGTTTTATGTTTTGCAGTGAGTTATTTGTCTTGGATTTTTGTTTTGCAATGTGTTATTTGTTTCATTTCATGTCAAATCTACAAAAAGAAAATTGGCAAGCTGCAAAACACATTCTTAGATATATTAAAGGTACTCTTGACTTTGGTATATAGTATTAACAATCTAATGTTTTTTCAGTTGGTTGAATACATTGATCTAGATTGGGCTGGATCAATTGATGAGTGGAAAGCCACTATTGGCTATATGTTTGCTCTTGGATTAGCAGCTATTTCTTGGCAAAGCAAACCTTAGTATACATTTGCTTTGTCATCAATTGAAGCAGAATATAAGGCAACATGCGATGCATATTATATGATCTTCAAATAGATCATAGTTGAGAAAATTGGAATTGGCACGGAATTGGTAAATGATTGACTCGGAAAAAATCGACAAAAAAAAAACCCGAAGAAAACACAAATTTTCATTGAAAAAAGTCTTTTTTCATGCATATCACAATGAATTAACATTATGCAAATCAAATATTAATGATGTAAGATTGTAAGCTTAAACTACACATGAAAGTGGCAAGTGATACAAACTTAAAGCCTTAAACTACACATGAAAGTGACAAAACACATCTTAGATAAAAAAATTTTAATGCTTCCAAAATTCAAATATTCTTGTATTGCTTATAATATAAAAAAGGTGCAAATTACAAAATGTGTCATGAGTCATGACAAATACAATGTCTCAAGATATTTGAATGCCTTCACCCTTTGCCCTAATATAAGTTCTAATCTCTCTTTGTCGTTGTGTCCATGCCTCTTTTTGTGCCTTGGTTTCTAACATCGGTCACCACTTGTGTTGGGGGTCGAGGGGCAGCACCCTTCGTGCATACAAGTATATCATTTGTGGTTTTAAATAGTACTCGTATATACAAGCATATTAAGCATTAAGGTTGGATTGATAGTTCCACATATTTTTATGGAGAATTGCATCAGTTAATAATGTATAGCATTGTCGTTGGTGTTGCCGGCTGCCAGATTCCTTCAAATTGCAATCCGCTCGCACTTGGGAATGCTCTAGCTTGTTTTGGTCAAGGTGGTAGCAAGTAGGCAGTGTCTTTTTCTTGTTGGGAAGAGCTCAGGTTGAAAAAGAAAAGGAAACACAGACTCTACCCGTGTGACTGCGATCGATTCTTTGCCGATTTTTTGGCTATTTGACTCGGGAAGTCAAAATATTGCCACGAAATCGCGATTTTGGCGATTCTTTGCCCATTTTCACTACTATGAAATAAATCATATAGCATCAACACCTCTTCATTGTGATAGTAAAAATCTTTGTTGTCAGACTCTTTTCGAGTCCCCAGTACTCGGTTGAGTGGACTCAGTCGCGTCGAGCCTGCTCAGACTCTTTTTTTTTCCTGGACTCGGCCGTGTCCGAGTCCGGCCAGGACTCTCGAGTCCTGACATAGGGACTCGATCGGCCCAAGAAGAAATTAAAATTAAAATTTCCGCGTATTATAACTTATAAGTTCCGGCCCAGGAAAAAATTAAAATTTAAAATTTAAAATCCCTTCGCACGCTAAAGCTTTATACTGTTATGGAGTCCACGTATTATAAGTTTATAAGCTTATTCCTATTTCGTGACTCGTCCATCCCCTTCTGAACTAAAAAATATTACCGAAACATGAATCGGCGGTGGGCGCATTGCTCTCATAGAGTCCCAATACTGGAAAATTTGTTCCGAGAGCTAAGGAGGTTGCAAAAAAAACTAGGGGTGTTGTGACAGTGGTCGGTTGGGCGTCCATACTCCATAGACCAGGTTTGACTTTGATCTGACGGTTATACCATGCTTAAGTTTAACTGTGCACACGTTCTTTCAGTTGTTTGCATCCAAAGTTGTGCACACGATCATACAAAATCTTATATATGGCCCTGAATGCTAAATCACAAACCCTTCATGACAACAAAGGTCATTTGACCCCAATGCCACTCCCCAGAAAGGGAGGCATCACAATGCTCTCAACTTTATATTACATCTGTTATTTCCATTTGCAATCAATTGAATATTTACAACAAGGTAACTGAGTTAACTCCTAAGTCTCATTTTTCATGATGAATTGCACTACTGCCTAGCTCTTTTTCCTTCCAGCCTCCTATGTACTTCAACCATAGTTACTATGCTCAAATTTGGCAACAACATGACACGACAAAGTCAAAGAGTAACAATTCATTAGACACTTGGGGGTTTTTAAAAAAATTTGAGAAAATATATAATTAATTATATAAGATTTAAATAGATTAAAGAGTTTTTTTTTATGCATAGAAAAACCGGTAACCATTGGATGTTGTCTCTATAAAGTTATAAACCCTAACCCGTGGAGTAAAACACTAGAAATCGGTAACCATTGGATGTCTAAAAAAATTATTTTAATAAAAAAATAAATAAAGTTTTTATATAAAAATTTAATATGTTCAATTTAAATTTAATTTTTAAAAATAAATTTATTGAAATTTTATGTATTTCTCTTGTTAATTTCTTATTTGTATAATGTTGAATGTTGAGTAAGTGTGTTAGAAGATACTAATAAGTAATATGCATGAAAAAACTTATTTTTTCAATGAAAAATTGTATTTTTTTTCATTTTTTCTTTTTGCCGAGTCCCGAGTCCGATCCTCGAGTCAACTTCGTCGAATCCGGGACGAGTACGAGATGAGTCCGAGCCGAGTCCGAGTTTTACTACTATGGTAAAAATTGTGCTAAAGATGGTGAAGAATCCAATATATCATGCGAGAATAAAACATAGTGAAGTTCATCATGACTATATCCGACAACTTGTGGAGCATGAAGAAATTTGTCTAAATTTTTGCCCAAGTTCTAAACATATTGTAGATGTAATGACTAAACCCTTAGGTAAATAAAATTTGTAAAATTTAGGGATAAGCTTGGGATTGTATCTGAGTTAGTCATCAAGAGGGGGTGTAAGAAGAAAGATTGCTAGAAGCTACAATATGCATATCTATTCTTGCCTAGTTTTTTACTGCTTGTAAATTTGTTAGATTGATTGAGATTTGTGCTTACTAGCACAAACTGCTTTACACTATGTAAATTTCTAATTCATAAGGTGAATTCTTATAAGCTGAAGAACATCTAGAAGCTCATAGTGCCTAGTAGCAAAGAAGTTTTGTTT
Organism: Wollemia nobilis; assembly: GCA_028583015.1. NCBI lineage: Eukaryota > Viridiplantae > Streptophyta > Pinopsida > Araucariales > Araucariaceae > Wollemia > Wollemia nobilis. Next base: position 10,485,835 of record JAQPPZ010017091.1, read on the forward strand.
CTTATATCAAATATGAGCAATACAAAACATAGACTCACATTCTCCATCATACCAGGGATTTATGGGGCAACAATTGATGTGACAGACTTTCTTTTGGCAGAGAAGACCTTGGTGATTTGTAGGAGACTCTATTTGAGAGTGAAACTCAATGAGGAGCCATATATTTTTGACTATATATGGTTATAATTCTGTTACCATGTTTGGCAAATTCTAATGTTAAACTTTGAAAATTGTTGAATTTAAAGTCCCCTTGGTTATATTGATTGATTTTTGCCAGACATATTCGAAGCAATTGCAAACATTAGAGTCTAGTGAATAAATCACTTGAAAATGATAAAAAAAGCATTGATATTTGCCAAAGTTTTTGTTATAAAAAATAGTGGTTGTTGACCAAAGGCATGGAAGAATATGTGTGGGGCCTGATGCAGATGGCTTGCCACATTATCACACATCTCCTTCCTTGGTATGTCGTCATGTTAACTGTATTATCTCCTTTGCTGACATCTTCCCTGTATATTTTTGTTTCCCAAACTATTGGCTGCAAACAAGCAGTGTTTTAGGGTCCATTTCTAGGTTTTCAGGTCCGCCATTGAATGGCAGGTAGTGGCAGTGGCAGCAGCAGCTTCAATGCTAGTTTTAGTCTTAGGCTTGAATTTGTTTTGGTCTTCAAGCTTGAAGAACTCAAATTTGAATGGGACCATCATCTTGAGACATAGCTTGTTGATGATATCCATCGATCCTGGACCTATTAAATTTTATGTTAGAATGTTGTAGAGGATGTGTGCAATTACAAGCTTTGTCCAATTTTGCTGTCTTGTATTTTCTTGTTCTGCCGGTATTTGAGTTGAGTGGTATAGTGCACAGAAATTGCTGAAGGAATATAAACCTTACTCCTAAAAATTTTACAAATTGACCATAAAAACAGAACATGGGTGGTAAACAGAAGTGAAATGAAAAACAAATGAACTAGTATATATCCTCAATACTTAATATTGAGCTGTCTTTCTAGTGTCTCATTCACTTCATTTGATGTCTGGGCTTATTGGTTTTTTTTTTTTTTTTCATTTGATCATAACTCGTGCTTTTTACTCTTTATCAATAGTTGGGACTGTAACTCCCCCATCTAGTTCTTTATATAAGTGACAACGAATTTATAAAAAAAATTAATTGTTTTGTTATTTGAAGTTGAATGCAATTTTTTAATTACAGGCACAGTCATCTCTACAGGGAGGACGATATTTTGACATTGATTCATTTACTCAAATGATCATAGTTTCTCAGAAGGCTTCTGATCTGGGTAGTGTGCACTTCCTCACAAAAGTAGGTTTTATTTTTTTGCCATGCAAGAATGTTATTTTGAGGTTGATAATTTTAGTTCAAGAAACGATATGAGAAAGCTTCCAACATTCTACTTAGTTTGGTACTTTTACAATGCAGATGAGCTTACTTTCTTTGTCGGACGGAGAAAACATATGTCTTCCTAGTGGAACAGGAGCTGTTCGAGATTTGCATATTGCACCTACTGGTACAAGAGGTCCTGGTAGACTGGCTTTAGTGGGTTCACTAGGAAGGAAACTCTCTCTTGTCAGGTGTGTCCTGTGTCATTCCTATCAGTATATATATGGTTGGAGATATGGGTAGCACTTTGAAGGGAATGGTTACAGGTTATATTACTTTAGGCCTATTGTTATGTTCTTTCATTGATTGTTGTGATGTTTGTTGCATGACAGCTTTGAAAGCAACAATGTTGTGGTGACATATAATTTAGAGGTATTTGCACTTGACCATCTGTACCTTATTGCATTTTTAGGTCGTTTATCCATTCTAGTTGCAGGAATAATATATATCTGATGGCTTTCATACTAAAGTTCATGTTTGACGTAGACATCTTAAGGTGACCAGATATGGTTTTTAATTGCAAAACACTGTAAGACAGCTTAATCCTAGGTACTTTTCCAAGGGTTTCTTCGTAATACCCTTAGTGTATATTTGAAACTGAGGGAAGAGCAGGATATCTACTTTTTTAATTTTCATTTAGTTTGCACTTGACATAATCATATTGATAAAACAATGTTCTTCAAGGGTCTAATCTGGTAGATTTTTTTTTTTTCTTTTATGGACATTTGTAATCCAAAAGGTAAAATATGCCCCGCATTGAAGAAAGATGAATTTTGAAAGCCACAAATGGGTTTGTTGGTGTATGCACATGCTATTAAAAGCTGTGAGCTATGCTTGAAGACTCTCATAATGATTTTTGTTTTGAGATAGAATGATTTGCAGCCTCAAAGTATTTGACAGTTCATAATATTACCAATTATTGACTACTAAGATGTATCCCCATTGATATATCTCAAAGTGCAAAAGAGAACATGGAAATGCTTACAAAACCATATAGAGTAATAATAGCGGTAAGGACCTAATGGATGACCCCTAAGGGGTTTCTTCACTGGCTGCGCCAATTACTAAACAAAATTTGAGTGATGTTGCTCTTAACATATCGACATATACATATATGTACTTATAATAATTGTGCTTACTTGATAGACAACATTAACATAATGTACTGCAGAAATATCATTCATGCATTTTGAAGAGCATGGACCAGCTAGGATTTGATCCTAGGAGCTTCTAAAACCGAGTACTTTATGTACTACCATGTATTCCATGGGGATTTGTCTTGGGATTTGGGGGTTGTCTTGGAGACGTGTTTTGTCATCCCACAAACATGTCCCACCATCCTAAAAACATGTCCCATCAGCCCCCCCAAAAACCATCCCACAGACGCCATCCTAAAACATTGTGGAACATAGGTACTACCACCAAGCTAACAACCCTTTTCAAGTTAGATAGTGAGTGTGATAGGGGTCAAATAATAAGTTTGGATCGAAAAGGTCCAACACCCTTCCAAAGACCACATTCAAGGGGTTTCCTAACTTGGGACCAATATTTTAGGAACACTTTATCTTCTGACCTTACATGAAGACAAGCAAATTAATGTTACATGCTTTATGTGGATGCAGGCCTGCTTAGGGACTAAGGATGTGTTGCGCTTTGTTATGAATATTATGTCTTGATGACATAATCATGTAATCGGTTACAAGGGTTGCAGGTAGTTGGAAATTCTGTTGTAAATCTCGACCTCTCTGTTCTTGATCCTGCATGTATATATTCTTCTATCACTTCAATGCAAAGTTTAATTGTAGTCAGTGTGTGTTTCTAACATTTGGTATCTGAGCTTTCACATTGCGAAGGTGAACCAATGTTGTAGAGTGGAGACACATCTTGAAGTTCGTGTTTGCTGCCCTGGCTAATCTAGAAGTTGCAGGCGTGACATCATTGGATTTGATGCAAAGGAAAAGTTTTTGTGGAAAAGATTGCATCTGAAATGTTTTGCATTCTTCGTTCTTTTTTTGTTTGATGTTTTTGTAGGTTTGATGCCAAGAGCAGACGCATTTACAAATTTACTGGTGTAATTGCCTTCCAACAAAGAGAACGATACATCTTGTTGAAAGTATGTATTGTTTGACAATTTTCCGTCTAGTGTCAAGGCCATCTAGAGACATTTTTAATGTTCTTGGAGAAGACGTAGCTCAAGTTGAAGCTGAGCACGTGAATATAAGAAATCTTGCCAAGGCTTGAATTGAGCTGTCCGAGTCTAAAGAATGGGGTTGTCCAAAGATAATATAGAGCTGTCTAGAAATTTGACTTTATAAACCATATGCCATCATGAAGATTCAAGGCCGTCTATGTGTTGGGACGCCATCAACTGTTTCATTGAGGTCGTCTAGAGAACATGTAAGGGCGTATGTGATCGTGAGCCATCTTGAAATAAGAGGCTAGGCAGTCCAATATCAATCAAACAATATGACTGTCTTGAATGCTTGAGAAAACCAAAAAAAAAAAAAAGTTTGATGCAACATCAAGCCATCTCAAGCATTTGAAGGTCGTCTTTGCAATGGGTCGTTACAAAGGACAGCTGTCTTGATTGAGCCGATAGGCAGTCTAGTGCATTAATCATGGACCGTTTGTTGAATTAAAGACCGGCTGATCCATGCAAAATGCATGCATGTAAGCTAAGTTCTAAGATGTACCACATTTATGACCCTTCTACAATGAGTAAGAGGATCGTTGAAGTGATAATGCTATCAGTGATTGTGTGTTGGTTGAGAGAAATTGCAAATGTCATCCAAATCGATTTGAAGTATTGGTTGTAGAACGTGATGTGCTGAACATTTGGCAACATTGGATTAGTGGCACAAATAGGTGGTTGTAAGTCTTCCTATAATCTAGTTAGCATTTCTTGCTGGAGGGAAACGGTGATGCAATTGGCTGTATATGGTGTTGGGCTTTCAAAATTTGGCAATGTATCTACTAAGGGAGGTGTCATTGAAGCAGGTGTTGTTTTGTTGCATAGAGATATAGTTTGAATTTGGAGGTGCTGAATTGGAGTGCTAGTGAAGAAGGTATCGTTCGAAGCTATCTTAATTTGTTTTTAAGAAAGTAATCAACATGAATTCATTTGAAAGAAAAGACAAATTGTAGAAGTGATAGGGGTTGGTGTCATTGTTGACGTGTTCAACTGGTTGGGTGCGCTTGTGTTTTGAGAACACATTTTTTGTTAAATTGACATGCATGGTAGGAAGGTGTTTTGGGTTTCTTGAAATATTTTAAATATTTTTCGTAACTAGTGACATGAAAGGTGGAGCTATGGAATTCCTTACCTTTTGACCATGATTGATTGGATAGGATTAGACTGTGATTTGATAGATTTGGAGGGAAATTGTTCTCAAACCCCCATTGCTGATTTGCCTAACTAGACATTGTTATTTTCTCGTGATTTGAGGCACCTATTTTTTTTGCAAATATAGGCTTATATATACTCTTTCTAAATCTCTTTTTGAGCTCGATCTAGTGGAAGTAAAATTTTCAAGTTTTGTGAAGATTAAACGTGGCTATCAATGCCTCGAAGATGTTGCTTGATTCCCAATTGCTAAAAGGTGACAATGATTTTGCGTGGAAGACAAAGTTGAAGATTCACCTTGAATTCAAACATTTGTGGGAAGTGATATCTAGCACTGTGCAAAGGCATGCCGTTGACCCTAACAAACAAAAAAAGTTCAATAAAGCTGTCCAAAATGCTCTATTGATCATAATGTTCAGCGTGATTGATGAGATCTAGCTGTACATTCGTGACACAATAACTGCTAAAGATGCATGGGAAAGACTGAGTACAATGTTTGAATCCAAGAGCGAGAACCAACTTCTACATCTACAAAGTCAATTGCATTGCTTGAAGACGAAGAGTGGTGAGAAGATGGAGGGTTTTCTGTGATGAATTGCTGAGTTGCGAGCCTCACTACAAATGTTAGGTGAAACTATTAGTGATGATGTGCTTGTTTGAATAGTGTTACGAGCATTGCTAGTTGTGCTCAACATTTTGGTAACTACTCATTCGAGAACAATGCAAAGGTTCGACGATTATTGCCCGTAGAATTGGCATATACAAGATGTTTAAGCTTGTGGTTGTAATGCAAGACAACCAAGCTTTGGCAAACAAGGTAGATGAAGTTGTCACCCTTTGGCATAGGCGACTAGACATCTTAGTTTTGGCCACCTAAAATCTCTCATCAATCATGCCATAGTACACAGGCTTTTGTCATTGATGACACCTCATGATATTTATATGAGTTGCCTAGTTGGAAAGCAACATAGAGCCCCATTTAGCTCAAGTAGTTGGTCCACTCGACCTGGTGTATACAGATTTGTATGGACCCATGGATTCGAGTTTCAGTGGTTGTTGATATCTTTAGTTGTTTGTTGACAATCATACTTGACGAATGTTGGTGCATTGTCTGAAGACGAATGATGTAGGCTTACATTATTTCCAGTAGTTTAAATATTGTGTGAAAAGAATCATTAGTCATTCTATTCTTATACTTTGCTCATGTTGAGGGCAAGTACACTGATAATAAATTTTCTACTTTCCCAAAGCAACGTGGCTTTAAATGATAGTTGATGATTGCTAACACACCTCAACAAAATGGAGTTGCAGAGAGACACAATCATACTATTTGAGAGATGGTGTGTTGCATGTTGAGCGATGCCAATTTGGAGCCAACATTTTGGGCAGTTGTTTGTACTGTGGTTTATTTATCGAATAGAGTACCCACGCTTCCATTGAATGGTGTCACACCTAAAGAGGCATGGATGGGTATCAAACCTATCATGTTACATATCCATGTGATTGGATGCACAACATTCATTAACATTTTGAAATAGAAGCAAATGAAGTTGCACGAGAAATCCAAGTGATGTATCTTTATTGGATATAATAGTGAGTCGAAGGGATATTGGCTCATGGATCTTGAACCAACAATCTATATATCAACCATGATGTGGTGTTTGATGAGAAGAATGAGTGTATGTCTTCTTCTAAGATACGTGTTGTTGATAAAGCACCTATTGTTTGTTGTCTGATGATGATGATGATGTCTCCAAGAGAGAGGATGTTGATTTGGATGATGATGATGGAGATGATCCTCTTGGAGATGGTGACCCAAGACCATCTATGTCAAGTACCACTTGGAGGCTTAAGTGATATCTCAACATAGTTCCTGATGCAAACATAGATTGTGTTCTCGACACATCTAGTACATGGCCGAGAATTTAGAGTAGAGTTTGAAACGAGGTCAACTTGCCCTAGATGAGCATGGTGGTGCAAACCTATGAACCTTCAACGGTTCACGAAGCTCTTGCATTGAAAGAGTGGAAGAATGCCATGGATGTCAAATTTTAGGCATTGATGAAGAACAAGACATGGCAACTTATTGATCTCTCACTTAGAAAGAAACCCATTGGTTGTAAGTGGGTATTTAAAACCAATTACAAAGCAAGGCTTGTTGCATAGGGCTATGCACAGAAGGAAGGAATTGATTATGATGAAACTTTTGCACCAACAACAAAGATCAAGACTTGGATGGTATTTGCTTTGGATGTACAATTTGGTTGGAATTTGCATCAAATGGATGTGAAGAGTGCATTCCTCAATGGTGACCTCAATGAAGAAGTTCACATGACACAACTAGAGGAATTCATCATACTTGGTCAGGAGAGGAAGGTATGCAAGCTCATCAAATCTCTCCATGGGTTGTAGTAGGCCTCGAGAGCTTGGTATGTGAAGATTGATGAGCTTCTTTTGAGACATGGATTTTGTCATAGTCCTTATAATTTGAATTTTTCCTTCAGAAGGCAAGGAAGAGAGGCCGTTATCATAATCGTGTATGTAGACAACTTGGTCATCATTGGAAGTTCAGTGAAGCAAATTCAAGAGACCAAGAGAGCATTGAAGCAGTTGTTTGACACGATTGATCTTGGGCTGATGCATTATTGCTTTGGCTTGGAATTGTGGAAAACTGAGAACCATGTGTTCATGTCACAAATGAAGTATACCAAGGCATTGCTTGAGAGTTTTTGAATGCCATAGCCACTCAAATGGAGACATGGTTGCAACTGTCTCGAAATGATCCATCTCCTTAGGTGAATGGAACTCTCCATCGCCAATTTATTGTGTGTAATTTTTCAGATATACACCAGATTGAACATCAGCTATGTTAACTATCTTTCACGGTTCATGCAAGAACCAAAGTTGTGTCACTGGAAAGCAGCAAAGTAGGTACTTAGGTAGTCATGTCATGAATATTGTGCCTTGATAACATAATCATGTAATCGGTTGCAAGGGTTATGAGTAGTTGCAAATTCAGTTGTAACTCTCAATCTCTCTGTTCTTGATCCTGCAAGTATATATTCTTCTATCACATTAATGCAAAGTTTGATTGCAGCCAATCTACGTTTCTAACATGCTTAACATAGCTATTTTTTGTGTAGTAAATGGTGCTTGTGGTTTTAGGGAAAGTTAGATGGCCAATGAAACCTCCTATGGAGTCAGTCATCATATGGTTATTGCCACATGGGTGCGCGAATTCTCTACTTACTAGGAGTTGGCTCAGATTCTGCTCCGCTCCTTAACCACACGGTCTCAGGCATAAGATGATAACTTCAATGCTTTGAAGTCTGTAGATTCCTATGCCTATGTAGATCCCTATCAATAATAATGGAATTTATAGCATTGGCTTAAGATTTTGTAGATATCATGTGTTTGCAAGCAATTTTTGAATATAGGGTAAAATATCATTATTACTTCGAAACTGAAAATTCACTTTATGACGTGCTTAGAAAAAAATGTAACAAGATTAATTGATTGTGGTGGTTAGGAATCTCTCTAAATGTTAGACAGAGTACACAGATAACAAAGAAGATCCAATTCCATAATTTATTTGAAATTTGCTCTCACTTTTTTGTGCTTTTTAATCACTCATCTTCCATAACATCATAAAACAATGATGAATATAGATCCGTACAAGAAGTTGTCGCAATTTTGCAACTGTATTGATACCCTCAATATCTTTTTTACCTTCATCATAGGAAAGAACGACAAATACAACTACTTTTTGCTTCAAAATGTGAAGATACAACACCTTGCCTGAACAAAAGCACACAACATTGATATTGCCTAAACAAAAGCACACAACATTGCATACTCTCACAGGTGAGGATTAGTGGAATCTTGATGAAGATTTATCTATCACTTGTGTTGGTTCCAATGGAGCCAAGTACATAAACAAGCATGTGAGACACATAGGAAGTTTGGTAGAGTTAGAATTCCATGGCCTTAGTTTTTCTGTTTTGTACAATGAACTATGACGCAAATTTATAGAATACTCGAGTCTTTACATGTTGGACACTTTTCACATATGCATATGAGGGCCGTTTTTGTGAGTCACATGTCTTACATGCAACCGGGTGTTATAAGATTAAGTCGTGATCCTTATTATCAACTCTCATACTATAGGAAAACGAGTTGATGCATTAATAAATTGGTACATTAAAGCATGAGTGCCCATCTAATCATGAACATCATGAACACATGAACTATCACATTAGGTGTATATAATTGTCTCGTACAATGTTTTGTATAGTGTTATACTTCTTGTTGCACTTGTAGCCTTGACAATAGGTGTTTGTCTTAAATATTATGTAAGGGTATGGGGTATATTTAATGTTTTATGTGTATGTGTAGTTAGGTGGTAGTTTGGCAGTTGACAGCTGCCTACGTTTTTCCTTGACACGTATATGTATTCCATCTACCTTGGTTGAGATATGATATTTGTTGTCAATGTTCGTCGTGTGTGGTAGTCAATATGGAGATGTGTGGTTTGTATGTTGTATACTTGACCAAACTTTGATGTTTTAAAGATGATTGGAATATAAAGGATACATGTTGTGCTTCGTATATACATATATTTGTGGGTTCTTCCCCGTATTTCTTCATTTATATAATATGGTTATATTATAGGGTGTTGCATTGTAATTCTGTGTATGTGACTGGAATACTCCAATATGCAAAAATAGCAAGTCATTTATCTTTAGGTGCTACAAGACTAGCTTCAAAATATAAGTAGGGCACATTAGGTATATTAAAGTAGGACACAATAGTAAACATTTTAATGTTTTCTTCATTACTTCTTAACTTCAAGATATTCTCTAATGTGTTCAAATTTATGTCTACTGAGTGGCTTGGTAAAATATAAGCGATTTCTGTATTTATTGGTTTGTAAATTAGTGATGCATCTCAATATGCTTGGTGCATGCAAGAAACATGGGATTTTTTGCAATCTTCAGCACACTTTGACTATCATAATAAATCTTTTCTTGACCATGCCATAGAAGGGCAATGCCATTAAGGACTCGTATTAGTCAAATAGTTTCACATGTGGTGGTAACAACAAACTTAGAGTCAGGTCATGTGAATGATAAGGTGATTCTTGATGTCTCATTTTACTTCATGATATTGCTGTAGAGTCTGAACGGGAGCAGTATCCTGCGGTTGACTTTTTGAATCTTGACAGTCAGCCCAGTTTGAATCTGAAAATTTTTCAATGCTGATATTGGCATTATGAACATTCTTCAACCGTAAGAGATTGTACCTTGCAAGTATCATATTAACCTTTTGGTTGCTTTCTAGTGACTTTGCTTTGAATTGTTCATAAATCTGGAAAGCATCCCTACTGCTATAGAATGCTTGCTTGAGTAGAGGTTAGTTAAACTAAACTTGCAACCATCTCTATAAAGTTTCATTAAATGGATTATGACTTAATCAGTGCTCAAATTATAACATGTGCTGGTAACTACAAACTTATATGCAGATTCTGTTAATGATAAGGTGACTATTGATATCTCATTTTAGTTCTTGAGATTGCTCTAGATTCTGAATGGAAGCAGTATCCTGCGGTTCACTTTCTTGAATCTTGACAGTCAGCCCAGTTTAAATCTGAAAATTCTCCAATGCTGATATTGCCATTATGAACATTCTTCAACCATAAGAGATGGTACCTTGCAGGTGTCATATCAACCTTTTGGTTGCTTTCTAGTGACTGCTTTGAGTTGTTCATAAATCTGGAAAGCATCCTTACTACTATAGAATGCTTGCCTGAGTAGAGGTTAGTTAAACTAAACTTACAACCATCTCTATAAAGTTTCATTAAAAGAATTATGAACTTAGTTAGTGCTCAAATTATGGATATGCAACTGTCCATCCTAATTTTTCTCAGTATTTCTTGAGAATATTTTACTTGAGATATTCAAAGTCTTCATGATTCCTGCTGCACTTACACTTAAATAAAGTAATGTAGTGGATCTCAGATTTGATGTACAATTTTTTCTTGTCTTTTTATTTTTAAATTTTATCATGTTTTTAATCATTCCACCATGATTTACAGTTACAATCAATATTCTACACAGAATGCAACTGAAGTTACAATCTTATTGTCTTTGACATTGAGCTAAAGATATGAGTCTATTGTTAATCAAATGAAACCATGATTGATAAAGTATTAATTCTTGGAATATCAAGTTTGTGGGACTTGCTTTAGCCCATAGAGGGATTTCTTTACTTTGCACACTAGATATACATCTTCCTTATTGTATCCAAGCGTTCATTTCATAAATCCTTTGCTGAGTCTGCATCTAACATCACGTTCTTTTGATCAATTAACGGATCTTCCATTTGAATTGGGTAACAATGCAAAGCACAACTCTTAATGGTGATTATTTTTGCATGGGTGCAAAGTCTCTTCATATCGATTCCTTCTCTTTGATTGTAGCCCTTGGTCACTAGTTGTATTGTATGTTTATTGACCAACCCATCTTTTTTAAACTTGGTCTTTTAGACCCATCCACAGCAAATTGCATTCATCCTCTTCGACAATTGGGCTAGCTCTCCCAATTGTGATTCGTCTCAATGGATTCCACTTTTAAATCAATGGCTTTTTGGTTGCTTGTTTTTATTTTTATTTTTGGGGTTAATCAAGAACTTAAACCATCAATATACAAGAGTAGTTGATTGTACTTTCCTCTGGCATTTTATTTTGCTTGGCTGATTAGACAACTTTGTTTCAAAGATGGTCTTTATTGCCCACTTAGGCAGTTTATAGTTTTTTGAAGCAATCACTTGTAGGTCATCAACATTCTAGTGGGCCTAATGATAAGACTTTAGAACTCCAAATAGGTGGCCCAAGGTTGGAACTAAGTGGGAGGTAGGTTTATATACCATCCTTTGGTAATCGGAGTTTGGTTGGATACACACACTGGATATACAATATCTTTCACGAATTGCATATGGCCTATGGCCTCGTGGATGGTAGAAACTGTTTTACTTTAGTCATTTTCATATTGGAGTTCATGTTTTTGGGTTACTTTATGAGCTTCTCCACTAGATTTAGCCCTTGGTTCTTGGTTCCACATTTTGTGTTGAATTAGGGCTTGGGAACTCAATGAATATGATATCCACTTTGTCTCTTCATCAAATATTATATCCTAAGTGATGTGTAACCTACTTTAGGTTCATAGCTATAGCCTAAGAATACGCATTTTTTGATTTTTTAGCTACTTATTTTCTGTTGGCATATGCATGTATGCAATGCACCTAACAATGTGAGAGTGGCGAATGGTGGGTATAGTATTTGCCTAAGCTTCCTTGGGAGTTATATTTTGGACAACCTTGGTTGGGCCTTTATTATTCAAGTATATAAATTTTCAGATGCTTTCTTCTGAAAGCGATGAAGCAGGATCATATTCTTTCATGGAGTTGGCATTTTCAATCGATGTCCTATTGATTCTTTCAACTAGTCCATTTTGCTATTCAGGATGCAAAATTGGTTAAACACATCGGATGTGTACTCTCTTACATTTTATTTGTTTGAAAAATCATAGTTCTTTCTCCAAACTTTATCTCAATAGTGGCCTTAAATTCTTTCAAGACAGAAAGTGCTTGATTCTGAAGAAATCATCAAGAAGTACTGGAGAACACAACTCCTATTTATTGTGTCTTCTTCTGTCCATAGATGTTAGTGTATCAGCTCTAACAACTTGCTTGCCTTCTCCAAATTGCCTCCTATGGTGTCTTCTCATAATACATGCTTCACAAGAGCATTTATTGTTCTTAATTGTAGGAGGCCCATGCAACATATTTAATTTTCCTGTCATTTGCAAAGTGTAGGAGTTCAAATGGATTATTCTTTCATGCTATAATTGATCTCCATAAATCTATCATAAATAAGGGCTTTTCCCTTTTGGAATTGCCCAACAATTAATACAAACCATATTCTCCTATTCCAACTGCTACAACATGATCTTATTATTCATCACTAAACACATTCCTCCTTTAAATAGGATGCTTATATCACTCTCTTCTATGTGATTAACTGAGATCAAGCTTTTCTTGAAGCTCGGCATAAAATTACTTGCATATATAATGATCTCTCATTGGGAGTATCAAAATGGGTGCATCTCCAAATCACACACTTAAATAGTCACATAATCCTAATGAAAATTAGTAGAACTACTTTATGTTTGATAAAATTGCATCATTTTCTGCTTTGTATGAGTCATTATATGGATTTTTAGAACATTTGAGTCTCTCTATGTTAGATACTTTTCACATATGCATGCAAGGACAGTGCATGTTGGAGATTTGTCTTATAGATAACCATAAGGGATAACATACAATTTATTTACCTAAATTACCACTAGATGCTATAATATAAAGTTAAGCCCCTCATAATATGCTATTTGTAAGATTTTAACAGAATTGATACATAAATAAGCTACAATGCAGATCCACATCTAGTCTCAACCATATAATATTGCAATTCTTTCAGCAAAGTAAATCCAGATTATACATGGTAACCACGCATCCAACAATCATGCACATTATATATTGTTGAAACAAATCCAAAACAATATCCAAGTAGCTCCAAGGAAAAATTTGAATGTAAAACCCTTTCAATGGGGTGACATGTAGTTAGCCAATTTGGTTATAAATGGCTCCAATAAAGAAGAACAATGAACACAACTAATGCAAAAAATGTAGTGTTCCATAGGGATGTGTTTCCATTCCCTAGGTTCCCGTTTCAACATCCCCACATTTTGTGGAGATAGGGATGGGGCCGAAACATCCCCAGATATCCCCAATTTTGGGAATCTGGGGGTGTTCATTCCCGAAAAGTGTTGGACCCCGACCGTGATGTTCTTGAACTAGGGCGTCGATAGGATGCCATCTTGGGATGCCTAAGGGAATCTTTGGGATGCATGGACGTGCACCAGATGTTTGGGCCTCTCAGTTAATGTCCGAGTTGAGGCAAATTAAAAAAAAAAAGGTTCAGAAACAAAACGTAAAAAATGTTTGGGCGTCTATAGGATGACATCTTGGGATGCCTAAGGGAATCTTTGGGATGCGTGGACGTGCACCAGACGTTTGGGCCTCTCGGTCGATGTCCGAGTTGAGGCAAATTAAAAAAAAAAAAAGGTTCAGAAACAAAACTTAAAAAATGCTTGAGGCCTCTTGGCCATGCCAATGCGATGATAGCTCATACTCTATTGTTATTTCCATTTTATTTTTCTAGACAAAGGCAAGGCTTGCACCTGCTCTTGCTCTTGCTCCTGCTCATGTAGTTTACAATTTTCGGGCTCATGGTTTGGCTAGTTTTGATGTTCATCAAACAAACAAACAACTCAACACAACAAAACTCTCATTGCTAATTGCATTGAAATGACTTTGAACTATAATGAAATATTGAGAGTTTAGAGCCAAACCTGGATACAAATCAATCAATTTGGATGCCTGTCTCATTGGGTATCTATCTGTTTGAGAGAGTATCAAATGTGCAATGAAATTTAATGTAGAGATTGTCTTGTCTTTCTTATCTATATTGTTTTTTGTAGATGATGTTCTTCTTGCTCATACTTGTAAGGGCCTACAAAGACAGTTGGATGCTCTTGTTCGATTGACTCAAAGCAATTGGTGATCAATCTTAGCAAGGCTAAGGTGATGATCTTTAACACATAAAAGACTACCCTTTCTAGGTTTCAGTTCTTCTATAAGGGTGAGTCCATTAAGATCACCATCGCTTACACCTACTTGGGGGTTCAGTTTACAAGTCCTTCCCTTAATCTTCAGCCAACTTCAGCGTCATGTCTTTGCATGCAATATGCATCTCTCAGTCATGGAACACCAATGCTTCCAACAACATTTTCAAGATATACCTAAAAATATGCACCTCTTTGATTTCATCATCAAACCTGCAATCCTTTATGGATTTGAGATTTGGGGTCCAAGTGTAGGGTGTGTTGATTAAGCTCGCATTGAGAGGGTGAACCCTATTTTGCTTCAGCTATTTATCCAGTGTAAAAGAACAATTTCGCAATGTATTGTTCAGGCTGAGTTTGGCATTCATCCTCTTCGTCTTGAGAGCATCTTCAATTTTCAGCTCCATCACCTTAGATCCATGGGTGGCTACACCTTAGGCCAAGAGAGATACCCATATTTGGCGCTCTGCTCCTTAAAATAGATTACCTCTGGGGCTGTTTTGGTCTTCATCGCAGATGGCACTCAAAAGTTAATTTCTCCTTTCCAATCAGTTGGCATCTTCATAGATCAATTACCTCCTTTCAAATACTCCTTAAGTTTATTTATACTTAATTTTATTTTTTAATTGGTTATAGGGGATTGAAATGTGCCCCACATGTATTAGATCATATCCATGTTAATATGGTATTTCAATAAACCATAGTGGTATTAATACAATAATTCTTTGGAACACATGCATATGTTGTCTAATAAGATTTGAACATTTTGGAAGTCCACATTTTTAACCATTTGAGCTCATGTCATATGATTATATATTTTCTAAAATTGGTTATATGGGTTTTATTTTCTTAAAAATTAAATTCGTTGTGGGATTGAAATGAGGTTTCCCGTAGAACATCATGACTATGTTATCACGATATTTCAAGGAACTACAAACTAGTTTTACAACAACTGTATTGTCAAGGTACCCATGGGAATTGAACCCTAGTGGGCTCTTTGTGAGTCAAACACTCTCAATCGTCAAACTTCAACTCCATGGGAAAAAATGAGAAGTTTGTTGCATGCACGTGCACACACACACACGAATTAATGGTGAATTTTATAGCCTTTTTTTTAGGGTGGCAAATTTCTTTTTGAATTTTATCCTTGTTGAATTTATTTTATGATAGGGGCATTGTTTGGAAGATTGCCTTGTTCTATGGCCTTCCGCACACTTTCTATTCAATTCAAAACATTGGTGGGATCACCATGTCTCTCCACGCCGCTAGCAGGTTTTGCAGTTGTCAATTGTCAATGTTGGAACATATCAATGTGGTTAGGAAGTTTGGTGGTTGTCAATTGCCAATGTGGGAATATACTATGTAGAAATAGCATCCTTTGTATGGCCCAAAATGTGATTCAGTTGGTGTAGATGAGCATCCTTTAATTATCCATACATACCTGGGTCATGAATGTTTGGGAACTAAGACGACATGATCCACATCCCCTCCAACACCTCTTAATTATGTTGGATTTGTTCCTTCAAATATTTGTATTTTGACATATCCTCAGAGTAGTTCTAATTGTCTTGACCTGCTAGATTGCGATGTAGGTTCAAAAATGTCTCATTATGTCTTCATTTCAATTGCCATGAATTTTGGGGCACTTTTGCTTCTTTGCCAAGTTGGCCATTGCTCTTATTATTTGATCTGGTGTTAGGTTGGTTGCCTTCTTTTCATACCTTGCCAAAAACATGAAATTCTTTCTAAAGCATATTAGATGTGTGATGTTCCATTACCTTGTCTTCTCATTTGTTCATCAATGTTTGGACCTTCTACTTTGATCACCATTGTCGGTACACTCGCAATGGACACACCTATATGTAACTTCTAGATTTTGCATTGTTGGGTCCCCCTTCCCCATTGTTGCTTCTATTTTGACTTTCATCTTATGCAATGTTGGATGCACTTCCTAGAATTGTTCTTGCGTGCATGGTGCATACCAATTTGTGCATTTTGAATGATCCTGGCAGCCTGCTTTTGGAAATATCTCTCATCCTAGTAGTCTTGCTTGTCATTAGATTGTCAATGTTTCTAGTGGAATTAGATGCTTTCAATATGTCTTCACAGTGTTCTTCATTGATGTTAACGAAGAGTTCAAGAGATCTAGTCTTTGACAAAGGACTTACCTGCTTTCCAAGGGGTAGAACATTTTCCTCTAGTGAAACGATTTTTATATAGAGGTTTACACCACTTGCTCTTATCTTTCATCTCGTTGAGGGAGGAGAAGGTTTTTGCATGACCTTTGCTTCTTCCAACAACTACCTTAGAGGAGGTTAAACTTGGCTTCTCTCTTCTTGTGGAGGCACTTCTCACTAAGAAAAGGGGCAGATACATTCTCTGATTATGATGTCTGCTTTTTGTGGTGTTTGCATGACCTTTTCTTCTTTCAACAACTACCTTAGAGGAGATGAAACTTGGCTTCACTCTTCTTCTGGAGGCACTTCTCACTAAGAAAAGGGGCAGATACATTTTTTGATTATGATTTCTGCTTTTTGTGCAATCTCTTTATTAGCCATACTCTGGTTTCATGTTTTCTTTCTTGAGACCCTTTTGGATCTTTCATATAGGCTAATCTCTCCATTGTTGCATTCTTATGCCTGTTGGACATCAATGTAACAAGAACTGGTCCAAATCACATCTTGAATACCATCTTGAGAACATCTTCCTTGTTGATTCTTAGTTAATGGTAGATGGTAGTTAGATGTTAGGTTTATCTTGGAAAGTAATGTTGCCCCCTTGACTTGATCAAACAAGTGCTACATCCTTGACAATGGATACCAATTCGTAATGGTAACTTTGTTCAACATGTGGTAACCTATATATAATCACATAGCCACAAAGGCATACACTCAACTTGATTAGACCTTTTGCAAGTATCTCTTGTAGTTGCATTGTTAATTGTGACTCAGTTGGGTCATTCTACATGGTTGTCTTAGACATTGGCTCAGTTTATGGTTTAAACTCAATTAAGAAATTAAAGACCCTTTGTGTAGGAAGCATATGTAGCTCCTCTTTGTAATGCCCCTCTAGACACCATCCCTTCTGCACATAACAAGTAGAAAGTAAATGAGGACACACGTTTTTTAAAAACATAGAATAAATAGAATGTCATAGTACCGAATTGTAACTGTATGCATAGAAGAAACTTAGAGCAGAATTCCACATTAAATACATAATGGAGTCTTGAAGTGGGCGACCTTGTCCCTACTGGTCAGCAGGCCATAGCCTGCTCCTCTACCATGCTCATTGCATTAGGCTTCCAAACCCACTTTGTCAAACATGCCTTTCTATAAGCTAGGTGTACCCAAGAGTCTTCACTTTTGAACTCAGAATTGGAATCCATTCTTAAGATTTTTATATCCATGGCCAATAGTATGAGACAAGAAAATATAAATATGGTAAGTGACTCATAACACCATCTCTTTAGAATGGGATGGATTGGTTACTATGGTCACACCATCCAACCCTAGTCTCATGTGCCCTGATGGAAAACTAGGAACAAAACAATGGAGGTTTTGATCCTTGGGAAGGGAGTCACCCCTTTTTGCCAAATATTTAGCCTATCCTCCTAAATGTAGAGACTCCCTCCTCTATATTGAGCTAGAGTCCATAACAAACAAACAATGGCTTCCCCTTCACAACAAAAAACCCTGACAAGGGATTCACCTTTTTCTGCCAAATTTGTATCCCATCCTACCAAATTCAGAGTCCCCTAGATTTACCTTGGATCATAATTATTAATTAACAAACAAACAATGACGTCCCCCATCACAAAAGAAAATCATTGTTTAATTTGTTTTTTTCCCTTCCCTAACATTTCACCACACAAATTAACATATGCATAAATTAAATGGTCTAAGACCCTACCTTCAATCACCACAGCAATTGTAGACTTGCAAAAGATTTCCTCGGATGCTGTAGCTCTCCTTTCCCTCTTATTGGGTTTCCTCTCCTTTCCTCAAAAATGGTAAAGAGTGAGCTGTCTCTTCCCTTTAACTCTTATAGATACAATATGCAACCATACTGCTGCTCACAATGTGCAGTTATACCAAGTATGCAACTAACTAACTGCCAAATATAAGACAGGTTGCCACTTTCCTTCCAAGAGGAATTCCTTTTGGCTTCTTGGGTCAGAAAGATTGTGTAGATCACAAATGGATGAAAAATATACTTGATTATTAAATCTCATAGAGTAGAATGATTCATGCTGAAGGTCAACCTCTATGAATAAGGCTATGTATGCTATTCAAACTAAACTACATGGGTACATTATAAACATAGTTCTTAATTCTCAAAATCAACAAAATTAGTACCAAAATTGAAAGAGGACCCAACTTTTGTGGCTTCAACAGTAGGGTATATAAAAACGACTATCATCATCCTAAAGATTAGGTGCAACCATGGGTAAATCTAAGTCAGGAGTTTTAAGATCTAAATTCCTTTTTTTCTTTTTCTTTTAAATTGTTCTTTTTTAAAAGATATAGGATGAATGTTAGAATGCAGAAAAACTAGATCCTTTGCCACTTGTTTTAGATTCTTTGGGTTTATTGATACCAAGGTATAATAATTTTCAAATTATCATTTATTTTGTTCCCTTTCTCCTCATCTTAGAGTTTCTTTTTAAATAGTTAATTTACTTTAATTAAAGCCGGTCATCTGTGTACCATGTGGGCCTCATACAATACCCATGTATATTTTGAAAATTGTGGAATTTTTGTATGGTTCAAAATGACAAGAAATTTCAGAAACACTCTTTGAAACGTCTCTTAGAAACATTAGGAAATGTGGGAAATCAAGATGACGAGTCTATGGGAGTTTTCTTGGAATTTTTTAGTTTTAGAAATGGGGAAATGAGGGCACCCTAGGAGCTTCCTGAAACATAGGTTGATCTTTACAACTTTTGATAAAGGAGCATTGAGACTTTTGATTCTTTCAGGCAATATTTAATATGTTCTCCTTTTTTGAAGTGGGTCTTGGAGGACTATAAATGTGGGTATATATGCTCACAACGTGGTGGTCCTAAAAATACTGGTTGGTAAGCAACTGCATGAAAACTTAACAACTTTTTTTACTTTTTAATTGGTTATATGGGATTTAAATGGGTCCCAACCGTATTATGTCTTTGCCTTGTTACTTGGTATTTCGACAAACCACGTACTGGTATTTGACAATTATGCATATATTGCCTGACAACATTTGAACCTAAGTCTTCACCTTGAAAGTCCACATTTTAACCACTTGAGCTCATGTCATTTGATAAAATGTTAAGGTTCACCCATGGGATTGGAACCTTGGTTTGCATTGTCAAGCTCATTGGTTGGCACCCGTTGCCCCAAAATCCATGGGAAAAATGTTAAGATTGACCTATGGGATTGAAGCCTTGGACTGTGGTGCATAACTCCTCACGACTGACCACTTGCACCCAATCCCATGAGCAAAATAACTTCTTTAACCAAGATTAGATTACATTAACTGCACTATAGTAATATATAGAAACTGGAAAGTCTATTCCTACATGCGCCTGGGCCTTCATACCCATGGGCAAGGAATATATACATATATGAATACTCCTAGATTGAGATAAATTTAGGGGAGCTAATTCTTGTGTAAACATCTTCAATTTGTGCATGCTAATTGGGGTTACACAACCTTGAAACGCTGCTCAGTAATGCATCTTTCACAAGAGGAGGACAACTGGTCTGAATAGCTGACAACATTTGTTTTTTTTTGGTAGTTGACCATCACCATCCAAGAGTTACCAGGCAATACTCCTCACTATGCATTATAAGTAGGGAAAAACACAGAATAATCTGTTTGAAATCTTACCTGAAATGTTCTGTTTGAAACCTTATTCTAAAAATCCTGCACCTAGGTATCTCCTTAAGCTATTAATAATAATTTTTCTTTTCCTTAAAACACACAACTGGAAAATGAGTTTCCAATATTTTGTATATATCTTGACTGCTAAACCTTGATAAATCAGTAGCCAGTCCAAAACTTTGTGCTTGAAAGCATAGTCACCATGTCCGGCAACACCAGGACCATGTTCAGTTTGGGTGAGACATTTTTGCCAGGCTTAACCGGTTCAGTTTGGTCTAGGGTTAGTTTTTATAAATCATTTAATTAATTTATTTTTTTCCCACATACGCTGCAATTGCAAGAAAAAGAACATTCATCCTTGTTAATGGCAGCTCTTTTCCTTCTGCCTAGTGCTAGATGGTTACTCTTGGTGTAATAGATATTTGATCAAATCGCTACTTCCTGTATATGATGATTCAATCCCATTTTGTCCTGTCTTTTTCTCCATTGACCTGCAAGTGTTCCCTATGGTTTCTTCAATAATGTCTCGTTTTTTGTTTTTCTTGCCTTCTTCAGACTCTGGTCAAAGAGGGTTAACATTTGATTACTTTATATGGTCATAGTTTGTATAATGACTAAGTTCAGGTATAAAACAAACTTTAGAGACTAGCAAATCTGACCTGATAAAACACAATTACTATAGAGGTTTCACGTGGTATGCAGATCATCAAAATGTACAGTAGCACAAATTGAATTTATGATTCCAAAGTTGAGGATGATTACTTTATATGGTCATAGTTTGTATAATGACTAAGTTCAAGTATAAAACATACTTTAGAGACTAGCAAACTTGACCTGATAAAACACAATCACTATAGAGGTTTCATGTGGTATGCAGATCATCAAAATGTACAGTAGCACAAATTGAATTTATGATTCCAAAGTTGAGGAAAATGCCCTCGTAATGAAAACAATTGCGTAAAAAAAATTGAATTCAATGATTAGAGTACCAAAATTGAGTTTTAGATGTAGTCTATTATTGACTTTTATTTGATTGTGATCAGGATGATAATGACTTTTAATGTCTGGTATGCCAAATTGGTTTGTAGGATCTATTAAATAATGAAAGTATATGTATTTGGTTCAAAGATGGTTTTTAAGAGTGTGAAGCTTTATAATAAATTCTGCATGATTTGTTTACCCTAATTCAAGGTTTCACGTACTAGTTAATGTTTGAAAATGTTTATGTAATTGAGCCTTAATATCATCTACAGTGGGCAGGTTAAGTGGAAATGTGTTTTGTACTTCATTTGAATTGCATGCCCTATAATTTCTTTATTCCCGAGGATTTTTTTTGAAGCAAGCACCAGTTTCGCTTTGCAGTCCATATGAGTTGGTTCATAATCTTGCGATTATGATTTTCTTATAGGCTAGCAGCCTTATTATATGCTGACTGTTCTAATTTATGTTTGATTTTGTTGATGGCTTTTTAAGCCTTAGTACTACCACAAATATCATAGGTTAAATATCACAGGATGGAATATTATATAGCCACAATATAATAAGGTCAAGATAATGATGCGAGTAGAATAATTTGAGCGAATTAATATAAAATATCAAGGCTTATAATATATCAAATAACACTCAATAATATTTTGCAATACAAATATAAATAGCCTGAATCGTTCATGTATCATGCATGAAGAACAACTTACAACATTAATTGCTCAAAATGTATGCAATCTTTATTACTCCTCTTTCTGTTACAAATATGATAGTGGTGTTCTCTTTTCTTTGTAATGTGATTGTCTATCTGCTTAAGGAGTATTGTCTCCATAATATAGCCATAGTAGTGTGACTCTTTAGATACTTGACTATTCCTTTCCATATGCCAAGTCTCATGACTCTTGGCTTATCTACTTGACACTTGCATACTTGATGAACACTTGATCTATAATACTTGCACACCTAAACATAACTCTTACACTTCCATAACTTGCTAACCTAAAATACTTATGCACATCTTTACATTACATATTTGATCTCATACATACAAGACACTTGTGCACATAGACTCAACTTACACTTGCACACTAACTCACATGACACTTGTGCATTTCCTGCACATTACAACTTTACATGACACTTGTGCATTTCCTGCACATTCACACTTACATAAAAGGGGAAATATAAATCACACTCTAAACTATGACTCAACTCTAATCTATTATTTACAAATGTACCATGAAGGTACCATGGGGTACATTAGCATGTACCAAATAATGTAATATACCCCAACATTTGTTCCTGTAGTGCTAAAACATTTTATGTTCTTTGATATTGTCGTTGTTCCAATGGTTGTCAATTCTTTCATTATCATATTGATGGATGTTCATGTCTCAATATTTAATAGTCCTTTTGCTAATATATTTTGAGCTATAGATGTGTTAACCATGGTTGTTTGGAGAATGGTGTATAGTCTATCTTGTCTTAGCTTAGACAATTTGTGTTTGTACAATACGTATCTTTTTAAGGATTCATCTTCAATAGGTTAGGTTGTATTAGATTTAACTTCAATTTCTTTCAGTAACATATCTTCATGGATACATGCAAGTGATTGAAAAGGTAAATGCAAGGGTTCACAACCTATACATAATATCTGTTACTTAAAATACATCAACCTTTAAGGCTATACATTTATATTCATCTCCTTCCTTGTCAAAGAGTCAATATTTTCTGATGCCATAGAGGGTCCAAATCCAAGAACCTGATGCTTAATTGGAAGAGTTATCGGAGGTGGCTGCCTTGCTAATTCTTGTGTTGTATTGATTGCCCACCACAGTGCTATTGATTTCTATTTTTGGACCACCTAAGGCTTTGCTGTGGAAAATGAACAGTAATGTAGTTCTATCTGCCAGGCTCTTTCCAATTGTATGGGAAACGATAATTGGGATATCATAAATGCTTTGACAGGTTGTTATCTCTGTGTTGAAGTAGTTTGGAGAAAGGAAAATAGCAAAACAGCCAGGAAACACTGTTGTAAATGACAATTTGCTCATGCTGGTATTTTCAGCCTACCAGAAAGCTTAGGAGGATGCCAATTCTGGCTATCTGGTTTTGGCTGTGTTGAATGTCTCCTAGAAATTTGCAGTTTGCTACACGAAGTTTCAACAATGAAATGAGACGACTTTTGCATTTATGATAGAAATAACTATATAAGACTTCTATAGATGAGTCTAAATCTAGAGTTGGCTTTAGATTGGCAAAGTTGAAGGTTGTACAAGGTATCGTCTTTGCAAGCAAGTTTGGATGCCAGTTATTTTAGAAGGATCACTTGATGTGATGATAAGTAGTTAAGGCCCTTGTCTTGTTTAAAACCACCATTTGTTTATTTTTTTCCTTACTAAATTTTTATGATGTGCCATTACATTCTATATGCTGGTCAATTCAAGTGAGGAATCACGGCCTCATTTACCAGTTGAAATGGATTGGCAAGGAAAGTAGTCAATGAAGGATGTAAAGTATACAAAAGATCTGTCTCTCTCTCTCTCTATATATATATATATATATACCTTTTTTGAAAATATTATTTTGCAGTTTCCAGCAGCATTTACTTAACTGGTAGGATTGCTGCATATTCTCCTGAACCATCTCTTCTCCTGAAACTTGTCCATGCTTCTGGCAACCTGGGAATGATTTGTTCTCAAAAACATATTTTGTTGATTTTCAGGGTGTTTTTGTTCTAGCTTATATTGTTTGTAAAATGCTTATTGCAATTCAAGTGCTTTCCTCGAAATCATAGCTTGGAAGGATAGTGTAGTTTGATTTGCCTGGAAACTTTCTTGTAATCTGTTTCTTAGTGGATTCCATATTTGAAGCATATTTTTGGTAATTCCAAGTTATTTTTGTATCTATTCTTACATATATGTCACTAACAGTTAAACAGCTTTCTAATTCACACCTCAGCCAATACAAATCATTATCATATCAAATAACAGTAGATGTTGCGACAAGAGTCAATGCATGGCAATATACCTCATATTATATTTGTGTCATAGTTACAGAAGAAATGCCTTTTTACTGTACAATTTTGTAACAAAGTAGCAATTAGAACTTTCTACTGATTTGATTTCTCTGTGATTTGCCAATTGCTAGTGTCCAGTGTGGTCATGTGCATGGGACATAAATGATCCAAATAGAGTTTATGCTGGTTTACAGGTATGGAACCAGTCAACTATTTATTTTACCTGGATTCACATGAATTATTTTTGATTAATTAGCAATTTTGGTATTTATTTCACATTCACTGAAGGCCCTCTTAATTCGTGTATAAGTTTGACATGATTAAACTCCAGAAATATACTTTTGTATAGTTCCATCAAGCCTAGCATTTAAACTATGATGGTATATCTAATTTTCTTCGTTCCTCTCCCAATGTATAAACCTAGAATGGAAAGCTCTTGATTTTTGATTTGCGTAGCACATCAGCACCAATAAATGCCATCATTGGACTCAACAGCAAACCAGTACATTCATTGCACTCTGTTGCACTTTCAAGGAGCCAGAACTGTGAGTATGGTGGGAGGGCAGTTCTAGGTGCCTCTTGTCTTGGACCTTCACTTTGGCATGTTGAGGATCCCCTTTGTAGGTATGGTCTCTGCTATTTTGACATTTACATGCTATTACATTTTAATTTTATTTTCCTGTCCATCTGTTTTGTGAAGTTGTAGGCACCACCTCAGTGAGTAACAAATGCATTTTGTATTGTACATAAGTAAGGTTTGTCGAGTTTTGTTAGTATATTGATCAAGTTGTTGATCAATGGCTTGTATAAATGTTGATCAAGTGTTGTCATTTTGTACATGTCATGATTGTTGTGAAAATAATAGTTTGGCATGAGAGGGTGATAGTTGAAAGATTTAACCGTCTGCCTCCCCTTCCATTTTTGTTTATATTCCATGGTAGAGTAGTTGAATGATACCGTCTGTTGTTTGTAGTGGTTGTTGGATCGCCATTGTGTGTTGTTAGTATTGAAGACGAAGGATTATCTTGTATTGTAGGCAAAGATCAAGTTACTATAAGTAATGTACATGCATTGCACATAATGAAATGGTTTTGTTCCTATATTGCTATTGCTGTTCATTTCTTGTTGCATGTTCTGTTTTTTCTATTCACTCTTATTGTTTGGGAATAAAGTCTATACTACATTTGGCGGCGTTGTCATAATGACCCTGGATTGAAGAGGATGACGCATGACAAGAGCAAACACAATGCAATAGGGTGAATGAGTTGAGCAATAGGAGATGCACATGGATGTAGAGGATGTGGAAGGCACATATTGTCTAAGAACGAAGGATAAGAACCAACACAAATTTATATTGTGAAGATGGTGGATGTGCAAACATGGGATGTGAGGGTGGTGAATGTGATGAAGCAAGCACATAGGCTCAAATTCGTGAAGAGTCCCCTTTGCAAAAGGAAATGTAGGACCTTTTGCAAAGCCTATCTTTAGACGAAGACTCTTGGATTTTCCCTAGGTGATAGGAGTTGAAATCCTGAAAATTCAACGCATGTGCCCCCCTAGGAAGAAGGGAAGTGAGAATTTATTTGAAACATTGTTGTTGATAGCTAGAGAAGATAAAGGCAACGAAGGTCATGTAGTAGAAAATTGTGCAACAGAAAGAGGTCATGTAGACAGGGAATGTTGGTAACAAGAGTGTCAAACATGGAGTTGTCATGACGTTGAAGATGGTGACATCGATGAAGGTATTGATGAAGGTGAAAAAGGTGCTGATGGAGTCAACTATGAAGGTCGCATCGATGATAGGTGTTGACAAGGGTTGTGAAGACGAGGAAGTTTGTGAAGACGATGAAGTTCGTGAAGACGATGAAGTAGGAGTCGACAACAAACACTAGTACAAACACAAGTAGAGCAGGAAGGAGAGTGTAGAGGCGTATGGGATGAGACTTCGATGGAAAGACTATTGTTGAGAAGTGTGTCTGTGATAGGGTGGACTTTTGGAAGTTGACCATAGCCTACACATGTTTATTCATGAAGACGATCACAAACCAGAAGCACAAGTGACCCAATTGGGAGACATTTGGACGCGAAGTTTGAGAGAACAATTGAAGATGAAGTCAACAAAATAGATCCTTCAACATTGTGAATGGAGTAAGTCAGCCAACAACAAGTCAATTGACGAGTTAGACGACTTCGAGTCAATTGACAACAAGTCAACCAATGGTCATGGTTATCACTACGGGCCAAAAAAAGTGCCCAAAGTTTCATGGAGATGGGAAAGATCCCGCTAGGCATATTGGCACTTGTGTGAGGATATGGAAGTTGAATGCAATACGAGATGAAAACATGTGGATAGAATTGTTTCCAACAATGTTGTGAGGATTGCAATTGATTGGCATCTGAAACAAGATAACCCGATCACTAGAAAGAATTCAAGGAGTTCAAGTTGCTTCGTAACAACACAAATATTGTTGGAGGGATGCACATCACCAAACAAAAAAGGATGAAAAAGTTAAGTCCTACAATCGTCTTTTGAAAGAAGTTATTAACAAGATGGAAAATAAACCGAGAGATAGACTCCATAAGAGGTGGTTTATGGATAGACTTCTTCCAAAGTATAAGAAGAAGGTCACACCGCTGACGATATACCAGGAAGCGTTCGACATGGCGTTGAACATGGAAAGTGAAAGGAAAACGATATCAACGCTACGAAGTGTAAGTAGGAACAAGGAAGATAGTGATTTTTAGTTACTAGGAAGAGTTGGGAACAACAATCCAAGCACCCAAGAAAGACTTAGAAAGGAAATTCATGAGATGAAGGGTTAGAAGAAGAGCAAAGGAAGGAAAGACATTTGGTGCTCAGACTATTGGATAGAACGCCTATCCTTTAAAGAAAGGATACTGCAATATTTGTGAAAACCAAGGTTCCATGCGGTTGGGGGACGGAGGGACGGGTTTCGAAGACGACAGGGGATTTCAAGCCGATTATAGGGGATGGTTGGGGGATGTCAAGTATAATAGTATGGGATGGTTGGGGGATGTCAAGTATAATAGTATTAAAAATTTTAGAAATTTAAAATAATTTAGTATTTACATAACAAAAATGAAAAATACTAAATACTAATAGTTACAACTGATTTAAACACTCTGTGCTGAATCCAAATTTAGACAGTCATTTATGATTTAATTTTGGTGGCAACCTCCTTTGAATGGCATGGAATATCAAATAACATTTATGCCCAACTGGAACTAAACTTCGCCACAATTTCATTTTATGCAAGATTTAAAACATTTTCTTAAGTGACAAATCTAGTGGTAAATATTTTTAAAATAAGTAATAATTAAATTAGTTTCTAATAAACGTAAGATAGAGCTGATTTGGTGTAAGATTTGAGACTTTCATGGGTCCCACCCCCATACTTAAAAAAAATAAAATAATATTTATTTATTTTTTAAAATAATTTAGTGTGGGGATGGCTGGGCATCTCTAGGGACGCTTGGGGGAAACATAGGCATCATGGGCGTCCCCTCACAAGAGACATCCTGGGGACGACCCCTTGTGGGCCCTTGGCATCCTGGGGACGACGAGGAAATGTCTTTGATGCCATCCCTCTATTTCAGGAACAACGGGAACTGGAGGATGCCTCCTTGTGGAATATTGGTGAAAACAATGGGCATTCCGTCACAAATTGCCCATTCAACTTGAAAAACATAAGGCAATAGATGTTGGTGGTATGGGAGGAGGAAGATGATCAAAAACCAAGCTTCTTGAAGAATGGACAAGATGCGACGAGCGATGGATATTTTAAAACAACCGTTGGTGGGCAAAAGCAATGTAGTAATAGGTCTTGTGGAAGAGAGACAATGCAATATGACTTCGACATAAGACCCATCATGCATTGTAGGAAGTGCCAAGAGTACGACCACATCACACGAAATTGAATGAACACAATAGTGGGAAACAATGCAATGATTATGTACTAGTTTTGTGAATTGGCAAACCACAAGAGAATTGCCCAAAGGGGAACAATAGTAGCAACAATAAAAATGTCAATCTAATTGACATTGAGGAACAAAGCACTAGAGATGTTCTTGTAGTGACTTTTGTGTAGGCAAAAGAAGATGGAGTACCTTGATCCTACAGCAGAGGAAGAAATGGGAGGAAGCCCGAGATGAAATTAAAGATGAGATGGTGAGAGAGTGAGATGTAGACAATGAAAGTGATCATGACCAAGTAAAAAGAATGATGATGGAGCCATCAATGTCGTCAAAAACTTGGCGAATTGGTTTTTGCAAATGATTGTACCACTATATATAGCAACCTTGTTTGAGGTAGTCCTATAATTGCATGCATTAGTCGATGCTATAGGGACTAGAGAAGGAGAACATTTCCTTGACCCTACAATTTTGATGATTGATGAAGGGAAGCGACCAACACTATTGCATATGGTGATATTGGGACAAAATTTGACACAAGTCATTGTGGATGTGGGTCAAACATCAACATACTCCAAAAAATGATGTGGAGGGAGGTGGGAGCATGGACATTATGATGACCTTAGTTTCGGCTGATGGGAGTTGATCAATAGAGTATCAAAATGAAGGTTGTATTGACAACAAAAAGAGTAAGCATAGTTGACCAAATATTCATTTTGGAGTTTGTATTCATCATGATGCATAAGCCAACTTTTGACGCCTTGTTGGGATGAAGCTTGTTGAGGATGACAAGAGTTTACCATAATTAGGAGAAGGATCGGTTAATGTTCAAGAAGGGACACCACAAGTTTACCATAAAGTTGGGAGACTAGTAGGTTGGTGAGGACATTGCACAATCAAATGAGTAAGAAATTTTGTTGCTTGATGGAGAAAAGGGAGAATGAGCTAATTAGGAACCAAATGAAGACGGTATCTTGTAGTTAGAGAATTGAATGAAGGACGAAGGGCATTTCGTTAGTGATCTTTACCATTGGTAAATGGGTGAATATGAAATCTTTTAGCCAGATTATCTGTCTGGATATGGAGATTGAGAGCACAAATAGTTAAAGTGCAAAAGTTAACTTCCTTGATTAGGAGCCTGAGATAGAGAGTTCAAACGGATAATTAAAAGTGTCAAGTTAATCCAAGGACACGTTCAAGGGGTTGACGATACTTGAAGTCGATTGAAGTAGATAGACATTGCCAATCAATGATAGTGCATGGGTTGGCACTTTGGTGAGGGAAGAAATGAGGGAGACCCAGGTGCCGACACTAGAGCCAGTTGAAGTAGTTGATGAAAGAAGTTCAACTAGAGAACTTGAAGTCAAAAATAGCAATCTGATGGAAGGAAGAATTTTGGAAAGGAGAATTCCACAAGAAGTTCAAAGCTTGGGGTGGATGATAGAATTTTGTTGAAATTAGAGGCCTTGGGAAGGTGGGTTCTTAAATGGTGTAGAAGTGATGAGTGAAGCCGAGGATACATTGAAGAGTGTTGGCACATCAAAGAATGAAATATAGACTAATATTGGGGAAGATAGAGCCAGTTGAAGTAGTTGATGAAAGAAGTTCAATTGGAGAACTTGAAATCAATAATAGCAAACTGATGGAAAGAAGAATTTTGGAAAGGAGAATTCCACTATAAGTTCAAAGCTTGGGGTGGATGATAGACTTTTGTCGAAATTAGAGGCCTTAGAAAGGTGGAGTCTCAAATGGTGTAGAAGTGATGAGTGAAGTCGAGGATACATTGAATTGTTGGCACATCAAAGAATGAAAGATAGACTAATATTGGGGAAGATGGAGCCAGTATCTTATCTTAAATTAGACGTGCATAGTTGGATATGTGACGCGGAAGGGAGCAACTACAATAGGAGAGTGAAATGTTATAGCACCAAATTGAGAGCCTAACTCCAAAGCGGTAAATGGGCACAGTGGAGTTGTGCGAGATCATCAAGTATCGAGAGGAGAAATGTAAAGGTAATGCAGTGATTTTTGAGCTAGAATGTAGTGATGGGACTAGAGATTGTTTTAGTAATAACGAAAATTTTAAAATTTTTGATGATTAAGGTTTAAAAAAATTCATAAAAGGGGAGTCAGGTCGTAAAGTGAATGACTATTTGATGAAGACAAGGAAGAGAAAGACATTGATATGATCAGATGCATAGTATAAAAAAGAAGCCAAAGACAAAGTACATAACTACATTTTAAATAAAAAAAGGAATCTTTAATAATAAAAAAAACAAAAGAAAGAGAGAATTTGCTCATAAAAAGGAAAATGATGAAAGGCAAAAGGAAAATATTTTGAAGTTCGCATTTGAAGGGAGAGGGGTGCACACTTGGGGATAATTTTGCCATAGGGGCCTATAGAACAGTGAAGTTTGAGTGGGAATGATAGAGAGGAAGCCTTGGGTTGAGACAAAGTAGAAACAAGAAAGTTCAAAGCAAGCTTTTTCCCTTACTATAAAGAGAGTGGCACTATCTAGAGGAATATTTGCCTCATGATCTGAGTCCACCATTGTCACAAGCACGACCAACACGCGGCCATTGTCATTGGCATGTTCAAAATCCACAAGTGCAACGAAAAATACAAGAATTGAATGGGAAATGTTGTATGCCTCAAGGTACTTATTGCCAACGTCCTTTCTAGGCATGGTTAAATCATTCACAATGATTTTAGGATTTACGTGATAGTCCATTCAGTTGCAGCCCATTTGAAATTCACTAGTGCATGAGAGAAGCTATTGTTGGCCCTATTCATGCCAACAGAGCTCTTGTTGTCAGTTAACCATTTAAATTTCTTGGGGACTTCAAATACTGTTATGTTCATGAAAATTTTGGAGGCCCTATTCATGCCAACAATATTGCCAACAACACTAGGAACTTTCTCTTGGTTAAAACAATTGGTTTAATTGTTCCCTTTGTAGTTGGTAGATTGTTAGAAACCATCATCAACAAGTTATTGAGTGCCATCATTGATCGAACCTGCATCTGCAATGTTGTTGTTGACTAACACACCTTGCTGATAGCATCGAACTCCTTTAAACCATCGAAACTATTGCGTTAGCGAATTCCTACAAGTCAACGCTAGGTCTTGCCCTGCTCTCATTGCCATTAAGTATGGTTTTAGCAACATCGACAAATTGATTTTTCTTCTTGTCGGTGTACTTGTTATTGTTGTCATATGCATGTTTGTTTTCGCTATCGCCACCAAGTCTGTGTTCAACATCGTCAGCAAGTGAATTTTCAAAGTCACTGTTGAAAAGTGAATGTCTAATGCCATTGATGGAAAGCACATGCTTAACGTTGTTGGCAATGTTGCCTTGAACATCGATAAAGGACCTGTTTCGTGTGTTGTCGACAACCTATTGTTGCTTCTCCTTGTCAGGATTATAACTCTTGTCGTCGATTGATTGTCTTTAGCATCATAGGCAATTTGGCTCATGTTATTGCCCCCTTGTAACCCTGTTGTTGTAGCCCCATCTTTTTCCATCGTCTTCATTGTTTTCCTTTTTGGTTGGTTTGTCCCCATTGACAGTTGAAAGAGCAACCTCATTAGCAAGCACAAAATGTCCCTTCTAGTTGGCACCTTTTAGGTTGTCATCATCAAGTACATTTTCGACAAAGTTGTTCTCTTTGTCATATTCAGAATTGGCTTCATCATCGTCACTCAACTCTTCCTAAACTTCTTTGACAAATAGAAGTTTGGCCTTGTTGCCAAGTTCATTTTTAGCAATGTTGGCAAGGGTGTTTTCAATGTATGCAAGTCTTGTGTAGTAGCCATGACCTATGTCATGAAGAAATAACCCATTGTCGTCATTTATACATTCATCTTTGACCATTCATTCCCCCTTGTTGGTAGTCAAGACCTCATTGACTGCAATTGAATCATCGTGAGCACAAGGAGGCTTGTCATCCCTGTCATCTAGATCAGGGTTGCTTTTTGAGTGGTTGTTTCAACTTTCGTCCTTGTTTAGCAAGTATGTGTCATTTGGTGAGTCCCACTAGTTAGGGTTGTGCAATGTGTTCAACTCCAAGTCCCTATCGTCGGCCAGGTCTATGTCATTTGACACATGTAAGTTCAAGTTTTGGTTATTGTCCAATACGTTCAGCATGTCAAACTTTTGATCTAAGTTGTGTAGGTCTAATAAGTTGTCCTAGACCAAGCTTTTGTTGTCATCGGGGTATGCGCTAAGTGAGTAATAATTTGGGTCCAATCTCTAGTTCTACTGTAAGCTCATGTCAAAATTTTAGACAATGTTCCATCAAGAGAAGATCATGCCTGCCCTGCCAACACCAAGACTTCCCATTACTGAAATTTCCACTTTCTAACAGTTTTGAGCAACAAAGAGATAAAACAAACCAACACGAGATAGACACAAAGCGGAGAAAGAAGCACAAGGAGCATGAAATGGAATCCAAGTAGTACAATTAATGTTTTTATTCCCCATGTTCATTTTACCTGTCGACGAGGACACCGACAAGTCTAGAGGAGGAGATAGATGTAGGTGCCACCTCAATGAGTTACAAATGCATTTTGAATTGTACATAAGTAGTTTTGTTAGTATGTTGATCAAGGTATTGATCAATGGCTTGTAATGAGCATTGATCAAGTATTGTCATTTTGAACACGTCACAGTTGTCGTGAACATAATAAGACAATTTGTAAGGTGTTGTGTCTTGTGTGATTGGTTTGTAGTTTTAGTTGGTAGGTAGTTTGGTACGAGAGGGTGACATTTGGAAGTTGTAACCATCTACACCCCCTTCCATTTTTTAATATATTCTCTAGGAGAGTAGGCAAATGGTATTGCACGTTGTGTGTGGTTGTTGTTGGATTGCCATTGTATATTGTCATTGTGTGTTGTTGGTGTCGATGACAAGAGATCGTATCGTACTATTGACAGATATAAAGTTGCTGTAATTAATGTACATCCATTGCATGTAATGAAATGGTTCTGTTCCTAGATTGCTATTGATGTTCATGTTTTGTTGAATGTTCTGTTTGCTCTTATTGTTTGGGAATAAAATTTATACTACAGATCATTTATTTTCCTTGGTTTTTAATTCAGTAATTATTTTTGAGCATTTGAAAGTCCTATGATGTATTATAGTTCTAATATTCAGGCATGAGTTAGAAGCAAAATCAAGTTTCTATTTTTGTTATGTATAAAATAAAACAATGCATTAAATATGCTGAATACATTCAATTGTTATATTAAAAGATATGTTGTTGTTGGCCACGGATCCGCCACCTGGGAAGGACTTGGTGTGTCAATGCGCCCTAGACCCGCAGACCAACATTGAAAGGACGGGAGGAAGGGATGCCCCCGTGCCGATCTCCGGAGAAGGCCGGCTCCTTTCCTAACCTACTTGGGGGTTTTTAGATAAGAGTGCAGGAAAGAGATTAAAAAAGGGGTAAAGGGAACTGGAAAGAGATTGAAAAAGATAAGGGAACAGGAAAGAGATGTAAATATCATGCGTTTCGGGTGGGGGGAGAACAAGCGGCACGATCGCAAATTTGCATCCGAACCAACAACAATTAAAACAAAGCATGTAACAGAAATTGCAATTGCGATTCTATCCTATGTATCCTTCTGTTTTGTATTCCAGATCCAAATAATCACCAATGCTCAAATCCAGGATTCAGAATTCAAACGAACAGAAATATAAATGGACATGAAGCAGAAATACTAGCGAGAAGGCAGCATAAAAAGATAGAGACAAGAAGCAGAGCCAAGGATGCTTTGAATTAATTAGAAGGTGATCCGTCACAGTAGAGTCCTCTAGCAATATGTTCCCCCCCTCCACCCTTGTACAATGAAATGAGGCTGCTATTTATAGCGCAATTTTCCCCCCGATTACATTTTGGGCACAGAATCCCAGACCTGACAAAAGTTGCAAAAGCTGACAAAAGCGGCTGATGTTGACCTCTGCGGGTAAAGAATGTACTTGCAGCAAGGTCCTCCTGAAAACGTGGCAGCTCCGTGGAAATCCGGTAGGTGGGAAGTTGAGTCAGTTTGAATGGGGGCAGATGCGGTACAATCTGTCAGTTCACGCTCATCTATCCGGTACCCTGGCGGCACACCTTCTGTCACATCTTTGACTCGAATCTCGAGGCTGGACACCTGTCAGCATCTGATGGAGGGGGAAGAAATCGTCTTTAAGCTCAGCCTTTGTATGAGCGCAGTCGGGAAGGCCTCCGTGCCTTAGAAAATTTCTGGGCAGGTTTCAACGTTCTTTGCCCGAGTGCGCACAGGTCAGTGAGCGAAGCCCGACTTCGCTGCGAAGTCGGGCAGCTCAACACTTAGTCGTTTTTCTGGAGATACCATGATGGGCTGCCCAACTGCGCTCTTCTTCCAGACGCAGCCCGACTTCACTGCGAAGTCGGGCAGTCCCAACACTTAGCCGTTTTCTTCAAGTGAGCTGCCCAACTGCGCACGAATTTGAGGGCGCAGCCCGACTTCGCTGCGAAGTCGGGTTGCGCACCCAACACTTAGACTTTTTTGGGATGTCCTTCACTGACAATGCCCAGGTGCGCACAAAACTGAGAGCGCAACCCGACTTCGCAGCGAAGTCGGGGTTCGCTCAATACTTAGTCAAATTTTGGGCTCAGCTCTCTGCACGTCAGCTCCCCAAGTGCGCACAAAATTAAGGGCGCAGCCCGACTTCGCTGCGAAGTCGGGTTGCGGCAACACTAACACTTAGAAAATTTTGGGCCTTTGTATGAGCGCAGTCGGGCGGGGCCCGACACTTAGTCAATTTTCTGGCCCGAAATTGAGCTTCCTGGTCCTGCTTCCCGGGGCCATAACTTTTGATCCGCTGACCCGATCACCTATTATAATATATCGTCGGAAAGCTAGCGAAAAGATCTGCAATGATAAAATATCCAAAGCTTATTTCATCCATTTTATCGCCCCCGTTTATGGCCCGCGAAAACCCGAACACCTCCGCATGCTCTTTGCCGCTTTAAAGCTCCATACTTAGGCCAAAGTTTATCAAAAAATTTAATGTGGCAAAATTGCCAACATTCCTGGCGGCTCGCGGGGCATTGAGCTCGCCTCAATGTGAGGACCTAGGCCTTTATCCATTGGGCAACAGAGTCACCCTCGCCGTCCTCTTGATACTCACTGCCGGCAACAACCTCTTTCTCAAACCCTTGGCACCCATGGCCCTCTTGGAACACTAAAAAAAAACACTGCACAAACTAAACTAAGAAAACAACTAAAACTTTGCATACTAGCCGGCTTATTTATATTATTTACACAAAAGTTTGCGGCATGATTGGCATGCCGCCAACACAAATCTAGCTTTGGTTGCCTATCCGGTGAACCTGCAGTGTCCGGACCAGATCTGATTGTACTTCAGTTGATCTTTGAAGTCCGGCTGGCCTCCCAAAGTTTGCCGGGTCGCGAACATGGTGCAACGTGGCAGGTTATCATTCATGCCGGTACCCATACAATTGATGAACAATGTGGCAAGGAGATTTGCCATACGGGAGCCGTCTTCGGGTACCGGTTGCGGTGATGGTTGGAGCCAATACCACCACTCTAGAGAGTCCACCACCTGTGGGCTCTCGAGCACGAGTTCCTCCAACTCCTTGATGCGATAGCAAGAGCTTTCCGGCGATAGGCCTTTTGCCGGGGTCTCCTCAGGATCAACCTCCTGGTGAGGCATGCCTATTGGGCTTTGGATGAATGCTTGCGTGCTATGCCCTAGGACACAAAAAGGGTGCAAAAATGTGCCCTCTTTGTGTTCAGAATTTGCCATTGGATTTTGTTCCTCCTCTTGGCCCGTCTCCTGATGGAAACTGCAAGCAACCATATTATTCATCATTTGGGCGGTGTTTGCATATTCCCACTGGTGACTTTGGACGAGATCTGCCTCTCGAGCTCCACACAGCTGCATTCTAGGGCTTTGCATAGTATGAGGGATTTGCCATGGTGATTTTGCCAGATGAAGGCAAGCCAGAGATTCACCAACTCGGGCTTCCATATTTCAGCTCAGTCAGAGTCGCCAGGTGATTTTGCCAGATGAAGGCAAGCCAAGAGATTCACCAAACTCGGGCTTCCTGAAAATATGGAGACTGTAGGTGAACATTCATTTCTCCGCTTGTGAGGTCAAGGCTGCTCACCAAACCTTGATTCCTCCGGGGTGTCTTCTATTAGCTTAAAAAAAGGCGCTTGCGATCAAGAAATCTGGATCTTCAGCTCAGTCAGAGTCGCCAGGTGATTTTGCCAGATGAAGGCAAGCCAGAGATTCACCAAACTCGGGCTTCCTTAAAATATGGAGACTGTTCGTCCCACCGGGCGTGCCAGAAACTGTTGGCCACGGATCCGCCACATGGGAAGGACTTGGTGTGTCAATGCGCCCTAGACCCGCAGACCAACATTGAAAGGACGGGAGGAAGGGATGCCCCCCGTGCCGATCTTCGGAGAAGGCCGGCTCCTTTCCTAACCTACTTGGGGGTTTTTAGATAAGAGTGCAGGAAAGAGATTAAAAAAGGGGGTAAAGGGAACTGGAAAGAGATTGAAAAAGATAAGGGAACAGGAAAGAGATGTAAATATCATGCGTTTCGGGTGGGGGGAGAACAAGCGGCACGATCGCAAATTTGCATCCGAACCAACAACAATTAAAACAAAGCATGTAACAGAAATTGCAATTGCGATTCTATCCTATGTATCCTTCTGTTTTGTATTTCAGATCCAAATAATCACCAATGCTCAAATCCAGGATTCAGAATTCAAACAGACAGAAATATAAATGGACATGAAGCAGAAATACTAGCGAAAGGCAGCATAAAAGACAGAGACAAGAAGCAGAGCCAAGGATGCTTTGAATTAATTAGAAGGTGATCCGTCACAGCGAGTCCTCTAGCAATATGTTCCCCCCCTCCACCCTTGTACAATGAAATGAGGATGCTATTTATAGCGCCATTTTCCCCCGATTACATTTTGGGCACGAGAATCCCGGACCGACAAAAGCTGCAAAAGGCGACAAAAGCGGTTGATGTTGACCTCTGCGGGTAAAGAATGTACTTGCAGCAAGGTCCTCCTGAAAACGTGGCAGCTCCGTGGAAATCCGGTAGGTGGGAAGTTGAGTCAGTTTGAATGGGGGCAGATGCGGTACAATCTGTCAGTTCACGCTCATCTGTCCGGTACCCTGGCGGCACACCTTCTGTCACATCTTTGACTCGAATCTCGAGGCTGGACACCTGTCAGCATCTGATGGAGGGGGAAGAAATCGTCTTTAAGCTCAGCCTTTGTATGAGCGCAGTCGGGAAGGCCTCCGTGCCTTAGAAAATTTCTGGGCAGGTTTCAACGTTCTTTGCCCGAGTGCGCACAGGTCAGTGAGCGAAGCCCGACTTCGCTGCGAAGTCGGGCAGCTCAACACTTAGTCGTTTTTTTGGAGATACCATGATGGGCTGCCCAACTGCGCTCTTCTTCTAGGGCGCAGCCCGACTTCGCCCCCGTTTATGGCCCGCGAAAACCTAACACCTCCGCATGCTCCTTGTTGCTTTAAAGCTCCATACTTAGGCCAAAGTTTATCAAAAAATTTAATGTGGCAAAATTGCCAACAGTTGCATTTATACATTGCTGGTTTTCTTGTGGATACCTTATTTGAGTCTCCTAATTTGAGCTTTTGCTTAGAGAATGAAAAACTGCATTACTTGTATTTATGGGGATTTTTTATTTATTTATTTTTGCATATGTCAAACATTAGGGAAATGAATTGCAAGTAAGATGCATAAATTTTTGGGATTGAAATTGAACAATAAATTCAGTTCCTTAAAATGTCTTATTTTGCAATGCACTAACCTTTTCTTATATGGTTTCAAAGAACATTTGCATGTTGGACTTGCTTCTTGAGAATAATATAACACACACATGATACCCTGCTGCCTTTAATCTGAAAAGAATTAAGTTTGGGCACTCTCAGATTGGACAAATCAGCACCACATATTATCTAGAATCGAAACTCTTTGTTAGGTAAGCTTTCAACGTCCT
Organism: Wollemia nobilis; assembly: GCA_028583015.1. NCBI lineage: Eukaryota > Viridiplantae > Streptophyta > Pinopsida > Araucariales > Araucariaceae > Wollemia > Wollemia nobilis. The sequence continues at coordinate 10,524,151 of JAQPPZ010017091.1, forward strand.
TCATTATTCATGATTGTAATATAATGTTTGGACGCAAATGGATGTCATTCATGATTCAAATACTTGGACAATCTGTGTGGCAACAACAAGCCTCAGAATGTCTAATTGTTATAAACAGAGTTATCTGCAGCAAAAAAAAGAAGGGTATATACAAAGTTATAATTTAATAAATTTAATTGATTATGAACCCTGTAAAATTAGGAGATTCATTGGAAAGAACTCAAAGTTTGAAATTTGTAGAGGCTCATATTTATGCACTTAATGTTGCAATTTAAGATGGGCAGGTAAAACAGCTTAGCTTCCCTACTGGGGCATCCTCCATGCCACAAGTCCAACAAACAAATAGAACTGATGAGCCAAAAGAAACAAAGAATGGGCACCAAGAACATAAAAGAAAGTAACCATGTTCTTTTGGGCACTAGGAACATCAAAACTAGAAGCTTATTAACAAAAGTCTCTTCTAGAGTGCACATATGTAAGCTGCCTTTAGCCCATAGTTTATTATTCTCTCTAGCTTGGGTTCAAAAAATCGACATTTCTATTTTTTAATTAAATCTAGAGACATTATCCAATTAATACCAAGGAAAATAAATCTAGTGACATTTCCCAAATACTAGAGAGGAAAATAATAATATTTGAAAGAAATCAAGCCAGCATTCAAAAGGTGATCATAATATTACCAACTGGCCTATTCTTTTGGAGTGTTGGACAGACTCTCTTTTTGCTGATCAGGGTAAAATATGAGGGAGAGCGAAGAGATCCTTGCCCTACACACAAATCCTTCAATAAGGTTATTCTGCCATGTCTCATTCAAATGATGCCTCAGACAGAAGTCCTTACAATGATGAAGCTATTAACCAAGAATTCTCATGGTGTTGCATTCATTAATGTGCAAGCACTTGCTATTAGTACTTTGTGTGCACACCATAACTAGGACTATTAAGAATACCCTGCTAGAAGTTAGTTTTAGGAGTATCATTATAGATTTAATTCACTGCAATGTATGTGGCATAAGATGATGGTGAGTTGATTAGATCCTATGTTTGATGGGAACGTGTTTGAATTTTGGAATCCGTCTTGAAGATGCATCCTGCCTCTTCCCTAAACACGTCCCAATGTCTTAAGGCTGTCTTGGAAATGTAACCTGTGTCGTCCTCATCCCAAATTTTCTACAGAACACATATTAGAACTTTTGGAAACATCCTCTCCCTAGCTTCTAGATTCAACAAGACTTCCTCTTATCATGTATATTGGAAAACTAGCCAATATTCGTATTCATAGATGTACATCCCTTGATACACTCTAGCTGATGATGATCCAAAGGGCCACAAAGAAGGAATGAGACGAAGAAGCTTGTTAACAAGGGTCTTTTTTAGAGTGCACATACTTAAGCTGCCTTGAGCCTGTAGTTTATGATTCTTACTAGCTTGGGGTGAAGAAATTCAATGTTTTTTATTTTTTAATGAAATTTAGTGATGGTACCCAATTATTACCAAGGAAAATAAATCTAGTGACATTACCCAATTACTACAGAGGAAGATAATACTTTTTGAAAGAAATCAAGCCAGTATTCGAAAAGTGGCCAAAATATCACCAACTGGCCTAAAGGGAGTAGCCTATTCTTTTAGAATGTTTGACAGACTCTCTCTTTTTGCTGATCAGGGGAAAGTATGAGTTAGAGTGAAGAGATCCTCACCCTACATACAAATCCTTCAAAAACGTTATTCTGACATGTCTAATTCAAATGATGATCTAAAGGACCATTAGAGTTTTTGTTTGTCCATGGGCATTATGACAATATCCATGGAGGCACGCATTTTAGATGTATAGAAAGCTTGACAAAATACTTTCAATATTGAACTCTCAATTTCTTACATTTGATAATAATTTTTTTTTGTTCCCCAGTTTCCTTGAGATTTTATATGGAGTTTCCAGAACGGGGACCATGCTGTACGATGCGACATGTCTTCAATGTTGGGTTTTTGCCCTAAAATCTAGGACACCGCTGAGTCGGTTGGAGACATGTATATACATATATAATAATAATATAAAAAATAAATTTAATCCCCTAATTGATTTTTTAAGCAGGTTTATGCAACATAACATAATGTAAAAACAGAATAATTAAATTACACCACCTCAAAGGGCAAATATCAAATATTGATGTAATAGTAAAACTAAAACTACAGAAAACTACGAATTCTCAATTCATTCAAGTTGAAACATGGAAACACTACAAATTTGGGATTTCAACTTCACTCCAAGTTCCAACTATATAAGCAAAATGCCAAACTGAAATAGAAATAAGAACCCAATGGAGAAACAATAAAATCGAAGACAGTGAAATGTGGAAGTCGTCAATCATCCTTGGGGTCAACCACAAGGCCTTGCTCTCTGAATCAAGGGGCTCATGGAGCGGGATTGCAAGCAATCTTGCTTGTTCTTCCCTAATGAATAGTTTTTAATTTTTTATTTATTTTATTTTCAAATTTATTTTTTGGATTAGGGTTTAGTATGGAGGGGGTTTTTGGAACCGATTCTTGCATCCGTAGGAAATCAATTGTCATGCTACAAGAACCCGTTTGAAACCAACGAGCTATTACAGGCTCTGGTCGACCTGCCTCATGTTTTGCTAAACCCGAATATTGCTAAAGAAGATGGCAGAACGGGTAAGGAAACCCCAATGGCAATTCTTTAATTAAGCTTCTAATTTGCACGCTCCAGATTTATATTAAACTATAGTATTTTTATTAAAATGACCAAGCATGAAAATAACCAACTGTTATGCCTTATGTAGACCGGTGCCTAGATTCATTGGGCTGTTATAGCAATTTAACAACAATTTTAATATGAAACAGAGAGAAGGGGAGAAGAAAATTGGCGTTCTTAATCTCATTCGAATATCGTAATAAAATCAAGAGTTAACCAACGAAAGAAACGTATATAATGCGTTCAAATAATGTAACCCATTATACAGATACACACAATATTGAGACAAAGAAATGACAAGAATAAAACCTAGAATTGTATTGATTTCATAAAATATTACATGTAGAGTGGGCGGGATGCCTTTTAACTCTGTTTTTCTTAAAGAAATACATCAATACAATGAAGAGGACTCTGTTCAAATAATGTAACAGGTCTCTCCAACTCTCCTTGTTCCAATCTGGTAACAGAAGAATCTCTGAATCCTAGGCTCAATAAGACTGGAAATATTCTCAGCTTCTTGAACGCTTTCCTATCATACAATCCTGCACAGCAAGGGGAGGAAGAAAGAATGAATAAAAGAAAACAGATACAAAGAAAATACAATAGCACAACTAAAAGGGCACTCAAGTATACCTCTTAGCAAAAATGCTATTCTCTAATTGCTTGATGCAGAATCCAGACCTGCCTGCTTCCTTTTATAGTTGTTGGTTCTTGATTATGTTATTCTTGGTTTACTTTTGACTGTACACTTGGCAGCTTCTGATTGAATCTCCAAAATTGATGTTGTCCAGTTGGCTTTGTTCTGAACTGACTGTGCTCTCTTCTTTGACTTGTTCAAACATATTCCCACTCAACTGGTGATTTAAGTATGAGGAGAACTTTTGCTTGTTTCTACTATTTCTTGGTGCGTTTAGTTGTTGCTCTCCGAACTGGCCTCTTTTGAGTTGCCTTTCCTTGATCCTTTGACCCTTTAACTGCCCCAGATATATCTCCTATTTTTGCAGCTGTCTGTGGTGCAGAATCTACTTTTTGTTGAGTGCAGGTATTGACCCTTTTTCCCTTTAAACTCCTTTGCAACCCTTTAATATGCTCATCAATCAACTTCCATATTTCTATGTCAAAAGTGGCTGCAATCCTGAGCATATTCATTTCTTGCAGAATTCTGTTTTTTTGTATAACAATAACATGCATGTTTCTGTCATACTGAAGTAGTAAGGCTTCTGTAGCATTCACCATGAGTGTAGTTTGTTTAATCATCTCCTCCTCATCACCTTGTTCATAGTCAAATCTCTCAAGGGTTTCTTTGAATATTCCTTCTATGTCTGATGCTTCCAGGCATTGATCTAAGGACAGGCCAATATCTGTCAGTTTATCTGTAGCATCCTTTATCAGATCATTCATCTCAATCACAAAATTTGTCCATTTTTCTTGGTTTGATCCAAACAGGGCTGCTTTGAAAAATTCAAAATTGATTTGAATTTTATTGCCTTCAGGTGTTGTTATTTCTTGTCCTTGCAGTTCTTCAAAATGATCCCCTATGTAGTCCAGGGTTGGGTGAATGAATTTAAAATCTTTTTCTCTTTCCTGCATCAAGGTCATGATTTCTTGAGCAGTTATTTGAATCACCCTTATTTGCCTGAACATTTCAGTAAAACCTTTGGCCCGAGATTTTATTTTTTTGTACATGTCTTTCCTCATTACATTCAAATAATATACATGATCTTGAACCTTGGTCACTATAGGGGGTTGGGCAATTGAAGCATTTTTCTTATTTAATTCTTCCTGTTGCTTACTTATCACAACTTTCAATTCTGCTTTTTCTTCTTCCTCTTGACTCAATTGCTTTTTGAGTGTTTCAATTTTTTCAACAAATTGGTCTATGACTTGATTACTCATAGTTTTGGCAAGCTTTGCCATATCAGCTTCTTTACCCAGTAGTGATGATCCTCCTGTTTCCTCATTGGTACTGAAGACTAGTGGGTTTTGCAGAGGAGGGAGATCAACCTTAGCAATATCTGACACAGTTGTCCCCATTTCTGCCTTTTTTGAAGATTGTTCTTCTGTATTTCCCATTCCTGCTACTAACTGTAACTCTTGTTCATCTGTAGCAGTAAAGGCCGCCTGTTCATCTGTTCTTTCCAAAACAACCTTGGCAATAGGTAGAGATAATCTGGGTTTCTTAGCTTCTACTGGAGCTATTTCTGTTTGAATTTTTACTGAGTAGCTTCGGAAGAGGCCACCCAATCCACCTTTTACTTGTATTACTATTGGAATTTTTATCTCCTATCCCTTTATGTTTATAGAAGTCGGGATGGCCATGGGTGCCAATTTCTTCACACTGGTCACAACTAAAACATTATCAGGTATAGGAACTACAACCTGCTTTGTTGATGGTGCTTTTTGAGAGGATGAAGTTACTATTTCTTTGCCCTTATCTGTACAGGTTTGTTGAGGAGCTTCTTTTGGTGCTGCCTCTATTCTGGGCTGGTCATTCACTGGGAGTTTAACCTGTTGTTCTACTATATCAACAGTTCTAACAGTGACCTCCATTAAGTCTATGTCCTGCTCCTCTATCAATTCCAGCAAAGGGTCTTCTTTAATTGCTGGGTTTGTCCTTGGCATAACAGGTGTTGTAGTATCCACTAAAATCTCCCGAAGCCTTCTTAGTTCGGTTGGGTAGTCATAGGCTTCACAAACCTGTGTGCTACCTCTCTTTTCTGGAGGGAAATTATCCCATACTGTTTGTAAATCTGATTTTTGCTCTATAGCTTCTAATAAGCTCTCTTCAAAAGCATCTTCTCGATGCTTGATTCGAGCATACTCTCTCTTCTCCATCATCTTGTTGTAAGTTCCTTTTGGGTCATAAAACCTCCATGACACTTCATCGAATCCCATATTGTCCAGTTCAAACATTCCCTTGAGTAGGGAAGGATATCCAACAAATACATAATCTCCAAAATGGCAAGGAACATCAAGCCAGGGGACTTTCCCATGCTTCTTAACCAGTCTCATTTTAGCCTCTTCTGCCACTTGTCTGCATAATTCTAGGGCTGCTATGGACAGTGGGCAGTACTGGGGTAACACCTTAGGAGGGATTTTAGCTCCATATAATCTGATGTAAGTAAAACCCTCTGTGAAGAAGAAATCTCCTATCTCTTTTTCTTTAATGAATGCCCTTACCCCTAGCCCTAATATTTCTGGAATTAGCCCAGTTAAGGCCCAATGGATTTCTACCAAGAAGCGATCACAAAACCAGCCCATGTGAGTTCGTCCTTCATGAAGTCTCCAGAAGCTATTCTGTACATAGGGGCTATCTATGGCTTTTAATCTCTTACGGGCTTCTTCCCCCAATTGGCCCGCTATTAAGTGAGTGAGAAAAGAATATTGTGAAAAGTGAGGCATCTCCTGCCTCTATTCGAATATTGCTCTCTTTAGTTCTACCATTTCTCTGTGTATTTGTGAGCTCAATTCCAGTTCCTAGGCGTAGATAGGGGTGTTATGTCCTCTATTACATTGTGCAGCTAAATACAAAACTCTTTTCGTTATTCTACTCATATCCTGTACTCCCAATACTATGTTTATCATGTCACAGAAGTCTTGTACCCAGGGTTTAAAAGTGTTTTTATTAATTGGGAAATTTTTCTCTATTTCTGCATATGTATCAAACAATTTTTTAAAAATTTCCATATCAGTGAACATGCGAGATTGGTGTTCGATTACCTGGTCCACCAGAAATGTGGTATACTTCGTCAGATTGAACACTTCCTGGATATCTTCGACTTTGGCGCTGAACACCTTCCAATTCTTGTGGTCTCGAAAGGTCCTTGTTCTTTCGTCATATGCCACTGCTAACCAAGCCATCAAATCTGAGGAGAAATGCACTTTTGGGCATATCAACTTTCCAAGGTTACTGTTCCATCTGTTGTCTCTGGGGAAACCCTTGTACTGCCAGTTTTGAGCTTTATGGAACAAATCTGCCATTATCCACGGGGTTTTGTTATCGCCTTCCATTACTCGGGTGAAACTCTTAATGCAGGCATTGTCGATCTCGTATAGTTGAGCTGAGTTGGGTTTTTTATCTGCCCCACATTTTTGGGCAAAATCATACATAGTGGTACCAGGAACAGGCGGTCCAAAAATCATAGAATAGGGTGATTTATCTATGATAAACTTTACGGCTTCTCGTGTATCTGTAGGTACGAACACATCTCCCCATGATGCCATTGCCCTCGTGATTGCTGGTCAAGTTCTTCTTCGAGTTCTCAGAAAATGAATACTCTCTTCCTTTTGTGCTTCTGATGTATCAATTCCAATTCTTGGTATACCAGTGGAGTGGCCTTGACTGGTTTCGTAAGTTCATATACAGGGTGGTGGAGTGAACTTGATAAATTTGCACATTTCGTTATTGACCCGATGCCACCAACCGTTGTTCAAAATTGGCCAATGGAATCATGCCAACTCAGTATTTTCTGGAGTTTTGTGCTTTATGATGGGCGATATCTGTTAACTTGCGAGCCTGGGTCCCTTTGATATGTGGGCCTACAATCATTCATGCTTTCTATTCATTCGTCAATGGGGATATTTTAATCTGACGTGGAATGGTATGTTTTGGGCCTCGTGCCATCTCAGATCCGAGTGATAACTACATCTTCGGGATCCATTATGTCTCCCTTGGGGTCTTCGTGATATCCGACTCTTGGTGTGAGTGTAGGTTTTTACCTATGATGTCCCTTTTTCCCTAAGTCAACCGTGATTAATCGCAACCGTCGGATTGATCTGAGATGAAGCGCATCCGTTGATCTCCCGAAACCTGTGCGATAGTTAGTGTACCTATTCTCATGTAAACACTTGAAATAACGTGTTTTATTGGTCTTCAATTAATCATATTTATCCGATGTTAATCCTTATATTGTTAAACCTTAATAACTTGTTTTAATCGATGGTAATCATAAAATACACTTACTTTTCTTTTGCGATCGTCGTTGGATCTTATGGTGGTGAGGCGCGACCGTTGGATCATACATATGCACGTATTCTTTAATAAATGGGAAAAATTCATACGTACCTCGACTAAATTAATCAACCCAATGCTTAGATTAACCTTTGATTATCTTCCCATATGCGCACCGTTGGATCTGGGTGGTCAATGACCGTCGTCGTTCGATTCGTGTGTTATAAAAAGGTCTTTATTTAGCCTTTGGATCTTTGTCGCCAGTTATAGGCCTTCGCGTCCGTTGATTCTCGATTTAGTTTGTGCGCTGCCATTTGATCACTGACAAGATGCATGCTAGATAATGATGTTATAGACCTTTGCTTTTCTATTAATCATGATTAAGGCAAAAAGGGGGAAGATTAGTCAATGTATTAAACCCTTACTAAACACGATTAATGTCAATTAATTTCATCCTTACCCATGCCTTTTACCTTCCATCCTGCGATTTTGGCACGACCGTCGGATCTGAGTGGAGACAAGCGCAGCCGTTGGATCTAATCAACCTGCAAGTTAGTTTAATCAAGCATTTATAATATTAATCATGATTAGGGCAAAAGGGGGAAAATTAGCCGACGTATTAAACCCTTGCTAATCATGATTAACTTTAATTAATTTCTCCCGATCCTTAACCCTTTTTAATGCATCTTTAATTAGTGCGCCACCGTTAGATTTAAGATCGATCGAGCGCGGTCGTTCGATCTTGGTAACTAGCACGATGATTAATCAAATGGGACGTGTTCTCTTAATATTAATTTTAAAGTTTATTTTAATCAAAGCAGTCACGACCGTTGATCTAAGCTTCGTTCAACGCGATCGTCCGATCTGTCGGACTTGCTCGGATTTTAACTTGACATTTGACTTATGACGACTTTACTTTAAACCTTTGACTCTTTAGAGGACGTGCAACCATTGATTTTATGGATGATTGAGCACTGTCGTCCGATTTGTTTAGACTTACTCATTGCTTAATCGGAACGTTGACCATTATGACTCATGCTTAAACTTTTGACTTTTTGGATAGCGCACGGCCATTGATTTGATCCTCGACGAAGCGCTGTCGTTGATCTTGTTAAAGGTGCAAGGATTTTAACTTTATTAGAGCCTTAGGTTTAACCTTTGGAGTCTTTAGTGAGCGCGCGTCCGTTGGATTTGGTCCTCGACGAAGCGCTGCCATTAGATTGAAGACAACTTGCTCGATTTTTAAATCTTAGGTTAAGTTTTATTGACCTTTTGACTTATCTTTCGGACTATTTCGTGAGTGCGCATCCGTCAGATTTTCTCAGGCGATGCGCTTCCGTCCGATTAAGTCTAAGGTGCAACCTTTTTACTTCTTGACTACGCTTGACTTTTGACTTATCTTTGGTTTGATTTTATTAAAGCGCTATCGTCCGATTTCTCTGGATCGTGCGTGGCCCTTGGATTAAATCTGAGGTGCTCACCAATTAGCTTAGCGGGGTGCATACCCTTAGGCTTTTAATCAATTAATATTTATTTTAACCTTAGGTTTTTCGGATCATGAGACCATGGTGAATGTTTTAACCGACTTATGATTTAGGGACTTTATTTGTCGGTTTAGGCCCAAGGAAAATATTTAGGAAGGTCGAACTTTGACTTGGGGATTTAATTTGAAATTTTCTTCCCTAACCATTCGAGGTACTTTGATTAATACAATGAAGCCCACATTATTAAAAAGGCTAAGGTTAGACTTTATCAAACCAACCAATGAAAAATTGAATTACTCACAACAACTTTAAGCAATGACCAACAGTATAAGCAGTTTGATTGAAACCAAAAATTTAAATTTGGGGGTTTCAAAGTTGAGTCAAATTTGGCTCCAACAGGGGTGAAGGGCTCTCTCTCTCTCTCTCACAAATGTTTTGGTGTCCCCCATGCATCCTGGAGACATTGTGGTGCCCCTTGAGACACCTAGACGTCCTTGGGATGTCATGGGGATGTTTTGGTGTCCTGGGATGCATGGGTGCCATGGAGATGCCATCTTGAGACGACTCCATTTTGAGGACATCACTAGGACTTCCTAAGATGTCCCAAGTACGGCCCCTTGAAAGTCCCCAAACTTGGGGACATCTCATCCTTGTACCCACCTATGATAGAGGTTTCGTGAAATTGGAATATTTAAAAAAAGATCAGGTTGATAATCATTTTCAAAAGCTATTCACTTTTAGATAAATGATTACAAAAATAGACAATCAAAAAATGTCACCCATTGAAATTTTCTCTAAGTATATGGGGTGTCTTTGTGGTTTCTCCTGAAATCTGGGAGGCTCTTTCTAGCTATCCTTGAAACACATTCATCATTTCCTGGCATACTAGAAACATGGTTTAAAGTGGGAGAATCATGAACCGTTTGATGCCAGCATCTTTGTTTCTTCATTATAGCATTGTTGTCATCATTCTTTCTTGTCCATTGTTGCTCTTGGAGAAGTTGCAAACCTTTTTGTTCAACTTCTTTTATAGACTGAGAGTTCCTCCTTTTCTTATCTTCTGTAGTCATGTTATCATTGAGGGCATATTTTGTACCCTCCAATTCCAACAACTTGATAATACCTGCCCTAGATTTTGCTAGTAATTTTGTCATCTGTTCATTCATGCATCTCTCTATAAACACAAGCCACTCTATCTATCCTTTGAATCTTATCAACTCATACAACCCATCATATATCTCCATTTCTTTCCAAGTTATACTTTATCCTCCACTGTCTGGAATGTTGAATTAGTTCAAATGTTGTCTTGCTTGTTAGCCATCTGTAAATCATGAGTCTTTCATTTAATATGAAGTCTTCTTAAGTCGAAACAATAGTCATAAGTTTTTGTTAGGCTAGAACTTAATTATTTATACATGACCCATTTGTATTCAAATACGAACCCTTTTTGGTTTTATAAGCAAAACGTGTATTGGTGTATTTTTTGCCTAGTTGAACCTTTGGCTTCTGAGCATCCCATTTTAATTTTGAATTATGTTCCCTTCATAGTGGAGAAACTGCGATGGTCACGAGGAGATTTTAGCTATTTGAAGGCTGTCTAGTTCAGATGCTAAAATGAAAGTGCAGAAGAATTTTGATAAGTGGCTTTGGTTTGAGGTCAAATCTATTGTTGATGATCAACTCATTATTGCCTTCTGTTTGCAGCAGAGTTAGCATTGTCTTTTCAAGTACCTAAGTAGTTATGGGTTTGACCACGTTCTCCAGGAAGATGAGTAAAGTCTTGATAGAGAACTTGTGGAGTTTCAGTTTAGTTATGGATTTGATGTCAAGAATAAAAATGAATTTTCATTACTAGTGTGAGCTAGGTGGTTCAAGATTAGCATGTAATAAGTCTTTGCCATATTCATTGCCAGTTTTAGTGGTGTGTGAGATTGGGTGCATTCGGTTGAAGTGAAATGAAAATGATGGACACTGTGAATTAATAAAATATTGTGTCATATGGTGGAGAGACATAACTGATTATTTGTTTTTAATGGTTAAGGTTTGTCTGTTTGAAACAAAAATTGAGGCACGTGTAGTTTGTTTAGACTTCATCCTCAAAGAGAAGTCTCACAGGATTAAAGAGTAGAGAATTTGGCATTCCTCAGAGACAATTCAGTTCGAAATTTAGTGGATTCTTAGATGTTATCTATAAGAAGGAATCTTGTGATGTGAATTTTGTCTGCCAGAGACAGCCTTTTAGAGTTGCTATTGGATAAGTAATATAATTCTTTTAATATCCACAGATGGCCAAAGGAGGTCAATGGAACCCAACAGATAAAAGCTGCTACAAAGCATTGTAGTTACGAAGAAAGTACTAACATACATACTAAACTAAACCTGTTGTACAGAATCTGATCAGAGCCTTGACGGGTAGACCCAGAAATGGATAAACCTTAACATGTAAGTAATGATGAAGAAATGAGAGAACCAACAGTCCAGGGAACTGAGAGATAGATATGAGCTCAAGAGGATCCAAGCGCCAACTTCAATCAGTGGTGGAATACTGAATTGAAGTCGAGCCGTTGTCATTATCAAGTGTCCCTTAAGATCCATTACAGAATCTGATGATGCTTCTAGGAGAGTGGCTGGTGCTTAGGGTGTGTTTGTTGGATACATCTGATAGGGTGTAGAATCCGACCCGTTTAAACTCTCCTAGCATCCATGGCTGAGGAACGAGCAGAAGAAGACAAGCTGGTAAGCCGAGTCTATCTGCATCTTTTGGTCGATGCATACCATTTTGACTTCTTGATTGTTTCTGTATGTATTTCTACCATTTGCCATGTGTTCTTGATCACTCTGTGAATTATGCCATTTTTTATTATTTTAGTAACTAGTTCTATTATAATACATGTGCATTTCTTGATTTGATTATTAGAGTTAGTTTTAGTTTTGTTCTCCTTTTTAAGATGTTCAACATGCATATATATCAATATGTAAATATGTATAAAAAATAAAAATAAAAAAATAATTTTATTTTGTCAAATAAGGCAATCTCATACTGTGTAGCAACCTATACCTTATATGCCATTATCCTAAAACCTTTGCAAATCATCTTAATGTTTAGCAGGGGTTACTTTACAACATATTGGAAAGAATGTGAGGATTTTTTGAGATTGCACATTGAAACTGTTCACTAAGGGTCTCATTAATTTTTAGTATGTTTTAGATTTGGCCTCGAAAATGAAATTGTCAAGTGTAAAGATATAGAGTTTGTGTGACGGAGAGAAATCTTAGGAAAAGAGGTTAATCTTTAACCATGGAGCCTTGAAGTACAAAGGAAATTAGAATTTATAATCATCTAAATCTTGGGACATTAAAGTGACAGTAGACTGAGATATAAAGAGTTGAAGACATGGAACCGAATATTTGTAGTGTGATATATGGTCTGTTAGGATGGGTGATAAGGTTGTCACTGGTGCCTGCAGGTGCATTTTGATGCATTTGGTTGGTTGGATACAATGGCTATTTCTCCATTGCCCTTGGGAAATTTTGAACAGAAAGCAAGGGAGATTTGGACTTCATGAAGCTATTGAAACATTAGCTGACTGATGTGACAGGATGCAGTTGTACCTAGGAGGATTATATGGCAGCTTAAAATAAGTAGCCATGCTTGGCAGGAATCATCGAAAGTGAATGCATTCTAATTTAGTATCTATATGTCAATGTTGAAATATACAGCTGAATAGGTCCTGTTTTTATCATTGCCAGAGTATTTAACAAATTGTTTTAACTTTTTTTGAGCCTTATCTATGGATTATGGATAAAAAAAAATGTCAACATTTTCTCCGTGCAAGTGGTTATTAATGATTTAAGACTGTGGCTTAGCAAAATGCTGCTCTCAGGTTATGCTTTGGTTTTACAGGTTGAGTAAGCATACTGCCTGATTTATACACAAGAATTGTCGCTACAGGAGTTTGTTGCAGTTAAATTGGGAAGAAATTCTGTTAATGTTTGTTAATTGCTAATTAGTGTCTCTTAAATATGTACAGATGGCTGATATAGTCTAAATTACCATGCAAGTTTAAAATAACAGCATTTTAGAGTATAAGACATCTCTGCCCTAAATCTTAGACTGGGAAAGATGGTAGCAGAACTGGATATAATCCAAAAGATTGAAGTTTAGAGAGGCTCATATTGTTTGAGATAAGTGCTCCCAGTACTCAGCATGCAAGGGTTAAGATTCAGTTTTTATAGAACCTGTCCTTTGATTAGTTGTATTGGACACTGCAGAAGAATAACGTTTAACCTCATAAACCTTGGTCCTGTGCATGTGAATATTAAGATATTTGAATGTGAAAAGCGTGTTCTGTAGTTACTATATTATCTGTATTATTGTAATTACTTGAGTAAACCGCATGTTTCCCTCACGTTCAAATTGTATATTTGAGATAGATGATACTTTCTTAATTTTTTCATTAAAGTTAGACTAAAGTTGTTCATTGTTTTATGGCAGGCCTCATCCCTTTACTGGTCTGGAAAACCAAGGTGCTTGTATATCACTTGCACACTGTGGTGTAAGTGATATTGCTGTAGCTTCTTATCGGCCATTTGCAGCTTCACAGGTTGGGTTTTCAGCATGCGGTTCACCATCAACTGAGGGCACCATTTGCTCTCAGTTCATATCACCTGAAGGCATTGCTGATCCTTCCTACTTGTCAAGAGCTCCAAGAATGGGTTCCCATTTTGTTCTCACGAAGAATAGTAGGAATTCACAGCTTGCAGACAGGATGGCAGATCAAGAGTTTTCTGCTTCAGGTAATCATAACAATGGTATTGGTATTGAATGGAACTTTAACCAGGAGAAGGTCTTGCATGGAGCAGTTAGTGCAGTGGGAATGCCAAAATCCACAATTGTGACTTTAGAAACAGGACCAGTTAGCAGGCAACCACTGTTTGCATACGGAGATGAGATTAACAGAGCAGTGTCACTTTGGGATGTGCAGTCTTTATCTAGTATATGTTGCCTAGAGTCCCATGAAACTCCTATCATAGATGTGAAGCATGTAAAGATAGGAGGGCAAGACATACTTGGTTGTGTGAGTGACAAAAGATTACAAATTTATGCCCATTTGAAGTAAACGTATGGGTTTTTTCTGCTTGGTATGTTTTGGTAAGATCATGGGAAACCTTTATAGCAGATTAAACCTTAGGTCACACATTTATATGAATGTAACCTATTTTTTGAATGTAACCTATTTTTGTTACACAACCTCGTCATGTCTTCTGGGGTTATGGGCTATCATATTTTGCCAAAAAAAATATGTGGGTTTTTTCTGCTTCGTATATTCTGGTGAGACCATGGGCAACCTTAATAGGGGATTAAACCTTAGGTCACACATTTTATATAAATGTACCCCATTTTTGTTACGCAACCTTGTCATGTCTTCTGTGGCTATGGGCTACCATATTTTGCCAAAAAGAATATACTCAAAGTTGCCCTGGATTTTATTACTGATCATTTAATGTAATTGTTTTAAAGTTATTTATAGTTAATATTCTTTTACAATTATTATATGTAGAAAGATTTTAAGGATGTATCTTCTTGGACTAAACATTGATTGAGTTTTAGATCTCACAAAAATGTAAGTAATTAAATCACATTTTAAAATTATGCAACTAATAGTTAGCACTGTTAATTTGTAATGGTTTGAAGAATTGTAAATCAGTCAATGAGGCCTTGGTTCAATGGTTGGGCATATGGATGATGTAACCCACATCAAGGTTCAAATTTTGGCGGGTAACCCTTTCAAAATCCAACTTAAAAAAAAGGAAAATCAATTATATATATATATATATATATATATATATATATATATATATAAAAGGATGACTTACCTAAAGCTTTAACTGGAACATACTTATTATATAAAAAGCTTTGAACAAAAAGAGGTTTCTATAGACACCTTCAATAATGGTGTTTATATTTGTATTTATATATAGACAGACATAACATAAAATGAATTACTTGAACTCTCTTGCATTGGCAGTTTGAACACAATCTTTGCATTTTTAGGGAAAATGAATATATATAGGGTAAATCAGGGTTTTAGGTTGGATTCCCAAATAAACTGCTAGAGTTGATCAGTGCAGCATTTATGAAGGTAGATATCCTTTCTAATCTTGTAAGGAATGTTTGAAGGCACACACTTGCATTGGGGTGAAATGAATAATTGGAATTCAAAGATATGTAGAATTTTTTTAATCTGGTTAAAAAAGTAAGCACAATATATGTCAAAGGCAAGCAGCCATATAAAATTAGATCTTATAAATTATTATTTTTAATGGGTTATATGGGGTTAAAACGAGTCTTATTTGTATATAACATCAATGACCACATAGTGGTATTATAACAACTTGGCAATTATGTTTTATATCGCTTGACAGATTTTGAACTTCGATCTCCTCCTTGAAAGTTGAGGAATTTAATTGGGTGAGTTAATGGGATTTGATTAGATTTTATATATTATTATTATTAGCATGAGTTGAGATCCACTTCAATACTATGGTTATATTAATCCACAAATGTTTTGTTGTATTTATTTTGTCATGTTTCAAAAAACAATATAAGTTAATACATTAGCCCTTGTAGATGATAAACTTATTAATTTGTATAAGCTGCTACAAGAAGTTATCAACAATGAGGTGGTACAGGCTTGTTGGGAGCAGCCCTTGTGGTTTGAACCTTGCACTTGGCAGTTACTAAAAGTGTGGATGTAACAACTCCCCTATGTACCCCCCCAAAAAATGTTACAATAAAGTCTTTTGTCTTGGATGTTGGCATGGAAGACAATTTAATATCACATGGATGTCATCCTCAACTTTTCATTGTATGTTAAACATAGGTATTATTTTTTATTAATGTTCTAACTGCAAGATGATAAGAGCTTGGTTTAAAGTGTTTGATAATATATATTTTTTGTATTCAAAATTGTTTTTAAGTTTTTTTAGGTGACTATTGGATTTGTCTCACATTTGTAATGTCCTTTTCTAATTTAAATCTTGTCAAAGAATATTTATTCTTATTTTTTCATATGAAGTCTCTAATTTTAGATTAAGCCCTTTTATAAATCACTTTTATCAAATTTTCATTTTTAATCTTATTATATATGTCTTACTATCAACTTTTCTCCTGAGTTGCAAACTTAGTCTCCTTCCAATGGTAACATTTTGGTTATGCTAATATTATATAGAGTTTGAATCATTAATTCTAGTTACGTCGAGAGGCGTTCCTACAATGGCAGACAGGGGGGGTGGGAGGCAAAGAGGTCATACATGTCACGTCGTAAACAATTTTTTTTATTTATTAAAAAAGCCGACATTAACAAAAACATTTAAAATATTTAAACTAAAACAACCGACTAACCAATTATTGCAAATATTTAAACTCGCTTAGATATAAAGGATATATATCTAAAAACGTTGAGAGTTATCAATCCCGAGGCGTTGGAGATCACACCCCCAAGAAATAAGATAGGTGCCTCGAGATTGATAACTCTTGGCGATTTTAGATATATATCCTTTATATCTAAGCTAGTTTTAGAAGAAAGAGTTTTTGGACTCTGTAATATTGATTTGGTATTATATAATTTTTTTTTGATTGATAAAAGGGGTTTTGAAATGGTCTCGAAACCTTGTAACATAAAGAGCATAGATTTAAAACAAAAGTTTGCATAGGTAATCACACTCAGAAAAGATGGGATCACCCTAGCACATCCAACATAAAAAAAGAGAGGAATCAGGCAGAAGAGAAATAGAACCAGGAGAAACAACAAACAACTTTCTAGACAATCTTATTTGAGCTTGCATCGCCTTAGATTTTTCATCAAGGAAAAGAGCAGCTCACAATTCGAGTCTTCTTTTGCAATGTCACCACCAACATTATCAAGACTAGGGGCCAAGGTAGAAACAGTTGGGGTTTCAGATTAGGCTTTCTCCTTGTCAAATTGGGCTTTATACAACGCCATCTCTTTGTCCTAGGTCTTCATTTGGGCCTTCTCATTGTCACGGGGCTTTTCTTTTTCGATCAGAGGCTAGGCTTCCTCTTGGTCCTTCTGGGAAATCCGCCCCCTCTTCTGGGCTATGTTGTTAAAGGGTTGAACTTCCCCCTAGGACATTATTTTGCTAGTTGAATTAACAACACCTGTAGTCGCTTCAGGGGAACGTGAGCACTCTTTACGTTGCCTCGAATCAAGTAGGGGGTCAAGGGACGCTGAGAACAGAGTATCGACTTGATTTCATACTCGATAGATTGCATTCTACTACCAAAATCTGAAAGAAGTTCAATAGAAGATGGTAGTTTTGAGTCAAGGTTGACATTTATGCACATTCTTGCATAAACCATTTGGGACTTGGCTTTAGTTGCAGGATCAAAGGCTACAATATCTTTGATAGCCCTAGCGATACCACGAAGAACATCCTCATGCCAGAACTGAATCGACAATCCAGGAAGTTTGAATTGACAATCCAGGAAGTCTAACCCAAATCGGGGCGGAGTTGATGCGAAGAACCAGGGACCACCCAAAAGGATTCGCCTTGAATCTTCCACATTGTTTAGCTTGATGAAGAAAAATCCTCTAGGAAGGGCTACAAGTTCCATATGCCCACAAGGCTTCCATTTAGCGAAAGCCCACTTTTTGATAAAATCAATGTTGGGGAATTAATCTTCCTGAGAAACTACCAAGGAATTAATATCAGAAGAGACTCTTAGTTTACTTTGGTTGGGAAGCAAATCAAAGGAGACACCTCCAAGAGGGTTTGAAAGGGAACAAACTTTGTTGGTGAAAGACGGATGAAGGGGAGGGTCAGGAGGACTCACCCCAAAGCCCTTGCGATGCATTGCAACAACCAGCCCCTTAGTAGACCCAAAGCCATCCAACCCTAGTAGTTGGCCATTAGCGTCGTCAAGTTCAGATCTGTTAGCACAACCCTCACCGAAGATCCCATTTGGACCGGATCTATCAATCAAAAGCTCAAGGGTTTCAATAGACTCCAACCCTAGCAGTTGACCATGCAAACTTTTTCAACGAGGAGAGGTTTAGGAGGATCCACCCCAATGCCCTCGTGAGGCAATGCGACAACAAAACCGTCAACAGACCCAGAGCCATACAACCCTAGCGGTTGACCATCAACGCTGCTAGGTCCAGATCTGTTAGCACAACCTTCGCAGGAGATTTCACTTGGACCAAATCCATCAATTATAAATTCAGGGGTTTCAACCCTCGGAGGGATTGGATGAGCAAACTCAGGGGTCGAGATATCAAGGGAGGAGGAGGTATTGTATTCGGACAACATTTTTTCCAACTTCTCCAGCCAACCCTCCACGAGGACGATCGACGTCAACCTGCCAAGAACGTCTCTTCTACCCGGGAATCTGAATCTTCCTTGCCCATGCGAAGCACCATGCCCTCTTCCTCTCTCGCTTGTGAGCATGGTTTCTAAAACCTTTTAATTACTTTATTGGTACTATATAATTTAACCATATATCGAGATCAAACAATAAAGTCATGGCCCTAATAGCCAATTGGTGTTGTGGACCTTAGATCCACTTTGGAAGTCGTTAAGTAGTTTTTCTATGTTCCAATTGATTTACCTTGGGATTTGGATAGAGACGTGTCCTGACGTCCTAAAAAGGTGTTTTGATGTTTTGAAAATGCATCTTGCCTTTAGGGATTTAAATTTGGATTGCACTCTTATCTTCTAAAGTGTATACACTAAGAAATCCTATAGACATTTATGATAATATGATTTTAATATAAAAAGTGTTTGTTTCAATTAAAGATTTATTCATATTTACAAGTACTAAGAAAAGTAATCAATGGTATTTATTATTATGGTGAGAGGAATATAAGATGAAGTTGATTTCTATTTACAGTGATTCAATTCACCATTTATCCATAAAAATTACAACTAACAAAAAAGAAGCAATTGATAATATTTTTTTTGAGAGTAAATACTTCTTATACACATCCATCATGGGGATTGAACCCGGGTCACATCACCGATAATGCAATTGATGATATTTATCATTATGGTTGAAAGGCTTTAAATTATGATATTGGATTTTATTTTCTTTTAACTTGAGTTTGGTGTTTTTTATAGAAATATTTGATATTATTTAAACATAATTTTAAAGGTTTTTTTTTGGTTTTTCAAAGGTTTGGTATGCATGTTTTTTTATTATTTGAAAATCATTACCATTTTATTTCTATATTATTTTCAATTGAACATGGAACATTAGACTAATTGATGGATTGCTTTAAAAATTTAAGTTTCATTCATTGTCAGTGGTATGTCATTGGACTCTCATTCAGGATACCCAAGTTTGAATCATGGGGAGAGAGGCCCCTAGTGTAATTTGCATTAAAAACAATTCAATAGTGAAATATTAAAAAATAATAATATAAAAAGACTAAGATTTTTTCTTAATTAAAAGTTGATAAATGAATATTACATTAAGCTTTTAAAAACCACAAAAGAAGGAACTCAAGTTTGCTTAAAATTAACTTGGTTATTATTATAAATAAAAGAAAGGACTAAGTAAAAGGAAATACCATCCATAATTAGATCATTTCATGATTTTTTCAAGGGTTGACTTTCTATGAAGATCATAACAAAAAATAAGTATTATATTGATACTTATTTTATTCGAATTCTTGTTAATGATGATATTTAAAGAAGTAAATTTTTAGTATATGGTTATGTTATAGTACAATTATATGGTGGTTATTATAAATAAAAGAAAGGACTAAGTAAAAGAAAATACCAACTATTCATCATTAGATCATTTTATGAAATTTTTAAGGGTTGGGTTTTTATGAATCCTAACACTTACAAGAATTACCCTAAAAAAAATTAAGTATTATGTTGGTACTTTAAATTTATTTTATTTGAATTCTTGTTAATGATGATACTTAAAAAAGTAAAGGAATACATGTGCATTCTATTAACAGTGACATGAGGTTTGTGGTTGACAAGAAATCCTATGTTGTTTGGGAGAAAAGAAATTCTATTTATACATGTTCAAGCGCAAATCAAATATACTTATGAAGATATAAAACAAGTTCAAAAATTAAAGACTACAAGGTAAGTTTATAGTCTAACTATGGATGTTACAAAGTCTTGGGCTTTTTTTATATGAAGGTTGTCAAGAAAGTCTAGGTAGATGTGGGGTAGGAGTGTTGTATCAGGATGCAAATCACAAATACACTTTCAAAGTAGGTCTTCGTGAAGGCAGAGCAGAAGCTTTGATATTTATGTTAAGAATGACAATGGAACAAAGAATAACATAACTCCAAGTTTATTGTGACTCAAAATTGGTGGTGGATTGGGCTTCGGATCAATGAGGATGCAAAATTTGATACTTAGGCCTTATTATGAGCAGGTGAAATTGCTAGAAGCATAATTTGCAAAGATATTATAATAATATTTATAGAGAATTAAATGAGGAAGTATGTGGTCTATCAAATGTTGCCTTGGATATTCTTGTTGGTATTTGGTTAAAAGTAATGTGGGATTGTGATTCCACCATAATATGCCCTCTTTTGATGCTTGTTTCTATTTGATAGAAGATGTGGTTTAGGAGGCTTTTGTGTGTTCTTTTTGGTATTGATAATTAAGGTCATATCTGTAAGATGACTGATGGCCCTAGGGTTGAAGTATCAAATTGACACTTCTATAAGATATCTGAAGGTTGACATTAGGTTGTTCATAATTTTTATGTATCAGGTCTGATAGTTTTTACAAAAAAAATTGAGATTTTTGAACAACTCTTAACGAGGTTGTTTAGTAAGACCTATATGAGGGTATAAAATACCCATCTCATTGTAATTTATTTTTCCAACTCAAAAATGAAAATTACTTTTTTTTTTTGAGGAAAAAAGAGAGTTTATGGTTATGTTGTAGTGATCTTACAACATAATTAGATGAATAATAAATCGAAACCAAAAGTCAAAGTTCTAAATAAATATCCAACGAATTAAAAAACAATCAACAAAGTAATAGTAAATAAATCATATGGAATAAAATATCCAACAAATAATATGGCATATATTCACATAATAAGTGAGGGAAGTATAATAAAATTCATAGAAAAATTTGGTAAATCCAATTTCTATTTTGTGTATACACTTTGGAAGCTTGAGGTAAGAGGATGATCATTAGGATCTAGGTGTGTAGAACATTAAGAATTTGATCCAAAGTGATTATGTGCATAAAGAAGTAAATTATGTAAAATAAGGTTTAGATTTTAATTTCTATACTATAGTATCTTTAAATAATTGATTTCTCATTCTTTAAAGCCTCTTTTGTCTTGTACAATAATATTTTAATATTTATTAATATGATATTTAAAGCTATAAAATCAAGTGGCATTAGCTCAATCGGTTAGATTCCTCAATATTTGAGGAGACCAAAGTTCAAATCTTGCCAAGTGATATATGGATAATATCCAAGCTTTGTTGTAATACCACTATGTGGTGATGATGTAATACGAGTGGGACCCATTTCAATCCCATATAATCAATTGAAAAAATATATATTTAAAGCTATAAAGTGAATGACAATAATTTATTTATTAATTTGTTGGATTGAAATTTTATATCTATTACTATAATTAAAAAGTGTAAGAGAGTCAATTAAAACATAATAGTAAATACTTCTAGAGAATATAAATTATCTGCAACTATGACTATACAAGCACTAAATAAAATAGACCATTGAAATGTACTTGTAATAGAGTGATTCTTTGTTATGGTGTATAACTATTGACAAAGGAAAGAGAGATGTCTTTGTCCACTTTTTTTCTTGGCCTTAAATTTCGTTTTGGGCCTTTACACATGCATCCAAATGAAAAACATATTCTCTTTTCACATTTCAACTTCTAAGTTGTTTTATAATGACAATACTAAATTTAATGTTCATGAAAATTTCATGCTAGATGAAAGCTCACATTTTAAATATATATATATATATATATATATATATATATATATATATATATAATTGCACTTTTACCACTCTTCCCATAGTAGACATCCAACCATTATTCACTTATCATCATAATCAAACAAACACAAGAATTTAATGAAGCTTCGTATATTACCAACACCAAATGACATGCACCTTCTTCTCCAATTAAAGGCTCTAAAGTATTGTTTGCATGACCATATTTCGCCATTGTGGATGTTATGATTTGTATTATGCGCTCATTGTATTTCTACCTAAGCAAATATTTAATCACCTCAAATAAAATATTCCACTATTGGAGTCAACTAGAAATTTTTTTCTTTAGTTACAATTCAATTGTGCATATGTTGTACCTTGCCCTTACCTTGCTTTGTGTTTTATGCCAACTCTTAACATGACTAGTCTTCAATGTATGCACCACTAAAAGGCCCACATTTTTCAAAGCTCAATAGCATCAATATTAAAGGAGGAAAAAAAGCAAGGAAATTAAGGAATCCATAAAACAACACAATATTTTAAGCTTTACATTAGTCTTCTATGTCCATAGGCATAGAATCTAACCTACTCTAATATGATGCTATATTAAAAGATATAAGAAATGAATAAAATAAAATTAAGAATTAACCAATAAATATATAAAACCAATTGCAAAAAAATGTATCTTTCAATTTTGGAATAAAAATTATATGCATTTGTCCATAAATATATCATAATAAGATGATTCTCGATTATAGAAAGTGATTGCTTAAAAATAGTGACATGTCTCAATTTGCTCAATTTCATTTATCTAGAATTCCATTAATATAGACAAATAAAACATTTGACCTTTCACCTTTTACATATATATTAGAATAAAACATAAGTTGAGTCTTCAACTTCTAGCTTCAAAGTGACTTTGTAATGAAAATTTCAAAAATACGTGAAAGCTTATAATTGTTGGATATACAACCTTTTTTTTATTTGGTTATATGAGACTCAAATGAGCTTAAGTGATATTATGTCATAAATGTATTATCATAATATTTAAACAAACCACATTATAGTATTACAACAACTTTTTTGATAATTATGTAAGTTGGAACCTATGTTGAAAGTTGACATATTTGGAAAATCTCATCACTCCACTACTTGTCTTGGAACCCTTGGATTTGGATGCATGACTTTCTTCTAGCACAGAAAATAATTTAAGGTTCATATAAATACAATGTTAGTTATCATTACATGAGGCAACTAAAATGAGAATTGGAAGGGAAAATTAATTGTAATGATTGTGTTCATGTGTCAATAACATAAGCTTTTAGCCAACATATTATTGTATGTTACTTTTAATTATGCATGTATCACTTGGCAAGGTTTGAACCAAGATCTCTTGGAAAATTGAGATAATACCATTTGATAAAAATGTTAAGGTTCACCCATGGGATTTGAAACTTGACTAATGGTGTGAAACTCTTTAGTCCCCACCAATTGTTCCAAAGCCCATGGGCTTCTAAACCTATTATATTGTTATTAAATAAATTCATATTTACAAAAGAAACTACATCCACTCATTTTGTAATTTAACATTTGTAGAATTATCTAGAGCAAAGAAGACAACAAAATGAATTTTCTCGTTCAATTTTGCATGATTCTTGGAAAGGAGAGCAAACAACAACACTTAGGGAGGAGCAAGAATTGAAGTTATGCAAAAAACAACACTTAGGGAGGAGCAAGAATTGAAGTTATGCAAAAAACATCTTTTCAAATGAATTAATTTTCATTAAATTTATTCATTCATAAAAGTTAATTATATGCATAATTTTTTTATTATTTACCAATTTTTTTTTATTTGGTTAGTGTGAGAAACCTTTACGATCAATGCACAGGGCTGAACAATCTTCTTCCAACCATGATCCCTCACAAAGCCGAGAGCTATGCTTATCAATAGGGAATTTAAAACATAACCACCACACACCCACCTCCTCACACACTCGCCCATGCTGCGGTTTGAACCTTGGACCTCCCGAAGAAAAGCCAAAGCCCAAACCGTTGCGCTGTCCCCCTGGGACACTTACCAATATTTTTCAAACATTGTTTAAACAAAATTCTTCAAATTTTTTTTTCTTAATTGGAATGCTTAGAGGATATCACTTGGATTGTAAAATTTGAGAGAGAAAATTTTTTAGAGATGGTTTTTTAATCAATTTTTAAAAATTGAAAAGATATTCTAACGAGGGAAACAACAATATGTTTAAAAACATTTTTGGCCTATTGGTACTGCAATCCCTAGCTATAGTATTTGTAATGACTAGTCTCTACCTTGGGTAATTCACAATTTTGGAAAGTTACAAAATAGTGAAATTAGTTGACTAATGCATTTTAAAACCCCTCAAATTTTGTGAAGTCTAGGATCAAATTGCTTCATGAAGATTGATTTGTTCCATAAGCAATTCACTACCAAAGAAAAATGATTGACTTGTAGGAGTGAAGCACTAGGAAAATATTGGCAAAGCATATCCAAAATGGAGCAATTCACTTACCTCCTAGAGTGAATCACTTGTAAACCATTAGAAGGGTAAACATACAAGCATGAATCCTAAGGAAGATATTTGGAAAGAAATATTCTGGCATGTAGTGATACCATAACTCATTTTCAAAGACTTCTAAGCCCTTTAGAGACATAACTTGAGGCAAGTAATATTTGGAGGTGCATCATTTTGTTAGATATGCCTCAAATATTTACTTTTACTAGGAATAATAGTTTCTCACTTAGGTAACTATTGGTCCAAAATTTGCCTATGGTTAGTTATTGCGCCCGAGACATGACCAACATTGAATGAATGGTCAAATTATGAGGCTTAACCGGTTCAATCTCCAGAGAAGGCTGGTTCCTTTAGAAAGTTCTAAATAGTTAAAAAGTAACTCAGAGGAAGAAGAGAGTGCTTGAAAGAGATGTAAATATAGTTGTGGCTAGAACTTGATATGGTGCAGATTAAGCAACAACAAGAAGTGGAAAAAAAACCATGGAAGGGAACAAATACTACAGCCTCCTAACAGACCAACCAGTCATTTACCATACACATAACATGTCTAATCACTATTTAGATTTTATAGATTAGTAGTTCCATAAACTAATAAACAAACATCAACACGAATCTAGAAATCAGAATTAATATCATGCACATTTACTTAGCCATATTAGAAAGATTCATCCATTCATACATACTTGTTCTGTAAGATATTTGAACCAGAGGTTAAACATAGATCTTTATTGCATTGCTCCTTCCAAAATTTTTAACCCATACAACTTGTAAATGCCTAAGAGCTTACCACTGAACAAGAGGTCGATACTCTTATTTATAACCCTTTTAATTCACATATATAAAATATCTCATATTAAAAACTATTACAACAAATTGTCAGGTGGCTAAACTGATAAGACATACATTGTGCAGTAGTGTTAATCCTAAAAAAAATAGGATGTGCATTAGATATTGAGTCGTTGATTAGAGCGATTCATGTGTGCCACGAAGTGATGGGTAAAAGTTGAAATCGCGACCGCTCCTTATTCTTAAACCTGCTTGGTATCCCTCGATCTGTAACAACTATAACATATGGTATCCTAGCCAAAGATTTGATTTGCTTTGGAGTATGATGGTCGTAACCTGATGTTTAGTCATGATTATGTGATACTTTCTTGTACTTGAGCTTTCTTATCTTTATCCCTGGTAGATTATTGTCTTGTCACGGTTTCATGACACTTTCTTGCACTTGAGCTTTCTTGCCTTTATCCTTGGTGGATTTCCATCTTATCACGGTTTCATGATACTTTCTTGCACTTGAGCTTTCTTGCCTTTATCCTTGATGGATTTTCACCTTATCGTGGTTTTGCGACACTTTCTTGCACTTGAGCTTTCTTGCCTTTATCCTTGGCGGATTCCCGTATTGTCACAGTTCCATGACACTTTCTTGCACTTGAGATTTCTTGTATTTATCCTTGGTAGATTCACCTCTTGTCACAGTTTTGCGACACTTTCTTGCACTTGAGATTTCTTACCTTTATCCTTGGTATATTTCCATCTTATCGCGGTCCCATGACACTTTCTTGCACTTGAGCTTTCTTACCTTTATCCCTGGTAGATTCCTGTCTTGTCACAGTCTGGAGACACTTTCTTGCACTTGAGATTTATTTTGGTCATAGTTTACTAAAAGGAAAACTAAGTGGGTAAGGAGAACACAAAAATAACCCACATTTTTGTGACTCACAAGGGGACCTTTGCTTGCAAAGTATGTTGAATCCATATAGTCTTACTTAGGCCAGCACTTTCTAAAATCATTGACAACTCAATTACCAAAATAGGATAAAAAGGTAAGTTGAGCGAAGAGGGAGCTACTATCGGGTAAATAGGATGTCTATTCTTTTCAAAATATCGATGAAGGAGAAAGAAAGGATATACAGAGAGGCAAGCGAGGAGCTCGAAATAACGTATGAAAATTCACAAAAAGGATTTATAGAGGAGGAATACCAAATACAACTTGATATTATTACCCAAAATGATGGAGGATGGTGATAAAATACTATTTATTAAGTGTGAGGCTCCATCAAAATAAATGAGGATACCAAAAAACAAAAAGGATGGAGAATTTGCATAGGTGAGAGACAAAAAAAAAAATTATAATACCAAAGACAAGGAAATGAAGAACAAAAATTATGGGAATTGGAGGTACACAAAATAGGAAAGCCTCCAGTAACCACATATCCTTATAAATATATAATGTTGTTCTGACACGTCTTTCCAAAAAGAACCTACCTCTATAAATATATTCCATTGGTGTGGAGATTCCTTCTGAGTAGATAGATTGCCATGAAGTAGAACATGGTGGCAATCATCTATATTTTCTTCATCTCTTTACTTGTCTGAAATAAATTATCCAAAACTTCCTCCATTGCTTACACTTCTTTCTGTAACCTCCCATCTGCATGGTCAGACTAATTTCAATTACTGAAGCTTCATCCTTCTGATTCTTTAGACTATTTTTCTTTATATAGGATCGAGCTAGGAAGGGCATCCGATCAATGAATGATTATGAAGACATGCCTCAAAATTTTTGAGCAATATTCTACACATTTAAAAGGTATTCCCATGTTAGTTGACCTATTTTCCTGCGTGGCTTCACTCACTTTAGGATTTCTCCACACGCTCCTTCCATTCTAGTATGATATCACCTTATATGATGTGTGACTTCATATTTTGCTTGCACCTACTTTGGTGGATTTACCCTTATTGTGTTGCACTCTCAAGAGCTCTAAGTATCATTTCAAAAGTTGCCTGCCTTCATCCATTAGGTTACAGAGTCTAGTGAAGATCAACAAACAAGAAATAAACCATGCACAAGTGTTTTTCCTTTTATCATGTCATAAACAAAAAAATTTCCTTACTTTATCCAAAGAAGAGGATACAAAAGAAAAATATCCACTTTAAAATTTCAAAATTTTCCCTCTAATACCCTTTTTTCCCCCTTTCCCTCCTAAAACAATGCATTTGAAATTTGAATTTCGGAGGCAAACTTGCCAGGGTCATAACTTCGCGCTCGTTGCTCCGATTGACTTGCACGAGATATTTTCAAAAAGGGCACAAGACGAACTAAGTGGGGAAACCTAAGATCTATGCGCTAAGGCTTGCGACTAACTAAAAATTCTCAAATTCGGCCTCTAAAGCCTTCAAAATTCACCTACAAGTTTTACTAGTTTTACAAAAAAAAAAAAAAAATTACAATTTTTTTTTTTTGGGTGATGCAAGATCACACTTACACTATTGGATGCTCCTACATCAGACACCCAGGGTAAATTGAGAAGTGACCTTCACTTATCTGCTGTTGGAGGAAAACCTAGGCGGTCAACTTCTGTCTTCGACAACCAAGTTGAATCTTCCATAAGCCTGCCCTTCCACTTAACCAAATATTCTTCATACTGCCTGTTTCTGGTAATTTTGACGATGCGGGTATCTAGGATCTCTTCTATCTCTTCCGTCTCTGGAGTAGATTTTGGAAGATTCCATAAATTTTCTACTGGTCCCTCACCATTATCTCCTTTATGGGATTCTACCAAATCTGAAATGTTAAAAACAGGTGATATGTTAAGCCCACTTTGCAATTCCACTTCATATGCATTGCATAAATCCCATTTTTCTATGATTCTGCATGGTCCAAACTTCTTCATTTTTAGCTTGTTATAGGTCTTAGCAGGAAACCTTTCTTTTCTCAGATGGACCATAACTTTATCTCCCACTTCAAATTCCTTAAACCGTCGCTTCTGGTCTGCCCTTGTCTTGTATTGAGTATTCATATTAGTAATATGCTTCTTCACTTCTTTAAGCAAGCTCTTCAGGTGCTCTGCAAAGTCCTCAACCTCAACACCGCTCTTTTCCCCTCTGTCCATCTTTCTCAACTCAGAAGCATTCATTGGGCTGCTCCCATACACAATCTGGAATGGGGATTTATTAGTACTCCTGTTGACATAATTATTGTATGCAAATTCTGCCTATGGCAAAACCAAGTCCCACCTCTTGGGCTTTGAAGAACACAAGCTTATATTGAGAGGGGGGGAACAGTATAAGACCACTTTTTACTTTTTCTTCCAATTCAATATTATGTTGTGTAAAGATAGCAGTATCAATAGAAGTAATCAAAGCAATGCACAAAAACCATACACAATAGAGACACCACAATTTATGTGGTTCACCCAATGTGGGCTACTCCACGGAGAAAATATTTTACTAAAACTTTCTCAATCAATCTCTTTGGGAATCACTCCCAATTACAATGTTTATGGATCTCTGTCCAAAGGAGATGCTGATCCCCTAATCTCAAGTTCATGGATCTCTTCCATAGGAGAACTCTTTCCCCTTCTGCTCTGGCTATGTGATCTTCTAGAAGACTCTGTCTCTCTGCTGCACTGACTGGTGGACCTCTCTCCACTTGAAGACTCCTCACTCAGATTTATCTTCAACTGTGGTTCCTGTTGGATCTCTATCCACTGAGACTCTATCCTCTATACTCTATCACCTCCAAAGCTCTATCAATAGGCTCACTAAGAACCTACTCAATAGGCTCACACATAACATGCTTAACAAGCTCACACAGAACTTGTCAAATAGGCAAGCTCACCAAGAACTTGCCCAACCAAGCTTCACCAGAGACCAACTACTCTAGCAAGCTCACCAAGAACTTGCCCAAATCTGCTCTAGCAAGCTCACCAAGAACTTGCCCAAATATGATCCAACAAGCTCACTAAGAACTTGTCCAAACACTTATCCTCAAATATGTCCACATACACTATCCTCAAATCTATCCCAAAGGCCTTCTCAAAGGCTCAATCAATCATGCTCAAGTAGTACTCAAATCCGATGAACTCAACAATGAATGGCACCATCTCAACTCAAATTAACTTCATAGAAGCATAAAGAGAATTGTTAGAGACTCAATATGTTCTAATCTCACTCTCAACCCAAATCAATCTCAACTCAACTCATAGAAGCATAAAGAGAATTGTTAGAGACTCAATATGTTCTAATCTCACTCTCAACCCAAATCAACCTCAACTCAACTCAAGTCTTATAGAACCATAAAGAGAATTGTTAGAGACTCAATATGTTCTAACCTTAATCTCAACTCAACATAGAATGATGGAATAGTTTGTTTCATAGAACTTGAACAATCACTTCACACATCACTTGACTAGGCTCAATCAACTCAACTCAACCAATCATCACAAGGGACAACTCTCTCTCACACAACCCTAGTCCAAGTATGTATCAACCAACTCAAATGTTTCCAACAATGCTCAACCACAAATCTCACATAACAATGATACTCATGTTATTTTCTAACTCAAGTTCTTTCACAACCAATGGGCTTCAACAACTATGCTTATAAAACAAGGTTTAAACACAACTCTCAATTCAGAAAACCTTGAAGCATTCAACCAACCACTTTCGAAAAGGAAACCACAAACAATCCTTTTCCCTCCAATGATATTTCAGAAATCAACCACCATAAACAATCAATAGGAGAATGTGCCCATACCTTTTATGAAGATGAAAAAACCTCTTTGTAAATCTGCCACAATCACAAAATTCTTTTGCCAATCTTCACAAGGGTTAGTAGATCACAAAATAATCAACATTACTCCACTTTTCAATAATCATCACCAAGGCCTTTAATTGCACAACTTCCTTATCTCTCCTAAAACCACTTGTACCATAAAATAAAATAAATCAAAACATTGCATAACCTTTTCACTCCCAAAACCACTTATACCATAAAATAAAATAAATCACAATATTGCATACCTTGTCACCTCATGAAAGAATTAATCCTCTTGAAAAAGAACAAGGCAAACTTCACTTTTGGAACCCCTTTGCAAAATCAGAAATATCTCTTTACACACACCTTATTTCTCCTTCTAAATAAGTTAGTCAAATAGCCCTCGAAATAAGCTTTCCGACGATATATAATATGCCCCCTTTTCGAAATAAATTGAAACCTTTATATATATATATATATATATGCCAACCTCCATTAATTGCACATAGGTCGGCCCTCCATTAATTTAAACTTAAACTTTAAACTTTAATATCTTCATCACCGGAGGTCCTTTTTCAATGAAACAAAATTCCACCTTGGCTTTTAAGAAAAGCCCTTTCCACATAAGCCCACCATGGTTTTAAATAAAACCTTTTATTTTGCCTGCCTTGGTTTTCATAAAAACCTTGTAAATAGCCATGCTTTCCAAAATATCATAAATGCTTATTTATGAAATATTTTCCAAAACCAAATGTGATCCATGTGACATCAATGACAACATAAAATGCCTCAAATTACCTCAAATTTCCAACAATCTCCCCCTTTGTCATTGATGGCAACACCTCTAATGCAAACACCACAATCACTGCAAAAACCATCTCTGAGAATCAAAGTTGCTCCCCTGACTCAATAATCTCTATGGAGGCTGCTCCCCCTAACTCAATACTCTCTTTGGAGGCTGCTCCCCCTAACTCAATGCTCTCTTTGGAGGCTGCTCCCCCTAACTCAATGCTCTCCCCTTACTCAAATCTCTCCCCCTTTGACATCAATGGCAAAAGGGACACCTATGGGGCTAAAATATATGACTCTTAAGCATAGCCCCCTCACCACCTTATCTCTTGAGGTGATTAATTTTGGGGTGGGAGTACCTTTACTCCCATATTACATTGATTCTTTCCTCTATCAACTTCCTTCCATGTTTTTCTGATATCCTTCTCTTGATGAATTACTTGATCTTCTTGTCTTGAACCTGTTTGACCTTCTTGCCTTGAACCTATTTGGAATTGAGTCCTACACCATCTTGCAATATGCCCAAAGTTATTGCAATTAAAACACTTGATATTGTAGCCTTTGGATGGTGCCCATGTCCTGAATTCTTTCTTGAAATAATTTCCATATCCATTCCTTTCCTGAACCCTGTATTGTGAAGCTCTGTTTTCATGACCATTATTACCATGACTTCTGAATTGTGTAGCTCTAAAACCAAAACCATGTTGCTCATTTCCTTTGCACTGAAAAGCTTTATGACCAATCCTATTACATGAGAAGCAATGTCCCTGAAAACCATACCTTCTTCCTTTGAAGTTTCTTCTAGCAAAATCAAACTTCTTTGATCCATGGATCCTTTCTTGACCATTATCCTTATGATCATCTTCAACTTGTGCATTGCATTCTTGAACCTTATTTGTAGCATCTAAAACCTCTTCCTTAGTTTCTTCCTTGCCTTTCTCTTCAAGAATTTCTTTTCCCTTTGAACTTGATTCACCTATCTCAAAACAAGAACCAAACTGAATATTTGGAGCCATAGGAACTTTGGAACTTTCCTCACAAATCTTAGGTGCTTCTTTGCTTTCATATTTTAGAACTTCCTTTCCTTTTGAGTGTGATTCCCCAAACCTGAAATATGAAACCTTTGGTGCTTTGGAATCTCCCTCTTCTTTTTCTTCATTTGTGTTAAGTAGCAAATTGGCACACATCTCTATAGCCTCTGAAATGCAAGTATCCATTTTTGCTGCTTCTTTTTCTTTGAGAACTGGTTCTTCCTTATAGATTTCTGAAATGAAACCTCCTGATACAAATATAGGACCTTGTGTACTTATTTTTGATTTCCCTTCTTCATAACCAAGCCCTGTCTTTATAAATGGATCTCGTTGTAAATCCAAAAAATTATCCAGTGTTTTTGAATTTCTTTGAAATCGTGCTAACTCATTTATGTAGGTCCCCAAAATTTTCTGATCTTCTTCTTCTAACTGATCACATATTTCTTTCCTCTCCTTTAGTTTCTCAGAAATAGTGATGCCAAACTCTTTTGATTCCTGAAGCTCTTTTTCAAAATCTTGAATGTGTTGATTAAGCATCATATTGACTTTTTCATTTTCTTGAACCTTATTTTCAAGCCTCTTGATTTTCTTTTTCAACCTCCTGATTTTCTTTTCTTGTTTTGTGGAATTCTCTTCTTCATCATCACTGCTGCTAGAATTGTCACTAGAACTATTGCTTTCTTCTTCAAATAAACTTTCCTTGTTGCAATTGTTGTAGTATGTGCAATCATCATCTATATGCCCAAAATCTCCGCATATGAAGCATTTTAGTATTCTTAGACCTTTCTTGTACCTATCTGCTTGCTCAATGGCTATGGCAAGCTCTTCATGTCTTTCTTCAATAGATTTATCCTCTTATTTAACTTCAATACCTAGGAATAGATGTTCTTGTTTTTCTTCATTTATTCCAAAGAATGTACATTCTTCTTCATCTGGCTGATATTTATCACTGTAATCTGAATTATCACTTGCTTCTACAATGTAGTAAGATTTCTTTGCCAAATTTACCTTGGAATCTCCTTCATAAGTATTCCTCAACTTGGTCCACATCTCATTAGCTGAAGTACATACCATGACCTTTGCAAAATCTGTCTCACGTAGCCCACTCAAAATACAATTCATTGCTCTTGCATTGATCTCAACCAATTTCTTGGTAGTCTTATCTTCCTCGGGATCACCTTCAACCTTATACTCTTTTTCAACCATCTGCCATACCTCATATCCTTGTGATATCAAGTAGTTCTTCATCCTCATGCTCCAGAAAGCATAATTGTTACCATCAAACAATGGAGCCTTATTTGAAGATAATCCTTTCTGTGAAGCCATCTGTGTTCTTTGTAGAATCTGCCCTCAAGCTGTTAGCCTTTTCGAAGGAACCCGCTCTGATACCAATTGAAGAACACAAGCTTATACTGAGAGGGGGGTGAACAATATAAGACCACTTTTTACTTTTTCTTCCAAATCAATATTATGTTGTGTAAAGATAGCAGTATCAATAGAAGTAATCAAAGCAATGCACAAAAACCATACATAATAGAGACACCACAATTTACGTGGTTCACCCAATGTGGGCTACTCCATGGAGAAAATATTTTACTAAAACTTTCTCAATCAATATCTTTGGGAATCACTCCCAATTACAATGTTTATGGATCTCTATCCAAAGGAGATGTTGATCCCCTAATCTCAAGTTCGTGGATCTCTTCCACAGGAGAACTCTTTCCCCTTCTGCTCTGGCTATGTGATCTTCTAGAAGACTCTGTCTCTCTATTGCACTGACTGGTGGACCTCTCTCCACTTGAAGACTCCTCACTCAGATCTGTCTTCAACTATGCTGGCTGCTGGATCTCTATCCACTGAGACTCTGTCCTCTATACTCTGTCACCTCCAAAGCTCTATCAATAGGCTCACTAAGAACCTACTCAATAGGCTCACACAAAACCTGCTTAACAAGCTCACACAGAACTTGTCCAAATCTACACTAGCAAGCTCACCAAGAACTTGCCCAAATCTCTAGCAAGCTCACCAAGAACTTGCCCAAATATTCTCTAGCAAGCTCACCAAGAACTTGCCCAAATATGCTCTAGCAAGCTCACCAAGAACTTGCCCAAATATGCTCTAGCAAGCTCACCAAGAACTTGCCCAAATATGCTCCAACAAGCTCACTAAGAACTTGTCCAAACACTGTCCTCAAATCTATCCCAACACTATCCTCAAATCTATCCCAAAGGCCTTCTCAAAGGCTCAATCAATCATGCTCAAGTAGTACTCAAAATGAACTCAACAATGAATGGCAATCTCAACTCAAATTAACTTCATAGAAGCATAAAGAGAATTGTTAGAGACTCAATATGTTCTAATCTCACTCTCAACCCAAATCAATCTCAACTCAACTCATAGAAGCATAAAGAGAATTGTTAGAGACTCAATATGTTCTAATCTCACTCTCAACTCAAATCAACCTCAACTCAATTCAAGTCTTATAGAACCATAAAGAGAATTGTTAGAGACTCAATATGTTCTAACCTTAATCTCAACTCAACATAGAATGATGGAATAGTTTGTTTCATAGAACTTGAACAATCACTTCACACATCACTTGACTAGGCTCAATCAACTCAACTCAACCAATCATCACAAGGGACAACTCTTTCTCACACAACCCTAGTCCAAGTATGTATCAACCAACTCAAATGTTTCCAACAATGCTCAACCACAAATCTCACATAACAATGATACTCATGTTCTTTTCTAACTCAAGTTCTTTCACAACCAATGGGCTTCAACAACTATGCTTATAAAACAAGGTTTAGACACAACTCTCAATTCAGAAAACCTTGAAGCATTCAACCAACCACTTTCGAAAAGGAAACCACAAACAATCCTTTTCCCTCCAATGATATTTCAGAAATCAACCACCATAAACAATCAATAGGAGAATGTGCCCATACCTTTTATGAAGATGAAAAAACCTCTTTGTAAATCTGCCACAATCACAAAATTCTTTTGCCAATCTTCACAAGGGTTAGTAGATCACAAAATAATCAACATTACTCCACTTTTCAATAATCATCACCAAGGCCTTTAATTGCACAACTTCCTTATCTCTCCTAAAACCACTTGTACCATAAAATAAAATAAATCAAAACATTGCATAACCTTTTCACTCCCAAAACCACTTATACCATAAAATAAAATAAATCACAATATTGCATACCTTGTCACCTCATGAAAGAATTAATCCTCTTGAAAAAGAACAAGGCAAACTTCACTTTTGGAACCCCTTTGCAAAATCAGAAATATCTCTTTACACACACCTTATTTCTCCTTCTAAATAAGTTAGTCAAATAGCCCTCGAAATAAGCTTTTCGATGATATATAATATGCCCCCTTTTCAAAATAAATTGAAACCTTTACTATATATATATATATATATATATATATATATATATATATGACAACCTCCATTAATTGCACATAGGTAGGCCCTCTATCGGAAACTATACTCTTTGGTAGACCATGAAGTCGTACCACCTCTTTGAAAAACAACCTTGCAACATGAACTGCATCATTAGTTTTCTGGCAGGGAATAAAATGTGCCATCTTTGAGAATCTATCAACCACCATAAATATGGATTCATTCCCCCTATGTGTCCTTGGTAGACCAAGAACAAAATCCATGCTGATGTCCTCCCATGGTCTTTGTGTCACAGGTAATGGCTGATACAATCCAGTGTTCTGTCTCACGCCCTTGGCCATTTGGAATACTCCACAAATTTATACAAATATCTTCACATATTGCTGCAACTGTGGTCAATAGTAATTCTCATTAACAAGTGCAATGATCTTATCCCGACTAAAGTGTCCAGCCAACCCTCCACTGTGCTTCTCCTTGACTAGATTATCCCCCATCGAACCCCTTGGAATGCATAATTGATTTCCTCTGAAAAAAATTCCATCTTGGATTAGAAAATCCAACCATTTTGTCCTATCCAAAGTAACAGGTTCCATGCAAGCCCTCCAAGCCTCTATAAAATATGGATCTTTAGGGTATAAACTCTTAGGTTCATCAAACCCTATGACTTCCACCTTCATTTCTATCAACAAACACTGCCTTCTACTTAAGGCATATACAAATCTATTTTAATTCCCACTCCTATGCTTCAACACAAAGTTATAAATCTATAGAAACTCAACCCATTTCAAATGCCTTTGATTCAATTTCCCTTGACTATTAATATACTGCAAGGCCTGATGATCAGTATACAGAACAAACTCTTTTGGCAACAAATAGTGCCTCCATTTCTTTAGAGCCTGAACTATAACATAAAAATCTTAATCATATACATAGTAATTCTTCCTAGCATCATTAATAGACAACATGTTTACCTTCTTGACTCAACACAGCTCCTATGGCACTACCACTAGCATCACAATATACCTGAAATACCTTATTGAAATCTAGAAGTGCTAAAATAGGTTGCTCTATGACCTTCTTCTTCAACATATCAAAGCTCTTGTCTACTCCTAAGGTCCACTTAAATTATTTATTATCCCCTCTCATGGTTTCTATTAGGGGTGCACAAATACTGCTAAAATTTCTAATAATTTTTTTGTAAAAACTAGCTAGACCATGAAATGATCTTACCTCTGTAATGCTCCTTGGAGTAGGCCATTCGATGATAGCCCTCACTTTTTTTGGGTCCATTTTTAGACCTTCAACTAAGATGACGAATCCTAGATACACCAACTCCTTCACAAAACTGCACTTCTTCAAATTAATTAGCAACTGCTCCTCCCTCAGTTTCTCAAAAACTCTTCTGACATGCATAAGGTGCTCTTCCAGGGTCTTGCTAAATATTAAAATATCATCCAAATAGATAATGATTTTTTTTCCTAAAAACTCCTTCAATACCTCATTCATTAGCCGTATGAATGTGCTTGGTGCATTGGTTAGCCCAAATGGCATGACCAACCACTCATACAAAACCTATCTGGTCTTGAAGGCAGTCTGCCACTCATCCCCTTCTCTGATACGAATCTAATGGTACCCACTCTTCAGGTCAATATTTGTGAAGTACTTGGATCCACTCAAATAGTCCATAATATCATCCATTCTCGGTAATGGAAATCTGTATTTTATTGTAATCTTGTCAATGGCTCGGGATTTTGTACACATCCTCCACTCTCCATATTTCTTTGGTGCTAGTACTGCAGGTACTGTACATGGACTCAGAATATCCCAAATTAGTCCCTTTTTTAGTAACTTTTGGACTTGTCTATTTA
This sequence comes from Wollemia nobilis, assembly GCA_028583015.1. Classification (NCBI taxonomy): domain Eukaryota; kingdom Viridiplantae; phylum Streptophyta; class Pinopsida; order Araucariales; family Araucariaceae; genus Wollemia; species Wollemia nobilis. The sequence goes on from JAQPPZ010017091.1 coordinate 10,561,470, forward strand.
GCTCCTCACTTTATATAGGAGTCATTCTATGGGCTGCCTTATTGGGTAAACTAGCTCTTGGTACCAAATCTATGTGGTGACTTATCTTCCTCACTGGTGGCAAGACCTCAGGCACACCATATAATATAATATTTAGGAATTATTCTAACAGACTTGAGACTTCTACTGGGGTATCATTTCATTCTTCTTCCCTAACTCTAGGAATTAATGCATAGCACATATGTTCATGCTTTAAACCATCCAAAAACTTCCTACCATCAACTAAACAAATTCTGGCACTACTACATACCTTTTTGTCCACCTCCTTCAGGGGCTTTAGCTTATGGCGCACTCCATCCTTTGTTAGGGAGTAAGTGTTGGCATGCCCATCATGTATTGCACGTCGATCAAACTACCATGGCCTTCCCAACAACAAATGGCAAGCATCCATGGGCAAGATATCACACAGGACCTCATCACGGTAACTCCCATTATTAATTTTACCAAGCATTGCTCACTGACCAAAGCCCTAAGGTCCTTCTGCAACCACGCAATACGATATGGATGTGGGTGTCTCTTCCTCTCTAACTATAATTTGGTAACCATTCCTTATGAAACTAGGTTATCTGTGCTACCATTATCTATGATAACATTATAGACCTTACCTGAACATTTACACCTCGTGTGAAATAAGCTCTTCCTATGACCTGGATCTACCTCCTCATTCAGCAAGGCTCTCCTTATGATAAGAACTTCTCCTCTTTATGCTTCTTCAGAGTACTTAGCACCCTCATCTACAATAGTAGCTCGAGCATTACCTTTAGGTCTCTTATTTGTTCCTCCTTGGTGTTGTGGGCACTCGTATGCCCAATGCCCCTATTCTCCACATTGAAGGTATGTTCCACAAAATCCTCCTCTTCTAGGCCCTCGTCCAGACCTCCCTCTTCCTCTCTAGTAGCTATTATTTTGGTAGTTATTATTCTACTCACAAGGGCAATAAGCATTTTCCCCTTCTGGTCCTAACTATTGCTTGTCTTCCCAATATTCTTTTTGTCCTCATTTTGTCCTTCATTTGTTCTCTCACTAGTTCTTCCACCATGACCTCTTCCTCTCTATTTTCTGTCAAACCTCTTGTTCAGATTTTAATCAACCCTTAAGGCAAACTAGTAAGCATTTTCGATGGTGGTCATCTTGACCAGACTCAACTCCTCTTGAATACTTGCTCTTAACCCATTAATATAACGGGCTACCTTCTCCTTGTTGGCCTCATAATGGTCTGTTCTAATTAGGATATTATAGAACTCCTCTGTGTATTCTTTGATAGACTTACTCAAATGTATCAAACCCTAAATTTTCTTGAGCATATCCAACTCATAATCAACTGGAATGAACTGCCTCTTCAACTTCTTTACCATCCGATCCCACCAAGTTATCCTTTCCTTCCCTCTTTTGTTTCTGTCTAGCTGCACTCCCTTCCACCATATGCTAGAATGACCCTTCAACTAGGTCTTAGCAAACTTGACCCTCCCAGGATCTTCAACCTCCTCATACTCAAAGTATTCTTCCAAATCATTGATCCAGTCAATCAACTCCTCTGAATCAAGATTCCCAGAATACGTAGAAATCTCCATCTTTGATCTCTTTTCAATATGAGATATGGTTTTGTATAACCTTGCTTATGCAGGATCTACTGCCTCTTCTTCTTCCTCCAACTGGTCCTCTTCTTCTTCAACTTCATATTCACTTCTATCTTCTCTCCTTGGCTCAAAACCTCTATGCAGCTCCTCTTGCAGAGCCTGAACTTGCTTCTGCAAAGCTCTAAAATCTTCTTTTGGCACCACATTTATTCCACCACAATGGTTTCTTCGTGGAGGTATTTTTGCTTTCTTTTCTCATAGACCCTAACCACAGATCCTGGCATAAACTGCCTCATGTTCGGTGATCTGTTTACACACTTAGGAACTCTGGCTCTGATACCACTTGATGAAGATCAACAAACAAGAAATAAACCATGCACAAGTGTTTTTCTTTTGATAATGTCAGAAACAAAAAATTTTCCTTAATTTATGCAAATAAGAGGATATAAAAGAAAAAGAGCCCCTTTACAATTTCAAAATTTTCCCTCTAATACCCTGTTTTCCCCTTTTCCCTCCTAAAATAATGCATTTGAAATTTGAATTTTGGAGGCAAACTTGCCGAGGTCATAACTTCATGCTCGTTGCTTCGATTGACTTGCACGAGATATTTTTGGAAAGGGAACAAGGCAAAATAAGTGGGGCAACCTTAGATTTTCGCACTAAGGCTTGTGGCTAACTGAAAATTCTCAAATTTGGCCTCTAAGGCCTTCAAAATTCACCTGCAAGTGTTACTAGTTTTACAAAAATAAAACAAATTACAATTTTTTTTTGGGTGATGCAAGATCACACTTACACCACTGGATGCTCCTGCATAAGAGTCATAGGAAAGCTTCACAAAAGAGAAGTGCAAAAAAGAAACGTGAACCAACAGTAATTTGCTTCATACATTGGTGATTGTGCCAAGTGATTTGCCTAATTTTTTGGAGATTCTAATATCTTGAAGCTTTATTTGTTTGGTTTATCTCCTGATCATTTGAGGCAAATGCATAGAATGCTGTAGGATAAATGCTTTGACATGGAATGTCAATACTTATTCATAATGACTATAGTCAGTCATTATTATTTATATGTTGAATATGTACACAAAACTATGATGTGTATGATCACATTTGGATTTTGGGAATATTTCTTAACCTACCCCATAAATATGCAATATTCAGACCACATGGTGCAAAATTCTAGCTGCTCTTAATGCTTCGTTCGTACTGATGTCAAATTGTTATCAGTAGAATCATCTTCTATTTCTAGGATAACCGTATCTTGAGTGAAAAAAAAAAACAAAGATTTTGGTCTCACTTTTTCAGTTATGGGAAAACACACCCACCCTTCATGTGACGTATGAAAACTTCCATTTTCTTGAGATCCTAAACTATCTATTGTCTATGTGTTTATCCTCCTAACCAGTCCTGCATCAATAAATGCTTCTTCCTAGAAAATATAATTGTAACTCCTTGTATTTATTTCACATTGAGAAATTATTTTGAAGTTACCATAGAGCTTTTGACCTGCTAACAAATAATTTGACTCAGGTTGAGTAATGTGTGTTCTAGATGAATCACCAATGCCAATATATTTCCTCTTACATTTGGGTTCTTTGATGGGGTGCATATTCAACCCATCATAATTTTCAAAGCAAAAAGGTTGCAACCCTTGGTTAGGAATTGTGATGATATCTCTGGGTAATGAGATGAATACTTGATCCTGTTCCTAAGTTATATGCCCTTTTAGTTGCTTGAGTAGACTTTGGGATAAACATATTTTAAAAAATGGGGGGACATCGACAACCTCCACATCTTGAATTATGGCTAGGTCTGGGTGTCCACATATCAGCATCGGTATATTCTATAAAGTTCCTATCCGTTTCATCCCTTTGTTTTGGAAATGCACTATGTTAGGCACCTATACATCTGGACTTAGGCCTAAGATTCTACATAATTCTATTGGTATAATTGTGACTTGAGCTCTTGGGTTCATCATGCAATTATGCAATAGCCCTTTTTATAGAAACAAATAAATATAAAAAGGTTGGAGATGATTATTTTCAATTATAGAGGGAGAAGTTTGTGTAGAGATGTTGTTGATGGTGATGCCAATCAAGTCTACCTGATCAGATGCCAAAAGATCCTATTCTAGTCCTTCAGGAACTATAGTTGAACTTCTGACAACACTATACAATTGTTTTATCGTCTCCATTCTTTGCTCAACTATAGCGGTAGGTAAATACAACTTCCTATATATCTCGAACCTCTTTTGAATCGATGTTTGATTCTCTAGGGAGGGACTTAAAACAAATTATTTACTAACAATACCCTTACCTTGAGTTTGTATATAATGACTACCAACTGCTTTATGATATTCATATTGTGGTGTTGAAGGCTTTACATATCTTTGTATAATATTACATTCTATCATGTTCCCCATTAGAAGAATATGATTCTTTTGCTTTGAGCAATATTGGCTTTCTTTAGAATGGTTTTCATTATGGGACGGGGGTTTAATCGGAGCTTGATCATTTTACCTCCTTTCGTCATGATCTTGTTGTCCTTATGTTTTAGAAGTTACCCTTGATTCTGTACTAAAAAAAATATGGTTGTTGTATTGTAAGTTTAGGGCTACTAAGATATTATTTCTTGTTTGGCGAGATTTGTCTGTTCATAGCTTCCACTTCCTCAGTGAGTCTCTGAATATCCATCCTTGACTCTCGCTCTATTAGGGACCTCTAATTTTAATATTCGATGGAGATACTGCTTATTGTAATTTGGCATAAGTGTGAACCAATCTCTCCGAGGGAGGACATAGAGGCTAAATTTTGAAACAAAAGGGAGGAATATCGTGGTGATATTTTTCCTATTTGGATCCGTATATTCTCAGCACGGGTAGCTTCTTTTAAAATTTATGAGAAATATTTCACTTCGGATTTCTAGATAATGATACTTATATCGGGGTGGAAGGCTCGAATGTAAAAGAGATGCTTGTGCGGAGGATGGCCAAAATTTAGGAGGAATTATTTTCCACATTCTATGGAATCTGATGTTGAAGTTAAAAATGACTTCATGGACTGCTCTTTTAATGAAAAAGAGTTGAGTGAGCAGTTGGAAGGGGTCTTCAAAGTTGTCAAAAACGTAAATGAGAGCTTCTACGAGATCTTCCCATGTACAGATACTCTGATCATCTAAATTTATATACCACATTAATGCTTTCCCCTTGAGAGAGAGGACAAGTAATTTTAGTATTATATATTTGAAGGTAATATTATGCATGATATCTAATGAAGCTACATCTTGGCAATGTTCAAAGACGATCTTATTTGTACCATCATAGCTTGGTAGGGTCTTCAGAGCAGCCTTAGGGAAGTTGTGCATATAATGAACATTGAGAGGGCCTGTATCATCCCATCGAGGATAACATTGTTGAGACATTGATCCCAAATGTTATATCTATATTTCAAAATCTTGGTATCTCTTTTTCATATGGGAGTGACCAGATAATAAAAGTTTTTGATCTTCGACCATTTATTAGATTTGGAGCATTTTTTTAAGAAAAATGAGATCTACCCATGATTTTGAGAGGGTAAAAATAAGGGGCAACCAATCATAAAAATGAATATGGATTTCTAAGAAGAGTTGCTAGGTTATTTAAGAAATATTATTGCGCTAGAACATGGTATCACCAAACCCTATAATATCCTAAAAATGAGATGTGGATGGTCCCACTAGGCATGACAAAAACTATTGGTCCAAAATATGCCTATGTTTAGTTATTGCACCCAAGATATGGCCAACATTGAATGAACGATCAAACTATGAGGCTTAACTGGTTCAATATCTAGATAAGGTTGGTTCCTTTAGGAAGTTCTAACTAGCTAAAAAGTAACTAGGGAGAATATGAGAGTGCTTGAAAGAGATGTAAATGTAGCCATGGCTAGAACTTGATATGGTATAGATAAAGCAACAACAAGAAGTGGGAAAAAATCATGCAAGGGAGAAAATACTACAACCTCCTAACAGACCAACCAGTCATTTACCATACATAGAACACGTCTAATCACTGTTTAACTTTTACATATTAGTATTTTCATAAACTAACAAACAAAAATAAAAAAGAATCCATAAATCAAAACTAATGTCATGCACATTTACTTAGCCATATTAGAAACATTCATCCATTCATACATACTTGTTCTGCAAGATATTTGAACCAAAAGTTAAACTAAGATCTTTATTGCATTGATCCTTCAAAAAATTTTAACCCATACAACTTGTAAATGCCTAAGAGCTGACCCTTGAACAAGAGGTCGATACTCTTATTTATAACCCTTTTGGTTCAAATATCTAAAATATCTTATATTAAAATTGTTACAACAAAATGCCAGGTGGCTAAATTGATAAGACATACATCATGCAATAGTGTTAATCCTAAATAAAACTAGATGTGTGTTAGATATTAAGTATTTGATTCAAGTGATTCATAGGTGCCATGAAGTGATGGACAAAGATTGAAATCATGGTTGCTCCTCATTCTTGAACGTGCTTGGTATCCCTCGATATGTAACGGATATAACAGGTAGTATCCTAGCCAAATATTTGATTTGCTTTGGAGTATGATGGTCATAACCTGATGTTTGGTCATTATTCCATGAAACTTTCTTGCACTTAAGATTTCTTGCCTTTGTCCCTGGTGGATTCCCATCTTGTCATGGTTTCACAACACTTTATTGCACTTGAGCTTTCTTGCATTTATCCCTAGTGGATTTTCATATTGTCATGGTTTCAAAATAATTGTTTGCACTTGAGCTTTATTGCCTTTATCCCTGGGAATTCCCATCTTGTCGCGGTTTCACAAAACTTTCTTGCACTTTAGCTTTCTTACCTTTATCCTTGGAGGATTCCCATCTTGTCGTGGTTCCATGATACTTTTTTGCACTTGATACTTCTTTCTTTTATCCCTGGTATATTTCCATCTTATCGTAGTTTCACAACACTTTATTGCACTTAAGATTTCTTGCCTTTATCCCTAGTGGATTCCTGTCTTGTCGTGATCCTGCGATACTTTCTTGCACTTGAGCTTTCTTTCGGTCATAGTTTACAAAAAGGGAAACTAAGTGGGTAAGGGGAACACAAAAATCACCCGTAGTAACTTAAGGGTAAATATTTCCTGTAAATAGGAGCAATGAGTTCCATTGTAATAATATTTTGACCTTGGGGAATTTAGAACTATACTTTTTTAGACCCATATTGAGCTCTTGTAATTCAAAAAATGGTGAGAAATTGATGTCTTTTTCTCTTCATCGGTGACACTACCCTCTTGGATTGCAACATGCACAATGATTGAGGCACAATATTTTTTTCCATATTATCATTCCTCTCACAAATTATCTCAATTGAATGGGAATATTATTGTTAGTCAGATTTCTCATATATTTGATCACACATTCGCTCCAAACTTGGAACAATTTATTCTATTTGGGGTTAATTACCTAGAAAAAATAAACAATATTCTAAGTCTAGCTTTGATAGCAATTCACTCAACTAAACTAGTGATTTGATCAAAAACTATAAAATTTCTTAAAGTTGAATCTAGGGTTATTTGTTAGGGCGAGGGACTTGATTTATCAAGCATAATCCCAAATTGACCTCAAATTTCACATCATTTTCAATGTTTGTGTTTAATTTTTAGGTTTTTTGCAAATGGTGACTTTGCTATGAACTTTAAAATCATGTGTCATGAGGCAAGAAAGTAAAGCAATATAAAATCTACAAATTTTTTTATTTTGGTCTCAATTTTGCATCTGCCATAGGCAGAAGGCATTTGGAACAAGTTTTGAAAACATTGACACAAGTTTGACCTAGCTAGTGATTCTCTCCATCCATTTAGTAATTTGCTTTAACATAGTAGAATTTCTCCAAGTAGAATTTAAGGAGTGATTCTCTTGGGTTCTAGAAGTGTTTTTATCCTTAGAAAAAAATCATCTTAACTCCTCTAAGAAGACCCTAAAATATAAGTGATTTACTTGTGCCTTTACTTATCAAATTTATCCAAATTCATTTTTTTCCAATGATTCGCTCAAGTTTGGCAGTGATTCACTCTAGTTTGTTGATGAATTACTCCACAGATTGAATTTTATAAAGTTTTATATTTTGACATTGAAACTCAATTCAAGCAAGTACATACATGTGTGAGATCATGCTTATAAATACACACTCAAAAACATAATGATCAGGTAAAGAGCATCAATCACCAGAGTTAATTGTGTATCAATCAAAGAATGCGAAAGGGGATGGAAGGAACAAATTACCATGTGGGTGCATCAAAATATGAAATTGAGGAGATTCCTACATCTAATCCAATTCTCTTAAAAGGAAAAATTCTAATGGATGATCAAGTCGGTTTAATCCCTACACCCTAAGAGATTAGTTTTTTTGGATACCTATGAAGTTATTTATTTGCTCTCTCATATCAAACTTAGGAAATTACATGTTGAAGAACACAAGCTTATACTGAGAGGGGGGTGAACAGTATAAGACCTCTTTTTATTTTTTTATTTATACTTCAAAATAGTAAAGCAATATACCCAAAGCAATATCAAAGCAATGCACAATATCATCCACAAAATGACACCAATTTTAACATGGTTCACCCAAAATGGTTGGGCTACGTCCACAAAAATTTTCTCTAAAAGTTATCTCAAAGTTCTTTGGGAATCCTTCCCAATTACAATGTTTATGAGCCTCGACCCAAAGGACATACCTTCCCCTAATCAGAATTTATGAACCTCTGCTCAAAGATACCTTCCCCTTTGCTCTGGAAATGATCCCTCAGAAGATCAACTGCCTCTACCTCTTGCCAGCATGTGGAACTCCTTTCCACCGAAGACTTCCTGTCCTCAATGCTTAGCCTAAGAGACCTCTGCCTTCTATGATCACGTCCACAGTAGCTCAACAACCTATACCAAACACATTAAGTCGGTCTAGTACAAGTCTTCCTTTGTCTGTCAGATCTGTCCAACGCTTAAGCTTGAACAAATCAATCCTCTGCACACAAGCCTTCTCAAAGACTTGCCAAATCTGTCCTCAGGTTCTTCTCAAAGAACTAGTGCACCTCTGTCCTCAATTTCTCTGATAGAACTATCAAACTCAGCTCACAAGTCCTCTATTAGGACCTGTCCAAATATGCTCACAAGTCCCCATCGGAACCTGTCCAAAACTCAGCAAGCTCACCAAGAAAAAAACTTTCTTAGTAGGAAATCACAACGTGAATTGTTAGAGACCCAATGTGATTTGTCAAACTCATAGAAGCATAAAGAGAATTGTTAAAGACTCAATATGTTCTATACTCAACTCCCAATCTCAAAACTCAACTCAAATCAACTCAGCTCAAACTCAATCTCAAATCTGAAAACTCAACTCAATATCTGAAATGGATAGGATAGAATGCTTTCTTTCAATAACATGAAACCCCAACAATTGCCAACTATGCAAAGAATCACATAACAATGATACTCATGTTCTTTTCACCATCAATTAGGGCTTCAACAACAATGCTCATCAAAAAAGGTTCAATCAACACCATTCATCTCAAAACACAACCTTGAAGCATTTCACAATCAACATTAGAAAAGGAAACAAGTAGAACTCCTTTTCTCTCCAATATTGTTTGAACAAAAAGCATCCACCAACTCAAATCACAATAGCACAAAACAACTTTTCAAATCATCAACAAAGGAGTAAGCCCAACACTTTAACCAAGTAAAGAATAGCTTGATTATTACCAATTTAATGAAAGCAAATGTCAATCTCAAAGCTGCCCACTTAAGGTTTCACAACTTCACACAAGAAGCAATTTTAACCTTAAAACATCATGCTTTCATTTCCATAATCAACCAAAAGCACTCTCAACATTACAAGAAAAATTTATCCCTTATACACCTTATTTCTCCCTTATAGTCTTATCAAAAATAAAATTTATCTCTCATAAGAATGCACTAAGATATTTCAAACAACACCTTCAAAAGAATCTTTTATCAAAATAAAACAAGCTTTAAACTCCTTATAACTCCTAAGCTATTTTTTCCCTCTAATAAACTTCCTCCATCCGCAAAATACACTTAGCAAAAATTAATTTCGAAAATACCTTGGCCAACATCAAAAATTGCGCTATGGAGAAATTGCGCACAAATTCTAACACCACCCGCTGCATCCACTTCATGATGAAAAACCCTTTCGCATTATTCGAATGCGGAACCTCCTGTTCGGGTAGCGCGCCAACAACCTAGCCGCTACCGGTGCACCAAAGGCGCCCGGTGAGGTTTAAACCTCATGTTGTTAACCTTGTTCCTTCTACGCCAGGGATTAAATAAAACAACAGTTCCTCCCTTTCTTCTGATGCGAACACAAAGACAAAAACCTTACGACGGATTTACGAAAAACGGCGAGGACACAATCGGAGAAGAAATTCGAACAACGGATCACGAAATCACAACGAGCAAATTTTTTCAAAATGCGGATGGGATAATTCTTTATTTTCATCGAGGGATATTTATATGCATTTTTACCATAAGCTCTTGACGTTGGCGAGGAGTTTAACACGTCGGTGGAGGTCTTGGCTAGCGCCCATAATCTTAAAACATAGCGCCCACATAGTTAAGACATTTGCGCCATGGGTTAGGAGAACCCATTGCAAACAATAATTTAATATTTATTTAAAAATAATTAAAGGGAACCTTAACAAGGTGTCTAATTATTTAAATAAATACTTCCTCCTGGACCCAAATGCATTAAACTAATGCATCCACCTGTAATATTTAAACCTGCCAACTTGGGGTTTACAAAAGACCTTTGAAACTGTCATTCCGTAACCTTCATCAAAACAAATTATTTGACATCAAATCAAATTCCTTCAAGAGCTTCTTGACATCAATGAAAACTTATACACTTGAGCAAAGGCAATGTACCCAAAGTACCCAAAATTGCCAACACATGTTCCACTTTGAACCACACTAACCCTTTCTATGAAATGATTTTAAATGTGAATAATACTATGAATAATTCATCCTTTGCAACCTTTTTTAATATAAACAATGTAAGACAACCTCTAGAATTTAACGCTCAAATCATACCTCCTACTAGTACGAATTCATATTAAAGTCTACCTGGATCTAAAATGACCAATACATCAAATATTTTGTCTAGATAGTCCATGTTGCCAAATGTAGTTTATTTGGGATAAATTTTTATTCCTAATTACAACCAAGGTTTTTATTAGAATTTACAAGTGTCAGCTTATTAAATTGGGGCACATAATACATAGGGAACCCCTTAGGTCAAATGCCATCTCTAACCATCTAGATTTGACAAAAATATATGGTAATGTCAACATTTTTAAAATCAACAAATCCTACTTTCATATCCTTCTCTAATTAAAAATATGCAATCTCCCTTAAATAAGCAATGAATTTCCTTACTCCACCACCTCCTCTTCAAATCCTAAAATCTTATTTTCTATCACCTTATTATATCATGTATCAATACCCTTAAATGACTCCATACTCTCATCAAGGTTGCACAATATACCCCTATCCAATGCAATACAATCAACCTCCACAAAACAATCCAATGTCTCAACTACCTAGGCCCTAGAATAAAATTCCTAATTTGACCTATCAAGTACCATTAAATCTAGGGGTCTACTCACTTATCCCACCTACAACTATAAAATATTTATCCACCTTCAATAGAAGTATGAATATGAGGATGTTATATCATCTTAATAAGTTGTCTCCACTCAAGTCTATTCATAGCATCTAGAAGTAAGACATCATGGTACACTTTATTGATCCAATTTTTATGTTATAAATTTGCTTTGTGGTATAGAGGTTTATTTGATAATTCTATCATCAACTATAGAACCTTTCATGCGTATATTTGATAATATGGATAATGGGTACTTTGTTTTATTTCAATTAAATGCTATTCAAAGGCATTTGCAAGAAACTATTCATAATTATAATACTATATTTTTGAGGATATTAAATTTAATTTTACAAAATGTTAATGAAAATGAAGAACACAAATTGTCATATTGTATCAAAGGCTTACAATATGATATGGCTTTGATGGTTCTTAATGCTAACCACACCACTCTAGTTGCAACATTTGAAGAAACATCACATGCAAAAGGTGTTTTGATTAGTGGAGGAAAGTTACCACGTACTCGCCTATGGCATATGCCACCCATGTCACTCAAAATATACAAATCCATTCTACACTCTACATCTCACCAATTTTGAATGCCCAATTTTCTACCATCCTAACCCCTTCTTCATACATCATGATGCATCCTAGCCAAAGCTCATCCTCAATTATTGAATTTTAGCCATAATTGTCAACCCTACCTACTCCATCACCATCCAATAGTGAAGGTATAACCATTATGAACCAATACAATATTGATATGAAATAAATGTTGGAAGTAGGAAGGTTCTTGATAAACCAAAATAAGACTAAAAAGATGCAATAAAAATGAAATAAAAATTTGCAATAGTAATTTAATTGGTAGCCGAGGAAGACCACTATCTTACGAAGGATCAAGTACCTTAACAAGGTACTAATGAAGATACAAATTAGGTCTAAAATAATATGGTAAGTACTAATTCATAGATGAACATATTATGATGTTTATAATGCAATGTAGGTAATGATGATATGGATTGTAAGGTAGCCATTAAATATCCATAGATAAATCAATATAATCAACAATATTAGGATCAACAAGATACCACCTTGGGTCAAATAGTGCTAGTAATGAATCAAATCCTCTACTAGCTACCTCTAACATAGTAGACAATATATGCATTTCCAAACCCTAACAATACCGTCTTTGCTAATTTTAGTGTAGTGGAATGAGATAAATACCCCACATTTGAGGATAATGCCATATGCACAAATCAACAAGGGGTTTAAACTAGAGGAAAAAGGAAAGTGTTATAAGAGATCATCAACATAAAAATAGATTTAAGCAAATAAAAGCACCATATTATTGAGGGGAAAGACATCATTGAAATTAAATAACAATGTTCCATTAATAATTGAACAACAGGAAAAGTAGAGATAAAATATTACTAACATGCCCTGAGCAAATGAACAAACCAATAAAGATAGGAAGAAAAATAAGAAAAAGAAATTAGAAACCAAAAAGAGAATTCCAAAGGGGTAAACAATCCAAATAAGGGACGAGTAATAAATACAAGGATTAAATTAAAAAGGAGTCAAAGCAACATCTCAAATATCCTTGTGTTATAAGTGAAGAACACATGATGGCTACTAGATAGTATAGAAATTTAACACCATGTAGGAAAATAGCTTATTCAAATTTAGATTCAATATTGCAAAGGATATGAAGAATATTCTTACCAAGGTGGGTGTGTTAGAAGAATTGGCCTTTGATGGTCAGAGGGACATACTTTAAGAAGATCTCAAGAAGAAAGAAGTTATTCCAAGAATGGACAACCAAAATATGTTCAACCTAGTCTAGATAAATAACAAAGCTTGATAGTAGATTATCCATATGATATTCAGGTCAATGCAATAGATATATTGAATGCTTCAAAATTTAAAACTCATAGGTATAAAAAATATTTGTTAATAAGTTGCATAATCAACTTGGGAGTGGTTGTGATAGTAATTTAAAAGGTAATTTATGAATAGATGAGGTTACTCTACACCAAGACAACTAGGCATCCAATCCCAATGGATGACACTAGGGAAAACACTATAGGGTATCTGAAAGATCTAATTATAACTATAGAAAAGCATCTGAAGTTGGTGGTAGTATAAGAAGTGATGATAGTTGACATTCCCTCATTTTTTGCCATGTTACTATCTAGAGAATGAAAACATAATATATTTGGGGATGGGTAATTGGAAATGGACTACACCCATATGTAGGTGCCATGGAATGGAAAGATGATCCAAATTGAGAATGAGCCTCCATATAACTACTTGATGCACAAGCTAGATGAAGGTGACATGGTAAATTGGAACGAATTACAAGAGTTTGTGGATTATGAAATTCTAGAATAGGATCAAATGTTTAGGATAAACATAATTATTGGTGTCCTTTAGGATGATGAAAATCCAAAGGTAAACTTTGAGAAAATTGAACTTGAAAACTAATGAATTTCAAAAGAACCATCTAATATCCCCACTTTAACTAGCCAAAAAGTATAGGGGTTAGAAAAAGCATGGGTAATGAACTTAGATGGTGCAAGAACAAAAAATAAATCAGGCCTAAGCATTCAACTGATTGACCTATAAGGAATACATACTAACTTTACATGTAGACTATTTTTTAATTACATTAAAAATGTGTTTGAATACAAAGCATTGTGTATTGGATTGAGAAATATATAAAACATGAGAAGAAAAATATTAAAGTTGTTTGGTGACTCTAAATTAGTCATTATTTATGTTAACTTCCAATTTTCCAATAAGAACAAACACTTGAAGTCATACAAGCACTAGGTTTGCAATTTTTCAGAAATATTCAAAACCTATGAGATAAAGGTAGTTCATAGAGAATTGAAACAAAAGTAGATGAGCTAGCATCATTGGAAGAAAAATTTGACCCTGATATTGATATTTGGGATTAAAAAAGGATATAGAGGTGGTATTTATACCAAAAATTCCTAATAACTTTGATCGTTGGCAAGTATTCAACAACAATATGAAAATTATTGAGTTTCTCATTAAAGAAGCTTAACATGATGAAGACCAAAATGAGTTTAGGTATGTCATAAATTTAATGATTTAGCTAAATAAAAACTAGTTACCAAAGGGTTAATAACTTTAAAAATTATGTTTAGTTTGAACAATATTGCAAAGAAATACATCAAGGTGAAGGCCTATTCCTACCACCTGAATGAGATTGCCAAAGGGGAAGAACATACGACTTGGTAAAACATACACCAAAGAGGAAACTGGTCTATCCAAGGAACTATGTGGTAAATATAGGAACATTATTGCTTGGTCCTATGAATATCTAAAGGTTTATAATAGAAAAAACATAGAGGATATCATTGAATTAGAACTAGGTCTAAAGCCTTTGCAATATAATTAGTGGCCTATGAATCTCAAAATTGAGATGGTTATGAAAAAGGTCTTGAAACTCCTACAACCACAAATTAATTTTCCAATAAAATACTCCATCAAGGTAGCCAACCTAACAGTAGTCTATAATAAGAATGATAATATTAGTCCATTCATAAACTTTAGAAACCTTAACAAGACATCATTGAAAGACCACTACCCTTGTCTACTATAGATAAAATTTTGTAGAAGGTAGTAGGGTTACATATGCTATCACTACTAGATAATTTCTTAGGGTATAACTAGGTCTAGGTCAAGGATGATGATTAGCATAAAAAATCCTTCACCACCAAATGTGGTACCTTCACCTACCAAAGAATGTATTTATCATTCATGAGCTAGGTTCTTCAAAACTACAAGGAGAGGTATATCTTCATCAAAAAGTAGGTATTGACTATCATAAAAACTCTTAGAAATTTTAGGAATTACTTGTAACAAAGCAAAACCTTTATCTTTGTAGTCCATCCTGATGTCCAATCCATAGTTCTTCATGGTCAATTGGAAGAGGAGAGATAGGTGGATAAACAAAATTCAAGATCTTGATATAGAAATTAAATCCATCAAGCTCATCAAGGGTAGAGCCTTATGTGAAAAACTTGCAATGCTTAATACAAAGGACACAATTTCCCTAGTAGATGAAATATAACTTGATGAACAAATAGGATGGATGGGAGATACCTCCAAGTTGATGATAACTAGATAGGTCATAGAAGGATTAAAAACCAAAGAAAGGACCCAATTTAGATAGAAACTTATGCACTATGCATGGGTAGATGACATTCTATTTAGAAATATGATGGAATATAGCTAAGATATGTTGAATAATATAAGATTAAATTTCTAATAAAAGAGTATCATGATGATGGGGATATTATTATATAATTATTACAACACATAACATCCTAAGAGTAGAACTATTATCTTCTTTGATTGCTTCCAATGGATCAAAAATTACAAGTCCTATGGTATGTTCATGGGAAGGAGGAAAACACCAATGCCCCTCAATCCTATCATCATTACCAAACTCTTCTAGTAGTGGGGCTTAGACTTGATTGGCAAAATAGGTCCTTTATCTACTATAGGATATGAATGTATTATAACCATAACCTACTACTTTATAAAGTGGATGTAAGCAATGCCAATAAAGTCGACTAATCAAGAAGCAATCATAAAATCATTAGAAGACATTTCCACCATAATTGGGAAACCATACACAATAGTCACTAATAATGAAACCTCCTTCATAGTGTTTAAAATGATAACATTTGCCTTTGAATACATATTTTTTCTTAAAACATCCTCCAATTATAATCCCTAGGGCAATGGATTGGTAGTCTACCAACAAGAAAATTATGAGGATCTTGAAGAAGACTATAATTTAATCATAGAGGTATTAGCATACTAATATATGAAAAGTGATTTATATAGATAGAGTAATACCTAAATATTCTACAAGGTTATCTCATTATAAGCTAGTCTATAGAAAGGAGGTTGTATTGCTAGTCAATTTGGTATTCCCTTCCCTCTAAATGTACAACAATTGAAGCTTGAAGACATTGACATAAAACCAATGCAAGGATAATTAAATACCCTCATATCCCTTGAGGAATAAATGGAAAAGGTATCCAAAAGTATCATACAATATCAAGAGAAACTTGAAAGGTGGTTTTCGAAAAAAGCCATGGAAATAGATTATTAATAAGGTGACTTGCTATTTAAGTGGTACGAAGATAGAGCTAACTGAAAGCCCATTAAAAATTTGATTCCATTTTAAGTAGACCTTACCAAATACTTAAGATCATGTGTTTAAATGCCTACAAGATTTCCATAATGGATTGAAAAATGCTACCAATTTTAGTGAATGGGTAACATCTCTGACCCATTTGATGGGGGACTCAAGAAAAAATAAATGTAAATATATATATATATATATACATAAATTTTATTTATATTTGGTTATTGTTTTCTCCCCTATTATCCCCTTTATGTATTTTCTCTTCCTCTATGATGAATCCCATTTCCCTATTTTTTTTTTTTAATAGTGAATTCATCTTGTTGATTCAACCTACTACCTTTGCTATCATTTCTATATTTTCTCCAAAAAATCCAAGGGATTTATTTGCTCATACCTATAAGAAAATCACTCATATGGGTGAGAAAACCAATTACCAATAGGTCACTCAGGTAGGAAAATTGGCCTATATCAAGTTTAACTACCTACTTCACCCATTAAATATTGATGTGTTAGGTCGAAGGTATACAATACCTCAACCTGACTACCCTGCACTTGACTTTTTACCTTAGCACTTATCAATTTTTTTTTGTCATACACTCAAATAAATAAAACCTCTTCATTTCACTCACCCCTTATGAAGTATGCATGTCCCTCCTTGAACCAAGTAGCTAAACAAACCACTTGTTATGATCCTATCCTAACATTAATTAATAATAATAATATATTTTATCTTAAGGTTATAATAATAAAATAATATAATAATTAATTATATTAATTATTATATTATTATAAGATTAGGGTTAGGAAGCATTGCAACCATTCACCTATAACCATAGAGTGGGTATAAAACATTGTAAGAACTTATCATTCAAATCATCCATGAATATAAAATATAATATAATTTATTGAAGGGACTTCCCGAAAATATCAAAAGGTGATTCTTTTAGATTTAGGTTATTTATTATTTATTTATCAATATTTGTGCTAGGAACCCTAGGTTCCTACCATTTGGTATCAGAGCCTTATGGATCCAACCATACTGGTCAAGGAAATGAAAAATGACATTGCAGAAATTAGAAGAATGATTGAACAAAAACAAAAAAAAAAATGGAACGTTCTGATCGTATTATACAATATTTAAGGGAAATGCAAGAGGAGACCCTAGCCATGGAATCCTATGTATATGAGGAACCCATAGCCATGGAAGCCGAGGTAGAGGAGGAACCCATAGTCATTGAATCTCAGGTGGTATCCATTTCATCTTTCGAGAAGAAAGAAATAAATCAAAACCCTAGAAAAATTTTTCCTTTCGAAAAGGTAGAAGGCAAAGATTTTCAAATGGTATATAATGCATTTTTGGAAGGAGAAAAATTAGTAAACCCTAAAAGTACAAATTTTCCCATTACAAAAGTATACCACTAGGAAGAGGTAAATAATTCCAAAAAAATAGAATACAGGGTTTATCCAAGTTTTAATGAGAAGGCCTGGATCGACAAGAATTATGTCTGCCCAACCTTATATCCAATAGTGAAAGAATTTGATGATACCTATCTGCCCGAGTTGTTTCAGATTTTTCTTTTGAAATTTGATTCTCTTATTATGAAGTTTCAAGACGAATAAGGAAAAGTGAGTTTTGATTGTAAAATTGCAGAAATGGCCAAGGCAGCAAGTCACATTATTTTCAAAGTGTTGTTCATAGGAAATTCAAAAGGCAAATATGGGACATGTTGTTTATCACCTATTAAGTTACAAATGGACAGTCGCCCTCCACCATGGCCACCACCATATTTTATAATGTAATTCTCCCCGACTAACAACTGACTAACTAGAAATTGTGAAACTACAAGGTGATGATTCACTGCAAGGCAGAGTGATTTGTAAAAAAAAAAACTAAAAAATTGTAAGAAAAATGGATATGTTGAATAAAAAGTTGAGTTGGTTGGTTACCAAATTACCAGCATGCTGCCAAGCATAACAATTTCCCAAGATGAAATCAATTCATAATATTACTTTTGATGAAAATAATATAAATTTCCAAACATCATGTTAAAAAGAAATGTAGAGAAGACTACAATAAGGAGAGAATTCTACAGACCACCACAATGGCGCAATAAGGAGAGAAGACTAAAATATACAGTCAAAGAAAATACTTTACAGTTGCACAATATACTTTGCAGTTGTCAAAGAAAATAATGCTTGCCTTTGTTGGTAAGGAGGACATATTAATAAATACGTAAATAAATGTGGACATGAATTCTAGAGTCTATATTTTTCTACAATTATGTAAATTCAAAATTCATTCAGAACATCTGCTTGCTCAATATTGATCAAAATAAAGAGCAAAATTGATATTTGGAGAGGTTACAGAATGCTGTTACTGCTGTTGTGCCCAAAAGTTAGATGTTGTTGCATCATTAAATTGACAGAAAATCCTTTATATTCTATATTTCCACGAACGATGTCGAAGGTCTGCCAAATCCACATATAAGGCCATAGTGAAAATACCTTCTAGAGTAAATGTGACGGTGGAACCAGATACACTCTCTTTCACCGTCGTCAAGCATAAACTGTTGTATAATGTAACAACTGAATTAAAAATTATAGCAAAGTATACTTTCCTATGGGGAGAATTAAACTGGAGTAGTGGAAATTACACCTTAAGAAGCCCCATCATTGTCTATTGAAGCGCTCATAGAAAAACATAAGACCATACAACATAAGAACATACATACACATACTAGGTGTGAATGGTGTAGTCTTCTTTATATCTTATAATATTGGTAATAAGCATATAAGAAACATGTACGAAAATAAGTTCAGTCCAAGAAATGAGCACTTATTTAGATAATAGAAGCTAGAACATCAGTGTTTCTGTAGCTCGGCCATGCGTAATTATTTAAAAAAAAAAAATCAAAGCTTTCTAGAAACAACCCTAGTCTCACGTTGGAAGTTGCAGTATGCTTCGTTACATCCTGACTTATTGTTGATCATCTATGGAGCGGATACTTGAGGTTGTACATGCTTAGGAGGATGTGTGCCATTCATCCCAAACTAGCAAACACACAATCTTTTTCCATTTTAGAATGCAAATCCGCATGTATGTGACAAGTCCCTATTGCGAAGGTGGTCTAAAAAGGTCACTTAACATTAAGACTTCAACCATATTCCATTAAAAGACTACATGGATGATGCATACATGGTGTTTAGTCTTTGCCCAGATGGCCCTTTCACTGTTTCTTCTTTCAATAGGCTTGTAGGGCTGCAATTCAAGTGGTTCTTTTGTTAACGAGAAAGGGATCAGAGGGAGTTCTAAAGCAGCATGTCTAAATCAATACGATCCACAATCCTAAAAATTATTATGGTTGTTGTGAGGCTAGAATTCATGGAAACAGGAAGTGGTAAAAATTTTCATCGATGGAGGAATTAAATATGTGAACTCTTGCAACTTGTGTGGGTTCTCGGCAATACTAGATCCAACTACCTTTAACATATCCAAGAAAGAAATAGGAATGCTTAGGATAGGTCGTTATGCTCTATGCCTTGATTGGGGTATGGGTGATATGAATTGCCAAGCAACTAAAGGACTATCCAATTACTCCTACACAGAGGAGGCCCATTGTAGCAACTCCTCAACAAGGCAGGGCCACGTATGTGCATGTCTTCTTGGATTTGAAGGAACTGGTTACCGTAACAACACTGATTGCATAGATATTAACAAATGTAGAAGTAAAAAATTAGTGCGTTGAATCACCCAAAGGCTCATGTTATCATCTGCCTGGACATTACAATTGTTCATGCTCAAAGGATTATGTAGGAGATGGCCTTCAAAATAGTAGTGGATGCAAGTCCACCAGGTCAAACAAATACGTCATTCCTACAACCATAGGTTTTGTTTCTTCATTCATTGGAGTATCTTTGGCAGCAACAGTACTATTTTGGTGGCTGAAGAAATGACACAAGAAAGTTGTGAAGGCCAAATATTTCCAAAAAAAGGCGGTATCCAGTTGCATAAATACATTGCTTCCATGGGTAGACCAGAAAAATTGAACATATATTCTACAACAAAGCTCGCAAAGGCCTCAAAATTTTTTCAAGCGATATGATACTGGGAAGAGGTGCCTACCAAACGATATTTAAAGGAATTATTTTAGATGGCACAAATGTAGAAATAAAAATATGCAAGGAGATTTCTAATCCACAGGAAGATGATCAGTTTATCAACAAACTCATCATTTAGTCTCAAATTATTCACAGAAACATTGTGAAATTGCATGGGTGCTGCTTCAAAACTCAATTTCCATTGATGGTATACAAATTTATCCCTAATAAGATATTGTTTAAGTATTTGCACTCGGGTGAGGAGTATTTGGATTGGGAGTCTCGTCTGTGGGTTGCCATGGAGATAATCGAAGCTTTGTTGTTTTTGCATTCTGTGGTATCTCAGCTTTTATTCCATCGTGATGTAAAGTCATTGAATATTATCTTGGATAAAACATTCATAATATATTAGTTGAAGCACTGGAGGTGAGACCTCCGACTCCTCAAACATTGGAGGTATAATGTACACATGTATCATATGGGTCATCAACTGCCAGATTGCATTGGTGATTTCTCACTTCACATGGATACAACATCCAAGAGCATCATAACTGATTTAAGGGCTTATACAACCTTTTGGGGCTGTGTCTCATAAAATCATGCCACAAATTTCTTAATATGGAGAAGGGGTCTGCTTATGTTTGAAGACCTTGAAATAAAAAAATAAAGGGACAATTTATATGAGGTTGTTATATGCAACATGACATCACGTAAACTCTTTGATGTGGGTCCCGTCACCCTGAGGTTAATTGAGGTCTCTACCTGCAAATAATGTACCCCAGAGGCGAAGGTCTTTATAATACCCTTTGCACATTGAAGGTTCTTAACCTAAAATATAGACCCTATGAAAGCCAAAACAACCATGTGTTCTATGTGAAAAGTGTTCCTAATGTGAAGTTAGATTCAAATCAAGAGGAAATAATCAATGCTAATGAATACCTTCATGAACTATATAGACGCTAAAGCATATTTTTCAATCTTCCTAGCTTTGAGGACAAAGCTATTTCAAGGAGGGGTGGCATGTTAGGATCCTATCCTAACATTAATTAATAATAATAATATATTTTATCTTAAGGTTATAATAATAAAATAATATAAAAATTAATTATATTAATTATTATATTATTATAAGATTAGGGTTAGGAAGCATTGCAACCTTTCACCTATAACCCTAGAGTGGGTATAAAACATTGTAAGAACTTATCATTCAAATCATCCATGAATATAAAATATAATATAATTTATTGAAGGGACTTCTCGACAATATCAAAAGGCGATTCTTTTAGATTTAGGTTATTTATTATTTATTTATCAATATTTGTGCTAGGAACCCTAGGTTCCTACCATTTGGTATCAGAGCCTTATGGATCCAACCATATTGGTCAAGGAAATGAAAAATGACATTGCAGAAATTAGAAGAATGATTGAACAAAAACAAAAAAAACAAATGGAACGTTCTGATCGTATTATACAATATTTAAGGGAAATGCAAGAGGAGACCCTAGCCATGGAATCCCATGTAGAGGAGGAACCCATAGCCATGGAATCCCAGGTAGAGGAGGAACCCATAGTCATTGAATCTCAGGTGGTATCCATTTCATCTTTTGGGAAGAAAGAAATAAATCAAAACCCTAGAATTTTTTTTTCTTTCGAAAAGGTAGAAGGCAAAGATTTTCAAATGGTATATAATGCATTTTTGGAAGGAGAAAATATAGTAAACCCTAAAAATGCAAATTTTCCCATTACAAAAGTATACCACTAGGAAGAGGTAAATAATTCAAAAAAAATAGAATACAAGGTTTATCCAAGTTTTAATGAGAAGGCCTGGATCGACAAGAATTATGTCTGCCCAACCTTATATCCAATAGTGAAAGAATTTGATGATACCTATCTGCCCGAGTTGTTTCAAATTTTTCTTTTGAAATTTGATTCTCTTATTATGAAGTTTCAAGACGAACAAGGAAAAGTGAGTTTTGATTGTAAAATTGCAGAAGTGGCCAAGGCAGCAAGTCACATTATTTTCAAACTGTTTTTCATAGGAAATTCAAAAGGCAAATATGGGACATGTTGTTTACCACCTATTAAGTTACAAATGGACAGTCGCCATCCACCATGGCCACCACCATATTTTATAATGCAATTCTCCCCGACTAACAACTGACTAACTAGAAATTGCGAAACTACAAGGTGATGATTCACTGCAAGGCAGAGTGATTTGTAAAAAAAAAAAAAAACTAAAAAATTGTAAGAAAATTGGATATGTTGAATAAAAGTTGAGTTGGTTGGTTACCAAATTACCAGCATGCTGCCAAGCATAACAATTTCCCAAGATGAAATCAATTCATAATATTACTTTTGATGAAAATAATATAAATTTCTAAACATCATGTTAAAAATAAATGTAGAGAAGACTACAATAAGGAGAGAATTCTACAGACCACCACAATGGCGCCATAAGGAGAGAAGACTAAAATATACAGTCAAAGAAAATACTTTACAGTTGCACAATATACTTTGCAGTTGTCAAAGAAAATAATGCTTGCCTTTGTTGGTAAGGAGGACATATTAATAAATACGTAAATAAATGTGGACATGAATTCTAGAGTCTATAGTTTTCTACAATTATGTAAATTCAAACTTCATTCAGAACATTTGCTTGCTCAATATTGATAAAAATAAAGAGCAACATTGATATTTGGAGAGGTTACAGACTGCTGTTACTGCTGTTGTGCCCAAAAATTAGATGTTGTTTCATCATTAAATTGACAGACAATCCTTTATCTTATATATTTCCATGAACGATGTCAAAGGTCTGCCAAATCCACATATAAGGCCATAGTGAAAATACCTTCTAGAGTAAATGTGACGGTGGAACCAGATACACTCTCTTTCACCGTCATCAAGCATAAACTGTTGTATAATGTAACAACTGAATTAAAAATTATAGAAAAGTATACTTTCCTATGGGGAGAATTAACCTGGAGTAGTGGAAATTACACCTTAAGAAGCCCCATCATTTTCTATTGAAGCGCTCATAGAAAAGCATAAGACCATACAACATAAGAACATACGTACACATACAATGTGTGAATGGTGTAGTCTTCTTTATATCTTATAATCTTGGTAATAAGCATATAAGAAACATGGACGGAAATAATTTCCGTACAAGAAATGAGCACTTATTTAGATAATAGAAGCTAGAACATCAGTGTTTTTGTAGCTCGGCCATGCGTAATTATTTAAAAAAAAAAAAATCAAAGCTTTCTAGAAACAACCCTAGTCTCACGTTGGAAGTTGCAGTATGCTTCGTTACATCTTGAATTATCGTTGATCAACTATGGAGCGGATACTTGAGGTTGTACATGCTTAGGAGGATGTGTGCCATTCATCCCAAACTAGCAAACACACAATATTTTTCCATTTTAGAGTGCAAATCCGCATGTATGTGACAAGTCCCTATTGCGAAGGTGGTCTAAAAAGGTCACTTGACATTAAGACTTCAGCCATATTCCATTCAAAGACTACATGGATGATGCATACATGGTGTTTAGTCTTTGCCCAGATGGCCCTTTCACTGTTTCTTATTTCAATAGGCTTGTAGGGCTGCAATTCAAGTGGTTCTTTTGTTAACGAGAAAGGGATCAGAGGGAGTTCTAAAGCAGCATGTATAAATCAATACGATCCACAATCCTAAAAATTATTATGGTTGTTGTGAGGCTAGCATTCATGGAAACATGAAGTGGTAAAAATTTTCATCAATGGAGGAATTAAATATGTGAACTCTTGCAACTTGTGTGGGTTCTCGACAATACTAGATCCAACTACCTTTAACATATCCAAGAAAGAAATAGGAATGCTTAGGATAGGTCATTATGCTCTATGCCTTGATTGGGGTATGGGTGATATGAATTGCCCAACAACTAAAGGACTATCCAATTACTCCTACACAGAGGAGGCCCATTGTAGCAACTCCTCAACAAGGCAGGGCCACGTATGTGCATGTCTTCTTGGATTTGACGGAACTGGTTATCATAACAACACTAATTGCATAGATATTAACAAATGCAGAAGTAAAAAATTAGTGCATTGAATCACCCAAAGGCTCATGTTATCATCTGCCTGGACATTACAATTGTTCATGCTCAAAGGATTATGTAGGATATGGCCTTCAAAATAGTAGTGGATGCAAGTCCACCAGGTCAAACAAATACATCATTCCTGCAACCATAGGTCTTGTTTCTTCATTCATTGGAGTATCTTTGGTAGCAATAGTACTATTTTGGTGGATGAAGAAATGACACAAGAAAGTTGTGAAGGCCAAATATTTACAACAAAAAGGCGGTATCCAGTTGCATAAATACATTGCTTCCATGAGCAGACCAGAAAAATTGAACATATATTCTACAACAAAGCTCGCAAAGGCCTCAAATTTTTATCAAGCGATATGATACTGGGAAGAGGTGCCTACCAAACGGTATTTAAAGGAATTCTTTTAGATGTCACAGATGTAGAAATCAAAATATGCAAGGAGATTTCTGATCCACAGGAAGATGATCAGTTTATCAACAAACTCATCATTCTGTCTCAAATTATTCACAGAAACATTATGAAATTGCATGGGTGCTACTTCAAAACTCAATTTCCATTGATGGTATATAAATTTATCCCTAATAAGATATTGTTTAAGTATTTGCACTTGGGTGAGGAGTATTTGGATTTGGAGTCTCGTCTGTGGGTTGCCATGGAGATAACCGAAGCTCTGTTGTTTTTGCATTCTGTGGTATCTCAGCTTGTATTCCATCGTGATGTAAAGTCATTAAATATTCTCTTGGATAAAACATTCATAATATATTAGTTGAAGCACTGGAGGTGAGACCTCCGACTCCTCAAACATTGGAGGTATAATGTACACATGTATCATATGGGCTGTCAACTGCCAGATTGCATTGGTGATTTCTCACTTCACATGGATACAACATCCAAGAGCATCGTAACTGATTTAAGGGCTTATACAACCTTCCAGGGCCGTGTCTCATAAAATCATGCCACAAATTTCTTAATATGGAGAAGGGGTCTGCTTATGTTTGAAGACCTTGAAATAAAAAAATAAAGGGATGATTTATATGAGGTTGTTAT
This sequence comes from Wollemia nobilis, assembly GCA_028583015.1. Lineage (NCBI taxonomy): Eukaryota > Viridiplantae > Streptophyta > Pinopsida > Araucariales > Araucariaceae > Wollemia > Wollemia nobilis. Next base: position 10,587,197 of record JAQPPZ010017091.1, read on the forward strand.
ATGCAACATGACATCACGTAAACTCTTTGATGTGGGTCCCGTCACCCTGAGGTTAATCGAGGTCTCTACCTGCAAATAACGTACCCCAGAGGTGAAGGTCTTTATAATACCCTTTGCACATTGAAGGTTCTTAACCTAAAATATAGACCCTACGAAATCCAAAACAACCATGTGTTCTATGTGAAAAGTGTTCCTAATGTGAAGTTAGATTCAAATCAAGAGGAAATAATCAATGCTAATGAATACCTTCATGAACTATATAGACGCTAAAACATATTTTTCAATCTTCCTAGCTTTGAGGACAAAGCTATTTTAAGGAGGGGTGGCATGTTAGGATCCTATCCTAACATTAATTAATAATAATAATATATTTTATCTTAAGGTTATAATAATAAAATAATATAATAATTAATTATATTAATTATTATATTATTATAATATTAGGGTTAGGAAGCATTGCAAGCTTTCACCTATAACCCTAGAGTGGGTATAAAACATTGTAAGAACTTATCATTCAAATCATCCATGAATATAAAATATAATATAATTTATTGAAGGGACTTCCCGACAATATCAAAAGGCGATTCTTTTAGATTTAGGTTATTTATTATTTATTTATCAATATTTGTGCTAGGAACCCTAGGTTCCTACCACCACTCATGGATGTAAACCACCACTATGTAAAGTTATTATACCTAACTAGTATGAACACCATAAGGGTTCCCTATCAATTCTAGTTAACTCATACGAGAAGCACTTAGGAAAAATACATGAGTAAGCCTTATAAATACCAACTATCACTAAGGGATCTACCACTAATAGTGATTCACATCTTTTCTTGATTTAATTTCCAGGTCAAGTGAATCATTTTGTAGCTTGTAACTTGGTATAATATCACCTTTCTTCCATAATCACCAACTTTCCATCCCATACATCATGGATACCACTTATGCTTCCATAAGCCCTTCCTTGTGAAAGTCCAACCTACTATCTCCACCTTCCATAATTGCCACCCCTCGCTGCACCACTATCACTAGTACTAGTATCATCACAAGAGTCAAGGCTCTACAAAGATAAGGGAATGAAAAATTGGAAAGGAATCCCTCTCCTCCCTAAATATCCAAAGAACTATTTGAAAATCTATATAGAAGGGTCAAGGAGGAAAAGTATAAATATGCCATTGGGAACATAAGAAAAGAGACCCTCAAGCATAAGTAGAATATAGACGTTAGGCCTAGTAATGAACTTGGTCACATATGTGTGGAATTTCCTAGAGTTAGTCGAGGTCTATCTAGAGAATTATAACCGCACAAGAAAGAGTATAAGTCCACCCCAATAATTGTAGGAGTATTTTTATATAAGGGAGGGAGACATAAAAATATGTTGAAGGTAGATGATGCTCCAACAATGTGGGTCATTTGAAATTGAAAGATCCAAAAATATTTTTACTATAGATGTGACTAGAGCTACTTGCGGGATCTCTTAATACCTCATATCAAGAATCCAAACAAGGCAATCAAATTTAGCATCCCACTAGAGTTAGAATTATTTAAAGATCATGTCTAGATGATCTTATTCAATATTGTAGATGTACTCAGAGAAAAATCAGATATGGAGGTGTAAGAGAAACATATTGACCTCCTTCACGTTGTCAAAAATTACCTTGGATGCTCCTAAATGATAGAATATGCAAGGTACACTATTGGATAGATGAGAAACTAACTCAAAGAATTCAAATAATAAAGAAATTTTAGCTACACCTCCTATCTTATCTAACTTATTTTATATCAAAAGGACTTATTCCCTACTCTACATCTAAATCAGATAGGACTAGACATACACACCTTATGATTGTTGAGTGCATTGATATACCTTAATAAGAAGAGGAAAAAAATCATACCACTTCTATGGTGAGGTGTGCAATGTCATCATGGAGAAAATTAAGGGAAAGGCTCTAAGGTTGTCAAAATAAACTAGCCAATTGTTGAAGTTAGTAGAATGGGCCAATGGGGATTTCTACTTTAGGAGTAAGAATAATAATATCTTGTACCCACTTATGCAACCAATTATAAATATCACACTCAAGCCATAGGTGTTGCACAAATTAATAAAGAAAAAAATCAAGTGTTGGCTTTTAAGCCTTACTACCACAAAATATCATAGGTCACAATATAAAGAAGCCACAATATTAAAGGTCAAAATATCAATAATATATGAGCAATATAATATGTATATCAATGCCAATATAATAATGAAATAAAATTCACTTATAATATCAAATATGAATGTAAATGGCCAATATCATTCATGTACAAGCATGAAGAAAAATTACAATATTAATTGCTCAAAAATACAAGCTTTATTATCAATTGTTTCTCCTTTTTCTCTTGTTGTATTCGTTCTTCATTTTATTGTATATAATTTTATCTCTATAATATAGACATAGAATACAACTCTTCATGTACTTGACTATTTCTCTCCATATGACAACTCTCATGACCTTTGGCTTATCATCTTGCCACTTGTATACTAGACTCTTCACTTTATTATTACATGTATACTTGACTCTATGACACTTACACACTTCTACATGCAATCCTAATATAAGACACTTGTGCACATCCTCACTTTACATATTTGCACACTTACATACATGACACTTGTGCACATTCTCTCAATACACACTTGCACTTTAACTTACATGACACTTGTGCATTTTTTCACATTGACACTTACATAAAAGGAAAAATATAAATTGCTCATCTAAACTATAGACTCAACCCTAATATATTATATATTTATATTTGTACCATAAAGGTACCATGGGGGTACATTTACGTGTACCAAATAATGTAATATTCATAAACATCAAGAATATGGGGTTGGAACAACTTTAGGATATATGGTTCTATGATCTTAAGAAATATTTTAGAAGAAATTTGAAGGACAAGGGTTTAAAAAGCTTCTTTACACATGAGAAGAGGTATGGAATAAACAAGGAAGCAAACCTCAATGAGAAGATAGCCCTAGCCACTTTGGGGAGTTTTTGGGATATGAAGATAAAATATAGGGATGGTACACCAACCCTCTAAAGTGATACTCTTTATGCTAAGGCTAAAATTAAGGATAATGGTGACCTAGATGTCAATTTGAACCATCACACATTGGGGGTCTTAAATAAATTTGGATACTCCAAAGGAAAAATCCTTACCTTGTAGAGGATGGGATACAAAACTAGAATAAGGAAAGCAATGCAATATAGCCCATATAATGAACAATTCTTAGATATCTAGAATAGGTGACATTAAAGGAATTTTAAGATAGTAAGAACAACATAAGAATATATAACAAGCCCCCAAGTCCACCTCTTGAATATACACAAAAAATGACAATAATTGTGGCATCAACCATGTTTATAGTTATTAGCTTTTTAATACAAGAAACAAAAACATATAGACTATAAAAAGTAAAAGGTGACTCTCATGGGTCTATGTTTATAAATGTGGTAGTAGTGAACCAACGACAATAATAAACACCTCAAATAAAGAAGGGGAAAATCCCCCATGGAGGAACTCCTTCCAAATTGAGAATGACAAGGATAGTGACCATCACTACTTTTACCTCCATATTCCTTCCACTCTCCATCAATTCAATTCTTTCTCAACTTCTACTTATTTTATTCCTAATTCTCTCTTTCACACCCCTTCTAATACACTTATATCACCATCCACTAGCGTCATCCATTGATCTCTTGGACGCACCTCGTCTTTAAACAATACCTTCATTTCTAGAATCCCCTCTATCACTTCATTACCTTAACTTACCAACCAAGTTTCCACCTCAAAACTACTAGTATCATGTTCATCAATCCCCTCACCAATTTTTTTGCTATTAAGCATATTAATAGAACTAATATTAGGGATAACCCCATTCATACCATCCACTCCCATCTCCATGTAAATCACTTTGACCATTGTATCATCTCACTCACATCGCCTCCCATTTCAAGCTAGAAAAATCTTGTTATAGGCAATGACATCTTCCATACCAACTTCTACAACTAAGCCTATAAAATTAACTCTAAATACTAGTGAAGTGTTAGGGTCTAGGTAGATCTTTGTTTGGAAGATCACCAACAAGCCCAAGGAGATAAATGTTGAGAAGGCATTTAATGTTCTCAAATATAAAGATAGAATGTTAAGAAAATAGTACAAGTAGTTGAAAGATAAAACCTCTCAAGTTCCTAAGAATATGTGGTCACAACTAGCATCTCAAGGAAATAAAGTCCTCATTACAAAAGTGGTGTAAAATGAACCTTCTAAAATTACTTCATCCCCTACTAACTTCACTGCTAGGATTTTTAGTTGGATCTAATCTAAAGAAATATATACAAAATGATTTAGCTCACAAATTAAATTTTGATTGTTGTGTCCATATAGTTTGGCCAATTAGTAGTGAAGGATGATACATTAAGGAAAATAAACATAGAAATAGAAGTAGAAGTGTCCTAGTTAAAATTTTAAAAGGAACAACTCCAACAAGATATTGAGAACTTAAATAAATACGACACTAAAAAGAATAAAATAAATAAATAGGTTGAGGACTTCAAGTCCTAAATTTATAAGGCTAAGAAGAAGAGGCAAAAATTAGAGGATCTCTTGTAAAAAACTTGTGTAGGGGCAAGACCAATTGAGGAAGCAAAATGAATAAGAAAGATGCCAACTAGAAGAGCAAGCAAAACAACTCCAAGAGGTATGGTGAGTGATATATTAGACAATGTTTGATCTCTAAGAGAAAATAATGATAATATAATTGAGAGCAAAAATAGATGTAGGACAAGCCTTCAAGGTCAAAAGGATGAAATTCCTCTACAAAAATATAAATTTCAAGGTGATAAGTTCTAAGAGGAACTTTGAGTTTGTAACCTACATAGAAATTAATCAAAAACAAGTGACTAAGATCATTAAATAGTTTGGATAAAAAATTATTGTGAAGGAGATGTACCAAGAGATGCTCAAACTTCTATCTACAACATCGACAACACAAGCCCAATAATAAGGGATAGATTAGAAAAATATGGTTAAGAAGCTAAAGAAGATGTTTTACACTCATATAGACCTATAGGAAAGTGATATCATCTCTAAAATATCTAATGCAAGAAATGGTAAAAATTTATATGCTCATCACTATTAGACTACATGGCATCTTTGATCCACAAAGAAAAATCCTCAATGATGATATTATTGAATTTATATTTAAAGTAGAGAAAGATAAAGCTGAATCTAGAGAAGTAATTCATCCATTCAAGAAATTAGAACCATTATATACCAAGTTGTAGGAGTTAGTGGGAAAGTAGGATGGGTTGTTAGAGAAGTCATACGAGATTTTTAAAAGAAACATCGAGGACCTTGAAAACATACTATTACCAAAAAATGAGGAATGAGAAAAGCTATTGGGGATAATACCATGAAGGTGAAAATAGAGGAATCATAATTTTAAAATTTTAGAGTAGGGATTCCAATTTTGAATACTACATGCCTAATGTGGGAATATTCTAGCTTGATTTTTATTAACATAGAAGACCTTTAAAAAAGGCTTATATATCCTAATTTAGAAGATAACAAAAAAATGCTAAATAGGATGGGGAAATTATCTATAATATTAAAAAAATAACTTATCCCTAAGATAAGATAACAACTTATCTACAAGATAGATAGCAATCTAGCTTAAAATTTACTATGTATGAGAGAAATCCTATAACCATAAAATATTAAAATAAAGACCTATGTAATCCTTAACATTACTCCCCACTAAGTGAAGCTTTAGACTCTATAACTTTTACAATATATGGATATTATTGGTGAAATTGATGTTAAGGGATCCAATATACATGGTGTGGATGTTGAAAATATGATGCTAAGTAAAAAATATAGTTATGCATATACTTTGTCATGTTAGTTAGGTAGTGGAATTTGCAACTAGAGGAGAGTAAAAACTGTAGCTGCATATTCTTTGCCATGTCAGTTAGGTAGTCAAATTTGTAACTAAAGGGAAGTAAAAACTATAGTTGTGCATATTCTTTATCATATAAATTAGGTATAAAATATGTAATTGAAGGAAAGTAAGAACTATAACTATCCATACTCTATGTCATGTCAGTTAAGTAGTGGAATTTGTAATTGAAGGGAAGTAAAAATTGTAGTTGTGCATATTCTTTGTCATGTTAGTTAGGTAGTGGAATTTGTAACTGAAGGGAAGTAAAAATTGTAGTTGTGCATATTCTTTATCATGTTAGTTAGGTAGTGGAATTTATAATTGAAGGGAAGTAAAAACTATAGTTATGCATATTCTCTATCATGTTAGTTAGGTAGTGGAATTTGTAACTAAAGGGAAGTAAAACTATAAATGCATATTCACCAAAAAAATATTGTAATGAATACAAGATATGTTTGGTTTAAAAAAATTATGTTGTATAAAGAGAGAAGATTTCACATTTGGTATTAGATCCATTTCTAGACTTAGGTTGGAGAGAGGTTGAGTACATGATATTTCTAACCATTGATCATGGCTAACAATAACTCTCTTTCTATTACATAGTTTAGTGGGGAATATTATGACTACTAAGCATTAATATAAGGATGTTGTTGACTAGAAAATATCTTTGGGATATTTTTGGGGTTGGTTGATGAGCTAGCAAATTCGTATCTTACCACAAATAATGATAGACAAGTAAATAAGAAGTTCAAGAAAAAGAATTATTTAGAATTGTACCACATTCATAAGATCTAGATAAATTCTTATTTCCAAGAATTATAGATCCAAATTAGCCAAGGGTGCTTGGAAGGCTCTACAAGAGGCTTACCAAGGTAGTGACCAAGTGAAAGTGGTCAAGTTGTAGAATTTGAAGAAAGAGTTTGAGAACTTGAGGATGCAAGAACTTGAAAGTATAAGTGAATACTATGTTAGAGTGAAAGACGTGGTTAATAAAATGGACACTCTTGGAGAAATAATGGAGAATGAAGTTGTTGTGAATAAATTTATAAGAAAACTAACACCAAGATGGAACCATATTGCCATCATTATTGAAAAATTAAATGTTTGACAACATTGGATTTTGATAACTTTGTTAGTTCTCTTATGTTACATGAAGAAATACTAAGAGATACCTTTGGTGAAGGTGAAGAGAAGGCTTTTAACTCAAAGGTAAGAGTCTCAAAGAGTGATGGTGCTAGTACAAAAACCAAGGACAAGGTAGAAGGCAGAATCATAATTTTTAAGAGGAAGAGGAAGAAGAGGTGGAATTGATCCTTGAGGAAGAGGAATACTTTACAAAAGAAATATCCAATGATACCACCACAAAAGGTATGGACTTAAAAAAAGTAGAGTAAAAGCTACAAATGAAGGAAAACGAGTAAATTATGCAAATGAGATTGAGGAAGTTCCACGAAACTTGTTCTTATGACAAGTTGGAAAGACTCTTCAAGAGACTTGGTATCTTGATTTTGGTTGTTCCAACCAAATTATGGGAAGCAATGCGTTGTTTGCTACAATATATGATAAATTCAAGACCAATATCAAACTTGGTGATATAACATTTTTGTATATGGAAACAAAAAATATACTGGACATAAATACTAAGGAAGGTAAAAAGCAAATTCATGATATTTATTAAACTCATGATCTTAAGCATAATTTGTTTATTTTTGAGTAGCTTTGTGAAAATAATTACAAAGTTATTTTTATGATAAGCAATGTATCATATATGACAAGGACCGTGGGAGCAACGTTGTCACTATTATTCCCATGTCAAGCAATCAAATGTTTCTTTTGAAATTTGTAGGTAATGACAATAACTTGTCATATGTTGCTATTGAAGATAAGATCTAGTTGTAGCATTTGAGGTATGACCACTTAAACTTTCAAAGTTTGAAGTCGTTGACTTCTCAAGAACTGGTTTTTGGTTTTTCCAAAGTTAAATATCCCCAAAAAAATTGTGAGTGATGTGCCTAAGGAAAGCATGCTAGAAAAATGTTTCCAAGAGGAAAATAATGAAGGGCCTAACATCCACTACAATTAGTTTATTATGATATTTGTGCCACAATGCAAACCAAAATCTTGTGTAAGTAATCTTATTTTATTACTTTTATTTATGATTTTTCTAGAAAGTGTCATGTATATTTTTTGAAGAAAAAATATGAAGTTTTAGATGTTTTCAAGAGCTTTAAATCCTTTGTAGAAAATGAAAGCAGATATATAATTAAGTTTTTAAGGAATGATCATGGTGGTGAATATTTCTCAAGGTTTTTCACATAATTTTGTGATAAGAATGGAATCAAGAGCCAACTCATAATTTCCCACACTCCTAAAAAAAAGGGGATGGCTAAAAGAAATAACTAGACTATAGTTGAAATGGCATGAAGTATGGTTCAAAACAAGGGGCTAAACAATTATTTTTGGGATGATGTGGTTGCTATAGTAGTATATATTCTTAATAGGAGTCTTACAAATGCTCTTGGTAAGATGACTCTTTATGATGCATGGTATTAGAAGAAACCCAAAATGAATCAATTGAAATTTTTTGGATACTTAGCCTATGTTTATGTTGTTGATGAGAAAATGAAAAGGCTTGATCCAAAAAATATCCTTGCATTTTAGTTGGATATTGTAAAAATACCAAATCTTATAGGCTCTATAATTCAAATACTAACAAACTGGTGGTTTCTAAAGATGTGATTTTAGTATATGGTTATCAAAGAGGCCAAGTTGATAAGACCATAAATGTTAGCAATGGTGGTCTTGGTGGTGAAAAACCTGCTAGTGTGCTTACTCCTCCATATGTCTATCAAGTAGTCCTTCAAGTAGTTCTTCAAGTAGTCCTAAGGAGAGTTCATCAAGTTATTCAAGTAATTCATCACCCATTATTGATATTATAAATAGTAAGAAGAGGAAGAGAACTCTTCAAGTTCAACCACCAAGCCAAATACTTAATAGCAATTATTAAGGAAGACTTACAAAAGGCCAAGGTCAAGAAGTTGATCAAGTTGTTTCAAGATTAGAAATACTACACATACATGGAGATGATGAAGAAGATATTAAAGGTGAGTCAATAAATTATGCTTTAATGTCTTAGGCTAGTTTTGAACCTCTTTGTTTTGAATATGTTTGTCCAAATAAAGTGTGGTTGTAAGTAATACAAGAAAATATAAAATCCATTTAAAATAATGATCCTTGGGAGCTTATGAAATTTCCTAATGGTAAGAAATGTATGGGTTCCAAGTGGGTTTACAAGACCCAGTATAAAAATAACGACAATATTGAAATAAATGATTCTAGATTTATTGCTAAAGAATTCACACAAAGGTATGGAATTGATCATGAAGAAACATTTGCATATGTACCAAGGCAAGAAACAATTATAATGGTCATTACTATGGAAGCCCAAAAGAGATGGAGTATGCATCACTTAGATGTGAAAAGTGACTTCTTGAATGGTTAATTAGAAGAAATGTATGTACAACAACCATAAGGTTTTGAGTTTAAATGTAAAAAAAACTTTGTTACAAATTGAAGAAGGCCTTGTATGATCTTGAGCAAGCACCAAGGGCTTGGTATGCCTATATAGATGGATAATTTCAACAAAGAGGTTTGAAAAGGAGCAAGAGTGAGCCTATCCTCTAATCCAAGTAAGAAGGTAAATAATATTCTCCTTGTATGTTTGTATGTAGATGATTTGATTTATATGGAAACAACTCAAAAATAAAACATAAATTAAAAAATGCTATAATGAATGGGTTTTAAATAAAAAATTTGAGGTCCATGCATTACTTTCTTGGAATGTAGGTTCATCAACATGGAGATGAAATTTTTATTTTCCAAACAAAGTATGCTAAGTATACGTTGAAGAAGTTTTGTATGAACAAATATAAACTAGTTCCCACTCTAAATGCTCATGGAGTAGAGTCATGAAAGGATGATGGAGCTAAGAAAGTAAATGTGATAAGTTATAGGAACATTGTGGGAATTTTGATGTTTCTCACTAACACTAGACCAGACATTGCTTATGTTGTTTCTCTTGTTTCAAGGTACATGAATGAACCATATCAAATTCATTTGAAGGTTTCCAAGAGAATATTGAAGTATATGAAAGGTACTCTTGATTTTAGAATTTATTATTATACAACTAAAGATATGGAGATTGTTGGTTTTAGTTATTCTAATTGGGGTTGTAAATTTTATGATTGGAAGTCTACTTCTAGTAATCGTTTTTCTCTTGGTTCTAGACTAATAACATGGATCTTAAAGAAGTAAGTATTAGTTGCTATTTCCTCCATAGAACCTAAGTAAATTATAGTCACTTCAACTAGCACATAAAACTTGGTATTAGGAAGGTATTGGAGAAGATTAGTGAGAAGTAATGTTATATTATAATCATTTTTTGTGATAATATGGCTAAATTCAACTGGCAAAGAATCTAGTCATAACAAGTCTTAACACTTTGATTTAAAGTATTATTTTATCAATAATATGGTATAAAGAAAAGAATAGAGTCAAATTATTGTATAATTCAAGAGCAACTTGTTGACATGTTCACAAGAGGAGTTGTCAAAGCCAAATTTTTAAAACTTAGAAATCGTCTTGTGAGACCTCTCAACATCAAGGGGGAGAATATTGGAAATGTGTTGCTAAGTAAAATTTGTAGCGGTGTATATTCTTTGTCATGTCAGTTAGGTAGTGGAATTTATAACTAAAGGTAAGTAAAAAATGTAATTGTGCATATTCTCTATCATGTCAATTAGGTAATGGAATTTGTAACTAAAGAGAAGTAAAAATTGTAGCTATGTATAGTCTCTATCATGTTTTTTTTTGGTAAATAAAAGTCTTCATTAATTACCGGGTTTTGTAGGTTAACCCAAAACCTATTGCAATATCTAGCCTTCTGCTAAGATTGTAGATCCTAGTCATCCTTGAAACTTTCTTACCAGAAATTGTGTTGAATCCCCTACAACACCTTACTAAAAAAGCACACCCATACCTAAACATAATTGTAAACATTACTTACATTGATAGGAATTGAAGTTTGGAACTTTGCACTTGTGAAACCTGTTGCTTGCCCATTTCCTATTCTCTGTCGGAATCTTCCAAGGCTTACACCCTGTTACCTTCATTTCCAATATGGTATGATTTAGAGGGAAACCCCATAGTTATTACCACCTCCATGGGGAAAGAACACCCATTCATATTTCTCCTTAACGGGTAGGTTTATTTTCATGACTAATAATATTTTCCACTTCACGTGGCACACCTTGTGTCCATGTCACCAAACTACCAACATCAACACCTATGTTGGCTAATTTGTCAGCTGACCTGTTGGCCTCACGGTACACGTGATGAGCCCTCCTATTTTTTCTTGCCACAAAAAGGATCCTCACTTCATGGATGACTCCCTCGATTATCCATGGAGGTTTTTTGCCATTGGTTAATAGGTTGATGATGTTCATAGAATCACCTTCAATCATCAAGTTACCTTGAGTTTCTTGGGTTAATTGCAACCCTCTCCAAAGGGCTCTAGCTTCTGCTTCGTTATTAGTTCTAATTCCCAATGGTTTAGCAAAGGCCTTGACCAGATTTCCTTGATGATCCCTAATTATTCCTCAAGCTCCAACTCTTCCTCGGTTCTCCTTGGCTACACCATCAAAATTTAGTTTAAACCAACCCTGGGGGGGTGGCTCCCAAAAAATCCCATTTTTGGGATTGGGAAAAGGAATGGAAGGTTTGTCCTCAATACCTAAGGCCCAAGCTAATTTTTTTTCTTGGGGAAGAATTGAGTGGTTCTCATACACTAAGGTGCTAAGGTTTTCTTTCACAAAGACAATAATCCTATTGAGGATGGTTTTTGGGTTGTGAATGGTATCCTTAAAGGCTCTATGGTTCCTTTCTAGCCAAATCTGCCAGATAAAATGATGCCAATAGATTTTCCATAGGTACTTAAGTTTTAGGCTAAAAAAGGGTTGAGGCCATTGATGGAACACTTCGAATATAAGAGCAGGCTTAACCCACGAGATCCTAAAGGCTTGGAAAAGTTTAACCAGGATGGACTCCGCTACCAGACACTCCAGAAACAAGTGTTAGGTAGTCTCCCATCTTGACCTGCACATGTAGCAACGGTTAGCAATAACCATACCTTTGGATAACATATTGTCCATAGTGAGGATTTTTCTTGAATCACCAGCCATGAAAAAAAGTATATTTTAGGAATTAAGCCTTTGATCCAAACCAAAATCGGTTGAAATTGTTGAACTTCCACATTGAGAAGCAAATTATAGGCAGACTTAACTGTGAAGTCACCACTTTCAGTCTTAGCCCAAGCAATGTGATCTTCATCCTTTCTAGAGGAAATAATTTGTTGAGTTAAAATGTTATAAAGCTCTTCAGACTCTGCTTCAAAACCTTGTACTCTAATGTGTTTCCACCTATTGATATTTATATCCTGCCACATATAATTTGCAACCTTATTCCCAATATGCTACTCCATATGCTCTTGAATCCTAGCCAAACGAGGATTATGGGATAACTCCTCAGCTCTCACCCACCGATCCTTCCAAAAGTCTATTGTTTGCCCATTTCCTAGAATCCATCTAAGACCTTTCTTGACAAGATCCCTGCTCGTGAGGATTGCCTTCCAAAAAGTAGACCCCTTGCTTGCTAAGTTTTCATTAAGGAAGTTCACACCTTGGAGGTATTTCCTCCTAACTATGGCAATCCATTCATTATCGACCTTAGTCAATAACCACCATGCTTGTTTGG